>BTHU01000016.1:27174181-27774181 GCA_036184795.1 Tokudaia tokunoshimensis
TCCTGTACTTAATATTATTGTTTTGCTAGATGGATCTCTTTATTAACCTTCTTTCTAAGTATTCATATTTTATACCCATAGGTTAATGCTGCTCTCAGCCTTGGCCAGGGAAGCTTCTGTAGTGTTAACATTTTGTCTAAGCTCTGCCCCACAGTTACCTGGCAACAGCCAGGTGTGCCTGACTCCCTATAAAAGGGGCCGCTTGCCCCTTCCTCTCTCCCTTGCTCTCTTGCCTTCTTGTTCCTGCTCTGTCCTCTCACTCCTTCCTCCTCTCTCCCATTCCCCTCCCCCTCTCTCCACGTGCTCATGACCAGCCTCTACTCCTCTACTCTCTCTTTTTCTCTGTCTCTTGTCCCTACTACCCTCTCAACTCCCCATACCCTGAATAACTCTATTCTATACTATACAATTGTGTGGCTGGTCCCTCAGGGGGAAGGAATGCCTTGGCATGGGCCCACACAGAGGCACCCCATTCCCCATACCTGACAACACATCCACCAAACATATCCCTTCACTCTTTATCCTTTTATAAAACACAACAGTAAGTGGTTAGCAGTTAGTGAACTGAGCCATAACTGGTCTAAGTGCTCTTGTGAGTGCTCAGTCCTATGGAGTGTCTCCACCAAGGCTCAGGGAACATGGAGGAAGAGGACACAGAGAGGCCAGAGGAACTGGAGGAGGTAAAGGACCGCTGTGGACACAACATGGCTGTTGGATTGTGAATGCACTGCAGCTCCTGTGATCTGTACAAGATCAAATGAAAAAGATTGGTAAGCATTCTAGCGAGCAGTACCAGACGGCACTCAGTGAATTACCAGGGAGAGGGAGAAGGAGAGGGAGAGGGAGAGGGAGAGGGAGAGGGAGAGGGAGAGGGAGAGGGAGAGGGAGAGGGAGAGGGAGAGAGAGAGGGGGAGGGAGAGAGATAAAGAGGGATACTGAGACAGACAGACAGACACACACACACACACACACACACACATACACACACACACACAGGAAGCACATCCTTTGTCTCCTGTAAATGATGATGGTTTATTTATATTGCCTTGGCACAGTCCAGTGACAGTGGTGAAGACAATCTTTTCAACCCTGGGTTTCCTTCCTGATCTGTGAGCTGTAAGGAAAATAGACCATAGTGCTGAAGGCCTATGCCTCTTTGACCTGTTTGTCCTCTTTGCAGAACTAACTGAAAGAAAAAATGTATTGTGATGGTTAGTTTTATATATTAATTGGCCCAGGTCATGAGGTACCCAGGTTCTTGGTTAAGCATTATTCTGGATATTTCCATAACATTTAAAGTGATGAACGTTTGTCGTTTATTGTGTAAATAGGCATTATCCAATCAAAGGCTTGAATAGACTAAGAAGGCTAACCTTCCTGTGAGAAGAAACAATTCCTGTTACATGACTAAAGATGGATTATATCTTCTGTTAGTAGATCTTACACACACAGAAATACACAGACAGACAGACAGATACACACACACACACACACACACACTCACACACACACACACACACACTCACACACACACACACAGCCACATACACAGATACTCAGCTACATATACATAAAGACAGACAATCACAAAGAGGCACATTCAGACACAAGCACAGACACACACACAAGCAAACACAGAGATACATACGCATGCACAGACACACCCATATCCTATTGGTTTTATTTCTCTGAAGAAATAGTGAATAATTAAGTTTTTTCATTAAAGCAACTCTTTGGGTATGGTCCTTTGAGTCAAGTTCTGGACAATCATGTAGCTTGGGAGTGAGTCCCATGTGCTTCAGTAATTTGTTAAGTTTCATACGTGCACCTCACATTTACTTTCTGTTAAGAAAACAAGTGTTCCTGGCATTTCAGTGGAAAGCTCTGAGTGTATAAAGGCCTCTTGCTAGATATCTATGAGAGAGAGAGCTGAGAATTATTTGGGGGTGGACACAATGCAGCTAATGTAAATTTTCCTCGGAAGAAACTTTTGAGGAAATGGGTAACACCAGGAGGGTTACCCAGGAAACAGACGGACGCCTTTCTGTCATGTATGGAGTCTCTTTGCTTAGAACTTGAGACACTCAGGGCAGAGTCTATGCTGGTCTTGGACGGAGTGGGTTATATAGTGACGTCATCCATCTGTTTTTAGAATCTGCCCTTAGAAGAATTGCATGCAGGGAAGTCAGTGTTGCTGTTGTTTGTCTGTTGTAACTGACTTGCCTGGTTCTTAGGTCTAGTCTCCTAAACTACCAGTTTGAAGCCTGTCATGGAGTCAGCCTAACCTTCTCACAAGTACCATGGTTGAACTGGGCAACAGTGGGAAAAGTCAGAAAGCCTTTCCTCACAAATCAGCTGTCAGAATACTTATTGGTGACCTTTGTCCCTGATTGGTCCATATTTTTCTCAACATACAAATGCATATGTTAATAAACAAACAGACAAAATGGATCATGTTGGTTTACTTTGTGGATCAATGATAAGTCTGATCTGTCTTAATATGAACTCCTAAGTGTCAAGGAGTATAAATCTGACACTCTGGCAATCAGGACTATTGTTTCTAAGGATGGAGTCTGGTGCTAAGTGCCATAGGTTAAAAAGAATGCAAGATAAAGTAATTTGACTTTTTGAACAATGGAGAGGACATAAAGACTTCAGGGATTCTGAATCTTCTTTTTCATTATTTATACTACTGTTTTATTTCCCCTCCCTTACTGAACACTGCGGAGGGGTGGGGGGAGTGGAGACTGGTAGTAGTCAGAATCTTCCATGCCTTTCCATGGTCTGAGAAATATGTCCGTTATTTCTAGAGACTCCGCCTATTTTTAGAGACCCTCAAGTCTGAACCCCTTCTCAGGGAGCGTTTCTATCAGGCAGTGCCAAGGAGCCATGGAGGATACTTGTGGAAACTGTTGTATGGAGGGCTGAAGGGTGATTTCCATAACAGTGGGCACAGCGAGTGAGGGCACAAAGCTAACAGAAGAAGAAAGGACTCTGTTCTGGCATGACAATGCTGGCTATTGAAGTGTGATATCCAGAGCAGATGCAGGACTCAGCATCACACCTTGGCTGTTTGAGAGTTGCCTGTTGGTCAGTAGGCTTATCAGCATTGAGAATTACCACGACTTGGCAAACCAGATAGTTTGGATTTGGATAGTCAGAACCCACATAAAAAACCTGTGTAGTAGCACAGGTCTGTAATCCTTGACTTCTATGGGAACATGTGAGGTTCAGACAAGAGAATTCTCAGAAGTTCAATGACCAACTAGTGTGGCTCATACAGTGGGAAACCATGAGACCTTTTCTCAGACATGGTAGTTTGTCCTCTAACCTTCATGTATGCACAGCGGCATGCACGCACTCTTTGTCTTAGTCAGGGTTTCTATTCCTGCACAAACATCATGACCAAGAAGCAAGTTGGGGAGGAAAGGGGTTATTCAGCTTACATTTCCACGTTACTGTTCATCACCAAAGGAAGTCAGTACTGGAACTCAAGCAGGTCAGGAAGCAGGAGCTGATGCAGAGGCCATGGAGGGATGTTATTTACTGGTTTGCTTCCCCTGGCTTGCTCAGCTTGCTTTTTTTTATAGAAAGCAAGACTACCAGCCCAGAGATGGCACCACCCACAAGGGGCCATCCCCTCTTGATCCCTAATTAAGAAAATCCTTACAACTGGATCTTATGGAGGCACTTGCTCACCTGAAGCTCCTTTCTCTGTGATAACTCCAGCTTGTGTCAAGTTGCCACAAAACCAGCCAGTACACTCTTACACAACACATCATAAGTATACAACACAATACATACACACATAATTTTAAAACGGAAAAAAGAATTTTCAGGTGTAGTGATCCATATCTCTAACCCAACATTTGGGAGGTAGAAACAGGGGACCATGAGTTTGGAGTCTGGGCTACAAGTGAGACCTTGTAAAATTATGTATATGTATATGTATGTGCATGTGCATGTGTATGTATATTCATAGATGCAATCTTTGATGAAGTGTATGTAATGGAATTTTCCTGTTCCTGTGACCATCTGCAGGGTAGTTAGCCCCAGACTATTCTCATCAATTCCTCTTGGGCAAAAGTCCTTTCAGCATTTTTATGCAATTATTTTCGCCCTTCTAGAGCTAACTCTTGCCAGCCATGGGGGTTACCCAGAGTCTCTGTTCTACTAGAGTGACACCATACCCTGCCAGTCAGAAGCAGCATGGGGATGTTGCCTATGCAGGAACGCACAGGAAGGGACACACTCTGACAGTAAAACCACATGTCCCACAGGGTGGCTTAACCTAGATTTCTGCCCTAAAAAGGGGTTGTGGCAAGATCAATGGCAGCAGCTTGGGACAGGATGCCTGATGATTTGGTTCTGCTGGATTTCTTATTGAGGGTAGAGTTTGGTTTTGAAGACCTTATAGACAAACTTACGAGAAAACATACATTCTTAGAATTCCCATCTGTCACTCTGGTGGTGAATGGGAGCCAAACTCCATTTGCTCCCTTTCTAGTCCTGTGATGATTAAACAGGAACTTGATGCTGTGAAGTAGCGAGGGGCTAGTATATTATGTTGACTTTGGAGTCAGGCTGTGACTGCAAATGGTCCCATCTTGCAGCCTTCAAAGGTGTTTTGATCAAGGATAGGGACGGGGGAAGTTGAAGATGACGTTCAGTCCATTTTCCAATACTTCCAAGAAATCTTTGACCCATGTGCCCAAATCACCCAGTAAGTAGAGGCGTGGCTCTCTTCTCCAACTCTAGCTGTGTGGGGGTTAGTTTCTTTCTAACTTATTTAATCTTAGCCTTAGAAGGTTCTGTCTGACTATATCAAGCACTTTGGCCATAAAAATCCACATTTGTACATGATCTTTTCTTGACTCTTCTGATGCCTATCTCAGTCAACACACACCTGATCTTTTTGTAAAACATTTTTAGATTCATTACATACATACATATATATGCATATGTATTAATTATATACTCATATATACTCATATATGTATATTCATTATATATACTCATAATATATATGAGTATTTTGCACCTATGTATATCTATGCACCACAATATTTTATTTTAAAAAAGATTTATTTATTTTATGTATATGAGTATGCTGTCTTCATGCACACCAGAAGGGGGCATAGGATCCCATTACAGATGGTTGTGAGCCACGACATGGTGGTTGGGAATTGAACTCAGGATCTCTGGAAGAACAGCTAATGCTCTTAGCTATTGAGCTATCTCTCCAGCCCACACATCTGATCTTCAGGTGCCTGATTTCTTCCCTCCTGGATGGACAAGTCCCCTTCTGTTCAGTTCACCTAACATTTGATCAAGCCATATCTGTTTGTATGGGATTGAATCTTTCTGTTCTCTCAGGTGCACTTCAGATTAGAGGAACATGGCTATCTCCAGATCTTCTTGCTTCCACTATTGATATGTGGTACACGTGCCTAGCTGTGGATAAAGTTCCATTACACCACAAAGTTGGGGAAGGAGAGAGAGGCCTACCACCTACTCTCTTACCACTGGTTTGAGCAGGTACTGTGTATCTAAAGAGTTAACAGAAATCTCACAATTCTATAGTTTATGTTGAGAATAAATAAGTGACAAATGCAAATATTTATCAGAGAACAGTTTATTGAATACCAATTTGGTTTTAAAAGCATCGTCAAAGAAAAAACCTCATTGTGCACCCAGTCTGAGTTTTAGACCTTTGTACATTATTTTCACCCCCTTTTTAATATAGATAATATTGATGTTTCCATTCTTTCCTTGAGGAAGCAGGTTCAGAGTGGAGGGGCAGGCAGCCAGCTGCAGCCATGCTCATTCTCTGTTTGCCTTTAGAAAACACGCTTCACAGCCTCAGACACCCAGGAGGCTCTCTGGCTATAGGGCAAGCTCAACAGCTGTCAGAAACCTCTTCCCAGGCAGTAGAAGCTCACGCGTGAGGTAATTTTTCGCAAACTTTACTCCGTACTAACAGTACATACTAGGATGAATGTATGCTTCGTGCCTGTAGAATCAATAGTGGGACTATAAATATACCAAAATAAATGTAAAATTTATTTTGAGTTGTTCTTCCTCCTCAAAGGACCATGTCTCTGGGCATGCCACTATCATTGTTACAATAGCTAGATACACATTCTCTGAAAGCTTGTAGTTGGTTATTTACAGACATTGTCTTTTCAAAATCTTAGAGCAGTGATGTGATCTAGGTCACTCTTTCTATTTACTGGTGAAGAAGCAACTGATATTTTTACAGAGGTAACTGAAGCTATTTGACTGAACTCATATCATTGCTAATAGACAAGATGGGCAGGATACAAACAGGAAGCCAGGGTTTTACCTTAATTACTGGTACCAGCTACTGGGAGCTCAGTAACCTCTTTCTGTATACTTTAATTTCAGTGTACACAAAGTTCTTGGCTTCATGGAGAATGATGTAAAATGTCATAGGCAAATTCAGTGAACTATATATACTCATATATCCATATACATATATACATGCATACATATACACACATATGAATTATATCTTGGATTAAGCATGTTCTGGCCTGCAATTCCATTGAGCTATGTTGTATTTCCATGGTCAGTGGTCTTATGCTTCTGTGTCCATGTAAGCAGAAGACCTGTCTCTTATGTATCATATTCTGTCACTGGCTGGTCTAAGGTTGGCCCAAGCTCCATCCTTAGCATCATCAGTGGGTGTGTGTGAATGTGGATGCAAAGGCAGAGGATTCTGTGTGTTGAGCATGAGACCTATGAACTTTTGTGAACCTAGGTTTTCTCCTTTCTTCTTCTTTCCTGGGAACATGAGCTATGGTGACAAAACCAGAATTGCTTTTCATAAGCAAGGCTGTAGCAACTAATTTCTCTTCTTTTTCTCCAAAGATTGGGCTTTGCCAGCCCTGCTGTAGCTGGTTGAAGGGGACCAAACCTCTCAGGAAGACGGACTTGGTTCCGTTTGACCAGCCAGAGCAGGGGGCCACTCCCTTTGGAGGTGACCGCAGCCTGTAGTATGTGAAGTCCTTGGAGTGTTCGAGCATCTCTTGTCCAAGCCTGTAACAGAGAGAACCACATTAGCATGAGTCAACCCCCAAAGAGTACATTACCCTGACTAACCTTTCACATGACTTGAAAGAAATCTCACAAAGTCTGTATGCTTTCTAGTTTTTATTTATTTATTTTCTCTAGCTCTTATTATTTTTTTCAAATTGGAACATTAGGCACAAAAATGGAATGTAGTAGAATGTGGAAAAAACAATAGAAACTCTTTTCTTTTATATTCTAAAGTAAAATTAATATTGTCAAGCATATTTGTATGCATATGTAAATGTATTACATAACCTTCTATGAATGTATCATGTTTGCATTAAAAATGAAATATAAGTAGGTGGGGATATTATACAGTAACTATGATACTGAGTTTCTTGTTTTCTTGTATTTTAGATGTTTTTCTTTATAGCTTTTCTCATTTATGCATGTTCTGAACCAATATATTTCAATGTATCATATTATAAATTTTTATCTGTGGCATGTTAATTTAACCTTACATGATATCTATAAGGTTCATAATATGAATGTGGCAACTGCAATTCACTAATTTACATTGTTTGACAGTTTTTATTATGTAAATATATTATCTTCATTCCTTCTCCCAGTAATAGATATCACAGTCCTTTGGTTTGAAAGAATAAATAGAATTGACTTTGATATAGTCTACTGAGGGATACTGAAGCATTTTTGGTTCTTGTAGATCATGAAGAAGCCTGGATTCCAGTATGTAAGAACTTACAAGTTGACCTAGTAAGTGAAAAGTAACATTTTCCACCCCGAGATACACAGGATTGAGGCCCCAAAACTCTTGACCTACCTTGCTTTTTGGGAGATTCTGAGGCATCTAAAGTTTGAGAACCATTGAACTAGAAGGGGTATCCTCTGGTTTTGATTGGTTAGTAGTGAAGTGGGATCAAGTGTGGGTAAGGAGAGACTCCCCCTAACTGTGCCTTGGCTATCTTCTTAAGGTATTGATACAGGAGAGGAAAGATGTAGGCAGAAAAGATAGTTTGAGTGCTTGCAGAAAACCAACTTTCTCCCTTGGGGCTAGTTACTGGTTAACATTTTCTTTTCTTGATAAATAGACATCACTGAGAAGAAAGTGTGGCCAGGCAATGGTGACACACACCTATAATTCCTGCACTTGGGAAAGAGGCAGGTAGATCTCTGAGTTTGAGGGTAGCCTGGTCTACAGAGTGAGTTCCAGGACAGCCAAGGCTATACAGAAAAAAGCCTGTCTCTAAAAACAAAACAAAATAAAACAAACAAATGAAACTCCTAAACTACCCCCTCCCCCCCAAAAAAAAGAGAGAGAAGAAAACTTTTATCTGGGTTCAAATTCCACTGATGCTTTCTTGATTTTATTTATTTATTTATTTATTTATTTATTATTGAGAATTCAATACTGAGAAATATCACATAATGACATTTGGTATTGAGGTGTCAAGTAGCATCTTGCCAGGTCTGCATGTTTGTCTGTATGGTGGGAAATCATGCCTAGTTTGCCTCTTGTGAATTTTGATAATAATGAAGGGTGTACTGAGTCCCTAGGGTACAGAGTGGAGCCTAGCAAGGCTTGTAGGAGAGTCTGGGGGGGGGGCAATTCTGCCTGCTTTTGAGGCCAAAACTTGACTCTCAACTCCATCTTTCCTCGTGAGTGTGCCCCATCATTCATCAACAAGGATTTATACTCATCTGTGAATGTGTTAAAAGCCACCGGACATGTCTAGAAGCGAGGTAGCCAAGTGACCGTCTTCTACCAGATGGGCTCTAGTTTGAGAGGTCTGTCTAGAATCAACAAGGTACCTCATACTTCAAAGTGCCCCAACAGGTCACTGCAGAAAAGGCAACTGGATAAAATCCCATCTATCATGTATGAATGTTGTGGTGAGAGAAATAAGCGTCACAAAATACAGCGTGACTCTAGGATAATACGGAAGTTCCTTTGTGTCCTGGGTCACACCTCCTTGGTGTGAATCCTCCTGGCTTCACCATCTTACCTTCTTCCCCTGTCCCTTTTCTAATGACAGGTAGATGTCATTATGGCTCCTGCCCTCTATCTTCTCTTCTCCCATGTCTATCTTGCCTACAGCTTATGTTAGGGCGCAAGGGGCAGGGGCAGAGACAGCCTGACTGTCTGAGTTTATTTCTGAAAAAGCACAGGCAAGAATTCTGTACACTGCTTCCCCAACTCTTTCCTTTTCTTTGCTCATGTTTTTTGACCCAGCCCCAGCAACACAGCCATCTATATAACATATCCCTGATTTCAGGACAACGTGAAACCAAACACCAGGGTAGAAAAAGAAAACTCCCTAGACAGAGCATATGAGAGAGAGAGAGAGAGAGAGAGAGAGAGAGAGAGAGAGAGAGGGAGAGAGAGAGAGAGAGAGAGAGAGAGAGAGAGAGAGAGAGAGAGAGAGAGAGAGAGAGAGAGAGGCTGTCAACGGAAAGTTCAATCTGAGGCCTCAGATATTTTTGTATAAAAAAGACTGCAATCTAAAACAGAAAGGACAGAGATTTTTCTTGGAAACTGCCAGTGTCGGACACCACACTATCAAATACAGGGTTTCTCGATCTTCACACATTGAAATTTTGAACTGCGTACTTCTCTGCTATGGAGATGGTCTATGCCCTTTATCCCTTGTCTTCACGCCCTAGATTCCAGGAATACCACAGGTGTGACAACACAGTAAGTCTGCCCAAATTACCCCCTTCCTCGGCACTGACCCACAGTGGTAAGATCCTGTGCTCAGTCCTGTAGCTAGTTGGACCAGCGCGAGTAATTCCCCCTGCCCTTCCACATTCCCACCTATCCCCAGAATAATAGGGAGGCATGCTTGTGATGGTAGCTAGGGGACTATCAGGCTTCTGAAAGGATGTAGAGGTTCCCAATATGGTTGTCTCTCACTTGGGAACATGAGAAAGCTGCGTAGTATGTTCTGTATACTGATGTTTGTGAGGGTCCAGGAAATACACATATCCTTTCTCTTCCCTTTCTTCAATCCTGGGCTTCTGCGCATGCGTCTTCAAATGCCATGGTGCTTCATTTTGTTTTGCGTTGGAGCTCAGGCTGCATGTTCAATGGAGTCCTAGCCTGCATCTGTCACATCACTACAGCACTACTTCCCTCTAGAGTCTACCTCCTTCATGGCATGAGTTTAGACACTAGAGAATCAAAACTGGGAACACAGGGGACTGGGTTGAGAACAAAGGAACTTAGGCCAGTAAATGCACACGTCACTATTTTAGGACCCCCATCTTTCCTCAGACAGTGTGTCTCAGAAGCAATACACTGACAGGAGGGTCATGAAAGAACAGCACAGCAGGGCCAGGAGGTATGGAGACTTCTACCAGGGTGGTGTTCTTTAGAGCCCAGTAGTTATATACTCTGTTTATAATACAAGTCTCACACACACAGCAACTGCCACACATGTGGCACTGTGAACTATCACGGAGCTTGCTTGGTAGAAACATCCATTGCAGGAGCGATATGAGCAGAGGAAGGAACTAGAACCCTGGGAGCTGATTCTCTGAGAGTAGGCGAGAGGAATGGCGTCAGGGAGGTTGGTATAAAGGGGCTAGGATGGGGGAGCATATTTGGTGACCTGAAACTCAGTACTGCAGGAGAAGTCTGTAGAGGTGGATTGCTGGGGAAGAAGGCACCTGCAGGTAGGAAAAAAAAAAAGTGACCAAGGAACGAAGAAGTCAACGGTGTGTTCTGTGGGTGGAGCCATCGGCTGTGAAGAAGCGCTTGCCAAAACCACACACTTCCTTACATTCCATAGCGCAGTGATATCTATGAGGATATAAAGAAGCATGTGGCCTGGGGAAGCGGTGTCCTCCGAGTCACTTGTCGCGCAGAAGGCAAAGCTGCTTTCTTCTTTGCACAGGTGAGAAATGCTCAGGATCCCTGGGACCTGACATCCTCCATTCTATACTCGCCCAAACTACCCTGGATTAAGTTGCCATCTTGGCCTAACAGGTAGAGCTTGTTGGGAACAAATTTCCCCCTATACACTTCAGTCTGACATCAAGGACCCCAAGGCTCTCCGAAAGGTCACTAGAGATTTCAGTGCAGTTGTGGCCTGGCAAGTGCGCTATCACTATTAGTAACCAGGGTACGGGTTGCAGGGTGGATTCCAAAAATGGCTCTTCTTCTTTTTAATATTTTGAAACCAATGGGACATTAACGCAAGGGGTGACTCCACGCATGCGGAATGCTGCTCAGTGTGGAGGCTGGCCGGGCGCTATTGTGCTTCCTACTTGGGTTGCTTGGAATGTGCTGACAGACTGCGGCTGCCAGCTGAGCATTCCAACACAATTGTTCATTGTGGAAAGGATCTCTTTTGTTCAACTTTTGCTGCCCGTGGCCCATCACCTGCCTCACAATCTGTGAGGCCTGGGCTGCGGCAGAGGAACCGACACTGGCAGCTGTTGAGCCATTCAGGGTCTGGGCCGATCACCCTGACTGGGGGAAATTAAGGGGTTGAGCTTCTTGGCATAGAATTCTCTGTCAGGAACTAGAGAAGTAAGCTAAGAGGAGAAGCAGGGTCCAGAGCTGGCTCATAGCTCTGTGAGGGCTGCTTCATACAATCAAAGAACAATCATAGTGATAAGTAACTTTTTTCAGACAACTTTCTGTGGCAGGATCACTTTCAATGCCTTCCCTATGCTAGCCCTTTGAATCCTCATGTCTATGGGAAGCTGTTTCCCCCTCTTCTTTCTGGTTTTACACATGAAGTTAAGACTCTATAAATGAATTAATTTACCTATAAGCAAATGGCAATTATTAAAAAAAAACCTAACCAGATTGGAAGCCTTGGGTCAGTACAGATTCTCTTCATGAGTGCTTGGGAGGTAAAGGGTGTTGGGAAGGAAGGGAAGAAGGAAGGAAAGAAGGAAGGAAGGACACAAGGATTTTATATTCCATTTTCATCCTTCTGCAGTTTTGAGCTTGGTGTGCTGGTATTGCACTGATTTAGAAATCGTGTGTGTGTGTGTGTGTGTGTGTGTGTGTGTGTGTGTGTGTGTATGTGTGTGTGTGTGTGTGTGTGTGTTTTCCTCCATTAGGCATGTAGGAAAATGTCCCAGGCATCCCAGTCAAAACCTTTCTGGATGACATTGGGAATATTCCAGTAACTCAATCTAATCTATTGCCTATGTAAGGTTCTTTCTGCTTTGAAAAGATATCCTTCTTCTGGGATCAAGCACTAGCTTTATGCAAGTGTCTATGGGCGAGCTTCCTGCACATTTGGTGAGTGGTCTGTCCAAATCAGTGTCAGGGAGAGATGCCTCTGTAGGGGGCTGCTCAGGTCAAAGGAAATGTTGTCATCTCTCGAATCTTTGAGCGATGTGTTTTGAGAAAAGTACAAATGTCTCATCTGTTCAGAGAGCTCAGTAACAGGGCCAATTTTCATCCTCACTTGTCAAATTTGTCACATCAGAGTCCTCCAAAAATGGTTGGCACATCATGTATTGTTAGGAGTGAAGGTCTGTAAAGCCAAGAGAGGCCACTGTATTTTCTGTTCCTAAGAACTGTAAGGGCCAGTTCTATGAGATTTAACTAATCAGGAGCCAGGACAATGGTGGTGAATTCATGGAGGAATACAAATAAACAAGATTTTCAGGGAAAACATTTGAGATAACTGGGAAATGTAACTACATAATCTCGTTTACCATTTGGGTGTGAATCGTTTGGTCTTTGTTAAGCACAAATTCATATGATCAACATGTCACATAAAAGTTCTTTGTAAAATCTGGGAAAAATGAGAAAGTGTTAATAGCTAATAACTCTGCAGCTCATGAGTTCAGGAAGCTGACATTCTTATCCATTTAGAATACACAGAGAATTTTGAGAGTCAATAGAAAGGTCAAGGGAGGACTCTAAAGGTTCATCTAAATTCTTGTTGCACTTTGTTAGACATATAACTACTAAGGACATTCATAAAATGGATTTGAAAATGTTGTGAATGGCAGACTGGAAAAACAAAGAAACTGCAGCAATCTGAATACCTGATGGACAAGAAAAATGATGAGAAAGGTTGTGAAATGGAGAATATGAAGACACATGCTTCCCTGGGATTGACACAGGGTAAAGAATGTTGATAAGGAAACTGTGTGTTAAGTGTTTCCAGACCAGATCATTTCATTACTTTCTATCAGCTTGAATCTCTTGCCTTTGATAGGTGGGGTTGAAGAGAACTGAGAGATTGGCAAACACCCACCTTTCTCCTCATCTATGCCCCAGATTCCAGGATATTTATATGAAAGTAGTGGTTGAGGAACCCCATCTGTCCACCAAAAGGTGGTTGGTGATTAATGAGATGCTACGTGAAGGTCTTGAGTTTCTTAAGAGAACAGGCTAATGACACTCAGGATGCCACTCAGGATGCTACTGGAAACAGGGTTTATTGCCCACCACCCAACTCGGTCCCACAATTGACTAATTTGTAAAAGCCTCCAAATCTAGGCTGCTCTTCCCTTCGTTTCTATGAAGCACGTGTATCAAAAAGCATCAGGATTTAAGCAACAGTGAAAGTGGTACCAAGATCACAAACAACAACCATGGGGTTCTTGTTGTTTTCTTTACTTTTCTTTTTTTTTTTTCCCAAGGTTGAACATTTGTATAGTAGAACACAAATAGTACAAACACTGCCTTATAAGGACACGAGGATGGCAAATTCCTGGAGATGGTCTTTGGAACATTTCTGAGATTTGGGGAGAATTGGGAATGGTTTGAGACAGGGAGAAGAGTGGATTACAGACCAACACAGTGCTGTAATCTTCAAGGTTATTGGATGCAGTGTGTATGAGGATGAAGACCAGAGCTTGATTATAACCTCAGTTTTCTTATTTGAAAAGTGGTAATAATAATGCTTATGCAACAAGAAACTCCAGAAAGAGACTTTTGGAAAGTGTAAAGTGCTGCAAGCATGCATTAGTTTAAAAAATGGTTTTATTGCTAATAATAGTAGTATTTAATATCTTACTTACTAATGTAGTAGCTAGGTATACACACCATGTGGGTCTTTATGCATGACCTACTTAAAAGCCTTTCATTAACATAAAATTATTTTTATATATGGATTTACTCACAAGTATTTAGGAAAACTTAACTATTACTAAAAGATGTTCTCTTAAGAATTCTAGTCTGCCTCAAAAGAGCCCTAAAACCATTTTGACTTGTCTATAAAGAAGCCTAGAGGAAGGATCTTCATCAGCATCAGTTCTATTCCATTGTGCTGAGTTTCTGGGGCCATCAGTCTCAGTTTGGGGACCTTTCTGAGTGACTTAGTAAGATACTCAGACATTCCCTTTAGTCACTACAGGGCATTTTTTTCCTCTGATGACAGATCTGCATTTAGACAGTCAGCTCTTTACTGAAAGAGGAGAAAAGACCCGGACCATGTTGAAAGTCACCCGCAGCTCCCTCTCTGTGTCTCCAGTGAAGGCATCTTTGTGTTCCTCCCCTGTTCCATCTCTGAGCCTTGTCAAACTTTCTGCCTGTGACAATGGAAGCATGGGGAGGCGTGGCCTCACAAAGAGACCACCTGACATCTACTACTGGTGATCTTGGTGGTCATTCCTGAAACACAAGCCATTCTAGAGTTTAACAACCCTCTGGGACTGTCATCAAGCTGACAGGGTAGGAAGCATGCCAGAGTCCCCTCTCTCTAAGGCAAGCAAAGGATAGTATCTGGTGATAGGATTCTCTTTTTCCTGGGGCTCAGCCAGGAAGTTTTGCTATTTTTAAAGCACTGACCAGTCCTGAGTGTTGATTGACTCACGGGTATAAATTCTGGTTTAACTTCTCAGAGACAGTTGGGGAAGCACCAACTCCAAAAATCCTAACTTCTCTCCTCCCAGGCATTCTGCTGTCTAGCTCAGAACAGGGGCGTGCTAGTGACATTACACTAACTTGCTCTCCTTGCTCACTTCCTACTCAGGAGACTCTGAGCTGAAACTTCAGGGAGGGATAGGACCAGGGATGAGAAGAAGCCAACACTACAAAAGCTTTGGTTTGGAATCTTTACACTTACACCAATCCTGTGAGGTATATTTGAAATTTTTATTTATTTTCAAGTGGAAGGGGACCTGGACACAAAGTTCCACTCCTAACCAAGAAATTCATTGCAACTAATACCTGCTGGGAGGGGACATTAGTTTTCTCTAAAGGAGTGACATTGGGTAGATCAACCTCAGCCCAGGGCAGGCCCATACTCAAAGCAGTTGGCTAACACAAAACTGACTTATGTGTGTGTGTGTCTGTATGTGTGTGTGTGTTTTCTTTGTTTTGCTTTTGAGAGAGAGAGAGAGAGAGAGAGAGAGAGAGAGAGAGAGAGAGAACACATGAAATTGGGTAGTAGGGAGGTGGGGAGGATCTGGGAGGAGTTCAGGGAGAGGAAAGAATACAATTGAAATATATTACATGAAAAATTTGTTAAAAAGCAAATAAATGAAATAAAAACCCTGTCTCAAATGAGTTACTGAATTTCGGAGCAGAAAGTGGTTAAGAAAGGTACTGAAATCACACAGCAGGTAAGTTGTAGCTATCACTTGATTTTTTTTTCCTCTCTGATTAAAAGCACATATGCATTCTTATATTCTAGCATTTCTGAGTCTTGCTAATTGTTATTGCCACGAGGAACTAAGGCTCCAGGTCCTTACATGATGACAGAACCACACAACCAGACCGAGGGCTGGGGAGCACATTGTTGAGGGCCCTCTGGCAGACACGCCTACTTTGTTTTGTTGCAAGTTGTAGGAAGACTTTGAAAAACCACTGATCTGAGAGTGGACAGGATAAAGGAGAGACTTGATTCTAAAGTAATGAAATTATTACTATTGCAAGCTATGCACACCACAACAAAATATGGAATCTTTAGTCTGGATTAATGAAGAATTTCTGGACTCATGATGATACATGGTTAGAGTCTGAAACATGATTACCCTCTTTACAAGGAGTAGTTAACATACTGCTAACAGAAAGGCTACATGGAACCCTAGTGAGTTATCTTTCCAGTGTTCCCAGTGCTCACTCTTTACTGGGAATCGCACCCTCCCATCTCCCCCCTCCCCCTCCATTCTCCCCCTCCCCCTTTTGCTCATTTCCACAGGTGGGGTCCCCCTTTTTGAGACATGGGTATCCCATACCACTCTGTATCCCAATCTGGTCTTGAATTCCATGCTCTTCCACATTAGCTTCCAAACTGCCTCATTCCATAAAATACTTGAACTATGTTTTCTTCTTCATTAATGTTTGTAATTGGTCATATGGTATATCCCACGTGACCTTGGTGACACTCCTCATGCACTTGAGAAGCACACCTGTCTCTCCTCTTGATTGGCTGGCATCCTCATGGTTTTAGCTTTCGAGTTCTCAACCTAAGCCTTTTAACATCCGCCACACAGAATGAATGATGCCAATTAAACGCCCCCTGACTCGGCACAAATACTCTTGTAAGCACTGTACCAAGTCATCTGTGTTAGTAATACTCCAGGTGAAAGAGACAACCAACTGGAACCCAAAGAGTGTTGTTTGTTGAAGACTCTCCTTTTGTACAATGGCCCTGAAGCCAATCACATCATACCTGTGAAGAAATGTGACTATGGTGGATCCAGGAAACAGCACCTTTACAAAGCATGAGTTTCTAATTTAGTCTCCTGGCCATCCCGCTTAAACATGAGCGGTAAGTCTCACTTTCAGAGTTCCTGAATTGGTAAGTCTGGGGTAGGACCTGGAAGTAGCAACTGTAGCATGTTTCCGGGGAATATTGATATTGCTGGTCTGGGTACCACACTGATAACTTCTAGGTCAGTATTCCTTATGCTGTACAGGGCAAGGACAAGGAACAGGCCCTACATTCTTACAAACTGACCTCTTACAAATGAGGTGACAGGAGGAAAAACTGTTAGAGGCCAGGACATAGTAAACTGTCTCAAAGAAATGTCTCAAAGATGTGTTTAGACTCTAAGCCTTAGAAGCTCCTTTAATGGTGAGGACACAGCCAGACAACATGCCAAAAAAAGAGAGGGAAATCCCATCTGGGAAGGTTGCCAAGTGTTTTGACTAGAGCTGTGTGTTACTTGAAATGAACCCTTCGCGCCAGTGTTTATCAGTAAGGTGTTCACTGGGGTTTGATGAAGAGTCAGTTCGAAATGACTTAACAGGTTTTCCTGAAAAGATAGCTCAGCACATTGTCTTAGTGGGGTCATCTGTGGGGTCATCAAAAACTCAGCCTTCTGGGGTGATTGTTTTATATATATATGTATATATATATATATATATATATATATATATATATATATATATATAGAGAGAGAGAGAGAGAGAGAGAGAGAGAGAGAGAGATCTATTACACACACACACACACACACACACTAAATTTCTGTGAATTCTTTGGAAAAAAATTCAATGAGCATTTAAAACATTTTTTAAGCCACTCCAAAGGCATGCTGTAAGTTCAAGGTCACATGATGTTGAGTTCTTATACCTTACACCTAACACCCTAAAGCTTTAGCTCTTCCTGAGGTAATGTTGCCAGTCACTTGGATGATCATAGAGGGATCTCTCCCCACAGTTGGATTCAGGAAACAGCACCTTTCACTGCCCCTGGGTGTCCCAGGGCCCATATCCTTCCATTTTGAACTTTGCTCCAAGCTCCTGCACGGAGAAGCCCCACTTCAGTACCGGCCAACAAGTCAGGCTCATGCACCTCCCTGCAGGTGGGGGCCGCTTCTCTCCTAAACTTCCTGCTCCTGCTTGTTTGAGATGCAGAACTCAGAACTTCACCTGCTCGCCTAGATCTGCCTTGCTGGCTTCACATAACAGAAGCGGATCACCCACAGGGCTCCCCAAAAATTCACAAAGAAATAAAGACAGCTGGATAAAGCAGGAACAGCCAGGGGACATAGAGAGGAGAAAGCAGCATGCAGAATCAGCTCTGTGACATACCTGGGGAAAAGTTGCAGGCGGGTCCCTCCTCCTCTGTGGGCTTTCTTGCCCCGCAGGCTTCTGCCCCCACTGAGGAGTGTAGAGCCTCGGTTGTTATTTATTTATTTCCAGAGCTGGCAGGGTTGGCTTGCATTTCTATGCCTTCCTGTCAGAATCCTCTCAAGGAAACAGCAGCTGGTGAGCTCAGAAATGTCAGTCAGAATCTTGGCCTAGTTTGGGGCCTTGAAGATTCTTACAGAAAGTTAAAAAGGTTTCTGGGCCAGTGTCTCCTTTGGGTTTTCCCTCGCCTGCTTCTCACCTTGCCATCTATTTTTTCGTTCCTTTCCCTTTTCTCCCCCCCAGTAGCTAGCTGCTTAAATTGCCTGCTCCTGTCTTTCTGATGGTCCCCTCTCGGGTAAAGCTGTGCTCTTGCTGCAGCCCAGCTGCACCGCCTGGTGACTTTCTGACAGTTAGACCACTGTGCCTGCACTCATTTCTTGATTGTCTCCTTACAGACCCCACCTCATTCCGTTCCACTCTTACCTCCACAGTCTCTATCCTTCCGGCCACTCACAGAGAAACCAAGGTCTTTCTTTTCCTCATGTTCTCTGTCCTCTTTGACAGTCTATCTATACCCCGTGCCTTCCTTCCTTCCTTTCTTCCTTTCTTTCTTTCTTTCTTTCTTTCTTTCTTTCTTTCTTTCTTTCTTTCTTTCTTTCTCTCTCTCTCTCTCTCTCTCTCTCTCTCTCTCTCTCTCTTTCTGTTTTGTTAAGACTATCATTTGTTCTAGCTTTACTTCTGTGTCTGACTCATGATCTGTCCAAATATGTTCTGGGTTCAAGTTTGCCCTCCTCTCCTCTCCTCTCCTCTCCTCTCCTCTCCTCTCCTCTCCTCTCCTCTCCTCTCCTCTCCTCTCCTCTTCTCTCCTCTCTTCTTCTCTCCTCTCCTCTCCTCTCCTCTTCTCTCCTCTCTTCTTCTCTCCTCTCCCCTCATCTCCTCTCTTCCTCTCTTCCTTCTTCCCTTTTCCTGTCTCTCCTGTCTCTTCTCCATCTTCTTTCCCTGTTCTCCTTCCTACTCCTCTCTCTCCGCTTCTCTCTCTCCTGGGCTTCTCTCTCTCTCTCCTGGCTTCTCTCTATCCAGGCAGTCTCACACCCCGTTTCCGCCTAGTCTCTGCTTTTTCCAGGCAAGCCTCTTCCCTTTTGTACTTTCCAGACCTCTGCCCACCCCCCATTGCCCTCTCCCACCTGTTTGTGTCTTTTAAGGACCGTGGTCATGTCCCTGCCTTCTGTCCACCTCAATCACTACAGTGACGGGCTTCTGAAAGCTGTTAAATTACACCTCTTCAGCTGTCCCACTGCAAAGAGAAATGTCCTTTGCTAAATCCCCCTTTTAAATAGGCAAGTCCACATTAATGTTCCTATTTATAGAGTGTACTAAAGTGGTACATGAATTGTTTTAAAGAGTCAGAATATAATTTTTAAAAACTGAGTGGATCCTCATCTTTTGGTTTGCATCAATGTATGCTACTTGAGATGCAGTTTCTTCTTTTAGCTCATCTGAAACTCACTTTGCATATTTGTCTGATGGGGAGATACTTATTATGAAAAATATGAGTAGCTTGGGCAGTAGATGCTCAACAGCACGCACTCAGTGAGTGCTTGCCAGTCTTCTGTGCACCTTATTAGACACCGGAGTTGGGAAGAACTATCCATACCCATGAGAGACACCCTGATTCTTTTGGGGCTAGAACCTGAATCTAGGTAAATATATGTAAGAGAGAGCATGATTTTAGACTGATGCTCCAGAGTAAGTTCTACTGGCACCCAAAGACAGGTTTGAGAGCCAGGTGGTAAGAGCTTCATGGATAACAGTGGATTTCAGTTGAGTGAGGAGGGACAGAGCAGGCTTCCACACATGGATAGAGTTATGAAGAGCTCTCTCAGATGGGGGAATACCCCGGGAAAAGCAAAGAGACAGAAAGTGCTGACAAAGTAGCCATTCTAGGAACATAGGCTTATGGGAGGAGATGTCAAGTTTTTAAGAGTCCCTAGAGAGCAGACAATTCTTTGGTTAACTTTGCTTAAAAATAACACTATAGGTTGGAATGGGTTGTACAACTTAAGCGAATATGAATTTGAATTTTTTGATCATTATTAAATGAATTTACCTGGTCGGAAGTTTGTTGTTTGAGTAATCAGAGAGAAGATTTCTCCAATTATCAAAGCATTATAATTAATTATATAAAGATCTGCTGTTGTAAATAGAAACTTCTAGTCATACTCATTTCTAGCCTCTTAGGGGTTCCATTTCTCTCATAGCATACCCTCTCAATACAGCTTACCCCTTACTGATAATTCAGATTCCAACCTGGCTGGATTGTGTATTTGTTACGAGTCTGTCTATAACACTTTAGCATTCTATAATACTGTCTTAAAATTATATATATATACATATACTGTCATATATGTATATAAATATTGCCTTAAAATTATATATATACTATATATAGTATATACATACTATACATGTAATTATATGTATATATATATATATCCTGTATGATTCATGATGCATTATATATGATAGGATAGAAATAATATATTATACATACAATATAAATATACAAATACATACACACACACACACATATTTGGATTTTTGAGACAGGGTTTCTCTGTGTGGCCTTGACTCTCCTGGAACTCATTCTGTATACCAGACTGTTCTCAAAGTTAAAAATCCACCTACCTCTGCCTTTCAAGTGCTGAAAAAGACATGCACCACCACCACCTAGCCATTGTATATTTTTAAGTACGTGTAGAATTCACAATACTGAGAATTCCTAAAGGCCAAATTCATGCTGAGTTTGATTGTTTTTTCTCTTTTTGCTTCTAGCATGGAGTACGGCACACATCAAGCTCTCAATCAGTGCTTAAAGGTTAAGTGAGATCAATCTACAGCTTGACTGCAATGCAATCCCCATAGGTCTAAAGCCTCTTCAAACGCATCCATCCACTAGATCTTCTGATCTTTAGTCAGAGTCAATAGATGGAGCTGATATTAACTTGACGTGTCTTCATGAAGGGTTCCATTTAACGCTTGAAGCTAAAAGTGAGCCTGCGGGCCTGTTGGAGGAGGATACGTCAGAGAGAAGTGGGTATTGAAATTTGGGAGATGAGACCTGAAAGCTACTTCAGCAGTAAAGAGACTTGCTGAATGCATAGAACTTACTCTGGAGTGAAAGCAAGTCTTAGGCCTCCTGATCACCTGCAGGCTTTTTTTTTTTTTTAATTTTTAATTTTTTAATTTTTATTTTTATAAACGTCAACAGATTTTAGGGCAGAGACCCTGACATTTCTAGATGAAGAGCCATCTTACTGTCTTATATAAATCTTATTATTATTTTTTTTAATGATGCAGGTTCTGGAGTGAAGATGTGAAGGTTGGGTCTAGGCTCTTCTTGAGATGTTCCTAAGGAGAGCTCTTTCCCTAGGGAAAGCCAGGTAATAGGGTAAGAGTAGAGCCAGTCTCAAGGACTTCAAGACATTCTCACTCATAAAAGAGACATTATTACTTCAGTATGTGAGGAAACCATGACCAGAAGGGACGTTCCCATGGCCACAGAACCAGCGTCTCTTGATTCCTAACTCTCATGATTGTTGAAGAAAGCTGCTTTGAAGGACATTCCCTTTCTCAAGATCACCACTGAGAAGCTGTGACCATAAAGAGAACCCCAAGGAGGATATAGTCACCTCTTCAAGCTCTTCAGTAGTAAGTGGAAACTGGATGGGGAGAAGGATCGACAGCTGTTCGGAAACACAGAGAACAGACTGTCACACGTCCTGCGGTCTCTTGATGGTTTGTGGCAGGCTCAGCGTTGGAATTTCATAGGAGAGACAATAATAATACTAAATGAAATCATAGGATGGTAATAATAAATCCTTTGAGATGCTGCCAGACCTGAGCACTGCATGCTTCAGATGCCAGCAGACAGCTGCTCGGCTAAATGTGGCCCCCAGTTGTCAAGGAGAGACCTACCCCGTTATAGGAGAAACAAATCAACAAGATATGCAGGACACATGCAGGGCAGAGCCACAGGGAGGTGAGGGAGCCAAGTTAGGCATCGTCACTGTCCTTGTGGAGTTAGCCATTGCAAACGGGTTCAGAGCTTCACATTTGACACAGGTGTGTGCAACACCATGAATTGGTTTCAGTGAATTAGGTCTCAAAGAAAATATCATGTGTCCGAGGTGATCATCCTGTCTAGCCAAATGTTTGGCAGTTGTATAATCAGATGCCTGTAAAGGTAGTGGTTAGCAGTAAACTTGTGGGTTTTTTTTTTCCCTCAAGATAATTTAGTTTCCACAAATCTAGAACAAAGGACTTCTTTGGTATCTATTATATGATTGCCAGAAATTGCTGATTTTTTTTATCTTAAATCCTTCTTCTAAAACTGAAAATAATAAAATAACATAATAACATCCCCTAATAGGGACTTGAAGAATGATGTAACATTTGAGCTAAAATTTCAATATTTACAATATACCAGCAATGGTCATTTCAATATTCATAATTTAAAAACCCCTCTATATAAATAATCAGTTTAAAAATCAATTTAAGTAGTACACAACTAAGATACATTCTGCATTTCTAAAATTCTAAATTAATAATATAATTACTATTCTAAAAAGATTAATCTGGACACACAAAAATGTAACAGAATATGGAAAACAAGACAACCCCTACACTGAGAGCTCTAGGAGGCACAGAGCTTTGTAAAGACTGATCAAGAACAACCATGAAAGCATAGAGCCATCTCAGGCTAGCAACCTCATATCCTTAGCTCCCTTATAGCTAACTACAACCCTCGTCCTGCTTTGAAATTCCATGTACTTTGTTATATAAAAGGAGCGCATGATGAGGCTGGTAATCAATTTCATTCTAACACTGCTTCATAAGCTAAGGAGAGTTAACTCACCTTCCAGTGCCCTTTAAACTCCTAACAGCCCTCAGATGATACTAGAAAAAGAGGAAGTGGGGCGGGGAAGAGAGGGAGGAAAGCAAAGCAATAGGGTACCTCCTGGGCTGATTTGAACACACGGTTAGTAAAATGAGCTTTCCATTCTTTACATCTATTTCCCAAACCTTTCCGAGCGATTTGCCTTTGACCTGATTCTAAACCGGTTCCTACTGGAAATCTCCTCTCAGAATTCTGCATGTCTAAGCTCCTCTGCCACACAGCTGGTAGTTGTAGCGGCTGAGGAAGCCTCCTGGGAATGGTTGGTATGAAAGGTTTTGAGGCTCTGCACTCACCCAGGGTCTCCTTCAGGAATAGGGTTTTGGAGATACCTTGTCTCAAACTATGCTACCAACAAATATGTCTCACAGTCAGTCATTTGATCTCAGAGGGTCACAAGGAAAACTCCTAGTAATGTCATGAATCAGGAACCAAACTTCTGCTGGGTTTTGAGGCCAGTTATGGTTTCGCTGCAAATATGCATTATAAATGTACACACATACACACTCACATACATGCATGCACATGCATATATAGGTACATAAACACACACACACATATATATACATATACATATACTCACAATATACATATACACATACATGCCATACACACATACATAGATGCACATAATATACATGCACACATATGCACACATGCACACATGTATATATACATATATACACACACACATATATACATATACATGATGCACATACACACATGCATACATACCATACACATATACATAATGCACACACATATACACAGATATATTCACACACACACACACACACACACACACACACACACTCACACTTTTACTCTCACAACTTCATGTCCTTGCTGCACAGGGACGAGCCTGAAGTAAAGTTACCACACATGAGGCTACCATGCCCTCGGACAAACTTCACTGTTGCTGAACCCACCTTTACCAAACCAAAGCTGCTTTGCTCTCTGTGGCACACTATGCCAGGCTTATCCTGCAGAGGACAATTAAAACACGTAGGAAAACAGAGAAGGCATTAACATTTGAGGGTTGTTTGGACTTTAAAAGACACTCGAAGGTGAGTTAACTCTCTTTTCTATAACAAAGCACATGTAATTTCAAAGCAGCATGAGAGTTGAAGTTAGCTATAAGGGAGCTAAGGATATGAGGTCGCTAGCCTGAGATGGCTCTATGCTTTCATGGTTGTTCTTGATCAATCTTTACAAAACTCAGTTTCCTAGGGGTGCTAACTCAGTGTGGAGGTTGTCTTGTTTTTCATATTTTGTTGAATTTTTGTGTATCCAGATTAATAGCTTTGAAAATTATATTAATTTAGAATATTAGAAATATAGAATATATCTTGCTTGTGTGCTACTTAATTGATTTATAAACTGATTCTTTGTATATATATATATATATAGAAAATTGTGATTATTCAGATGATTTCATTTCTGACATTGATAGTTCAAAGTCTATCCAATGCTTTGTAATTCATAGCACCTTGACATTCACTGTTAATCACAAGCTACTCTAAGCATGGGAATTTGCACTACTATTCGTTTATGTATGTGTGTATGGTGTGCATGCACGTGTATGAGTGTTGGTTGGCATGTATGTGGGTGCACATGCGTGTAGGAGGAGACAGGTATGCATGTGCATATAGGGGCTTGAAGTTGACTTTGGATGTCTTCCTCAATTATTTTCCACCTTATTTACTAAGGCAGAGTCCACTCAGAGCTCACAAATGCTGACTAGTCCGGCTAGCCAGCTTGGCTTGGGGATCCCCTTTCTCTGCTTCAGGAGGGCTGAGATTACAGGTAGCACCTTGGGATCTGGTTCCTTGGGAGCCATGATTCACCTCTCCTTTCTCTGAAGACATGGTCTCTCATTGTGCCAGAGCTTGCCAGGTAAGCTAGTCAGTGATCTGCGGGGCTACTCCTGTGTCTGCCTCCACCACACTGATTATAAACAGACACCTCCACATCAGACGTTCTATACAAGAGTTAAACCCAAGCTTGCATTTACTGACTGAGCCGTCTCCCCAGTCCTCATTCACATTTGAGACATGAAGGCAAACAACGAGTACCCCTCCTCGTCTCTACCTCATGCCTGGGCATTAAAAGACTTCCAGAGATAGATGTTCTTATTCATTCTTTGTATAGAAGGCCCAGACCAATATATCTTCTCCCACTGTACACCTAGGATGCTCTTTGGACACTATATCTACTTTGTTATTTTTATGCTCATTAAATAATTATTTTTTTTATTAACAGAACATTGTTTTTCTTTCAATATATATTTACATTTTAATTAAAATATAATGACGTTACCTCTCCCATTAACTCTCCTTTATCCAGCTTCTTCCATGTTATCTCTCTCCACCCCTTCCCATGTTTCCCCACTCACAAATCGATGGCCCACTTTTCTTTTGATTTTGATCATTACATATATGGAAAAATGTATAAATGCAATCTTTTGTGTTCATTTATGTTGTTTGTATGTATACGGTTTCAGGGCTGACCACTTTGTATTAGCCAATCAGGGGACTCATCCTTCAGAGAGGTGGATTCTCCCATTCTCAGCATTCATTAGATGCCTGTAGCTCTTTGTTTAGATGTGGACCCTATTATGTTTTCTCTTCCACATTAGCATATCTATTGGAACATGACAAACCTCCTGGTATTCTGGCTGTTACAGTCTTTCAGCTCCCTCTCCCACAATATCCTCTGAGCCACAGATGGAGGAGCCATGCTACGGTTCTATCTATTGTAGCTGGCCTCCCCACAATCCACTGTTCTCTATGGCCATGCTACTGTGAATGTGCCCAATCTTGTCTGGTCTTAGAAACTACATGGATTCGAGCCTGGTTAGGATGTGTATGGAGACATAATATAATTTTCAACAAAAAGATATATATTTTCTTTGCTGACATGCAGAGATAGGTTAGTTTTTAAGGAGTAAATGAGAAAAAACAAATCCCTGAATCCATCAACCTGTAAGGGAGATATTTTACTCGTTATAATTTTTGCTGCCATTTGCTGAGGTAATAGGATACATGAGAACAGATTGTGTGTATATGTATTCTTATGCCTTTTCTTGGGTTCTTTTCTTTCTGTTGGTTTCTCTTGTCCAACTTCAATGTTATGGTTTTTGTTTTGCCTGATTCTTAGAACCCATGTCAGTAGAATGTGTGAGATGCCATTGGCAGTTGGTGCGTTTATCTGTGACGATATGAAAGCCTTCCTCAGGACTCCTTAGAAACATCAAGTTATGTAGGAGGCATTGTGGGGAGCTAAAGTTCTGCTGAGCCCGTAGTTAGGAGCAAGTGTTAGTGACGCAGGGCAATGAGATCACATTTGCCACTGCATTCCAATGTCCTGGAGGCCCTGTAGAAACTCAGGTTACATATTAAAACCTTAGCTCTTTGTGAGCAAGCGACAACTGGTGAAATTCTTTCTTTTTTTCCTATCAGCTGCCGTTAGGCTTACCCCTTAGCTTCCCCTCCACAGAAGCCATGAACTAGGGTTTCTATCTTGGCCATGGTTCTGGGTGAACCAAGTATTTTTTTTTAATTGAAAGTAGTTTTTTTCTCATATAATGATATCCTGATTATGGCTTCCTTTCCTTCTACTTCTCCTTGTTCCTTCCCATCTCTCTTTGTATCCTGATCCACTCTCTTTCTGCCTCTAATTAGAAAAGAACAGGCTTCTAAGAGATGATAATAAAATATAACAAAGTGATATAATAAGATAAAACAAAAACCATAACATCGAAGTTGGACAAGAGAAACCAACAGAAGGAAAAGAACCCAAGAAAAGGCATAAGAATCAGAGACCCACTTGTTCACACAGTTGGGAATTCCATAAAAACAGAAAACTGGAAGCTGTAATATACTCGCAGAGAGCACGGTGCAGACTGGTGCAGGCCGTGTGCATGCTCCCTCAGTGTCTGTAAGTTCCTATGAGCTTTGTTCATGTTGATTTAGAAGGCCTTGTTTGCTTGGTGTCCTCCATTTCCTCTGACTCTTACATTCTTTCTGCCTCCTCTTCCTCTGGGGTGAACCAAGTACTTTTAATCTTTGGTTTTCTTCCCCCTCCCAAAGCAACAACCAAGTCTGTCTCTTCTTAAGACCATCTGATGGAGTATTTGAAACAGACACCCAGTCCTCTTCCAGATAATCCAAAGGAGGGGAATGTTGGTCTTCACAATCATAGTGGAAAATGGTGAATGCAGGCAGCCTAGCCCCCCACACCAGCAGCAAGTGGCTCTCACTCCCACCTGTCTCCCCAGCTTTGTCCTGACCTTTAAGAGCGAGACTGGAAAACTTTCTAGTTAATGTTTAAAAACAAAAACCTGTCAATAGAGAGAAAGTTCCTGCAAAGCACAGAAGGCCTTTATGCTGTGACTTGTCCTGTGTTTCTTTTGGCAGAATATATTAGATGGGTTATCTCAAACATCCTAGTTCTCCCAGTGAGAGGGCAGTTCCACTGAGTTCAGCTTCAGGAAAGAATGCCATCAGCATTTATATCTTGAAAGAAAGGGTTCAGAGAAGAACTGGGTACTTAAAACTAGGGAACCCAGACAGTGGCACGGGTCATAGGCTTTTTGAACATGAACCAGCTACAAGGCTGGCCTTGAAGTGGATCCTCAGAACATGTGGATGCTCACAATGGACTACATCACTGTGGTTTTGGAGGCATGCTCCCTGCCTGACCTTTTGTGATAAGGCAATCATTAACTAGTAGGAACCTCACTGTGGGAATGTTTTAGAATTTGGGTTAAGTGTGGGATTAACAAGAACACTAAAAGAGCAAAGTGATTGTTAGTTTTCCTGCCTGTGTTCTGGAGGAGAAGCAGAGAGGACGGCTTGGGAATGGAGGAAAATGTCTAAGGGCTGCTCCCCCCACCGTTTTTCACAGCATAGAGTATCCTAGCTGAGCCTTCTTGTATATCTTCCTTTTCCCAGTATGCTAGGTGTCTGGAGGGAGTCTCTTGCAGGCTAATAAATAGCAGAGCATGATAAGGCTTTACCTTATAGGTGGACAAATGAATGGTATTAGAAGACTGTTACCTATAGGTTATGTTCTTTTATAAACACTGGAGAGTAACTGCCTAAGATCTAATTGTGTCTGAAAAGTGATGCAAAAAATAGACTATATTTTTTTTATTACTGATGTAGCCTACATGAGTCGAGGAGTGATTGTTTAATGAATGACTCTGCTGTCATGACACATGCCTAACACTGAGACACCAGGGTGCTCTGGGAAGTGGTTACATAGCCAATAGACTTTAGTCTCTTCCTCAATGACATTTAACTTTATAAAACAAAAGGATGTTGCCTTGGTATTCAAGGTTAGGTTTATCACCATCTCCACTGATGCCTCTTATCCCTGTCTGTCTGTCCCTGTTTTAACTGGAGAATTCACAGCAAAAAGACATCAACTAAATTTGAGAAGCCCCATTTCCAATCGATACCATTACTTCTTCCTGCCTTAGGGTAACTCTTCCTGTTCCATACATGCACCCCTCCCAACGTACATCACATTCACAGTTCTAAATGAAGAGAATGAGACATTACTTTATCATCTATCTAAATTTTTGTTACTAGACACATGAATGGCCCTGCATGTTTCCTATGTACCCCGCATTCAATTTTGAGGCTTTATGGAGCACAGATGCTACTTGTAGGTATTTTATGAGTTAAAAGATGTGATAATGCTCCACTCCACAGGCAACGACACTTGGGCCAGCTTGGGCTAGACTGTTGTGTCTCGGGATGGTATAGAATTGAGGAACAGGGAAAAACCAAGAAAAGTCTGCTTTGTTACTCTTTCATTTGACACAAGTGCATTGGACACTACCCACATCTGGCCTAGGTTCAGTTGCTAGAAGCTGGAGATGCAGAAGTAACTCAATGACCAGATTTCCATCTTCTGGAAGCTCACAGTTTTCCAGAGAACTTAAGACAGGTCTGTCTCTTGCCAGTGAAACACTGGAGAGGACATGCAATAGCCAGGAGGTTCATGGCAACCTGTGAATTCTTCCAAAAGCATCTCTGAATAGAAAGCTGGGTGTGAAATTACCCGTATGTAATCAAGATCCTGGAAACTTTTGTGGAGAATTGGCCTGAGCCCAGGCAAAAAATTAAGAATGAGATCTAATGAAATTTCAACCCCAACATGACAATCAGAATGCATTTTGAAAAAAGCTCACATTTAGTGTTCCAGCCTGTAAGTTAAATAAAGGAGGGGGAAAAGTTCTTTTATATTGCAGGAAAACATAAGGAATACCTTGAAAGACAAAGTACAAGTTGGGAGAAAAGTTTTAGCTGAATGCATGTCAACAAAGAGTAATTATCTATGATATAGTTATATGGAGTGTTCCTTCATTCTGATAAGTTATTAAATGAAATTACAATACATAAACCTATAAGAGTAACCGTATCGGAGAAGACCCAATAGGAAGCAAAAGTTTCCTCAGGGGATTTCCATGGGAGAAGTTTTACTAAGGAGACTGCAGGGTAGTGACCAGGATTGAGGGAACAGAGCAAAGTTAATATTGGGATCAGGAACCCATTATCATTCCTAGGTCTTGGGGTTCAAGGAGTATGAATGAATTCTTTGAAGCTCAGAGAACCTGATGATCAATTTCCCTCTCAAAACTGAACTTGAAAGGGCACTTTATGTGCTAGTCCACACCCAGAGTCTAGTACAGACCATAGAAGGGATACAAGTGCATCTGTGGAGTATAAGCAGGGCATAAGAGGGTCGCATAAGCAGGACAGTTGTAAATAGGGTTTATATCACGGTTTACAAATAGATATCTCAGAAAGAACTGATTTATTTAGAAGAAAATACTGGGAGAGATAACTAACATTAAAGATATTTCTGGGCTGGTGAGATGAGATGGCTCAGTGGGTAAGAGCACTGACTGCTCTTCCAAAGGTCCTGAGTTCAAATCTCAGCAACCACATGGTGGCTCACAATCATCCATAATAAGATTACAACCATCCGTAATGCCCTCTTCTGGTGTGTCTAAAGACAGCTACAGTGTACTTACATATAATAATAAATAAATCTTTAAAAAATTATAAAGATATTTCCAAAGAGTTATATAGAAACCTACTTCTGTAGAATATAAATAATATAAATATAAATATACATTATGGTTTTTATATGCTTGGCCAAGAGAGTGGAACTATTAGGAGGTGTGGCCTTGTTGGAGTAGGTGTGTTACTGTGGGTGTCGGCTATAAGACCCTCATCCTGGCTGCTTAGAAGTCAGTCTTCCACTATCAGCCTTTAGATGAAGATGTAGAACTCTCAGCTCCTTCTGCAACATGCCTGCATGGATGCTACCATGTTCCCACCTTGATGATAATGAACTGAACCTATGAACCTGTAAGCCAGTCCCAATTAAGTGCTGTCCTTTATAAGACTTGCCTTGGTCATGGAGTCTGTTCACTGTAGTAAAAAAAAAATATATATATATGTATATATACTCACATATATGTATATACATACATACATATCCTAATATATAAATTATATATATATATATAAAACTATTTATGTAAGGATGTAATAGGCATTTTTTTGAGAGCAAATTTCACTGATTAGCCTTGGCTGGTCTGGAATGGCATATAGATGAGGCTGGTCTGGAATTCATAGAGATCTACTTGCTTTTGCTTCCCAAGTCTTGTTTTTTAAAGATGTATGCCACTATTGATATAAAAAGAGTTTAAATGGAACTAGTCTATAACAAGCAACAGTACCCCTATTTGACACCAAAAAAAAAATCACTACGGGGAATAGTTACCTCTTTTGGAGTTGTTGGCCAGTGAGGTATATAGACTCCTAAACATTATAGACTATTGCCAATAATCTTAGCTGCCTTCCAGAACTTGATGCTATTACCTTACTGATTAAGATACAAGGTACTTGGGGGATTGAACATAGAGAAATCAAACTGGTACTAACCTGGGAGCTTTATTCCTAGTGGTAACCTTCCATTTTCCTGAATGGTACTATGCATGCTACTGGTAGTAAAAAATAATCACTAATCATACCTAGCTGGGCTGCAAACTACAGTAACAAGCAGTCCGGCAAGACATGTTTGCACCAGAGAAGTCCCAGTAGGAAACTAAGGTTTCCTCAGGGGATTTCTGTAATAGTGGCATGAACATCATGGGAGAAAACAACTCCTTTATGATTTAAGTATTTAAGTCTCTGTAAGTTGAAACTCACACCTGGTACCAATATTGAGACCAAAAACCTGCTCTGGAAAGATCACAGTTACTAGGGAAGAACCTAATACAATTACTGTGCTAAATGGACATATTAAACCAACTCCTATTGACTTATCATTACACCATAGATTAATGTACCTTTAAATCCTCATCAGAGAAACTTTTTTTTGCTGTAGATTGTTATTAGCACAAAAATACACAACAGGCCAAGATGTGGAGAAAAAGTGATGGCAGAATGCTCAGAGAGACATCTATACTACACCTCCTCCTTCCTTCCAAGGCTCAGGGATCATTGTGGAAGATGGAGGAGAAAGATTGAAAGAGTCTGTGATGGTTTGTATATGCTCAGCCCAGGGAGTGGCACTATTAGAAGGTGTGACCCTGTTGAAGTAGGTGTGTCACTGTGGGTATGACCTTTAAGACCCTCATCCAAGCTTCCTGGAAGCCAGTATTCTGCTAACAGCCTTCAGATGGAGATGTAGAACTCTCAGTTCCTCCTGCATCATGCCGGCCTGGATGCTGCCATGGTTCTGCCTTGATGATACTGGACTGAACTTCTGAACCTATAAGCCAGCCCCAATTACCCTTATAAGAGTTGCTTTACTTATGGTGTCTATTCACAGCAGTAAAACCGTAAATAAGACAGAGCAAGAGGCAGTGGATGTCTACAGGAAAGCAATTTTTCTGGACCATCATGGCAGTTGCAAATGTGCATTCACATAGTAGACATGGCATGCACAAAACCCATGCAAGCAAGAGAGAAAGAGGTGAGCACAAAGATCTACCCCTACCTAAGGGACAATTGATATCTTCTGGGACAGAGAGAGTCATTTTAAAGAGTATGTCCCCTGTGGGTTGACCAGGCTCCAATAGAAGGCTACATATCTAAAATTATATGGGCAGTAAAATTTGGACTCTGGGTTAGGAGACAGGGGACATGGAGTTGGGTGGGTTATGAATAGAGGGTAAATATGATAAAAATGCATTGTATGAAATTCTCAAAGAACTCATAAAAATCAACATTTAAAACAGCAAAAGTTTCTCAGCCTCATTCATAAACAGAGAAACTTAATTTTTAAAATTCAGATAGTATTGCCTCACCGTGAACTGGTAAAGCTGGGAAAGATTTATATTAGTAGTACAGAGAATGAGAAGTCGAAATTCTCAGACATTAGTGATAGCATGAATGAAGTGTTTATTCCCTAGTGTTTGTCACCAACTCTCTAATTAATAAACGCTTTTGGAAAACGAAGTGTTCAACCCTATATAGGACATCTATATTAACCTCATCACTACCAAGGCCCAGCAGACATCCAAGAAGCAGATGAGGAGGTAGAAAGGATTTAAGAAGAACTGGAAGGTGGAGAGCATTGCTCTGAAACAGTGTTCTGGACATGGCATGGCTATCTCAATCATGAACTTACAGTAGCTACAGTTATATGAATAAGATCTAAACAAGAGCAGGTCAGCCAGAATCCTTGTATGGAAGGGGTAGATGATGCTCAGGCCCCACCCCATCCTGAGGAGGCATTTTTCAGTGAATAATTGCTAGTGGGAGGGAGCATCATTTTAAGGATGTGGCCCCTAGTAGGTTTTCCATGCTTAGTAGATGGTATCATATATGTGGATATATGGGTAGCACTAACTGGATTTAGCTGGTTATTAAACAACAAAAATAACATGAAGTTGGGAGAGGGGTATACTGGGAGGAATATCAGAGGAGGAAAAGGGATAGCTATGATGCTATTTTATTGTATGAAATTCTCAAAAATAAGAAAAAATTAAAAACATATTCTCCAAGAGGAGATATAGCTCACAAGTATAGTGCTTGCTGAACACAGACAAGCTATCTTTTCAAGCTTCAATATTGAATTAAAAATATTCTTTGGAGTCTGGCATGGTAGCACATGACTGTAATCCTAGGACTCTGGAGGAAGAGACAGACAGATTTCTGTGAGTTCAAGGATAGCCTGGTCTACATAGCAGATTCCAGGCTAGGCTAACATGATACATCCCTTCCCTCTACACACACTGTGGTTTGAATAGTAATGGCCCCCATAGACTCATGTGTTTGAATGCTTGGCCTATAGGGAGTGGCACTATTAGGAGGTGTGGCCTTGTTGGAATAGGTGTGGCCTTGTTGGAAGAAGCGTGCTGTTGGGGAGGGGTGGGCCCTGAGATCTCATATGCTAAAGCTATGCCCAGTGTGACACACAGTCTCCTGTTGCCTGCAGATCAATATGTAGAAAGAACTCTTAGCTCTTTCTCCAGCACCATGCCTGCCTGCATACTACCATTCTTCCCTTTATGATAATGGACTAAACCTCTGAATCTGTAAACCAGACTCAACTAAATGTTTTCCTTTTTAAGAGTTGCCATGGTCATGGTGTCTCTTTACAGAAATAGAAACCCTAACACACACACGCACACGCACACGCACACGCACACACACACACACACACACACACACACACACACACACACACACACACAGAGCACACTTTGACCCAGAAATACAGCCTGTAGAAACCTTAAAGGGGGGAATACCAGGCACAATTGCAGAATGCTATTGGCTTGGGTAGAGATGTCCTTGGAGAAGCTAAAATTCAAGTTGGACTTTGAGAGATAATCAAGAATTACTGCAGAAAATATGGAGGAATAGGTACTTCAAATAAAGGAAGCTACACGAACACAGCCCCAAAGCAGGAAGCAAAGGCATATTGGGGAGAAATAAAAGCCATCTTAGTCATGAATTACTTTTTCTTGAGATACATAAAGAAGAAATAGGTTTACTCTCCTGTCTAAAACAAAAGTGCAGAGAACAGGGCGAAATGTAGTTTCTGAGACACTGGATGTCAGTCAATGGGTAGCGGTTCAGAACAGATAAAACACAGGCAAGGTTCTCAGATATTTGTACCTTACTGCTTTGATACAGTCTCCAGGCTTGGTGTGTGTGTGTGTGTGTGTCGGGGGGGGGGGTGATGGCAGGGCTGGGTGCAAATGGAGTATGTTTTGAAAGAGTTATAAGCTATTACATTTTACTAAATTGATGTCTTCTTATCTCTACATGCTCCCTCACGTGTGTAAGTTCATACATATGTGTACTCACACACACACACACACACACACACACACACACACACAAGTAAAATGTAACTCAAATAGAAAGATGAAGGAACAACATAGAGAGTATAGAAATAAACCTACACAGAGACAAAAATTACTCTTTCCTTTTAAATTTAACAAAAGTGGAAAGCAGATTTGGTGGACAAGGGATAGATTTTCAGCAAGTGGTATCAGAATAATGGATATTCAAATCCCTTTGATCCAAAAATCTAACCATACAAATGTGTAAACTTTTGTATATTTATGTGAACGCTATCATGGTGTTAGATTCATGTGTTTGGTGGGGACCTGTTGTGATGAGATCCAGGGGGCTATAAGACAGGTACTTGTTTAAGGTCAAGATTTGAGCATTGGGGACATCTGTTCTTTTCTGAAGGCTGATTTTCCCTTTTAGTTTGTACCCTGGAATTTGTACCATGGAATGAGCAAAAGATAATATTCTAAGTGACTTATATTCATTTTACTAGCTTAATTTTGGTCATATTTGCAGAATGTCAGAGTGAATACTATTTTGTTGTTTGGGTAGAACAGTGAGGGGCAGTGTCAGTGCTGTGAGGTATCCACTATGACGACTGCTTGAACATGAGTTCAAACCAATAAGAAGTCTTTATTAGCTAGCTAGCAAATACAGTGTATATTCAGGTCCAGAGTGTTTTTCAGAGTGGGATTTTAAGCACAAAAACCACAATCTGGGTGGACACACCTCAGTTAGCAATAACAGTCAGTCAGAAGCAGAAGTACAGAAGCTAACAAGGAAGGTTAATACATTCAGTGACTTGCACAGACTTTGATGGATTAAGTCTTTGTTCCAGTGTTCCAAGGCATCATGGCATCAGTTATGCTAAGGTCTGGGTCCTACTAAAGTCCAGGTGCTTGTTATACTGTCAAGCCATCCTGTTTCAGAACATCCATTATCCCCATGATAGAAGTGGCTTGTAGCATACCTACTAATTGCTGACAAATTTAAAATTACTTTGTAGAGCAGTCAGCTATATCCCGGGTGTGTCTAGCCTTGATGATGTCACTAACACATCCTCTTTGTGGTTTGAATCGATAGTTCTTTCTTACTTGCTCCATTTGATTTAACCTAGCCACACTTTATTGTCTGGTATCCTCTTAACAGGACAATTTTTTTTTTCACAGCTGGAGGCACAATCTTTGGCTCTAGACTACAGGACAGTCAACTGGAAGGCAGCTCTGGGCATTTGGAATTAATTGGTGCAAAGTCTAAACAAGGCACTGGGACCATTCTTCTAGTTGAGAATTAATTTGCCACTCTCGTGGAACTTTTCCATTGCCATATAAAGATGGTCTGAGAGTGCCGTTGAGATCATCACCTGCAATCCTTCCATCTCCACCACCACCCTGCCATCCTCATCACCACGCCGCCATAGCAAAAAGTCTAGAAAAAATAATCATCTGTTATTTCTGCAACTGTGTTCCCATCTCGTAATCTCTCTTCTCTCTTTGCAGTGGAATTGCCCCTGCAATGTCACTGGTGGCTTCCACACAACTATGGTCACGGTTGTTGCACCAGCCCTGTGGTAGCAGCTTAACAGCATGCAAGCCTCTTGCTGTGTCTTCTTTGTTACACTTTCTTGGCTATTTCTCTCTTGATTGTCCTGTAGACATTAAAGTGCATCAATACCTCTAGACTACTGGTTAGTTGTGATTTCTCTCTAGGTGATCCTATATTGTCCTGAGTCTTTAGATGCAGATCACCCTACCTTAGTTCCCACCTTTGCTTACCCTTGATTTTTAAACATCTTGATTGGCGTTTCTGTTTAGAAGTCTAAGAAGTAACCTCAAATTATCCTGGCCAAACCAAAACTCTGATCACACTTCCAATCTCTGGTCCTGACCATCCTCCACATTTCTGAAGGGGACATTCAGTGACTCAGACCCAAACCTAGGCTTGTTCTGTCTTGGATTTATCTTGTGGTAGTATTGCAATACAATCATTTAGCAATTTGTTCAAATTACACTGCGTGAGTGTTGAGCTACCAGTTTTGCTAGTCTGATTTAACCTTGTTGTCTTTTGCTCAATCCATTTGTACCTAATTAATGATATACTATTAAAATTGTAAATCATATTATTTTATTTTGTGGCTTTGAATCCTTCCTCTAAATCTTCTAATCAAATCATTTTACTTAAAATATAAAAGCTTGCCATGACACCCTCTGTAAGTTATGACAAATTCCTCTCATGTCAGCTCTTGCTGCTTCTCACAGTGTTCTTCATCCAAACTGGCTTCTCTTGTAGTCCACAGACGCTGTAGCTCCTATCTGCTGTAGCCCACGGATTGTTCATAGGCCCATCTTCTACCTGATATTTTTTTATCTCCAAACATATTACCATTTCAAAAATGGCTATTTCTGAACATCTGAAGATGGTAATTAGCTGTATTTACATAGCACACAAGAGGGTCTTACTTTTACTATGTTTTCATAAGTGGAGATCAGCTCGTTTGTCTATTTCTCTGCATTGACCATCTTCACCCAGTAGGATGCAACCTTTGCAAATGCACAGACTTCATGCAATACTAGACGCTCAGTGCTCACAGCTGTTCCCCAGAACACCCTGTGACTGTACTTAGGTTATCCCTCTCCATATGACTCCTCCCTTGCTTATATTTAATGTTGAATAATGTCTTTTCCTGTTCTTTTTTTATAATCTAACATGAGCTCTATGAACTGCAATATCTACTCCATGCCTCTTCCTCCCTTCCACCCTCTCTGAACTCATTGTCTCTTCTGGTCACACGGATCTGCTCACTAAATGTTGGCCATGTTGAGCAGTCTCCTTCTTGGGGCTCTGTACTTTCTTCTGCCAACAGCCTTTCCACACTTGAGGCACCTATGGGCTTTCTTCTTCATTCTTGGCATGCCTCTATCTCACAGATCTTCTGTTTACCCCACTGTTTCCTTCCCTCCATATTTTTCTCCGTATCAAAGTCTAAACTATTACAATTTTACTTCTCTTGTATGCTTTCTGTCTCTACCACTAGCCTGTAAGTTTCTTGGAGGTTGTGATTTCCATTCATTCTATTCCTTGTTGAATTTTAGAGTTGAACACCACTTGGGGCACATGGTAGTCTTTTGTAGATATTTGTTGAATGACTGAGATGTTAGATAGAGCCATTACAAATTCTTTATTAGAAACTCATCCAATCATTTTAAGGAGAAAAGTATCAATTGACTTAGACTTTTTGATTGATTTGGGAAACAAACCAATTTAGAGACTTGGGCAAATAGATCGGAAAAGGGAGTGGGGACACTAGCTGACAAGCTAGGAGGATCTCATAGGCGTCTGGGGACATGAATCACTTGCCAAGGACTGTGATATTGGGGATGTTAAAGGGCAATGGATCTGAAAGAGTTAAGAGATTGAATTTGTAAGCCTAGGTGACTGATTAGAAGTAGAAAGCTCTGAACCAAAGGTTTCTAGTATGGGTTCCTGTGGGAATGACTGAGCTATTCCTGGAGACAGAGAACACTGAAGGAGTAAGAGACTTCGGGCTGAAGATCAAGGGCTCAGAGTCTTTGGGTTTGCTGAGTTTCGGGTGTCTGAGAGCCAGCTGAGTGGAAATACTGTGCTAGCAGTTGGTCATTCAGGTCAGGAGCTCAGAATATCTGAGTCATCAGCACATATATAGTACATGAAGCCATGAAGATGATAAACAAAAACCCAGATTAAGTTGCACTTGTGAGACCTGGACTCATTAAATGCTCTTGGAGTTCCAGAGAGGCTGTTTTTCTCTCAGATGACTGGGCTTGTCTGTTATATTGAATGTCACATCTCCAGTCTCTGCTTCTGGCTGGGTCCTACCTGTGATCCTCCTCCATGACACTAGGCATGACAGATCCAAATTCACCAGATCCACAAACACTGATTCAGTTGTCTCTGGAGAGGAAATATTTGGAAAAAAGTTGGGTCTCTACAAAAAGTGTACAAATCTTTTTTTTAATTGACATTAGTCTCTAAATGATAGGTCATATTTAAATGACATTTACACACATGCATCTATCTCTACCTCTACCTCTACCTATCTCTATCTACCTCTATCTTTATATCTATCTATATCTATATATAATATGGAGATGATTTAAAGTATTCTGGGGAATGTTCATAGTTCATGAAAAACACTATCATTCTATATAAAAGAGTTAATGAAGCATGAAGACCTTGGTAATCTCAGGAATCCTGAGATATATTCTATAATGACCCTGAGGAATGAGTACAACTTCAGTCCTGTCTTTAAATTCAGTTCTATTTTCAGGTTTCCTTTCCACATTAACACAGAGTTTGCTCTATCAACCAACTAATTGGCTGTGAAGAAGGGATGAGGGGATGGAGACAGGCACCCAACCCAACCTATGATGAGAGCATTTTGTTTCTCTTGGGACCTCTGCATATATATGTACTCAGACCACTGTTATTCTGTGCTGCCTGGGATCATGCCTGGGTGACTCAAGGCATCAGAAGGATGGAATTCTCCAAAGATCTTAAATTGGGAGAGATCTTGGAATGTGTCCATGAGCACTTTGATATATTTGCTTTATCTGGAATAATTTGTGGGAGAGTATGTGCTTATTTTCATCCTTTTATATTTAAAGCTGTACTAAAAACTGTGTACTTATCACAACATTTCAATATAAAAATATATATGGGAAAAATGTAACTATTCCTTTCCTCTCCTCCACTTTTTATTCTGTTAAAACTGACTTGATGGCTTATCCGATTAAGTTTGATTTTAAATTCAAATTTGTTGGGTTCAGCAAGTTAGTATGATTCATTCCAGTCCCACTCAGGTTTCTGAGGAACAGCTGTTTGCCTGAATGAATATGTCGCTTGTGCTGGGGTCTTCTGTGTGGCTTCTTCAGGCAGCTTTGACTCAAGGGCACCTGGGAGTACAGTCAGATCTTTTAATGCTTGGACAGGAGATGGCATGCACCGAGGACAGGCAGCTGTCTCCCCTTGGGAGGAGAGGGGGCAGGTGGAGCCACCAAATCCCTTGCAGATTTCCCCTTTCCTCAGCTAAATAACACAGGGACATTTTTTCCACCATGAACAACTGTGCCTGGGACAGCAGGACCTCAATCTGGGGAATCACATTTCAGGAATCTTATGTGGCTCTTCAGAAGCTGCAATGATGTCTGTCAAGTGTGTGCAGGGGATTAGAAAGCTCCTTTGAGAGATGAGGTTCCTGAGGCACTGGGATAGAAGGGGACTTTGGGGAAGCTGAATGGTTGGGTGTGTGTGAGTCAGATACTGCTAGCTTTCATTTCAAATGTTCATGGAAGTGAATTGTCAAGACCATACGCACACTTTTATTAATTTATTAAAATCAATAAAACAAAGAATAACTTCAGAATGTTTGATTTTCTTACTTTTGTTAGGTGAGACGTATGTCATTGAAATTTCCTTCTGGCACCATTCTCTATTTCTTTCAATTGTGCATTCTGTGATTGCACTAACAGCAACTCAATAAAAATGGCAAATAATGCTAAACTCTTACGCATGAGTAAACCTTTTATTTATAGGTCACAATATTTGTTCACAATTATTTTTTCACCTAACCCTTAAAAAAGGGCGGGGATGGGGGGGGAGAACCAGCTCAATTACTTTGTCAGAGAAAGAGCCTGAAAGGCAGAGAAATTGTTGGACTTTGGGAGTCAAACTGATGTTTTCATAGGAGTTTCTCTATAGTGTATGTGCACAGCAGAGGGGAGTCAGTCCCAAGAGAGTCCCATACACAGCAGGGTAGGGTGAAAGGTCATTTGTATAAGGAGTTCTCAAAATTTGAATGGCCCTGAGGGTGGGGTACAAGTCTTTAATCCCAGCCCTTGGGAGGCAGAGGCAGGTGGCTATCTGTGAATTCCAGGTTATCCTGGTCTATTTGCCCAAGTCTCTAAATTGGTTTGTTTCCCAAATCAATCAAAAAGTCTAAGTCAATTGATACTTTTCTCCTTAAAATGATTGGATGAGTTTCTAATAAAGAATTTGTAATGGCTCTATCTAACATCTCAGTCATTCAACAAATATCTACCAAAGACTACCATGTGCCCCAAGTGGTGTTCAACTCTAAAATTCAACAAGGAATAGAATGAATGGAAATCACAACCTCCAAGAAACTTTCAGGCTAGTGGTAGAGACAGAAAGCATACAAGAGAAGTAAAATTGTAATAGTTTAGACTTTGATACGGAGAAAAATATGGAGGGAAGGAAACAGTGGGGTAAACAGAAGATCTGTGAGATAGAGGCATGCCAAGGATGAAGAAGAAAGCCCATAGGTGCCTCAAGTGAGAAAAGGCTGTTGGCAGAAGAAAGTACAGAGCCCCAAGAAGGAGACTGCTCAACATGGCCAACATTTAGTGAGCAGATCAGTGTGACCAGAAGAGACAATGAGTTCAGAGAGGGTGGAAGGGAGGAAGAGGCATGGAGTAGATGTTGCAACTCATATAGCTCATAATTAGCTCTGCTTTTCTTTTCAATCCATTTCAAGCACTATTTCCCTCTCTGCCTCCCAACTATGTGGATTTTTCAGACGATTCTTGTCTTCTGGAAGAGGATACCCATTAAGGATGCTTCCTTGGTCGTGGTGGTAACATTTCTCAGTGGATTCAATTTCTCCCATAGAATGAAGAGGAACATAAGATGGAATCAGTCCACCTCTGTTTTCTACCTTTCAGACAAAAGGGGCTTAATGGAGTTCTGTGACAAGCAGCGTTCCTGTTTGTAGGAAACAGCAGGACTACTATTGCTTCTGAGGGTTTCGTGAAGTTCTTTCATTGGTTCTGCAGTGCACACATCTAAGATACAATCCCTGTGCTGGTAGACCATCTCATTAGGCTTTTTTGGAGAATAGAGAACATATTCAAAGGATAAAGAACATGACTGGTGCATCAGTTATTTTTGTTGTTTTTGCTGTTGTTGTGATAGCATACCCAAGAAAGTACTTAAGGGGAGAAGGGTCTATTCTGGATTGCAGTTTCAAGGTGCAGTCTATTACGGCCTGGAAGCCATGACAGCAGGAGTCTGAGGTGGCTGGTCATATTGCATCTGTTGTGAGGAAGCAGAAAGAGCCCAATAATGGGACTCAACCCACTTTCTTCTGTTTATTCAGCCCAGGACTTCAGTCCATTTGTAAATATTGCCTCCCACTTTTCAGATGACTATTCTCTCTTCTCAATATTTTTTTTGAAACAGCTCTGATAGACATATCAACATGCATGTCTCCTAGGTGATGATTCTAAATCCAGTCAAGTTGATAATGAAGATTCACCATTCACAACGGGGCAGGTAACTCTCCTAGAAGTGGTTTTACACTGATAAGCTACAGATGTTCCCTGAGTGGAGCCAAGGATGTAGTTAAGTGGTAGAGCACTTGCCTGCCACATGAATCAGAATTTCCTAAGCAATGTTCAAAATGCATTAGTGTATGATGAAATTAATATTTGGGAAATACTTGTTTGAAATGGTTGGATTTTTTTGTGGGATATAATTCTGAATTATTAAGTTTTTCCGTATGCTTTTGAAAGCTACAGCAAATGAAAGAAGTTAGTGTAATGCTTCCATGTAAAATCAATTGATGTAAAGATACTTTGGATAAGGTTGAGCACTGAGATTTTATACTTGCATGTCTACCATTTCTGCATTAGTATGTGCTTATAGGAGTCTGGTTCTGTGTTCAGGATTTAGTATGGAAACTTAAGTGAATCTTCTATGCCATGTACACATGGGAAGTGACTTTGGCTGTTTCTTTCACCATTTCCTTCTTAAAACAATCACCAAAGATGATACTGTTGTTGCACATGATTTCACTTCAAACCCCTTGACTCACATAGCATGTGCTGATTTTTATAAGGAGAATAATAAAGGCAAACACAATGCAGAAAAGAAAACACCCCATACTCTCACTGTGTAGTGATTGTTACCTCTGTGATGTACTCTTGATCTGCCCATGCACAAACTTCATATTTCTCTGCTTTCCACACTGAAATTAAATTAGTCTTGACTTTTGGGGGTATGTTTAATTTTGTCCCTAAGTCAACCTATTTCTCAAACATTTGTGGGTTTTCCTTTTGAAGGGAGAAGGAAGAGATAACTCAAGTCATATACCTGTTATTTTATTCTGCCAGGGCTGCCTAAGGCGAATATATAAACATCTCCATTTCCTGAAGCCACACCTGGCTATATGTGCTAAGCTGTCCTTCAACTTCTGATTTCCCATCTCTGCCTCCTAAACACTGTAATTACAGGCAAGCACCACCGCGCATGGCATATGGGTAACAGCAGTAAATGACAGTCGTTCCTGGTTCTATGAGTCTTCCTTGACTGCTGCTACCAACTACTGCAAAGTCAAGGGGTTAAAACAGATTTATTCCCACACATTTCTGAGCATGGAAGTCTGAAGCCTTTCTGTCTAGGCTGTAATGAAAGTGTTGTAAAGTCTGATTCCTTCCAAAGGAGCTGAGGGAGATCGGTTTATTTGTTCTTTCCCCATGCATCCTGTATATGCGGGCCCTCTTCCACAACACATCAAGCTCTGATTCTACCGTCTACTTTTCCACTGGCCCTGATCTTCCTACATCTCTTTTAGGATGACCCTTGGAATACACTGGGCCCTTTTATTGAAAATATATTTTTTCACGTAATATATCCCAATTATGCTTTCTATTTCTATTTCTCTCAGTTCCTCCCTAATCCACCTCCCATTCAGATTCACCTGCTTTCTGTATCTCACCAGAAAACAAATAGGCTTCTAACAGATGATAACAATAAAATAATATAAAACAGAGGCTAGCACATTGGAGTAGGACAAGACAAAACAACAGAAGGAAAAGATCTCAAGAGAAGGCACAAGAAACAGAGATCCTCTCATTTACACATTCAGTAATCCCATAAAAACTAAACTGGAAATCAAAATACATACACAAAGGACCTGTAGGGTATAAATAAATAAAAAATAAAATAATATTTTAAAAAGTAAAAGCCCTGACAGGACACTAAGAGATAAGAAACCTCCAAAGACGTTGTTGAGTTCATTTTTCTGTTGGCCATCTATTGCTGGGCATGTGGCCCTGCCTCCAAGAGCAGTTTGTGTCTTTGTTCAATTTTAGTTTATTTTTGGAAGAAGTTTAATCAAAGGCAGTCATAGGCATGTGAATGAATCTGAATGCGTTTATAGTATTAAATTATCAATGGACATGCCATGAGACTTGTAAATAAATTAATTTTGAATTGATACCAAGTTTCTATGGATTTCAAAGCAAACTCTTAACTTAAGGCACTTTTATTTTGCCAACAAATAATAACAAACTTTAAGAGAAAATGATTCACTACAAAATAACACATGGCTAACACACTTGAATTTTGAATAAAAAGACCTTTCTCTTATTGTCAGTGGCCAGCTGCTTAGTGTTCATCTTCTACCAATGTTAAAAACGTCACACACAGAATGGAGACAACAGGAAAGGTTAAGTTTGCAGTCCATGTAAACCTCAATGTACAAATATTTTGTCACTGATTTACAAACATTTTGATAAAATGTACAGAAAACAAAACAAAACAAGACAAAAGAATAGTTTGTGTGCCCAGTAAGACTCCCTTGGAGGAAACTAAGATTTCACTTGAAAGTGGTTATCAACTGGAATTACTTCTGGGTTAGGGATGGGGGCCACATGTCCATTTCTCCTTTCAACTCCAGGACCCCATCTGGCGCAGACCAATGCAGGTCCTGTGCATGCTGCCTCAGACTGTATGAGCTCCTATGTGTATTGATCATATTGATCTAGAAAGCCTTGTTTTCTTGGTGTCCTCCATCTCTTCTGGGTCTTACACTCTTTCTGTCTCTCTTTTTGTGGGGTTTCCTGAACCCCAAGGAGAGGGATTTGCTGGAGACAGCCTGTTTAAGGCTGATTGTTTCAAAACCTTTCATTCTCTGTATAATGTCTGGCTATTGTCTCTGATTTTGTTCCTGCTGCATGAGAAGTTTCTCTGGTGATGGCTGAGCAAGACACTGATCTTTGAGTACAGCAGAATGTTATCAGGAATTACTTTATTGCTACATTTTTCTTTATAACAGTTGTCTTTGGTTTTAACCTAGGGTCCTGTGCTATCTAGTCTCAGGTCTTTGAATACCCAAGCAGCATGAGTTATGGATTCCATCTCTTGGAGTGGCCCTTATGTCAAATCAGATACTGATTGGTCACTCCCACAAGCTTTGTGCCATCCCTGCATACATCCAAGCAGGACACCATTGTAGATCAAAGGGTTTGTGACTGTGTTGATGTTTACATTTGTCCTTTAGTAGCATGCCAGAGTACCTTCCTATAGCAAAGGGGTGAAGGCTCTTTGTAGGCATAAGCTCCACTTCTCCATTCCATGAGTTGTGTAGGTGTTATCTTCAGCCATGGGTTTTGCCATCAGTTTTTGGAGAGCAACATGTAGTCTTCTCAATAGCTTGGGCTGTCTGGCAATTCCCATGGGATCCATTTAGCCAACATCTTAATTAGATAGATGTAACCTAATCCCCAAACTGTAAGATTCATTTGGTGACCAGCAATGTCTAGTTGTTCTGTCTCCCCCGTTATTTGGTTATTTCATTTAGATTGCCTTCATATATGTGTATATTTTAGAAAACTACTATATTAGGTTTCCATACTACCCCTCAAATGACCCTAATTTTAGCTGCCTCTCTCCATATTCTTTAGTCCCTCTCTTCCCTTCCTCTATCCACTTGATCCTCCTGTTCCACCCCTGACAACTATCAATTCTATTTTCCTTTCCTAATGAGATCAATCTGCCCCACCTCATTCGTTGCTCTGTATCTAACTTCTGTGATTCTATGGATTGTAGCTTGGTTATCATTGACTCAACAGCTATATTCACATAGACGTGAATGCAAAACTTATTTGTCTTTCTGAGGCTGGGTTATCTCACTTAAGATGATTTTTTTTCTAGTCCCACTTACCCACACATTTCATGTGTAAGTGTACCACATTCTTGAAATCTATTCATCTGTTGAGGAACACTTAGATTGTTTCCATTTTCTGGTGATTATGAATTGAGCAAATTAATATGGTTGAGCATGCATCTGTGTGGGAGGATCACACACCTTTGGGAATATGCCCAAGAGTGGTATAGCTGGAACTTGGGGCAGGTTGATTCACATCTCCCATAGGAACTGCCACATGATTTCTATTATAGCTGTACAAGTTTGTACTCCGACTAGCAATGTATGAGCATTCCCCTTGCTTGACATCCTTATCAGGATGAGCCATTTTATTGATCTTAGCCATTCTGATGGGTATAAGACAAAATCTAAAAGTAGTGTTGATTTGCATTTCCTGCCTGGATGACTAAGGATGTTCTCAGCCATCCCTGTTTCCCCTTTACGAAATGTTTAGTTCCATATCCCATTTTATTATTATTATTATTATTTTCTATATTCTTTATTTACATTCCAAATGATTTCCCCTGTTCCAGTTCCCTCCTCCCCAAAAGTCCCATAAGCCCTCTTCCCTCCCCCTGTTCCTCATTTGCCTAAGAATTTCATGAATTCATTGTTTTTAATTGCTGAGTAGTATTCCATTGTGTAAATATACACGGAAAATATCTCTGATAAAATTGAAGAAATATATAGAAAAACACATTTAAGATTGACTATTTCATGGAAAAATTATACAGATAAAATGGTAGGCATAAAAATATTCCTAAGTTGATTAAAAGTGGATTTATAAACATTTTCTGATAAAATTGAAAATCTACATGGAAAATATCTCTGATAAATTGAAGAAATTTATATAGATAAATTGGTAGGAATTAAAATATTCCTAAGTTGATTGAAAGTAGAATTATAAACATTTTCTGATAAAATTGAAGATTTACACAGAAAATATTTCTGATAAAATTGAAAAAAATATATGGAAAAACATTAAAATTGAAGATTATCATGGAAAATTATACAGATAAAATGGTAGGTATAAAAATATTTCTAAGTTGATTGAAAGTGAAATTATAAACATTTTCTGATAAAATTGAAGATTTACCTGGAAAATATCTCTGATAAAATTGAAGAAATGTATAAAAAACTCATTAAGATTGAGTATTTAATGGAAAAATGATACAGATAAAATGGTAGGCATAAAAATATTTCTAAGTTGATTGAAAGTGAAATTATAAACATTTTCTGATAAAATTGAAGATTTACCTGGAAAATATCTCTGATAAAATTGAAGAAATGTATAAAAAACTCATTAAGATTGAGTATTTAATGGAAAAATGATACAGATAAAATGGTAGGCATAAAAATATTCCTATGTTTTTTGAAAGTGGAATTATAAACACTTTCTGATAAAATTGAAGATCTACAAGGAAAATATTCCTGAAAAAATTCAAGAAATATATAGAGAAACATGTTAAAACTATTACATGGAAAATTATACAGATAAAATGGAAGGCACAAAAACGTTCCTAAATTGATTGAAAGTGGAACTACAAACACATCCCCCGACGAAACCAAAGATCTACATAAAAAACACCTCCGACAAGATCAAAGAAGTACACAGAAAAAACGTTAAAATTAAAGATTATCATGGAAAATAATACAGTCAAAATGGTAGACACAAAAAGCATTACTGAATTGAAAGAGGAGTCACAAACATTTTCTGATAAAATCGAAGATCCACATGAAAAACATCTCTGTTAGACTATGTTTTTTGTTGGGGAATTGAGTCTAATGACATTATAAGATATTAAGGAATAGTGATTGTTGCTTCCTGTTATTTTTGATATTCTTTTTATGTTTGTGTGGTTACTTTCTTTTGGGTTTGTTGGAAAAAGATTGCTTTCTTGCTTTTTCTAGGGTGTAGTTTCCCTCATGTTGGCGTTTTCCATCTATTATCCTTTGTAGGGCTGGATTGGTGGAAAGATATTGTGTAAATTTGGTTTTATCATGGAATATCTTGTTTTCTCCATCTATGGTAATTGAGAGTTTTGCTGGGTATAGTAGTTTGGGCTGGCATTTGTGTTCTCTTAGGATCTGTATAAGATCTGCCCAGGATCTTCTGACTTTCATCGTCTCAGGTGAGAAGACTGGTGTAATTCTGATAGACCTGCCTTTATAGGTTACTTGACCTTTTTCTCTTACTGCTTTTAATATTCTTTCTTTGTTTAGTGCATTTGGTGTTTCGACTATCATGTGCCGGGAGGACTTTCTGGTCTGGTCCAGTCTGTTTGGAGTTCTGTAAGCTTCTTGTATGTTCATGGACATCTCTTTCTTTAGGTTAGAGAATTTTTCTTCTATAATTTTGTTGAAGATATTTACTGGCCCTTTAAGTTGGAAATCTTCACTCTCTTCTATACCTATAATCCTTAGGTTTGGTCTTGTCATTGTGTCCTGGATTTCCTGGATGTTTTGGCTCAGGAGTTTTTTGCACTTTGCATTTTCTTAGACTGTTGAGTCAATGTTTTCTATGGTATCTTCAGCCCCTGAGATTCTTTCTTCTATCTCTTATATTCTGTTATTGATGCTTGCATCTATGACTCCTGAATTCTTTCCAAGATTTTCTATCTCCATAGATGTCTCACTTTGTGATTTATTTATTGTTTCTACTTCCATTTTTAGTTCCTGGATGGTTTTGTTCAGTTCCTTCACTTGTTTGTTTGTGTTCTCCTGTAATTCTTTAAGGGATTTGTGTGTTTCCTCTTTAAGGGCCTTTATGATTTGACCCATGTTCTCCTGTATTTCTTTAAGGGAATTATTTATGTCCTTCTTGATGTCCTCTAACAGCATCGTGAGAAGAGACTTTAAATCCAACTCTTGCTTTTCCAGTGTGCTGGGGCATCCGGGACTTGCTGTGGTGGGAGAACTGGGTTCTGATGTTGCCAAGTAGTCTTGGTTTCTGTTGGTAGGGTTCTTGCGCTTGCCTTTCGCCATCTGGTTATCTCTGGTGTTAGTTGTTCTTGTTGTCTCTGGCTGGAGCTTGCCCCTCCTATGGGCCTGTAAACCTGTGTCTGTACTCCTGGGAGATCAACTCTCTTCTGGCAGGGTCTGTGCACAGAAGGCTTTGGAGCTGCCTGGTTCCCTGCTGCAGATGGCAGCTGGAAGGGAAGACTCCTGTCCCAGCTGCTCCACTGATCGTACGCCCAGTGTGCTCCTAGCTGTACCCCTCCAGAGAGAAGGTGGAGATCTCACCTCCATGCTCAGAAGTGAGATCCCTGCTGGGAGATCATTCTCTTCTGGTGGGCTAAGCACAGAAGGCTGTGGAGCTGCCTGGTTCTCTGCTGCAAATGGTGGCCGGAAGGGCCCATATCCCATTTTTTGATTGGATTATTTATTTTGTTGATAGTTTTTGAGTTCTTTATATATTTTGAATATTAGCCTTCTATCAGATGTGGAGTTGGTAAAAACAAAACAAAACAAAACAACTTTTCCTATTCTGTAGGCTGCTTCTTTGTCTGAATGATGGTGTACTTTGCTGTGCAGAAACTTTTCAGTTTCATGAGGTCCTATTTATTGATTGTTGATCTTAGTGCCCGTGCTAACAGTATTCTGTTAATAAAGTCCTTTCCTGTGCCATTGAACTCAAAGCTTTTCCCCACTTTATCTTCTATCAGATTCAATGCATCCGGTTTCTCTTTGAGACCTTTGATTCACTTGGATTTGACTTTTGTTGAGGGTGATAAGTATGGATCTATTTGTATTCTTTTACATGCAGACATCTAGTCTGGCCAGCACCATTTGTTGGAGATTCTGCCATTTTTCCAGTGTGTGTTTCTGGCTTTCTCATCAAAAATCAAGTGTTTATATAATTATGTGGGTTTGTGTCTGGCTCTTCAATTCATGTCCACTGGCTAACATGTCTGTTTTTGTGTCAGTATCATGCAGTTTTTATTACTGTAGCTCTGTAGTACAACTTGAAATCAAAGATACCTGGTGATATATCCAGGAGTTTTTTTTTTCAGAATTGTTTTAGTTATCCTGGGGTTTTTGTTTGTTTCCATATGAAGAAAATTAAGTGTTCCTTTTCTGAAAGACAGTGTCTGATGGCCATGCATTTGTTTGGTAAATATGAGAATTTGTCTCACTGTGGCAGAAAGTCAAGTAAAGCCCATGGTGCCACCTGCCTTGGAAGACAGCTGCACTTCTAGGAGGGACATAAAGGGTTTTGATCATCTACCACACTATGGGGACAAGTGGACATTCTTGGCACAGTTTACAGTTGGGTCCCCAGAGCTGTTGTGTATTTTCCTGAACTGAGAATTTAGCAGTTCAAAGTGTTCCCTACACATGTAGGCCTTGGGTATGTGCCCCCTTTGAAGTTAGGTAGCAGTTGCTGTCTATAAATAAGTCATGCCCAGTGCCATCAAAGTGCTGAGCCATGCCATCAAAGGGCATGGCTCATTTACTTACGGGAATCCTGCAAATGCTGGACCATGTTAGGGAGTGGTCTTGGTTTCATCCTTCTTACTCAGCCTGTTCTCTGCCCATCTTGCCTTCCTCTTGGTGCAAAACATACATATGGTTCCAGAGAGAACAATCAAATCTGTCACTAGGAAGACTCTTTCTTGCATCCTTTTAATGAAGAAGAAGGAGGAGAATATATATATATATATATAATAGATGGATGGATGGACGGACAGACGGACAGACAGACACACAGACAGACAGAGAGTCCCATTCAGAGCCCAGTAGCCTATATCAGTTTAGCTTTTGCCTGAGCAGAGGAGAAGTCCTCCAGGGGACAGCATTAATGATGTCACTGATAGGGCTACTCTTGGCTTCTTATCCTAAGCTTTACCATGTTACCTTATCTCATGGATAGAACTGAAGAACAAGGATTTCTACTTTGCATACAGAAACTGGAGTTCCGGAGAGTTTTAACCACTGTATCCCTGCATGTTTTGGTTCTAGGCACACACCGAATACTATATGGGCTTGATGACAGAGTTGCTCAAGGTGAAGGTAACTGGCCTTGGACTCCAGCTGCTTCAGGTGTCATCTAGAAACAGTGTTGAAAATGTCAAGACCTGGGCACTCCTGGGACCCACCCATAGCTAAGTATCTTGCCTGCGACTACAGGATGAACAAGATGAGGGAGCTGTAGACATGAAACCTTACTTATCTGATACTTGATTCCACATGCAATAAGTACCACATTACATTCAGGTGTTTCTGAAAACAGCTCAGGCTGAAATCATTCATTGCCTCAAAGAAACCGTTTCCTAGATATCTTGCTCCCTGTTGTAGGTTGGTTTTCTGAGCCCTGAGACAGAGCTCTGTGACCGATGTTGGGCAAAGTATTTACTGAGGAAGAGGACTCAGGAGATAATTGTAGAGTCTGAGCAGGAGTGACAGGCCGACATCTAACCTCAGCCTAATCTCAAGGAACTTTAGAGAGTGAGGGGTGCTGGAGATAAGCCTCTCTGAAGAGAGAGCCCTTGCCTTCCACATCCTGTGTCAGTTAGTGAAAGAACCTGAGCACTTGAGGGAAGTATATGTTTTTTTCAATTGGTTTTTTGAGACAGAGCTTCTCTATATAGTGCTGGCTGTCCTGGAACTCACTCTGTAGATCAGGCTGGCCTCGAATTCAGATATCCACCTGCCTCGGCCTCCCTAGTGCTTGGATTAAAGGCATGTCCCAACTCCCCAGCAGAATTATGTTATCTTGTTGGCATTTTGTGGCAAGATGGCTCCTACGACTTGAGGCTTCCTCTCCAGAGGGCTCTGCTCTAAAGCAAGCACAAGCAATGGATGGGTGTACTAGTCTGGCAATGGAGTAGAAACTGGGTGCCAACACCACATCCCAGGACTTCACTCACCACTTCCGTTTTCATAACTGTCCAAACTAGGAACCACACTCATCATTCCTGTCCTATTGAACTGTGTGTTATGGCACAAGTCAAATTCTCTTTTTCCATATGTGATATTTATATAGAAGTTGTTCTGTCTCCTTCGAGTTCTGGCCGCTGCTTGAATTGGAGCTGCTATTAGTAGTATTAGTGTAGACACAGTCATCCCTGTTATATTTACTCTTCTTCCCTATAGGATAGTTAATGAAACTTTATTGTTTATTTTTATGCACATTTTCCCCCTCTACCATTCTAAAGCCTTCGGTTTTCTCTCAGTGCCTTTTAGTATCAGTGGATGACATAAAAATATGGACAGCCTTCCCAACTCTACTTGGTAGAACACTGTTTCTGAGACATGGCCAAAATGCTCTTGGTGAGATGGATGGCCTATGCCACCAAGCTTCTAGTGCTTCTCCCAGCTGCACAGAGATATTCACCTCTCTCAGATACCTACTGTGGTAATGAACATGGATTGCCAACCTCACCGGATCTAGAATCACGGAGGGGCACAAAGCTCTGTGCATGCCTATGGGGGAGTTTCTAGGTTCGGTTCATTGAGGTGGGAAGACTTTCTTTTAAAGGTAGGCAGTGCCATTTTACAGACTGAGGCCTGGGCTGTCTAAAGAGAAGAAAGAGAGTTGAGGACCAGCATTCATTCTTGCATTCTGATTGTGAATATAATGTGAGCTCTCTCTACTGCGTGTTCCCCCACCATGATGGATGGGACCCTCAAAGAATGAGTCCAAATAAACCTGGTAGGACCTTTCTGATGTGTAAGTGAAATAATGAGAAAGTTAGCAGAGAACTCCATAAAGCTAGTGATTATTAACTATTTGCATCAGATGCTTGATATACTTGACATTGTTCATCTGTATGTTCAACAGATGTCTCCTGAGTATCTACAATGTTGAGCTGCTGTGAGCCACATGGATACTGCCTTAAGCTGCTAGAGTCTTTTCAGTTCTACCCAACTAACCCTCAGAGACAAATGACCCAATTTGACAGTGGCGGGAGTGCAGACACCTCATTGAAATGCTGAGTATCTAAAGCCCAGCTTAGCAGTACAGATCTGTAATCCATCAACTTGGGGAGGCCAAGGCAGGGGAATTTCAAGACCTGTCCAGACTACAGAAAGGAGTTCAAGGTTAGCTTCATCAACTTAGGAAGATTTTTGTCCCAAAATGAAAATTCTAAAGAGGGCTTGGAATAAAAGCTCAGTGGCAGAGTACTTGCCTAATACGTTTGAGAGCCCAAGTTCAATTCACGGTACCGGAAAAAATGTTGCGAATCTGACTCACGCTTGTCTTTGGTTTTTAGTTACAGTAGTCGAATGTGGGGTTGTTGCTGCCTTCTGGTGCTAAGTGAGCAAGTTCGAAGATCTATTCGGATTTATAAGGTAAGAATATAGTCCCTATATTTAAGGACAGAATTGACAAGCAATTTGAGACCAACTTCTAAAACGCTGCCGTGCTATTTATTCTCAAATAAGATATCTGAATAGTTGTTATGCTCCTGATAATTGCTCCCTGAGTGATCTGACTCATTACTTGATATCTTCATTATTCTAGAGGTCTTTCCTCATCTGTAGCACTCATATGATATAGGACACCATGCTGTTTTACTGGTGTAACAGTTTACAGAAAGGGAACAATCATTTCTTCCATTTTGAAAATTATTTAAGATACAAAAATTTGACAGTATAGTAATATTCTGCCACTGCAGCAAGCATTCGATTGGGCTTCAGAAATGCACGATTCACCATTTTAAAACCAAGTGTGAGAGACATTTCTGAAAGCTCAGTTGGGCTTCTAGACCTCAGCAGCAAGGTATAAAATGGAAAAAAATTTAATTGCTTCAGTGTTGTCGCTCCCTGCTGGTTTGGTTTATTTTAAATTCTACTGAACATGGGGAGAAAGAAATGGCTGTAATTCAGAAAGTGGCATGCAGTGATATGATGCTCTCCAAATTCAAAGAAAGGAATGTCTCTTTGATTTAGGAAACACTGACTATTGCAACATCTGTCTAGTGTGACATAACAGGAATCAAACTGAGAGAACAGCTAGTCTACCCAGTCTGAGTGTCAAGTTATAGAAAGTATCAGTTTTTTTTTCTTGGAATAAGATGAGTCTAAAAATATCACACATCCCATATTCATTTCTTCAAGTCCCTTAACGTTTATTTTTAAATTTTGAGATTTCAGGGTGTTAGTCATCTTGATTAATGTGGGACGCTCTTTGCTTCAGAACCAGAACTCTTATGCACTCAGAAAACTCCAAAGCCCATGCAAATTGCATGATGTCATGGTTTTCTGATGACTCTGTATCAGCAGTGTGAACTGGCTTCCTGGAGTACCACAGGGCAGTGGTGTCCTTAGGATGATGAAGATAGAGAGTATCCCATGCCCCCAGACATCAAGCTGTGTAGAACAGCTGGACAGCTCAGTGCATCTTCAAGTCCACAGGCTATATAAGCTAGTTCCACCTTTGACACCCCATGGCCTTAGCGGACTCTGTGATTCTCATTAGGAAGCTGTAGGTCTCCCCAGTATATCTTCTGGGCAGGTAGCACTATTGTTATTAAAATAAGCCAAAGAGTCACAAGGACTTAGGATAGAAGCAATAAGTACAAGTTATCTCTGAGTAATTTTGTTTGATGGGAAAGTGCCAATAACCAACTTTGGCACCAGTGGGGTGGGTAAACCAAGGCAGGCAGCCAACGGGGGTCAGTGCTTATAATCACTGATGAAGGTTATTCTGCCTATAGCAGCTAGTGATTAGAGAAATTACTCAGCAGACTTTCCCCTGAGGGACCAAAGCATAATTTACTGGGGTTCTGAACTCTTCTAACTTCTTGGGGTAGGTAAGAAGGAGAAGAGAAGAGAAGAGAAGAGAGAAAATTCACACACACACATAGTGAGTGGATGAAACAAAAGATAGAGTCCAATGTCCAATAATTTCATACATACAAATATTTACATGCATGTATATATATGTATATTTTTACATAGAATGGATGGAGCAAAGCTCCAACAAGCAGGTTTCAAGCATTTCATACATATACATGTGCACATATATACACATATCAGTTAGGTGAATGGAACAAAGTTCTAACATACTCTCACACAAACCATATATATATGTATATGTGTATGTATATGTATATGTATATACATGTATGCATGTATATATACACATTCATACACACACACATATACATACTTGGAAGGTGGACAGGATGAAATTCCAACATATTCTCACACGAACTTTACATATGTACACACATACACATAATTGAAGTGTGGAAAGAACAATGTTCCAACAACTTTATTCTTTCTCCTATGGCCTTTATATCCCATCAAAATCTTTCAAGCCCTACAAAGTTACAATGTGATTTCATTCTAGTTTCATCTAGTGAATGACTATGAGAAACCACTATGTTCCCAATACCTTTACATTATGTAACATTCCATAGTAGAGGTAAAGAAAACAACTTATTTCCAAGAACCCACATAGATTCATATCTAAGCAACTTGTTAGAGATTAACAAAGTGTGAGCAAGCAAAATAGCTTTCTCAGCCAGTTTCTCTTACTGGCAGGCAGCAAGAAAAGATTAATTATTTTATTATTTATCTTTAAAAGTAATCTTATAAGAATCTTAAATAAATCACATATCCAAACTTTTATATAAAAAATCAGTCATATCTCCTTTAAATCCTCAGAATGCACATCTTTGCATCAGAAATTCTCATTAAATCACATCAGGAAGCTGAGAGTCAAAATGGGTATAAAAAGTCAATCATCACCAGTCCAGCCTCAGTGAGAGTCCCATCCACGAGAGCTGCCATTTTTCTTGTTCCCTGACCATAAAGGGTCCCTAGCTTAACTAATAAGAGTGTGCCTTTCTGAACTTCAAATTTTTCCCTAAGATTGTCTGCATCAGAATCAGTAGCACAAGCATCATAACCTGGCTTCACTAACAAGTTTATTTTGTTCAAATGCTTTCTAAGAGTGGTGGCATTGCCAACAATCTACATCTCTAAGTTCCTCTCTAGGGTGGAGACTGAATCATTAATCTGCTCCAGCAGCAATGCCTGAAAGAGATCAAGCACTATTACTGTGAGTGTCAGAGATTTGCCCAGTGAGGGGTTAGAAGACCCTTTGAATTTTCATACAATTCTAAGATTAAGAGGGATGTGAGAGTAGCTAGCAGAGCAGAACTCCGTAACAACATGAAGCTCTCAAAACACGTGGTTCTTAGGGTCATGTCTCAACCATGGCGCACCCGTGTGGCTGTGCTAACTGGTGGTCTACATTCCATGAATTCTAAAGCCATTTGTCATTCCTCCTGCATGGCCCTTGGCAGAAAAGAAAGTTTGTTAATGAAAGTCTGACATTAATGTTTTACCCTTAGGTTAGGCCCTGGGTGAAGAGTCACGTTGCCTCAAAAGTTGAGCCTATGATTCTGATGTATGATGATTTATGATTCTGGGCATGATGATGGGAAATCATACCCAGAGGGATATGATTTCCTTTATTTTGTATCTTTATGAAGAAAAGAGGGCTGAAGAAAAGCAAGGAAGACAAGCTGGGCTAATCCCTGAGAAGAAGGGGTTTTTTCTCGAGGGAGGTTCTGACAGTGCAATGTGAGGTGAAGCATCACAAGAGTTGACCATGGAAGACAAGAAGAGCTTGCTCTGAGGCTCTAATTGCCTGATGAAGTTCTCCAGTGGAAAATCACGCTGGTGTCCCGCTTGCCTGATGATCTGCCCCTCCTATCAGAAATATGGATGTAAATCGAAGACAACATAACATTTTTTTTTTAAAGTAAAGAAAGGGGGAAAAGCCCAAACCAAAAATGGCCTCAAACATTCTTAGTTTCAATGTTTTGCTTTCATTGCCCATATCTCCTTCGGAGTGGTTTTCTTCAAATATATCCCCAATATAATCCAGTTTGTAGATGAGTCTCCACTCTATAAAGCACGGGGTTTATAGAAGAATAAACATAGCATTTCCCCTAAATGAAGCACACATAGTTTTGGGAATAGCTTAGGTAAGTCAGACACTATTGAGCAGCAAAACCCCGCTGAACAATTTAGCATGTTGCATTCAAGTTTTGATGAGTGTGAACTGTATATTGCCAAAATGGGAACTTAGTTATCTCTTAAGAGTATATATAACCTTAGTAGAAAATAGAAGGCATATTTGAGATAAAAATTATTAAAGGGATTATTTCTAGAAGGGTAGCCAAGATTTAGAAAAGGCATCAAGGAATAGTATTAAAAACTCAGGAGCTAGCAATAGCATGAGCTGTTAGTAGCCTTGGCCTGAAGATGCAAACAAAGGAAATACATCTGAACCTGCAGAGCGAGCGAGCACAAGACAGCAGTAGTACTCCATGGAGGAAACGGTTTACTCTGGTGACCTTTGAACCCAGGCTGTGCCCTATTTTTGAAATCAACAAGACATCAAGTGTAGTGGACCACCACCCAAAGCCCAGAGCGCAGGGCGCAGGATCAGGTAGAGACCCTCCTCTGAAGTTCCTGCTGGGCTCTCTCTGCTCACTGGCAGACTTCCTGGCACCTCCTTTCAGTCACTGAGCGCCCATTGGCCACACTGTCTAGACTGTTTTTGGTTTTTTTTTTTTTTAATTCTTGTCTGAGACATATGCAGTAAGTGGAGTAAAATGTAAGCAGTCCTTTCTTTGGGTCTCTAAGTGGCTCACGTTAATTATTAAACTTGCCCTGTGGTCATTTGTGAACTTTTACTCTGGTGCATGTTTAGCCAGGACAGAAACTAGTTAGGTGAGTTACAGTCCAACATGAAGTGAGCTACCTGCATGGCACCTAGCTAGCTGCAGGCTGGCCTGTCGCTGGATAACGCGGATAACGCAGCACCATTTAGAAGGGAACGGTTTGAGGCACAAGGCCAACACAGCATCAGGTACTGTTTGATTCAGATAAGACTTCCTTTTCTAGCGTAAGCAAATGGAAGTGGGAGTTGGAGGTCCACAGCAAGAGCGCTGGAAGCTGTCTTTCAGGCTCCCAGAGGACGGGAAGCTGAGAGAGGAGGGATGGGGGAGGGGGCAGACAAAAGAGAAGACGGGCAGGAAGAGGACTTAACTGGATGTACAGTGCACTTCTCTGTGGCTGAAACATTCTCCTTAAAAGAAATAGAGACACTGAGTTTATCCCCAGGAAGGATGAGCAGACTTGAATGAAGCCTCACCCAGAAAAGTGACTTTTATGGTTGATATGAGTGTATTGTTTTGGAGAAAAAAATAGGTATTTCTGAACTTCGAGTTTATTGGGACTCATTGTGGGGGTGCTTATTACTGTTGTTCTAAGCATGGGACCGGGGATTAAGATGAAATATAAAATAATGTGCCCAAATTGGGCTGCACGCCGGGCAGAGCGTACAAGCTGGATACTGTGCCCTTGGGCTGGGTAGCAAATCCTCTCTCCTGTCATGCTTTGGTAGGAGATGCATTACTGGAAGCTGGATGTTTGTGAATTGAATTCAATTACAAATAGTCCGAAGAATGTAGGTAATTTTGCAATGTAAAAGAACACCTGGTAATGTCAATCCTCCTTTTAAACCTCAAAAGACTCCAAGTCTCCCATTTGCTGGGGACTAAGGACAGACACAATGACTTTTCATTTTCCTGGCTTCCAGTGAAATGTTCAGCATCTATTAGGTATATAATAAACCCTCCCAGTTCTGAACTAAATGGATGTTATTATCTCTTTTGGGCCAGCTTAAACAGGACACACCTGTATGATAAATTCACTACATTTGGGGATGCCAGACATTCTTGTTGTGAAACTATTGGGGGGGGGTTCTGAAATGGTTGTGACTACCACCACATTGAGTGTTTTTGTAGAAATTTACATTAATGTAAATGTAATGACATGGGCTTATTCATTCTGGTTTTCAAGCTTTCAGAGATCCTCAGAGCCATTTAGGAATATTTGTCTATTCATTTCTGTCTGGGCTTAGAGGAACTCTCAGCCTTCATAGGGCCAGGCTGTGGGAATTCTGTTTTCTTTGGCATATAGAAAAAGCCATTTATTCTAGATCTGTAAAATCAGATGTGTGGTATTTAAAAATGTATGAACGAATTAAGTCTTTGAGTACTATATCAGGTCCTTACACTGCAACCCTTACGGAAAATGGATAGCTGGTCTCTGAACCTCTTCAGCTATGGTCTCTAGAGGCAAGACCAGCATGGCAGCAAACATACAGTGTCTGGCTCTGGCTCCCAGGATGTGAACTGGAAATGTGAGAGAGACTACTGAGGAAAGATTTACCGGAGAACGAGGCCAATAGCTCTTAAAGCCATAGAAGATTAATGGCTGAGGTAGAGGTTGCAAATGGAAGCCTTGCTTGATTGCTAACAATACAGTGTGTCTGTCACATAGGGTTCAAATCTGACCATCATAGGAGGGGAATCTGGGATATGAGAAAGTGACACGGAACCCTGGCTGGTTACTAGTGATCAGATAACTCGAAGCTATTTCTGTGATTCCGTTTTTGTACAACGATGAGTTAATGAATGGTGTAAACATGCATTAAATAGCTATTGAAACAAGATGAGCCGTGTGGTGATTTTCTATAATGTTTCTCATATGCTGACTCTCTTCTGAGCCTAGGAAGAGAGTAGGTGCTTTTAGAGGAGATAGAACTACGTCGTTTACTTATATATTTATTTAATTGTTTTAAATGTAATTACACCTCTCTTTTCCCCTACCCTTTCCAGCCCACCCCTCCCCTTTAAACTCACAACTTATTATTCGTTAATTATTATGGTTACATATATGTGTGGATAAATGTGGAAATACAATTTGATGATCTCAGCAGTTTTTAATGGCCAGTAGCTCTTCATCTAGGAGAGGGTCCCCATATGCTTTCCCCTATCAATGTTGGCATGCCAATTGATTGCCATTGGTCAAGACTTGCAGAAGCAGCCATATTGTTGAGATTTCATAGGTATAGCTTTCCTGTCATATCTAGAAGATGCTACTTCGTAGTCGACTTTCTGGTCCTCTGGCCCTTACAATCTTTCTGCACCCTCCTTCTCCTTGTTCTCAGAGGCTTATGTGTAGGAGTTCCATTGTAGATGTATGGATTTGGACTGGGCACCCCAAGGCAGTTGTTCCCCACATTTTCACCATTTGTGGCTTTCTGTAATGCCTCCATGTACCGTGTGTGTGTGTGTGTGTGTGTGTGTGTGTGTGTGTGTATGTAGTCAGTGTTTCTATTCCTGCACAAACATCATGACCAAGAAGCAAGCTGGGGAGGAAAGGGTTTATTTAGCTTACACTTCCACGCTGCTGTTCATCACCAAAGGAAGTCAGGACTGGAACTCAAGCAGGTCAGGAAGCAGGAGCTGATGCAGAGGCCGTGGAGGGATGTTACTTACTGGCTTGCTTCCCCTGGCTTACTCAGCTTGCTTCTTTTTTATTTATTTAATTTTATTTTCTATATTTTTTCTATTTACATTCCAAATGATTTCCTCTTTCCCGTTTCCTCCCTCCCTGAAAGTCCCATAAGCCCCCTTCCCTCCCCCTGTTCCCCATTCAACCCCCTCTCGCTTCTTTGTCCTGGCATTCCCCTACATCCAGTCTTTCCAGGACCAAGGGTCTCTCCTTCCATCTTCTTGGGAATCTATTGATATGTGAATTGTGTCTTGGGTATTCCGAGATTCTGGGTTAATATCCCCTTATCAGTGACTGCACTCAGCTTGCTTCTTATAGAACCCAAGACTACCAGCCCAGGGATGGCACCACTCACAATGGGCCCTCCTCCTTGATCACTAATTGAGAAAATGCCTTACAGTTGGATCTCATGGAGGCATTTCCTCACCTGAAGCTCCTTTCTCTGTGATAACTCCAGCTAGTGTCAAGTTGACACACAAAACCAACCAGTATAGTGTGTGAGAGAGAGTGTGTATGTGTGTGTGTAGTCTTTTTCAATGAGTGAGAACCACATTTGTTGGGCTGGCTAGCACTACATTTAAATCATCTCTTTTATTCTCTGCTTCAGTATTGATATATACAGGCAAAACCAGAATTTTTTACACTTTATGTTTTATAAGGCACAAAAGCTACATCGTGTCAAACAACCCTAAAAATGCTTCTACTATCTGAGAAATCTCAAGAGAGCTGAACGAACTGGACATGATGCCTGCCTGGCTGATTTCTCTGCTGAGTATGGAAATACTACTGTTAGCAAGTAAGTAGAAAGTGTGTGAGCAGAGTATAGATCAGGCCACCAGGCTACCTTGAGAACTACTATTAGTAAAGGATATATTACCTTGTTTTTATACTGTAGACATATACAAGTTTCACTTTCTCATTTAAAATGTGAGTGAAACCACCATTTTAGAAGGAAGTATTGAAGTATCTGCTCTGGGATCTAAAATAATAATTGTTTTTTTTTCCTGATGAGTATTTGAGGTCACTTGCTAAATTGTTATAAATAGATATGTCAACTTTTAATGGCCAGTAGGGGTTACTGTTACAATTCAAATATTTTAATAATAACTTTTTCTATAATTCCTTTTTTGGGGCTAGTAGATATAATTTTTATTAGGTTTCATTGTTATATCTTCCCTAAGGGATTGTGTTTTGGTGACTAATGGTTGCTGGTATTACAATTACCCTTTTCCTCTAATCATGCTTCCAGTTTCTCTCTGAATTTGGTAATCCTCTGTATTTTCTTATGATTTTTTTTGTCTTTTTTGGATAAAAGTGTGTAATCATCTCTGGGGTCTGAGGATGCTGTGATGTGACTGATATGTTGATGTGAATGGGTTTCCATCAGTCTTAGGTGTATAGTGAGCTACCTACATGGTTTCCATACATAATGCCCCAGGCTAGTCCACAGGCAATGCCTGGCTTGCTCTTGCAAATTCTTGACATGGAAATGAAGCAAGTTTCTACAGATAACACATAACACTTTATTTGTTTATTGTCATATGGAGGTACTGAGTAATTTTTGCTAGCCTCCTTGAAGTGTCTTTGCCTTGACCAAGACATATCTGGGAATATCTTCAAAGATGCTATCAAACCCAATGTAGTCTAGTATTTAAAGTTCATATTCCTTTGTCTCCAAAAGGAAGTTCTACAGTGCTCTCTCTTTAGTCTGTCTGTGATCGTTCAAGGCAAAAATCATTACTGCCTTGGATGTATTTGGAGAGTTATTGTGATTATGTGTTCAAAAGAGCTCAAAACAGAAAAGAGAGGACAGTAATAATAATAATGATGATAATAACAACAGCAACAACAACAACAACAATAACAACAACAATAATAATAATAATGGAATCAGGCATATCTTAAGTTTTTCCTCAGGCTGGAGAGGTGGCTCTGTGGTTAAGAGCACTGACTGCTCTTCCAGAGGTCCTGAGTTCAATTCCCAGCAACCACATGGTGGCTCACAACCATCTAATGGGATCCAACACCCTCTTCTGGTGTGTCTGAAGACAGCAGCAGTATAGTCAGATAAAATAAATAAATAAATCTTTAAAAACAAAAGTTGTTTATCCTCTTCCCAATAAGTAGGAATATATGATATAAATAGCAACCTTTACATTTAAATGTGGCTGTCTGAATAAAGAGTGTAAAAGAGAAGAGAGGTGTTGTGGGTTCAAGAGAACCAAGTTTGTCTTTGAGATTATTTCTAAGGGAAGCAGAAATTCAGGACTGTCCTGATGAACATTGGGGTTCTGGATTGGTGAAACGAGAGGAACCATTTTCCTTAAAGTAGGACTCTGAAGGTGTGTTGTCTGGACCAATGATGCCTGAACAGACGTGGACACTCTGAACCAGAAACTCTGGTAACAGGGCCCAGGGATCCGTGCTTTATCTGGTCACTGGATGGTATATACACACTAAAGTCTGCTTTAAAACACTGAAGGTGCCAGTAGATTGTATATAACCTTCACAACCAGCATTTTCTCTTATTGACAGACCCTTACTTGAGTTTCCAGTTTGAACCGGCAGAAGGTAGTCTTGCAGGGGGAACATGGATCACAGTTGTCTTTGACGGTAGGTTTGGGCTTTTCCGAATTTGAGTGTTGAATGTTTTGATCTAAAATCCAAAGAATTCTGAATCCTCACTTCTTTGTTTAAGAACAGCTCTAAAGAAGGGACTAAGCGGGGTGAACAGAGACCCAACTCTGTCTTTGCAGATGCTAAGTAGTCAGTGTCACAGCAGAGGCCACTGTAGCATCAGCATCCTCATGGTGGGATGCTTGGGAAGATGCTATGACAAGGAAGTGAACAGCATAGGACTACTACTCCCTCTCTTGGTGGTTGTCCTTACAAATGATTCCAGGTTAGGAACCCCTAAACCATGCCTTACCATGGCCGTTTCCACCATAGCACAAAGCAACTTGGAAGGTTGAAAAACGCTTTCCTAGGGAGTAGGCAGACATGAAGAGAGAGAAAACATTTATAGGTTCATAGAGCTTTTGTAAGACAGTGTAATTGCCTTTGGAAATGAGCGTTAATTTTATCCTCAGGCAAAAGCAATGTCTTACATTGCCCTCTTGTGGCCAATATTTGCATTGCCCTGCATTGTCTTCTCAGCCTGGGATTTCTCCTTGTGTTTAGGTTTGGATAGAAATATTCTTTACCCCAACAATGGCTCTCAGCTGGAAATAGACCTGGTGAATGTGGCAATACCTGCCTTGAGGATCCCCTGTGATGTCTCTCCAGTCTTCGTGGATTTGCCTGTGGTGACATGCCAGACGAGGTACACTTGCCTGAAATATAAAACCTGTCAGGATGAACAGGCTTTGTTTTTCTCAGTAGTTTTGGGTGATATGTTAGACAACTCCTGCAGTGAATACAATTATCAGGTGTGACTGTAAAAACATTCTCTGTGAATATGCTTCTATGCTTAAAAAAAATTCTTTTCCCCTAATCTCTCTCGGAGGAGAAAACAGAAAAAAAGGTCTGGCTATGGCAAAAGAAGACCATCTCTCCCACTCTTGGCTTTCTTCAGGTGCCTGTAGTTCTTTTCAGAGGGCTGAGATCTCTAGGGATTTCCCCATTCGCTTTGACATGCTATTGTCCTTGTACAGCTCACATTTGGGTAGTCATGTTGGTGAGGCTTGGTGACACTTTATTGGTTCAGCTTCTGACATCACTAGGAGACACAATTCCATAGCAGACTCTGACCATCTGGCTCTTACAATCTTTCTTTGCTTTCTTTTCTTTTTTAAATTATTGGTTATTTTATTTATTTACATTTTAAATGTTATACCCCTTCCCAGTTTCTCCTCCATAACCCCCCTACTACCCCCCCTCTCCCTGACTTTATGAGGGTGTTCCCCCACCCACACACCCTCTCCTGCCTTACTTCCCTAGTGTTCCCCTACACTGGGGCATTGAGCCTTCACAGGACCAAGGGACATCCTCTGCTACATATGTGGCTGGAGCCATGGGTCATTCCACGCGTACTCTTTGGTTGGTGGTTTAGTTCCTGGGAGCCCGGGGGGGGGGCGGTGTCTGGTTGGTTGATATTGTTGTTCTTCCTATGGGGTTGCAAACCCCTTCAGCTCCTTCAGTCCTTGCCCTAACTCTTCCATTGGGGTCCCCATGCTCAGTTCGATAAAGACCTCAGCATAAGATAAACAAGCAGTCAATAAACGGGAAGCATCATCATTTCCCTTGTCACTGGGGAAACAATGCATACATTTTCACCTTTCCTTTTTATATTTGTGGTGCTGTGAAGTCAGGAACTGAACTGGATCAAATGGAGGATGACTGTATATGAGAGGTTCAGGGAATAGAGTCGAATCAGTCAAGAGAAAGGAGGGAAAGAAATCTGTTTATACATAAATAATTGATTATTAACGTCTCTGTGACTTTAAAAAAGAGTCTATCTATCTATCTATCTATCTATCTATCTATCTATCTATCTATCTATCTATTGCCATCGATTCTTTTTGGGTGTTATTTTTCCCTTTGTCCTAGAACTTTCAGGTGTGCTAGTAAGTTACTAACATGAGATCCCTCCAATATTTAAATATAAGCTCTTAGTGTGCTATGAACTTACCTTTTAGAACCTCTATAATTGTGCCCCATAGGTTTAGGTCTGTTGTGTTTTAGTTCCTGGTCAATTCTAAAAAGTTTTTAATTTCCTTCTTGATTTCTAGCTCAACCCATTTTTCAGTACCAGTGAGTTATTCGGTTTCTGTAAGTTTGTATACATTCTGTTGTTTCTGTTGTTGATACCCAGCTTTAATTCTCGGTGGTCATATAGGATGCAGAGTATAATTTTTAATTTTCTTATATCCGTTAGACATTCTTTGTGTGCAAGTATGTTGTCAGGGTTGGAGAAAAGATCTATGAGCTGCTGAGAAGAAAATATGTTCTTCTGTGTTTGGGTGAAATGTTCTGTAAATAGCTGCTAGGTCCATTTGTTTTATGATGTTATTTAACTCTAGCATTTCTTTGTTTAGTTTTTGTCTGGATTACCTGTCTATTGGTCAGAGTTTGATCTCTATGTTGGATGAGTCAGGATGTCTGTTGGTGAGAGTGGGGTACTGAAGTCTCCCACTACCACTTTGATTTTAACTGTCGTAGTATTTCTTTTATGAACATGGGTTTGGTGCATTACTATTTAGTAATGAATGGTGAATTTTCCCTTTGACACGTGTGTACTATTCTTTCTATGTCTTCTAACTAGCTTTAGTTTGAAGCCTACTTTGTCAAATATTGCAGTGACCACACCTGCTTCTTGAGTCTATTTGCTTAGATTATTTTCTTCTATCTTTTTACTCTGAGGTGATGTCTATCTTTGACAGCAAGGTACAGTTTTTGGATGCAGCAGAAAGGTGGATTCTATTTTCTAATCCAGTACATTAGTCTGCATCTTTTTATTGGGAACCTGAGGTCATAAATACCGAGAGTTATCAATGAGCAGCATTTATTGATTTCTGTTATTGTGTTGTTATATTGTAACAGGATATAACATCCTGTTTCTTTCCATTGTTTGAAATACTGTTCTGGGATTCCCTGTGTTTTCTTGGGTGGAGTTAACCTCTTCAGACTGAAAGTTTCCTTCTTGTAAAGCTGGATTGAAAGTTTTGTTTTATTGTTTTGTGTTTTTCTTCCTTTTTTGATTGATAGTTTTGCTGGGTATAATAGTCTGGCTTGGCATCTGTCATCTCTAAGAGTTTGTTGAACATATGTGCAGGCCCTTCTGGCTTTTAGAGTCTCCATTGGGAAGTCAAGTGTTATTCCAATGTTTCTGCTTTTATATGCAACAAGTCTTTTCCCCTTGTACCTGCTAATATCTTTTCTCTATTCTATACATTTAGAAATTCTTTTCTAATCTAGTCTATTCACTCTTGTTTTTTGTTCTGTATGTTTCTTGTACCTTGATATGCACCATCCTTTTTTAGTTTGGGGAAATTTGCTCCTATGATTTTGTTTAAAATATTTCTATGTCTTTGATCTATGTTTCTTCTCTTTCCTCTGTTTTTATTATTTAGTATTTTTAAAATTTTATTTTATGTATATATTTACACATATACATATACTTACAAATAAATACTTGTATTTATTAGATACGATTTAGTCTTGTTATGATATCCCAATTTTCCTGAATGTTTTTTGCTTCAAAGTTTTTCTTTTTCTCCTCTCTCTCTCTCTCTCTCTCTCTCTCTCTCTCTCTCTCTCTCTCTCTCTCTCTCTTTCTCTCTCTCTCTCTTTCCTTCCTCCCTTTCTTTCTTTCTTTCTTTCTTTCTTTCTTTCTTTCTTTCTTTCTTTCTTTCTTTCTTTCTTTCCTTCCTTCCCTTTTTTTGATTTGACATTTTGTTTGACAGAGTTATCCATTTTTTCTATCTTGCCTTTAATGCCTGAGGTTATCTTTTTCATGTCTTGGACTCTGTAGATGAGGTTTACCTCTGACAGTTGGTTTTTTTTTTTTTTTTTTGACTTCTTAACTTTTTCATTTCCAGGTTTGTTTCAGTTTGGGTTTCTCTTAGTGATTCTATTTCTACTTTTACATTTTGAACTGTTTTCATTACTTCACTCCAGAGCTTCTTTGTGTTTTCATAGATTTCATTAAGCGATTTGTTTATATCCTCTTTAAAGTCCTTGATTGTTTTTTTGAAGTGCTTGTCTTATGTTCTTCAAGTCCTACAAGTCCATAAATCTGAGAAGAAGAACCTTTTAAATTAAGTTCAAAGGACTTATAAGAAGAAGAAGGAGAGGAGAAGAAGACAAAAATGAGGATGAAAAAGACCAAAGAGTTCACATGGAGGGATCCATGGCTCTGGCCACAGATGTGGCAGAGGATGGCCTTGTTGGACATAATTGGAAGAAGTGGCTCTTGGACCTGAGAGGGTTCAATGTCCCAGTGTATGGGAATGCCAGGGCCAGGAAAACAGAAGTGGATGGGTGGGTAGGGGAGCACCCTATAGAGTCAGGGGGAGGGGAATGGGATAGGGGGTTTCCAAAGGGGATACCTGGAAAGGGAAAACATTTGAAATGTAAATAAAGAAAATATCCAATTAAAAATAAATAAAAATAAAAATGAAGTCAAAGGGAAGAAGGATGAAGACAAAGATGATGAAGAAGAGGAGGCAGTAGTGAGAGCAGCAGCACAGTATCTCTTGGCGAGAACTCCGCTCTAAAGTGGAGTTATGGTGATCAGTGGATCTAGGTGGTAAATGGTGAACTACAGAAATGTTTGCTCAGCTCCATGTTACAGACACAGGCAGGAAGTGTGAAGTGGTCAAGTGGGAACTCCTGACTTTTCATTCATAAAGATTTCCATTCTCTGTCCCCAGGTCTCTTCCCTCAGAAGCCCAAGCAGGTCTGTACTCCCTGGAAATACGCTCTGGGGAGCAAGTGATAGGCAGCCCATGTCCCGGATCACTAGACAGCTGTACTTTCAAGGTGGGTTCTCAGGATAGAGGGACGTGTGTTTAACTGGTCAGATAGTATGCTGTGTTACTAATAGCAAGTTATGAGTCAATCCATGTCTTCTTTAATAGGGAGGAAGAATCACGGACAGAATGCTGGGGTTTCTTACCTATGAAAGATAAACCAAGTCCTTGTACATTATTAGGCTTAGCTGAGTGCCTTATGGCGTACAATGTTCCCAAAGCCATCTAGTCTGTTTGCAACATCACCCTGGCAATAAGTGGTGGAGTCAGGATTTGAACCCTCACGTGACTGTGAAACCACAGGGAACCTGAAGCTCATAGAAGAGCCACAGATATCACTTTTGTGGATAAGTGTATTTTCAGCGGATTCTGATTGTTTGGATACTGAAGGGGCACTAGGATTCCTGGTCCTTGGGAAGTGGGGCAGGGCAATCTCCCTACCCCTGGCACTGTCTTAGGGTTTCTATTCCTACACAGAGATCATGACCAAGAAGCAAGTTGGTGAGGAAAGGATTTATTCAGCTTACACTTCCAAATTGCTGTTCATTACCAAAGGAGTTTAGGATTGGAACTCAAGCAGGTCAGGAAGCAGGAGCTGATGCAGAGGCCAAGGAGGGATGTTACTTACTGGTTTGCTTCCCCTGGCTTGCTCACCTTTCTTTCTTATGGAACCCAGGACCATCAGCCCAGGGATGGCACCACCCTTGTACACTAAAAATGCCTATGGCTGAATGTAATGGAGGCATTTCCTCACCTGAAGCTCCTTTCTCTGTGATAACTTGAGCTTGTGTCAAGTTGACACACAAAACCAGCCTGTACAGCACCTTTTGCTGGCCTTTCTGACACTTGTCTGAAAGCATGTTTGTTGCTAGAATTCTCCTTTGAGGTCAGAAAGATCAAGAAGGATAGATGTCAAGACTGAGAACAGTTTCCTTGAGGCCAATGTCTGATCTTATTTAATTTAGACCCTTAACACTTAGACTGGGCTTACTTTTATGTTCGGTTCAGCCTAAGATTCATTTAGCTTTATAGTAACATGAGCTGTAAAAGAGAAATCCCTTTTACTAAGCTCTCATGAAACATGGTGCTCCAGCCGTATCCTGGTGGAAAGAAACCACTGAGAGCTATAGAGCATAGACCTGAGTCATTAACTAAGGCTGTTTTATAGTTAAGACAGCACCGTCCTAAACTCAACTTGAATACTCAACTCGAATAGGCACTAACTTTTTGAAATTGGCAATTTGTTGTCTAATCATGAGTAACATTTTGATCCTCAGCCCAAGAGAATACCGTTGGCTAAAATTCTGTTTCTGTACGTAGGTAGCAAAAGGAAGCAACAATTTCTTTCTTGTTAAGAGCCATATTACAGCTCTACTCAGGGACCATCATAAATGGAAAGTATCTGAGCACTCCTGAATCACCAAGCTCCCTTCACCCTAGGGAGTAAGTTTCCTATTTAGTAAAAAGAACAGTAAAGACAGAGGTTGGGGGGCCCACTTTCTGCAATTGCACATTGAAAGAAACAAGTCCGTGAATGGCTCCACTAACTTGGTGAGTTGATGAACTATCACCAGGGGATGCAGTTAATGAGAGGCGTTCGAATGAAAGGAATGCAGCGTGCCTTTCTGCTCTGCGACTGAGACTCAGGAAACCGTGGGTATTAAAAATTAATTCCATCTTGCTGGCCCACTCCAAAGATCCTGCTGTGGGCACTGACAAGTCTGAAGAACTCACAGACGGTTTATCAAGCAGCTGGCAGCTGTGACTTTATCATTCTAATCTGCTGTTTTGTGCCACCCCTCTCTGGCCCACCTACCTTCCCATCTTGCTATTGCTAACCCCATGGGGGTCAAGGACCAGCATGTAGGAACCCTGCTTTGGAAGCTCATTAATTTTTCACTATTCTGTTTCCAGCCTGGTGGGTGACCAGAGGCCTGTTTCTCTTGGAAAAAAGTATCATTTTATGTTATATGAATACTGAAGAAAATCACAAGTAAAGACTTTCATTGTGGCTTAACTCTGAGTATACCCCAGTGCTCTTTGAGGTGTGTGTGTGTGTGTGAAGCAATAAATAAATCTATATATCCCCACTAGCTTCTCAAAGAGTGGCAGATGGCACAATAGAGCTTATATATTTCAAGTTGGAAACCTAGAGGTGTGCTTCATTATTTGCTTTGAAGTTGATTGTTCCATCTGCCTCAGATTTTAATGAGTACAAGAGAGGGCAATAACCGCATCTCTAAGATTCCAACGGAAGCCACTTTGGTAGGAAGGGCCTCCCCGTGGGAGATGAAAAGCCGATTACAGTCATGGGTTGGAGGCCGGAGCTGGGACTGAATGTTTGGTATCATGTGTGGAACTGCATTAATCTTTATCTTCTGTGGAGATCACAGCCAATTCTTAATCTACAAAGCCACAGTAGTCGTATCTGGACCCCCACCAACTGTGCATATTTTCTGTGCACTAGTTTCTAACCCTTTCCTGGAGGGAATGAGGAAAATGGCCTTGATGGCAGACAGTACTGCTGTGAGCATCAATACTTAAACTCCACACCCAACAGGCCACCATCAGCTTGGCTAAGAAGCCCGTTCATTCTCAATGCCTGATTAAGGCTGTTGATTAACCATGGTTATTTTCTGGTAATAGTCTCCCTGGGAATTTGGACTCCTGGGGAGTTGGATGTAGCTCAAACTAAACAGTTTGCTGTAGTTTGTTGTGTAAAAGGGAAGCAGTATCATAGATTGTTTAGAGATGAATCTGTCTAAGCACCTAGTGAGACCAGAAGTGACTAAGTCTTCTCCTGGGTAAGACATTAACTCATGGGTCAAACCTTGGTCGGTTCAGCCCATTTTGTATGCATCTCCATTTCCTCACACAGCTTGATATTGATGTCCCAATGGAGTAATACTCTGCCCTTAGCCTAACCAAGATGCCTGTCAGTGAGATGGGCTTTCTGAATCATCCTCTTCTCCCTTCCCTTCTCATTAGTATACCAGTTGTCTTAGAGTTTTACTGCTGTGAACAGACACTATGATCAAGGCAACTTTTAGAAGGACAACATTTAATTGTGGCTGACTCACAGGTTCAGAGGTTCAGTCCATTATCATCAAGGTGGGCATATGGCATCATCTATGCAGGCATGTTGCAGGAAGAGTTGAAAGTTCTACATCTTCATCTGAAGGCTGCTAGTAGAATACTGACTTCTAGGCAACTAGAATGAGGATATTAAAGCCCATGCCCACAGTGACACACCTACTCCGACAAGGCCACACCTCCAAATAGTGTCACTCCCTGGGTCAAGCATGACACCAGTTAACCAAGAATGGGTAATTAGATGTATAGACAGGAATTCAAATGTCTCCCTTTCAGGCTAGGCAGAGGAAAGCAAGTGCACTGGAGTAGGCAATGTTTCTTCTTTGTGAAGCCTGAAGCTAACTTGTGTTGTGCTTTAAGAAGGCCATAGTGCTGCCCTCCTAGAGGCCAAACAAGCAGCTGACCAAGACAGACAAATACACACAACCAATAGACTGAAGTCAGAGACCCCTGTGATTGAATTAGGGAAAGGCTGGAAGAAGCTGAAGAGGAAGGCAGCAGTCTCAACTGACCTGGACCCCCAAGATCTCTCAGATACTGAACCACCAAGCAGGCAGCATACACCAGTTGATATGAGGCCCCTGACACATATACAGCAGAAGACTGCCTGGTCTGGCCTCAGTGAGAGAAGATGCACCTAACTCTGGAGAGACTTGAGATCCCAGGGAGTGGGAAGGCCTGGCGGGGTGATGTGGGGTTTGAGGGGAGTAGAGACATCCTCTTGGAGATAGGGCTAGGATGAATGGGATGAGGAACTGTTAGAGGGCAGACCAGGAGGGGGATAACGACTGGACTCTAAAAAAACAATTAAAGATAATTGGGGAAAAAAAGGAGGGGCCAAAGTAAGTTGTTTTCTGGTTCCATGAGTAGGCTTCAGCATGTTCCCTCTTCTCCCATCAGAGGTGTCCACCGTACACACACAGACACACACACACTCACACACACACACACACACACACAGACACACACACACACTCACACACACACACGCACACACACACAGACACACACATACACACACACTCACATACACACAGACACACACAGACACACACATAGACACACACAGACACACACACAGACACACACACTGACACACAGAGCCTTGTTGAACATGTGGAGGTCAAAGGAGACTATTGGGTTTCTCTCCTTCTTTGGCTTCTATCTTGTTTGAGTCAGGGACTCTTTGTTGTTTGTCCAGGAACTTTCAGAGATTCTCACGTCGACACTGTAGGAACACTGGGATGACAACAGATGCATCTGACTTTATGTGGGTTGTGGGGATTCAAACTCAGATCCTCAGGCTTGCAAGGCAAGTGCTTTACTTACTGAGCCATGGTCATAGCCATGACCTCCTTCTTGAAGAGCAGTATTCCTTCCTATTTTTTGGAAAGTTTTCCCACAAAGCAGGAATAGAATCATTGTTAAAATGATGACGTTTTGGATGGTGCCTTGTCTCCTTTTGTTTCTGGTAATACATGTTCCTTGGCATAGTAGACAGGTAGGTAGGAACAGCCTTGCAAGTCTTGAACAGTATGTTACAGAGTAATGAGTTGTGTGCCCTCTATCATGTCCCTTTAGTTCAATTACAGAGGAGTATGATAATGCCTGTCCCTCCTGTTTCATGGAAACAGCACAAGGATAAGAAGTGGTCAGTTCCAGTCTTTAGGGACACACATCCTGTTTTCCACTAACGCTTTATGGGAAATAGTTGATGGCTCTTGTGGTCACGTATAGTCTGATGAAATGCTCACCTGTGATAATACTTTCTAAACAGTTTTCCAAGGAGCAGACACCTCTTTTATATCAAGTTAACCCAGCAAGTGGAGTTCCAGGTAAGAAATCTTCTATTAAATATGAGTAATTGTGGATCTATTTACCAATCCCATTGCAGACTCTTCTACCTGTGTGTGCTTTCTATAAGCAGTCTGATTTAACTTTTTATCTGATGTTGTTTTGAAAATAAACTTCAGCTTCTGGTCTCTTTTTAAATTGGTCTCTTTTACCCTTTAAGCACTTTTGTTCTATGGCTTTACGGATAACAACAACAAAAAATTTAAAACACTGTAGCATGTATTTTCTACTCTCCTGCTTTAAGCTCTGGGTGGACCAGGCTACCAGCCCCCACCCTGGTTCCCTTAGATCCATAAATGGAAGACACACACATAGCTCATTTTTAACTTGCCTTATGACTTGGTGGCTGGGCTCTTCTAAGCCTCCCATGGCTAGTAATCCTTTTCCTTTATTACTTGCTCAATACCCTGCATCTGCCCTCAGCTTAGTTCCGTTTCTAATCTTCCGTCTGGGAAGCAGTCAATGGCCACTCCACCTGAGATCTCACATGGCTGGTGACTCTCTCTCCCTCTGAAGCACAACAGATTCCTTTGCCTCCTCCTGTGTCTCCGAGCCTGTCTTCCTGAACCTGGAAGTCTCGTCTCTCCTGTCCAGCGATTAGCCGCTGGCATCTTTATTGATCAATCAAGAACCGATTGGGGAACAGATCCTTCAGCATTCACACATCTGAACCAGTCCCCACAGAACATGATTTAAAAAACAGTCCAACAAAATCCAAAGGAGTTGATACAGGAGACTGGCAGAGATAGAAATCATCACCACTTGGCTTTATTATCACCTATCCTAGTCCACTCATACCAGGAAGTCCTTATTGAGTCCCAACTGTGTGTCTACTTATATTCTTAACACTTTATATGCGTTAATATCTGAGGATCACAAAAAACATGATGCTACAGGAGCCATTCTTATTTTCATTCTGAGGAGAAAAAAAAATGAAGCATTGGGGGTTAAAGTGTTTCTTTAAAGCAGTGATTCTCAACTTTCCTAATTCCTCAACCCTTTAATACAGTTCTTCATGTTGTGGTGGCCCCCAACCATAAAATTAGGCAATTGCTACTTCATAACTGTAATTTTACTACTGTTATGAATTGTAATGTAACTATAAGGTATACAGGATATCTGATGTGAATCTCCCAAAGGAGTCACTACCCGCAGGTTGAGAAGTGGTGCCCTAAAGTCATATCAATAAAAAGCAGTGTGACTGAGATCTGAACTTAGATAACTCTGTATATGTAACAATTTTGCGGTGTGTAAACTGGTACTGGACACAGTGTGGAATGCTGTTAGCCCTGTTGCTTATTGAGAGGATTTGTACATGAGTTAAATACATGGGCATGTGTACTTACTCTTAGTCAAAAGGCTCAGAAAGGACAAAACACGGGCACATTAGAGCCAGGAAGGTGGATGAGAAGGTGACTGGGTAAGGTTATGAGATTTTCAGAGAAGAAGAGGATGCTTTGGGAAATAGGTCCAGTAGCTCTGTCAGCCTTCTTTAGAACCAAATAATAAGCACAGCTTTTAAAAGATGTATTTTGTACCTTTTTATTGGCAAATTCCTGCATGTGTATGTCTGTCTGTATGTCTGTATACACACATACATATATCAGATATTTCATTTGTTCTATATTTCTTGCATGGTAGATGTATATGAACATAGTTACTAATTTAAAAATTATTACATTTACCTTTTTACTTATTATTAGTGTGTGTATGTGTGTGCATGCTGTGTAGTGTGTATACCATGTACATGTACACATGTGCCCCAGCTTGTGTGTAGTGGTCAGGGGTCAACTTTCAGGAGTTGGTTCTCTCCTTGTATCATGTGGGCTCAGGTCATCACGCTCAGTGGAGAGCAGTTTTTTGTTTTTTACTCACCAAGTCTTTGTCAGACCAAGGTGCTATGTTTTTAGATATGATTCTGTCAGAATGCTTAATCTGATTTAATTGTTTTGATGGGATTGACTGGTTAATGTAATCAGAATTAATATCTATGTTTCAGATAGTGTTTGTATGTTAAAGTATGTGTGTGTGTTTGTGTAGACAGAATGTGTGTATTTCATGTGTATGTGTGCATTTCAATTATCCTCTAAAAAACAAGAATTTGGCACTGTCTTATTGGCATGAGGCTCTCACAAATACAACCATTTTCATTAGTTTGAGTAACCAAGACAGGATGATGTTTTATGAGAAAGGATGCGCACTGTGAAAATTGCGTGCAGACATCTGGGTTCCTGCTGCCGAGTGCAGAAAGCTCCGGTTTGGGTGGCAGAGGCCTTATTGTGATGAAGGATGAATAAGGAGCGATAGGAGATGTGAGTGGGATGTCAGATGCTCTCCAGTCTGTCAAGCCAGTTTGTCTTGCTGAGGTGGAGTTCTGCACTATCTCTTCTACCTCGGGGGTCCAGGGGGGGCGACTATTGGTGGCTGGCCCTGTCAGATTGGTCCCTCGAGGCACGATGCACATGGCTACACCTCCACAATCACTTTCTGGACAATTACTCTCATTTCATTTGGGAAGCTTGCCCAGAGTAGCAGCTTGGGACATGCAGGAGGAGGTGGCTACAGAAGAGATGGCGTGTTATTTTATGGGTAGTTGGATTCCTGCATGTGCTTAACAGCCCTTCACTGTGACACAGAATCTCCTGGCACTGTGTTCTACTTCACCCATTTGTCAGCCTCTGTTCGGCTTCTTTGTCTGGGAACAGACAACCAAAGAGCCCACAGGACCTTCTCATTTCTGTAATCTGCTAATCGTTTTCGAGTGGCACATAACAAAACTTGAGTCTCTAGGTCTGGGAAGCCAGTGGTGTGGCTTTGTCAACACCAGATATATATATATATATATATATATATATATATATATATATATATATATATATATTTTAACAGCAGCAGAGAATCTGAGGTTCCAGCCTTCTGAAAACTCTGCTACCTTTGTCTCAGTCCTTAAGACGATACAGTGTCTTGCCATCCACCTGAAAGGGTCAGCGCTAGGCAAGCAATTACTGCAGGTGAAAGTACCCTCTTACTAATGACATACAGAACAGCATGCATAGAACGCACAGTCTGATGATGGTGATGGTGATGATGATGATGGTGGTGGTGGTGGTAGTCAGCAGCTTTAACTGCTCATGGAGAAACTTAAAAGTTTTCTGGATGCAGTGACCACAAGAGGCATACTTTTTCAAGTTTTGAGGTCTTACTGGATCAACAAATAGCTCTCTCATCTGTAAAGCTAGTTTATAATATTACTAAGCCTGAACATTGTGAGTAGCTGGGGTTATAGGTATATGACATTGTATATGGCTTTCCCTGTCTCTGCTCAGTGAACAACATATGCCCAATGTCCAGACTCTAGCCCTAACTCTCTTGCTTTTTTGTGCTTGGTTTTAGTTCCTGTCCATTTGGCTCCTGAGAGGTGTATATCTTTTGTACTTAGAGTTACGGAAACTACTTAGGATCCCAGAAGACCAATCAGAATGTGTGACATGGCTTTTTACTTTGTTTTTCTCATTTTTATTAGTTCTTTGAGAATCTCACACAATATATTTTGGTCACACTTACCCTCTATTCCCACTCTTTCCAGATCCACTTCCTCCCTATCCAATTTTGTGTTCTCTTTTTATTTCCTTAACACACATGCACACACACACACACACACACACACCAAGTCTAATTTGTGCTGCCTATATACCCTTGGGTGTGTAACCTTCCACTGGATCATGATTGACTTCTCAGGGGCCACACTCTTAAAGAAAATTGACTCCCCCCCTTCTCAGCAGTTTTCAGTTGCCAATAGTTCTGTATCTAGGGGTAGAGTTTTCATGCTGACCTCCCTTACTTCATGCTGGCATTTTGTCTGCTTTGAGCTTGCACAGGTTTTGTGCATGGTGGTGCCACAAGCACTGTGAGTTTGCTTGCGCAGCTGCCCCAGTGTATCTGGAAAATGGTGTTTCCTACTCATCATCCCTGTCTCTCCCTCTTACATGATGACTCTTGAGTCTTGGGAGAGACATGTGATATGGATATCCCCCCAAAGAGCTAAGCACTCCATAACTCCCACCCTTTGCAAGTTGTCCAGTTGTGAATCTCTGTGCTAATCCCTGTTTTCTACCAAAGGAAGCTTCTCTGATGAGGGCTGGGGTATGACACCTAAAACACACACGCATCATGTTACATATAGGATGCTACATGGTTTAATGTGTGCATACATTGTATAACATTCATACTGAAAGATGCATATCTGTCTCCTTGAACATATCCCCTTCCCTCTTTTTTTGAAGACACTTGGAATACTTTCTTCTTGATTTTAAAACACAGTACATTGACATTATCTAAAGTCACCTGACTGTGAAATAGAATGCCAGGACTTATTTTCCTGATCTAATTAGAACTTAGCCATCATTGGACAACCTGGTCTTAGCCTGCCTTGTTACTAGTTCTTTCCAGCCTATGGCAAGTACTATTGTATCCTTCTGAACAATCAATGCTTTTAGGTATTACATTATCTTAGCTTTTCTAGTGTATAACTCTGGCCACTGGGTTCTAGCACTCATTTTACATTAATATCATTTATTAAACATGTTAACTTTATACACCTGAGCCTTGTTGGATATAAGTAACAAAACAAACACAAACAGAATCTATGCTATACATTCAGAGTTTGAGCTAACTCTTCTTAAAACAGGAGAAGTAGTGCGTGTGTATGGCCGGGTCATCGCTGACCGTCTGGAAACCTTCGATCCTGATGTGGACTATGTGGAGGGGTAAGCATATGTTTGTTCCTTTGTTACATATGTGCTAGATGGCATCCTGGGGCCAGCTTCCTCTGCAGCAGCAAATTGTAAGCACTTGACACAGAACTGCTGTTTTTCTCTATGTAGTTTGGTGCACCCGATTTCAGCTTTTACTTTGTGAATGTGATTGCTACCAGATTAAGCTGCTACCTTCCTTCTTTCCTTCCTTCCTTCCTTCCTTCCTTCCTTCTTTCCTTCCTTTGTTTCTTTGTTCCTTTTTTGTTTCTTCTTTGTTTATTTCTTTCATCCTTCCTTGCTTTCTTCCTCCCTTCCTTCCTTGCTTCCTTCTTCTCTTATTTGCTTCCTTCCTTCTCTCCTTTCCCTTCCCTTCCTTCCTTCTTACCTCCCTCTCTCCTTTCCCTTCCTTACCCTCCCCTCCCTTCCTTCCTTCCTCCCTCCCTCCCTTCCTTCCTTCCTTCCTTCCTTCCTTCCTTTCTCTAACAAGTTAGAGACTAGACCCTGTGTGAACTGTACTGTAACTACATCCATGGGTTTTTCCTTTTGGTTCTTACCCTTCCCTCTCTCTGCCCTGAGGGTAAATTCTTTCTAAAGTGATACATAAACACGAAAGTCCATTTACCTCTCATTTTAGTTAGTTATCTTCCACTTGTTCATTCAGAAGTCCTACTTGGTGGGATGAGAGGGCACTGTGGGCTCAGTCACCAAACGGGGAAGGATCCATGAATTCAGGTATTAAAAGCTGTGCAACTTGTAATATTTTCTGGAGAAATTAGATGTGAAGATGACTTTTTTCTTTACTTTTTTTATTAGATATATTCTTTATTTACATTTCAAATGTCCCCTTTCCTGGTTTCCCCCCCTGAAAGTCTCATAACCCATCTCCCCTCCCCCTGTTACCCAATCAACCCCATCCCACTTTCCTGTCCTGGTATCCCCTACACTGTGGCATTGAGCCTTCCCAGGACCAAGGGCCTCTCCTCCCTTTGAAGTCCAACAAAGCCATCCTCTGCTGCCTATGCATCTGGAGCCATGGCTAACACCATGTGTACTCTATGGTTGATGGTTTTGTCCCTGGGAGCTCTGGAGTACTGGGTGACTGATATTGTTGTTCCTCCTATGGCGCTGCAAATCCCTTCAGCTCCTTGGGTCCTTTCTCTAGCTCCTCCATTGGGGACTCTGTGCTCAGTTCAATGGCTGGCTGAGAGTGTCCCCCTCTGTATTTGTCATTCACTAGCAGGGTCTCCCAGGTGATAGTTATATTCGGCTCCGGTTTTGTAGCTGTATATGGAATGGATCCCTAGGTGGGGCCATCTCTGGATGGTCTTTCACTCAGACTCTGATCCACACTTTGTCTCTGTATCTCCTTCTGTGGATATTTTGTTCCCCCTTCTAAGAAGGGCCATACTTTGTTCTTCCTTCTTCTTGAGCTTCATTTGATATGTGAATCATGTCTTGGGTACTCCAAGCTTCTGGGCTAATATCCAATTATCAGTGAGTACATACCATGTGTATTCTTTTGTAATTGGGTTACCTCACTCAGGATGATATTTTCCAGTTCCACCCATTTGCCTAAGAATTTCATGAATTCATTGTTTTTAATAGCTGAGTAGTATTCCATTGTGTAAATATACCACATTTTCTGTATCCATTCCTCCATTGAGGGACATCTGGGTTCTTTCCAGCTTCTGGCTATTATAAATAGGGCTGCTATGAACATAGTGGAGCATGTGCCCTTATTACATGCTGGAGAATCCTCTGGGTATATGCCCAGGAGTGGTATAGCAGGGTCCTCTGGTAGTATTATGCCCAATTTTCTGAGGAACTGCCTAACTGATTTCCAGAGTGGTTGTACCAGCTTGCAATCCCACCAGCAGTGGAGGAGTGTTCCTCTTTCTCGACATTCTCTCCAGAATTTGCTGTCCCCAGAGTTTTTGATCTTGACCATTTTGACTGATGTGTGGTGGAATCTCAGGGTTGTTTTGATTTGCATTTCCCTGATGACTTAAGGATGTTGAACATTTCTTTAGGTGCTTCTCAGACATTCAATATTCCTCAGTTGAAAATTCTTTGTTTAGCTCTGTACCCCACTTTTTAATAGGGTTATTTGGTTCTCTGGAGTTTAACTTCTTGAGTACTTTGTAGATATTGGATATTAGCCCTCTGTCAGATGTAGGGTTGGTAAAGATCTTTTCCCAATTTGTTGGTTGTCAGTTTTGTCTGATTGACAGTGTCCTTTGCCTTATAGAAACTTTGTAATTTTATGAGATCCCATTTGTCAATTCTTGGTCTTAGAGCATAAGCTATTGATGTTCTGTTCAGGAAATTTTTCTTGGATTTGGTTGGCAAGAATTTTATTGGGCATTTTTGCATTGATATAAGGGAAATTGGTCTGAAGTTCTCTTTGTTTGTTGGATCTTTGTGTGGTTTTGGTATCATTGTAATTGTGCCTTCATAGAACGAGTTGGGTAGTGTTCCTTCTGTTTCTATTTTGTGGAATAGTTTGAAGAATATTGGTGTTAGGTCTTCTTTGAAGGTCTGATAGAATTCTGCACTAAAACCTTCTGGTCCTGTGCTTTTTTTGGTTGGGAGACTTTCAATGATTGCTTGTATTTTTTTAGAAGTTATGGGACTGTTTAGATAGTCTATCTGATCCTGATTTAACTTTAGTATTTGGTATCTGTCCAGAAAATTATCCATTTCTTCCAGATTTTCCAGTTGTGTTGAGTATAGGATTTTGTAGTAGGATCTGATGATTTTTTGAATTTCCTCAGTTTCTGTTGTTATATCTCCCTTTTCTTTTTTTTCTAAAGCTGAACTTATTTATTTATTTTAAAGATTTATTTTATTTATATGAGTACACTGTAGCTGTTTCCAGACACACCTGAAGAGGGCATCGGATCCCATTACAGATGGTTGTGAGCCACCATGTGGTTGCTGGGATTTGAATTCAGGACCTTTGGAAGAGCAGTCAGTGCTCTTAACCACTGAGCCATCTCTCCAGCCCTATATCTCCCTTTTCATTTCTGATTTTGTTAATTTGGATATTGTCTCTGTGCCCACTGGATAGTCTGGCTAGAGGTTTATCTATCTTGTTGATTTTCTCAAAGAGCCAGCACCGGGTTTTGTTGATTCTTTGTATAGTTCTTTTTGTTTCTATTTCATTGATTTCAGCCCTGAGTTTGATGATTTCCTGCTGTCTACTCCTCTTGGGTGTATTAGCTTCTTTCTGTTCTAGAGTTTTCAGGTGTGCTATTAAGCTTCTAGTGTATGCTCTCTCCAGATTCTTTTTGGAGGCACTCAGAGCTACGAGTTTTCCTCTTAGCACTGCTTTCATTGTGTCCCATAAATTTGGGTATGTTGTGCTGTCATTTTCATTAAATTCTAAAGATTTCTTTCCTTAGTTTTTCCTTGAACTTATTCCTGTGGCCCCTATCAGTTCTGAGTTCCGGTGGAAATCAGAAGACTCCTGTCCTAGGCTGCTCTTAGGCTCTTGTGTCCTCAGTGTTTCTGGCTGCTTCCTCTGACTGTCCTCTCTGTGCTGCTGGGTGGTTAGCTACCTCCCTGTACCACTTGGGTATGGCGCACTGTGGCAGAGTATGGTCCAAAGCCAGAGACAGAAACTGGAAGGCTTCCACCAGAGGGTTCCAGACACGATCCTCTGAGCTGCAGGGGGTGGTTCTAACTGTGTTGTCAGGCCACTCCCCACTCCTGGATGGTTAGCTACCTCCCTGCGCTACTTGGGTATGATGTGCTGTGGCAGAGGGACAAACATGACTTTTTTCAATGGACACATTGGAAATATAAAATGTTACTATAAAATCATCCAAGCTGGGGAGAGGAAGACCAGAGTTCTTGGGAAGCCATAAGCAACTGCTATCCCTCAACAAATCCAGTAACTATAGTGAGGATTTTTAAGGCAGAAGAAATATTATTTCACTATTTAGCCAACTGCATAGTGTCTGTACACAGTGTTTTTAAAATTTTCTTCATCCCGGAGTGAATGTCTTAGAGGCATTTCCTATCACTTCTCCATCTTTTTAATTCTTCCCTCTATTTCTACCATTAAGAAGTTATCAACTTCTTTTTCTTTTTAAATTAAAAATGGACTTCTATTGGAGATAGAAAGTCCAAGTACATCCTTAGCCAATGTGCCATCTTCACTATGCAGACCTATCTCAGCCTCCATCTGGGATCCAACTTTTAAAAGAGGCAGTGAAGGCACAGAGTCTACAATAACTGTTCAGACAAAGCATGGCCAATATGGGGAAGGGTTTGTCAAAGCTCCATGTGCAGTGCAGAAGCATGGGCCATGAGGGTGCCTCTGTTCTCTGGGAGAAAAGTTACGGTCTTCACTGCCCCCTACAACGGTACCTACCCCGTAGGGCCAAAGGAGAAAGTTCATAATGTTCTGCCTCTTGGCAGCCATATTTACTGGGAACATTGTACTACTGTTTCTTGTCTTTGTTTCTGTTTTTTTTTTTTTCTCTCCAATCTAGCCCATTGATCCTAGAAGCTGGAAGAGACAAATGGCTTACTCCTTGTTCTCTTATAAACAGGCAGACAGGAAGCTGGTGAGTATTTTGGTGGTTGTTGTTGTTGTTGCTGTTTCCTAGTGAATGTGTTGCTTTCAGTTTCTTCCACATAACAACCTCATTCACATACGTTCATCATTTCAAAAACAGAAATCAGGAGTAGTAGTTTTCTCTCTTTAGGCTTGTTGGAAAAGATGAACGGCTCAGTTATCAGTAGAAAATAAAATGTAAAGTAGAATCTATAACCTTTTGTGGAAATAAGAAGGCACTACTTACTAAAGGCAAACCCCACACCAAGGCTTGCCCAATGGGCTACATTGGAGTTAGTCAGTAATACTGATATGTATGGTTATCAGTCTTTCTTTACAGATGAGACAGGGTTTCTCAGAGAGCAAGGGGCAGACTTTGGCCTGTAACCCTGTATGATTATGAAATTTTCAGAACTCATGTAGTAACCACTGTTACTATAATGACCAGGAAAACAAACATTGCCTGAAATGTGTTTATTTTTCTTCTTTCCCTTTTTAATGTGCTTCTTGTGTTCATGTTTGCATGTGCATGCTGATATATATGCATGCATGTGTGAGGCTTTACATGTACGTGTGGGTATGCTAAAATTTGATGTGTTGTAATCATAATAACCCTAATCAAAGAGATAGGCCCTCTTAATCAAACTCAGAGCTAGCTATGAGTAGACTTGCCTACACAAAGTCCCATCCTGAAATGTTTTAAAATGAATGTATACATGCTCTAGGTCATACAGCCAAACTTTGGCTAGATTCTTGTTTTACTTTCAACTAGGTGGATTAACTTTGCTCTGAGGCTGTTACAAGAATTGTGTGCTATGGCTTGGCTTCTTGGGATGAGTTTTTAGTGGATCCAAATTCTTTACCATAGTTTCTATCTAGTATCTTCCATTTGTTTGCCTGAGATTGTCTGTTTTTAGGTCATGCCTCTTGATACATTTTATTATACTTGTCATAAAATAGAGAAAGAGAAAACCATATAGAAACTAGGAGTAAGTTAAATTTTGTTTGTCACACTGTATATATTTGCCATGGGGTATATGTATTGATAACTTCAGTTAGTATTATCCTGATGATAGTCTTACTATAGATACCTCCAGTGTGCATCAGTTTCCTCTGGCTAGTTTGACTTCTATATGTTACTTTCTTTAAAGAGCTAGGAATTCTAAGCAGTTGTTTAGTTATCCTTATTTTGGTATGTTTTTTCCACAGTTTTCCCATCCAGGAGGAGCATGGCCTTGGGACTGTGCAGTGCCGAGTGGAAGGAGACTACATTGGTCTGTTTTAGGATTATCATTTTAAAGAAAATAATTTCTTTCTTGGTATCCAGAAAGGAAAAAAAACCCCACATTTCTCATATGGTATCATGTGAAAAATAATAATTTCTACCAAAATAACTTCTAAAAACACCACACCAAACAGCTTCCATGTAACTAATTTAATTGTCATAATCAGTAGTTTTACTTTCCAAGTGATCGTGCTGATAATATCAACCAGTGTGTTAGGATTTAAATCATGCTTCATCTAAATCTAAGCCCAACATTTTATTTGCCATACATGTGTCCGTTTCTTCATGAAAGTCATGTTATTAATTCTCTGAAATATTTACCTGGGTAACATGAAAGAAATTCCAGTCTTGGACAGTAATGATGGTACTGGAGTTTAGGATAGCAATATCCTGGCCAGAAGAGTCATGCACAGTCTTATATTACTGTGTGTTTCTTTATGTTTCAGGTTCCCAGAATGTTAGCTTCTCAGTATTTAACAAAGGGAGGTGAGTAACTGGGGTAGACAAATTTGCCTGAGTCTCGCATTGTCTGTAACATCTGGTGTACGTTCTTTAACCTTTTTAATTTCAACCACACACCAGTAGGATATAGCAAACATCCCAAACATCCTGGATTTCTTTCACTTGAGAGAGCATTTTGTTCTGACTGATCTATGGGTATCATAGATGTTTCAGTGTTAGGATGATGCAGAATTTTAAGAACTAGCCCCTAGTGTCCCCAATGGAGGAGCTAGAGAAAGGACTGAAGGATCTGAAGGGGTTTACAGCCCCATAGGAGGAACAACAATATCAACCAACCAGACCCCCAGAGCTCCCAGGGACTAAACCACCAACCAAAGAATACACATGGAGGGACCCATGGCTCCAGCTACATATGTAGCAGAGGATGGCCTTTTCAAATATCAATGAGAGGAGAGGCCATTGGTCCTATGAAGGCTCATTTTCCCAGTGTAGGGGAATGCCAGGACAGGAAAGTGGGGGGAAGGGTTGGTAAGCAGGGGAAGTGGGGATGGGATAGGGGGTTTTTGGAAGGGTAACAAAGAAAGGGGATAACATTTGAAATGTAAATAAAGCAAATATCTAATAAAAAGAGACTAGCCCTTCAGTCAAAGTGCAGTGATTGTGTGTGTGTGTGTGTGTGTGTGTGTGTGTGTGTGTGTGTTGTGGGTAACAGTTTCCAGAGACATGTTGTGTCATTATAAGAATTGCCTTCTTCAAGAGGGAAAGAATTCATATTTCACCGTTTTTCGGAGGCACAGGTAAATTAAAATTCTGGACTTCTCTGTGTGTCTTACTTCTTCTTCCAGTAGAAGTTTTTGTCCTTCAAAGTACATTCATTGTTTGATATTAGTTTCATTGTGATTATATCAACACATGACATATGAGTATATAGCTCAAAGTATGTGTTTGTTTTCTCTTTCTCTATTCTCAAGAACCAAATTCATCTACTCTATTGTAGTAATCTATTGTATCTAATAGCTATTGTAGGAATCTACTGTGTCCATTTATCTATTGTACGAATCTAGCTTATCCATCTAGTGAATGTTCCCCAGTATTAGGCCTTAGGCCCATTCACATATCCTGCTGCATTTAACACTCTGTCATTCCACAAAATAGAGATTATTCTAATAAAATCATGTTTTTCTATGAGAAAACAAGCTTGTATTCATGGATATTGCTTTTTGGTTATCAAAAGGATCTAGTGTCCAAATTATTAAATTTAGAGGTTGTTCTATGAATTCCCTTTTGAGTAGCTGATTTATAAAAAAATCAATGCAAGTGTAGGTGTAGGTGACATTTTATCAAAAGGCTTTGCTTTCCTTTGGAGGTCGATGGTGCATAAGGAAGCCTGGTTGATCAGCGCTAAACAGGAACTGTTCCTGTACCAGACACACCCAGGTAATCTTTCCCTTCATCCTGTCTTCTTCAGCCCTTCCCTCCCAGTGCACTCTCCTCTTCTTCTGGCAGCTTTCCTATGACCATTAACACGACCTCTTGGATCTGGTTAAAGGTAAACTACTTGTATCTGAATCAACTCTGGTGCTTAAAGTCCTGCACTGATTACTGACGTCCGGAGAAATTGCATGCCCCAGTTCTTGCACTTCCTTCACAGCTTGCATGCACACAAATGTAGATGATGCAGCCCAATCAGGCATTGTGGACTCTCGATGCAAGCAAGGGATGAAGTAAACATGGCATGCACGAGGCTGCGCATCAGTGTAGCACAGCATACTGTTTTACAGTGAACTTTTTATTTTATAAACAAGAGTAAGCATTATAAAAGAACAGAAAAAGCATAGAAATAGTATAATAAGCACATAAAGGTGAATTAAATTAAATATTATTATTAAATATAGATTGTACATATTTATGTTATACTTTTATTGAATTTTTAATATTTTATTGTCATTTGGCAGTTTCATAATTGTAGTTATTTTGTTTCCCATTCCCTTCTTTCTCCAATGGGAGTATAGTGGATTTATATGCACTGGCATCACCATATATATGTGTGTTGTGTGTTGTATATGTCCTTATTGATGTCACAACATAAAAAGGTTTCGGCACCAGTGCATTCTATGGCACTGATACAGACGTGATCTGTTGTTTGTAGATACACTGTCAAGCGGCTTTTGACTATATCCAAAGAGGCTCACTTGTAGATATAAAGATATAACTATAGACTAAATGAAACAAAAAAGACTTGTGCCTTCCTGTATGTTCTGAAAAATAACAGAAGGAAAGTGGCACTTAAAAATATAATCGTACTTCTTTCTGGTTATTCTCACAGCCATAAGTCATAAGTCTGATTTATGACTTGCCTATTCTGATGCTAAGTTATGGTGTTACCCTCTGATGGGCAAACTCTGTTACCAAAAGGTGAACACTGAAAATTGGAAAGTCACATAAAATCGGGTACTTGCAATTCACTAGCAGGCAGTTGGCTATTTAATGAGAGCACCCAGTGTCTAGGTTGGGATACAATCACAAAGCTGCCAAAAACATATCTGTGAGGTAGATTCAGATGTCAGAAGCAGCAAAAACCTCCCTTTCCAAAAGAGAAAGCAATCATCTTCTAGAACATGGGACAAAGGACGTTCATACTCTAGACAGCCCATCCTGCTGTTGCTGAATTCTGACCTTTGCCTTTCTTGTCTTAAACAATTTTCTGGTGTGTTTGAGAGTAGTATAAAGACATATCCATACTGATGGATACAGCTGCAGACAACAACATGACAGTTACATCTGTGTTGAATCTTTGGCATATAATCCCAATATTCACCTCTTTGAGCTAAAGAATAGGAAATACTGCGTTAGTAAACCTTGAGTTACTATTGAGAAAAACAGTTCAAGAGAGGGAGAAACTTATCCAAAAGTCCCTGCAAATGGAAAACCTCATACACTTAACCAACACCATTCAGGAAGCGTGCTGTCTTTGGTACCCTGCCTCAGGCTTCTATGATTCTGCCATGATTTGGAGCTCTGATGGGTTGGATGAGCAGGCTGACCTTATCTGTGGTCATACATTTCTTGGGATGGAGACTCACAGGCATGAGCATTTTCATAGCAGAGGGATCCTTGGAGATACAGAGAATCCATAAAGGTCTGGGACTTAGCCTTTTAAGGCTGGCACTCAGCAAGTAATCCAGTGTGGTTAAGCCTCAAAGTCTTTCTGAGTCCGGATTCAGCCTATGAGAAATGAATAAGGTGGTGCTTGTTCTGTTACTTCCAAAGATTGTCTAAAGTAGTTAGTGAGGAATAATATTTGAATTTACCCAAAATTTCTTGTCCTTTTTATGATCATGGTCATGGAATAACAATTTTCTTCATTTTATTCCCACATATTTATTAATAAAGCACATTTTATTTTATTATTGGTTTTTTGAAACAAGGTTTCTCTTCACAGCCCTGGCTATCCTGGAGCATGTCTGATAGATCAGGCTGGCCTCAAACTCAGAGATCTGTCTGCCTCTGCCTCCTACTTTCTGGTACTAAAGGAATGTACCACTATACCCAGTTGACACATCTATTTTATCTTTATAACCTCTGTGTATTTGAGGGTCCATAATCTTCAGTATGGCTTCCTCTAGTGACTTGTCAGGGGGTCTGACAATCTTGATTCCCCTGCAGATCCATGTTCTACACAGCTACCAGCAATTTCTACATCAAGCACACACCCAACACTTCTTCACTTTGCAGTCTCTAGAGCAGTGGTTGCTGTGACCCTTTAATACAGTTCCTCATGTTGAGCTGACCCTCCATCCATAAGATTATGTTCGCTGCCACTTTGTAACTATAATTTTTCTACTGTTATGAATCATAAATGCAAATATCTGATGTTCAGGACAGTCTTAGGAGACCCCTGTAAAAGGGTCATTGGACCCCCAAATGGGGCACAACTCACAGGTTGAGAACTGCTGCTCTAAAGGAGTCACATCTTCAGTGAGACATAGACTAAGTGTCTATCTCCTTCTTATGTGCTTCTATGCTCACTCTTTCCTCTCTCCCTTCTTCCCACCTCTCCTCTCTCCTTGACTCTCTTCCCCATCTCTCTGCATATTCTAACAACAGCAGTATGCATTTTGTAACCTTTCCCTATTCTGCCTATTATTTGCTTTCAATGTTCCCTTTCCCTTTTATGTGGTCAGTTATTATTATCTTTTAATTTTCTTCCTGAAACAGTCTTGTTCTATAGCCCAAGCTAGCCTTGAGTTTGTTGTAATGTTGCTGTAGCCTTCCCAGTTCTGGGACTATCGCTAGGTGTATACCTTCATGTTCAGCTTTCCTGGTCAGCTTAAATTAACCTTTTAGGGTTCAGTTCAGATATTATATCCAGAAAGCATTTTTTTCTACTCTGTCTTAGTTAGGGTTTTACTTCTGTGAACAGACACCGAGACCAAGGCAACTCTTGTAAGGACAACATTTAATTGGGGCGGGCTTACAGTTTCAGCGGTTCAGTCCATTAACATCAAGGTGAGGGCATGGCAGTATCTGGGCAGGCATGATGCAGGAGGAGCTGAGAGTTCTACATCTTCATCTGAAGGCTGCTAGCAGAATACTGGCTTCCAGGAAGCTAGGATGAGGGTCTTAAGCCCACACCCACAGTGACACACCTACTCCAACAAGGACACGCCTACTCCAACAAGGCCACACCTTCTAATAGTGCCACTCCCTGGGTCGAGTATATACAAACCATCACATTCTCTGTATCCCAATCTACTCCTAAGCCTTTGTCTACTTCATAGCCTCTTTAATTTTGCTGACCTGTATGTAATTACTTACTGTAATTATGCTCTCATATACATATACTTCCTTACCATTGTCACATGCTTGAAGGAAGGGACTACTCTGAATTCCTCGTTATATTCCTAATGTAATAGAGTAGGCCCTATGTGGATGCTGGAAAAAGATTGTGTTACCTACAGCTATTTTAAAAGGCTAGGAAGCCTCTTTTCCTAGTGAACAATAGCGAATAGAGATCCACGACTGCTCCAGATGCTGCCAATAAGTGATGGCTGAACACTTGGCTCTAAATAAGACACTTAAACTACTTCCTCTAAGGCTCAGGAAACACTGTGGAAGAGAGTGCAGAAGGAATGTAAGACCCAGAGATAGGAAGAAGGGGTATAAAATGCCAACTTCCAGCCATGTAAAAGTCACCGCCATCTTAAATTCACACTGGACCTGCCTGAGACTTGCCTGCAGTCATGGAGTATAATTATTGGATACTGAAAGGTTCTGGAAGACTAGGACCCATTGTCTTCATTTCTGGACCCATTGATGAGTGTGCCAAGTGCCAGTGGACAGTACTAAATGTCTGGCTAAACAGAAGACCTTTGTTAAGATCAGTGGGTCACAAACAAAACAAGAAGATTTGATTGTGGGCAAAGGATTTGTAGGGAAGGAAGGGTGTTGAGAGAGTGGGAGGTGAGAGTAATTCAAATGCATTTTATTCATGTACGATGTCTAAGAGCAATGCAAGTTAGAAAAAAATGATTCCTGCTTTGAAGTTGTAACTATTCATGACCAACCCCTGTGGAAATACATTTAGTTTATGTCATGTCTGAATATATGTCCACTATACATTATACTGTGAATACATATATGTTTATACTTAGTTTATTAAAGAGAACAACTATTCTTTCCCCTGGAAGGAATCAGACTTTAATATCTAAAGAATGGATGAAGGGCTTGAGAGATGTCTTGGTGGTTAAGAGCACATCCTGATCTTGTAGAAGGCCTGAGTTCAATTGCTAGCACCCATGGGAGGGAGCTCAGAACCTATAACTTCAGCTTCTAGATAATCTGATGTCATCTCCTGGCCTCTGTAAGCACAGCACCTCCCTACTCCCATATACACATAATTAAAAAATCTTTAAGGAAAGGATAGCGTGAAATCCTTGAGTATGCTTCACATTGCTATAGGGGATTCAGCTTGAAGGAAGAGTGGGTAAGACATGTGTGCACCTGGGGAAGAACAAAGGACTGGGTAACTAAAGTTCCAGCTCGTCCTTTGTTGAGTCTTCCCTGTGGTGTAACCTGCTCTTCTTCCAATGTTAAATTAAATCCTTGATGTGAACAGACATACTTCATAAGAAAGGGTAAGAGATGCAGGGACCTTTGCTGATAGATACTGTGAGTGACCTTCCTTATAACTGCGGATCCTGTCTGTGTAATATATATTTATAGTCCTTTTGCTATTATGTGCATTGAAAACGACTATCAGACAAACTTCAACTGTTGTTTAACTTGCAGTGTAAGAATTAAGTGGTAGTGGTTTCTGTGGGTCACATCACATTATATATTTAGAAGCTTGCGTTTTTATAAACTCTTGCAGAAATCCTATCTGTGTTTCCGAAAGTTGGGAGCCTTGGGGGAAGAACAGACATCACCATTACAGGAGATTTCTTTGACCCTTCTGCCCGGGTTACCATTGCAGGTAATTATGCTGAAATGGTTGAAAATAATTCAGTTTTAAATGCTGTAGGGGTTTTTATCTCTTATGGCTGATGGCTGTGAGGAGAGGCTGTCTCACATTTGAAACACACATTTATGTCTGTCTGTCTGTCTGTCTGTCTGTCTGTCTGTCTGTATGTATGTAGTGTGTGTATAGATGTGGATGAGTTATGTGTCTGTGGTATGTGTTGTGTTTATGTGTCTGTGTGTGGTGTATGTGTGTGTATGAGTGTGTGTGTTTGTGGTGTCTATGTGTATGAGTGAGTGTATGTGTGTGGGTGTATGAGTATGAGTGTGTGTGTGTGTGGTGTCTATGAGTAAGTGTATGTGTGTGGGTGTATGAGTATGAGTGTGTGTGTGTGTGTGTGTGTGTGTGTGTGTGTGTGTGAATGTGTGCCACAGTGCTTCTGTGGCGGTCAGAGGGCAGCTTTTTGGAATGGATTCTCTCCTTATCCTGGGGATCAAACTGGCTGTCAGGCTTGATGGAAGGTGTCTGCCCCCATACTGAGCCCTGTCATTGGTTCTGGATTTTGTCCTTTGTCCTTTCTGATATCTGATTCTTCTAAGGTCTTTGCCTGTATGTGTTAGCAACCAGGTGGGATTTTGTCCTTGTCACCTTGCACATGGGCCACATTGACATGGTGGCCTTCAGGACGTTTCAGCATATGTGCACATCTGTCCTATGGATGAAGCAAAGAGAAAACATATCTGCCTTGCCCCAAAGGCGCCTTTTATTAAAAACAGCCCTTCCCTTCATCTTTAGCAGGAGCAGGTGGGCATTTCCTATGCAGTCTCCTCTGGAGAGTTCCCTTGGGAAACTGAGTGGTAGTGTGGTGCATTTTTAGAACCCTTTAACTTGAAACAGGGGTGCTCCTGACACACTCACGCTGCACTTACCCTTCCCACAGAGCAAGAGGGTCAGCACTTCCCCGTGGAATGGAATTGCTTTGTATGACTTGCTTGTTTAGAGCCGGGCACGGGCTGCTCCACACTCATCCCCTGCTCACTGCACGGTCCCTTTCCTGACCTCCTTCTGTCAGAGTGACAACTTCTGCTACTATCTAAACCCCACCGTTTACATCAACAGGACTCTTTTCAGCCTTTTCTTCCACATGCGCATGCGTGAGTGCGTGGTGTGGGTGGGGTGCGTGGCGTGGTGTGATGTGGCGTTGTGTGGCGTAGCGTGGCGTGTGTGTGTGTGTGTGTGTGTGTGTGTGTGTGTGTGCTTATTTACAGGTGTATTTATGAGGCTTAAAAATTCTCCTTAGGCATCCCATGTGATATTAGACACGTGTCTCCCAGGAAGATTGAGTGCACCACCAGGGCTCCAGGAAACGGAGCAAGGCTCACTGCTCCTCAGGCAGGTAAGGAAATCACTAGGACTGCTCAGCAAACTCTCCACTATCATGCTTTATCTTAAGGGTTCAGAGAGTAGAAGGAAACATGCTTGAATTGTTTCAGCAGTGTGACTAATTGGATTCCTAATGCCGTGGTCAAGCCTATCATATCAGAGAATATCTTAGCTGTAGTCCGTTCCTGAGTGGCACTACATTTCCGGCCCTAGCCATATGTCTAAGCAATAGACTTCAGGCAGAACATAACTGCCACCATGATACGGTGGCTACTGAATGGAATCCCCAAACTGCCTCTGCATTTGGACGGGCGGTTGTATGTTTATTGGCCGAGGAGATAGGAGTAGTGGAGCATGCCCTTCTGTGCTCATAGCAGCAGCAGTAGGTAGGTCAGAGAGTAAGGCACGGTGGAGTATATTTAAAGGCTGTTTATTTCCCCTGTGGGCATTTTTCTGTTGATCACAAATGGGGATGTGCAGTGACATCGCCACCAGCATCTGCCTCCAGTAGACAGCAATGGAGAAGGCGAAGCAGCAGGTTCCACCTGTCCTCATGTGTTTGAAGCTCCCACATCTTCTAGGCATTAGCACTAGAGGCTCCAGTGCAGTTCAGGATAAGGAAGGTTGGCATGTTGCTCTGTCAAGAACCACAGGTTGCTGCTCTGCGCATGCGGCACTGACCTAATGCTCAAAGATGCAGCGAGTCAATTTGAAAGACACAGCACCTATAGGCAAATTTGCCCTGCAGGAGTGAAACCTTCTCACGGGCAGTCCTTTGCTGTGTAGAGAGAAATGCAAAGGTCTGTCTTGAGAATTCTGGCGCTCCCAGATTACCAGTGTTTACTTAAGGAGAGCTCCCATCCAAGGAGACCAAAGTACTGAAACAAGTAATGCAGAGAAAGTGTGTTTCCTGCGTCAGGAAGCAGAAGGTGGTTCCCTTGTTGAGCGTTTCCTGCTTTAGATGCTCTATTCATGGTAGGATCATTTCCGGAAAGCAGCTATTTGAGTAAGTGATAACCCTTTTTGAGAAGCTGTTGAAGTTTGTCCTGTGGAAGTAGGGCAAAAAACCACTCAAAGCAGGGCTTCTCCAACGTGGCTGATTCTTGTCCTCGGGGGACAAGATGATATTAGCGTCTAGTGAGTTCAAACCAGGGATGCAGTTCATCCTGTAGTGTACAGCACAGCCCAACAGTAGAGCTGCCCAGACTAAAACAGCAACAGGGCAGAGGTTGGGAATCTCAGAGTTAAATCTTTGAATTCTCTGCGTATCCCATCTTTACGGTTCATTTTAGGGGCTAATGAGCAACATTATTAGCTTATAATAATAGTTATAATAGGTAACCTTTATTGAGTAATTACTCTATTTCCAGATCCTGTAATCTTTGAATACTGTTTCTAGTTCTTACCAGCCCTATTTTGATGTATGAGTGAATGGAGACTCAGGGTACTGAGGAATGCCTCCAAACTTCACACCTTGTAAATGATAGACCACAAATCTGAATACACAGTTAAGTACATGTAGAACTTTAATGCCCATCTAGGATGACTGTCCGATATTGATCAAGATAGGTATCCAATATCACTGCCCAGTGCCTTTTGCCTCAAGGTTTGCTTAAAATAAAGTGTAAATGTATAAGTACAACATCAGTTAAAATACCACATAATCAAACTATGCCACCAATTCGCCTTGTGTGTGGGTCTACACATTGAGGTCATGATACTTGGAAAACTTGAAGGACTGGCAATTTTTCTGGGAAAAGGAAATTTTATGAAATAGAACTTGCAGGCTGAATCAGGCCTTCAAGTTCAAGTTCAGCTTCAGAAGGCACAGAGTCAGACAGTGTCACACATTACTGCCACACAAGCCACCTTTCTGGATAGCAGTGTTTGTTCATTCCTGCTCTCTCCAAGATGTGGCCTTCTTCTGAAGCATGGCAGCTGAAAGTCTTCCTCCTCTCCTCTTTCCTCCCTCTGAGAAAAGTTCTCCTTAATGTTTCTCATTAAGTTGGTCTTTCCAAGAGTCTACCTTCTACCCAGGGATTTTTTTCTTTCTTTCTAGACAGTTCCTAGTCTCTACAGAGTCTCTCACAGGGCTACCCCATCTTGGTCTCTGGTGACATACCATCTCAGAAAGCATGTGTTTACCCTGTAATTTGAGTGAGGTCTTTGTTGTGAGGGACACTGTCTGGTGGTTATGGGATATATGTGTCTTACAGGCAATCGAGGACTCCTTTTTGAAGTTGGAGATGCTGTTAAGGATATGGAGCTGACTGAAGCCACCCCAGGGTACAGGTGGCAGATAGTTCCTAATGCCAGTTCTCCATCTGGCTTTTGGTCAAAAGAAGGGAGACCTTTCAGGTATGTTATAGACCAGGAATCCATAGCAAGAGTATATTGACTATTTCAGGCCAGCTAAGGGCCCAGGGAAGAAAGCAATGATATTTCTAGGGGAGTCATTTGTCATATGGGCCAGTTCAACACAAGGAGTCTTTGACAACATTCTCAGCCAGTGTCTGTCATTTTGCTGATCATATGACCTTTTGTAGCTATACAACCCAATACAGAGCAAAGTGTAAAGCCAATATTTCCTGTAATTCCAAATCTGCTTTGGAGATAAGTGCTCTTCTCAGCTAAACCTCCACATTGTCCGGTGCTATGGTCATGCTTGTCTGAGAGATGATACAACTGCAAAGAGCTGTGTGCAAACCACAAAGTAGGTGTGTGGAGACTGAGCCATGCTGAGATCAGACAGGTGTGCCTGCTTTTTATAGAATCTTCAGAATAATCCTGTGGCATAAAGGTCAGTTTGTTGTCCTTGTCATTTTCCTAATGAAGAGCCCAGTGCAAGAGCTACTATATGCTGACTCAGGGATCCCTCCCTCGTTTCGTCTCAGCTGATTCTGTGTTCTTCTATGTTACAGAGCACGGCTCAGTGGGTTCTTCGTGGCTCCAGAGACAAACAATTACACGTTCTGGATCCAGGCAGATAGTCCAGCTTCCTTGCATTTCAGTTCTTCAGAAGAGCCAAGGACTAAGGTATTCACCTTCTTTGGGTTGCCTTCCCTTGATTCATCTTTCTTCACCCTTGAAAGAAGAAAGGATCAAAGATAAAGCTTTCCTGTCCTATGGTTGTAAAGCACCCATGGTTGACCATGGATATTAATTGCTGCAAAGCAATTTGGATTACTATAATGGTATTTTAAGCCCAGTATCTTGTTACATTTTTAGTTTGCTAGTAATATTTGTCTCTGTGAAATATGCATATCTCTGCTTTCTAGTTGAGAAAAATGAGGTGTTGGAGAATTGTGTGGCCTGTTCAGGACCACTTGAATAATAAGAGTTCACAATTCAAAGTCAGATTGGTTTGACTCTAAAACTCGTGCTTTTCCCACCATTTGGGTTAGTATCGTGTAGGAATATTCTATCAGCCTGTGCCTTTAGAAAGCTGCCAACTTCCATTTACACCTTTGGCAGAGACCCACAATATCCATAGTCTGCTCTCTGAGATTGGCATACTGGAGAAAGTCATGGGCTAGTACCGTTTTAGGTCTTTCAAGGGCTTAATATTATCTTTTTTACAGCCTCACACAGGCATAGCGTATCAGGACAGGAGCTGTTCCTAACTGTAACTTGTAAGTTCTAACTCAAGTACAGTGCACTTGAGAGAAAGGAAGTGGAGTGGAGACGCAAAAGTAGGCACAGAGTCAACGTGAATGGGCTAAGTTGTTGGAAAAGTAATGATTACTTAAAAATGTCATATTGGTAGCTTGTCAAATGCTCATTATTTGAGAACAAGATGCATGGAAGATTCATAATGTTGATCCTGATTGGCTTTTTTGAGCACAGGTAGAAGTGGCCTCTGTAGGGGTTGGCACTGCTGACTGGTTTGACTCTTGGGAGCTGAACGGGAATGAAGGGAACTGGCAACAGAAGACAAATAAGCTAGGACTGCGGGGCGGAGCCAAGTACTACTTGGAAGCAGAGCAGCATGGGATAGCGCCCAGCAGGGGGATGAGAATTGCTGTCCAGATCCACAACACCTGGCTGAATCCAGATGTGGTCAACACTTACCTTCTAGAGAAGCACCAGATCCGAGCCCGAGCCCAGAGACTTCCAGAAATACAGGTTTGTGTGTCTTTCCAGTCCCAGAAAAGCCACAGGAAGAGTAGAGCCTTCCTCAGTAGGACATCTGGCAGAGAATAAGGAAACCTGAGGCATATCTGCAATTCCTCTGCTACAGATACAGGATGTAGGGCTGTAAAGACTACAATTCCTTTTCTTTATTTTTAAACATTATTTATTTATGTGTATGTGTATGCGGGTTCCAAGGCTTATATGTGGAGGCCAAAGGACAACGTGGAAGGGTTGGTTCTCTTCTTCAACCATGTGAGTCCCTGATATCCAACACAGCATGTGCTCAGACTCAGTAGCATGTGCTTTAACACACTGAACCATTGTGCTGGCCGGATGAATACATTTCTTAAATGTAGTTTTATTATGAAGATTATCTTTCTTGCTGACTTAGTTTTGAAATATTTGAATTCTAGGTAAGTCTTTAAAAAATTTTTTTTAGATTTATTTTATGTGTGATTATTTTGCCTGAATATATATCTGTGCACTGTGCGTGTGACTGGTACCTATGGAGACCAGAAGACGGTATGGGATTCCCTGGAACTAGAGACTGGAGTTATGATTGTGGTGAACCACCATGTGTCCACTGGGAATTGATGAACAACTTCAATATACCTTCCATTGTCATTCCCTTTTTCTATACAGAGGTGAATGAATGCGGACTCCACCTTCTGCTGCTTCTGGTTAAGTAGTAACAGGAGTATAAAGAACCACTGGGAAAAGTCCTACCTCAGGGTGAAAGCATCATGTGACTAGGAGAGCACATCTGTAGGGAGCACAGTAGAGATGGGATGAGCCCCTGTGAAGGAGGGCTATGGGATGTGCTGGCTTCTGCCTCTCAGACCACTCCTTCAAGGAGAAGGTTCAAAAGAGAGGTGGGCAGTGGCCACCTTTACATCACATCCTCTTGAAAGTGTGACTTTTAGTGGCCACTTTTACGTCAAAGTACTCTTGGAGAAGAAACACAGATGAACACGGACTCAATCATTTATGTCATTCCGAGGAAAGTCTCGTTCGATGGTGACACTGTTTTCCAGAGGTTTCTAGAGCATCTGTATTTGGAAAATTGGAACCATAGTAAGATGGAAACAGCCTGCCGTGGAGCTGTGCTCTCTCCCTAGACAGACTTTGACTGGAGTCTCTACACGGCAGTGAGCGTTGTTTCTCTTGACTTTTTAGGTGTTGAACATGTCAGGTAAAGGAGACTTTTTCCTTACTTGGGGCAATGTCTCCAGCCAGCCAGTTCCTGCAAATGCCACAGCCCAACAGGTGAGGGTCTTCTTCCAATAATGAAGGGAAGTGCAGGGATTTTAGGGGTGGCCTTTAGGCCTGACGTTTGAATGACTACATTTTTATTCATCTTGATAGATCCAAACCACCATTGAGGCGTTGCTTGTGGTGAGATGCAGCCTGATGCCCCTTTCAGCTCATGTTCTACTCCGGCTTGGATTTGAGCAAGGTGGCTCCTGGGTTGACCAGCTCTGGTCCTTTCTTCTAACATCATCTTTCTTTTCTTTCTTATAACATAGGAACCATCTCTATTTCTCGACTAAAGTGCTAATAGAACCAAATGAAAGTGTGGTCACTGGATCTGGGTGGAATGGTCAGGAGAGTAGCTTTTCATGAGGAAGGGAGATGCTTGGGGTGCGTTCTTCCTGGCAGATCAGTGGTGAGAAACACCATCTAGAGAGTTTACTCTAATTGGGGAGAAGAATTGGGGGATGTATGATAGTAGCAACCTTTTTTTAAAAAAAATTCTTGATTAATTCAGAATTGAAATGTGTATCAATAATTTTTGTTGGTGTGCTGATGGAAATTAAACTCCATGGCCTTGCAGACGCTTCTTATAAGCTCTTCCATTGAGCCACACCGGTACCCTGTTAATTAAAAAATAAGTTTTGAAATAAGATCTCACTGAGTTGTTCAGATCAGTCTTGAATTTGTGATCCTCCTCCCTCAGCTTCCCAAGGAGCTGGGATTACAAGTGTGCACCACTGTTTCTAGCTGATACAAGAGAATTATTGTTTAAGAACACAGACAAAAAATTCTTAAAATACGCTAATGTGCTTTATAACCCTTCTCCATCACTGGCCAACACATTTGTCTTAGTCAGGGTTTCTATTCCTGCACAAATATCATGACCAAGAAGCAAGTTGGGGAGGAAAGGGTTTATTCAGCTTACACTTCCACACTGCTATTCATCACCAAAGGAAGTCAGGACTGGAACTCAAGCAGGTCAGGAAGCAGGAGCTGATGCAGAGGCCATGGAGGGATGTTCCTTACTGGCTTGCCTCCCCTAGCTTCCTCAGCCTCCTCTCTTATAGAACCCCAAAATACCAGCCCAGGAATGTTACCACCCACAAGGTGCCCTCCCCAATTGATCACTAATTGAGAAAATGCCCCACAACTGGATCTCAGGGCGGCACTTCCCCAACTGAAACTCCTTTCTCTGTGATAACTCCAGCCTGTGTCAAACTGACACACAAAACAAGCCAGTACAGCATTCTAAAAACAATTCTTAAAGTGAACTAAAGTTTTATTGAGGGGCTAGGGAAATGGATCGGTGGTTAAGAACATTGACCCCTCTTGCAGAGGGCACAGGTTCTATTCCCAGCATGCGTTCCAGTTCCAGATCATCTGATACCTTCTTTTTACTGACATCTATTGGTTCCTACACGTACACAGTACACTTATATCTACTCAGGCACACAAACATATAAAATAAATAAATAAATAAATAAATATTTTTCCATTGCCGTTTCCCTTTTTCTTGCTTCTCAATAGTTTTTCATATCTGGGCACACAGAGAAAATGGTATTAGTAGTTTATGTTCTGTGGCAGCCAGAAAGGGTTTCTCATAGCTACAACCTCCCAACTGGGGGGTGCAAGGCCTGTGAATTCTTCCCATTTCCCTCCAGGCTTGAGGTCATTTCCTGTACATATACTGTTGTAGTTCATGACTTTGCCTGTGTTCTTATGCATTTGAATTATATACAGGCTTGGAAAGCTCTAGGTCTGATGGGGTCCTCACCAGTTCAGCTGAACCCTTCTGTGGCAGATTCAGCCTTGGTCAGCTTCGACATCTTATCCTAAGTCCTGAGGCTGCCAACAAGGGCTATCAGCTGGATCGATACCCGTATGTGAGTGTCCATCCTCATGTCTCTGCGCTTGACAGGTTGGGATTATTCCTTGGGCTTGAACCAAAATAACAGAAGCATAAGGGAATGACTTTAGTGATTTGTTCAGTGCATTTTGAGCTGACGTTTTAAAGTTTTGTAGCTACATCTCCAGGCTCCTACTTTTGTATTGATACCTGAGAAGGTTACTGTTAGCTAGAAGGCCTATGGACGTTTTTATTTGGTCAGATGTTTTCTTTGCTGTCTAAGCTTGAGAAACAGTGCAGGTACTGCAAATGGACTCTGATTTGGAAGTCTAACACTACAGCCTGTGTGCTCTTAATGTCTTACTGAAGTACATGTTTTAACTTACTCATCTCTTAAACGGTTAATGTCGTGGTCCAGCTCTTAGGAATGTGGTGAAGATCAATACAATAATATAGTAAAATATTTTGCAGCAGAGAGGACTCAGTCAAGGGTAGTTATCATTTTTGTTATTGTAATTAATATAACTAGTGGATTGATGGATATGTCTTCCCCCTTTTCTATTTATTTAATTAAAAATTCATACTGTATTCACATACATTTCACTCTACCCATCTCCACATTCCAACTCTTCTTGTGTTCCTTTACTCCCTTCCAAATTTATAGCCTGTTCTGTTAATTATTGCACACACACATGCACATGTACACATTTCCTTCAGAGTCCATTTAGTATTTCCTATGTGTATATATATATATATATATATACATATATATGTATATATATATACTCATAGGAAATATATATATATATATATATGTTTGGAGCTGACTACCTGGGATTGGATAACCTGTCAGTGGGCTGGTCCCTGAAGAAGACAGATTCTCCCCCTCTCAGCAGCCCTTAATTGCCTGTGAGCTCTCCCTTGCCCACATTTGGAAGGGGACCTGGTCTTGTCACCGTGCAGGCCTTTTCCAGGCGACTGTATTGGGATTGCATGGGTGCAGCTTCCCAGTCATATATAAAATATAACATCTTGTGGCTGATGTTCTCGTCCTCTGGCTCTTAACATCTCTCTGCCCACCTTTCCAAAATGTTTCCTGAACCTTTTGTGTAGGAGTTGTGTCATGTTGTAGATCCCAGGCTAGGTACTCTGTGGTCGGTCAGTTTTTTGCATTTTTGACTAGTTTTAGATTTCTGTGGTGGTCTTTGTCTGTAGGAGGAAGATGCTTCTTTGATTAGGGATGGGAGCTATTGGTGGTATAAGGATAATTATTTAGAATGCATAATTATTACTAAATGATAATTTTTTATAATTATTAGATCATAATTATACTGGTTGAGGAAAGTTAACCCAACTCTTGAAAACCTTTTTTTTTTTTAATTATTAGATGTGTATAGGTATTTTTGTGTATGTATTTGTATATGTGTACTGGTAACTGTGGAAACCAGAAAAGGGTGTCAGCTTTCTTGGAACTGGATTTACAGATGATTGAGAGCCACCATGAGGGTGCTGGGAATTGGAGCCATGTCGTCTGGGAGAGCAGCCATTGCTAAGCCATCTCTCTAGTCCCTCTTGAGAACTTCTTGCATTCTTGGTTTGGTACCTCTTACATCTTCATAAAGAAGTGAGGCTCCTTGGTTCTGGAAACCAATCAGTCAGTGTGTATGTGATAGCAGAGTATGGGATAGCAGAGTTCATGATGACCTGCATCCTTCCTAGTCGGGCAGTAATGGGAGTTGGGCTCACTGGCTCAGGCCAGGGACCCTTCCATCTTCAACCTCTTCTCTGTTGTAGGGGAATGCTGATGGGTACGTTTGCCCTTCAGGGGAGAGTTGAGAATGCAGAGAAATATTTTTGCTTGTCATAATGGGAGAATTGTTATTGGCATTAAGTAAGCAGAGTCCAGGGATTCTGTTAAATGTCCCCATACTGTAAAAGACAGCTTTCCTAATGGTTACCCTGCTCTCTCAAAGGCAAGAATGCGGAGGTTAGAAATCCCTCCTCCAAAGCCCCCTCATGCCAAATACTTTTGATTTTGTATTGAGTTTAGAAATCAGGTATGCTGGGAATGAAAGCAGAAGGAAGAATAGGACAGGATTGGTGATTTGCTGAAGGCCCACAGGTGCCCGGGTTAAAGCAGGGGTTTTATAATTGATTAAAGTCCTTATTGCTGAGCACAGTACTGAACTTTGAAAAAAGCTCTCCATTGATTATCATTTTCTTTTGTCAGAGAAAGTAGTTAGTGTAGTATCTTCCGGCTTTGTTGAGGAAGTCAACTATGCTTTATGCTTCCTGCTGGGCTGGAAGCCGGAGGAATGCAGCACTTAGACTCTTGTATAGCATGCAGTAAGCTCTCCTCAAGTAGTGTCTGAATAGAAGCTTCCAGCAGTGTATACTGAAGTGCATATTTGGTATCCACAGCTGTGCTTTGCATACCGAGGCCATATGAACAAGACCCTGGACATGACTGTTTCTTTCTTATTTGGCTTCCAAAATATCATGAAGAATATCACCTGTGACTGGAGTCTTACAGAACCCCACCCTGAGAGGTAACTAGGGTGGGAAGGTGTGGGTGCAGCTGTCTGGGAGACAGTGGTCCATGTGAGATACTGAGTATTCCGTTTGGTCCTTAGATACTAACTTGGGGCTTTGAAATTATTCTACCTGACAAAGCAGTTTCACTTAAGAGAAACTGTTGCGAATATAGGAGTCTGAGAGAATCCTAGCATCATATTTGGGACAGAATGTTCAAGACATTCTTTGAGGTGAGAGATGAGGAGAATTGAGGCCCTGAGAATCTGCACATCCCACTAGTGGGTCTGTAATAAAATTAAGGCATCCTGCTCTGCTTTCTATCTAGAAGTTTCCCATGGGTCTGTCCAGGTATTACTGTCCCATGGGACAGTAATACCTGGATGGTCCTATGGTTAGAGCCTGGCATGGAATCTGTTTAAGATGCATAGTTACATTGTTACTTGAAAGTGCTGCTGACGCCTACTGTCCTGATTGACTGAGTGACTGACTGAGTGACTGACTGAGTGACTGACTGACTGAGAGACTGACTGACTGACTGAGTGACCGACTGAGTGACTGACTGACTGAGAGACTGACTGAGAGACTGACTGAGTGACTGACTGAGTGAATGACTGAGTGATTGACTGACTGAGTGACTGACTGACTGAGTGACTGACTGACTGAGAGACTGACTGAGTGACTGACTGAGTGACTGAGTGAGTGAGTGAGTGACTAACTGACTGATTGAGTCACTGACTGACTGAGAGACTGACTGACTGACTGAATGACTGACTGAGTGACTGACTGAGTGACCGACTGAGTGACTGACTGAGAGACTGACTGAGAGAGTGACTGACTGAGTGACTGAGTGAGTGACTGACTGACTAACTGACTGACTGAGTGACTGACTGACTGAGAGACTGACTGACTGAATGAATGACTGAATTACTGACTGACTGACTGACTGAGTGAGTGACTGACTGAGTGACTAAGTGACTGATTGACTGACTGACTGACCACTGAGTGACTGACTGACTGACTGACTGCTGAGTGACTTACTGACTGACTGACTGACTGACTTTATATCCTCTGATTTTGTAGATGAAGGTGGTCTGAGCCTGGGGTATAGGAGGCTGTCAGGCTCAGGCCTTAAGGAGGAGGTCTGAGGCCTTGCCCATTGACTCCTCCTACTCTGCTTTGGCAGGTGGCAGTTCACTTGCATTAACCTCTGGGACACATGTGTATGTCACTCTGAAGGACTCCAGGCTTCTCTGGCAAAGGCCCCATTGCTGGCTCATCGGATTGACATCCTCCCCGTGGTTCCGGAGGCAGGCCTGCTCTACATGGATGAAATTATTCTTGCAGATACCAACGTAACAGGTGACACCGCATCTGCTGTTCTCTTGAGTCTGCCTGTCCAATGCCTATCTCAAACTTTCACACTCGTGATTTCTCCCCCATTCCACCCCCAAAGGAGAGAATGGGTGATTCTTCAACTCGCTTGCCTTGGTTTGAAGGCACATGGGGTTGGGAGTGTGTGTCCTTACACACTTGCTAGTTTTTCTGTCTGTCTCTGTCTCTGTCTTCTGTTTATCTCACAATTTCATTCTGCTTTTATGTGCTTGTATTCCTACTCCCCATGTTACTACTTTCTGGCTTGGAAGATTTATCCTCCTCATCTGTAAAATGGGTACAATAAAGATTATACCAATAAAGGCATCAGGATTAGCCACTGATTAATATAAAGTTACCCTTCATGTCTCCTGATCAAGTAAGTATGTAAAAAATATGAACATTGTGATTATTACTATGTTAGGCCAGTGAGGTCTTTCCTTCTCCTTTGGCCACAGTATCTGTCATATACAGTGCTAGAAGCGATACTCAATATTTGTTCCTATATATGGGCTAAAGATCTGTGACTTTGTGGATAGACAGCTGGTGCTGTAGGACCATCCTTTCTGTCCTCCCAGACTCCTGCCACGCAGTATGAGTTCCATTCTGATTCCTTCCTCACAGAGTCTTCTCCATCCTCTCTCGGGGATAGTGTTCTTCCCCTGCCAGTGCTGGCCGCTGCTCCTCTGGACACAGAGCTCACCCCATGAGCCTCACTGAGGTTGGCCATGCGTGAGCACTGATGGCCAAGGCCACTGGTCCAGGTTCTCAGTGCCTCCGGCCTCCCAACCTTTGCTCCCTTTTCTATTCTGTCAAGTTTGTTTCCTACGCCTTTGGGCTCAGTTCTTCCCCATTTCCTAGCTTTCCAGTCTATGGAAAGAAGAGAACACTGTCTCTTGGAATTCTGTTGACAAAGTGTGAAACTTTTGTGCCTTTCTCCTAGAAGTTGCAGACCGGAAGGGTGAGAGAGATTGCAGATGGCTCATGAGAGAATGATCGGCTTTGAAACCATATCATCTTTTTAAATTTAAATTTTATTTTTATTTATTATTTATGTGTGTGTGCGCGCACACGCGTGTGCATGTGCACACATGTGTGCATGCCACGGTGTACTTGTGGAGGCCAGAGGACATCTTTGTGAGCTGTTTCTCTCTATCCACCTTTGAGTCGTTTCTGGGGTTTGAACTCGGGACCCCAGGCTTGCATGCCAGTTGACTCTACCTAATGCTAAGTCATCTTGTGATTCCCCGCTTAAAACTTTTTATATCATCTTTGATGTGCATGAAAACTTCATCTTTTGTTTGCTCTGTTGGTTTGAGTGTTCTTTGAATAGTTGGGAGCACACCGAGCCACTGCTAGCTGTTCAAGCTTTGCTTAGACACACAGAAAATGATGTTCTTTAGATGCAGGTTGAGATGATGAACCATGTTTGCTGGTGTCTTAAAACAACTGGCTGGAGGTCTTTTGTCATCCCTAGTACTGTGCAGAGTTTTCAGAGGGCCAGGCTAGTCAGTGTCTCACAATTTAAACAAGATTGGGAAGCTCTAGACTAGATAGCAGGTAACATTTTGCTCCCTCCCCTCTCCACTGCATGTTACTCTGTCACTTGAAACCAGTGGTTCGCAACCTGTGGATAGTGACCTCATCGGGGCCACCTATTAGATATCTACAGTACGAGTCATAACAGAAGCAAGATTACAGTTATGAAGTAGCAAAGAAATAATCTTATGATTGGGGGGCACTGTAACATGAGGAACTGTATTGAAGGGTTGCAGCATTCAGAAGGTTGAGAATCACTGCTTGATGTCAAGGACCCAGTGCCCTTTCTCCCTGCCCTCTTCTTTTTATCTGGAAAGCTCTGTAGATATAGACTCATCCAGGTGCGGGGAGATAATGAGGATAGGGAGGAGGGCCGAGTGGGGACAAGAAAGAGGCTGGGATTGGTGGAGAAGCTTGCTTCCTTCCTTGTCAGGTCACTCTGCTGGCACCCCGAGAGTTTCAGTTAATGGCAATATACACTATATAATTAATCCCCATTGTCATGATTAACTGTTTGATCAATATAATATGTGCTCATGTTATTCCACTTAATAGTCTCTATTGAAGTTCTTTATATCCTCAGTGGTAGCTTCCTTCACCACCACCACCACCACCACCACCACCACCACCACCACCATCATTATCATCACCACCATTATCACCATCATTTCATGTAGTTCTCAAAAGCACCTGAGGGCTGTCCTTTCTCCTCTAGTCTATGTATGAGGAAATCATACTAAGAGGGGTTATTCCCAAAGTCTTTCCTGCTTACCTTTCTCTCTGCCAGTGCACAAGATGTGGGGGAGAGAATGGAACCCAGAGTTTCTTGACACTGTCTCCTCAGCGGGGTTTGTAGTCACATTGAGTACCTACTGCGTGCCAATGTTGCAGCAAGAATTGGGCATGCGGTATCAGGCATGGTGGCATATGCCTTTAATCTCAGCACTGGAGAGGCTGAGACGGGCAGAATTCTATGAGTTCAAGGCTGGCCTGGTCTTGCACAATAAGTTCCAGGATATCCTGGGCTACAAAGAGAGACCCCCCATCTCAAACAAACAAACTCAGACAAGTAACAAAGTGGGCATGAAGGACATGAATAATGTGCTTGAACTCTTTCTTTGTAATCTGAACTGTGAACCATGAAAGCTGTCTTTTACCCAGTGCCCAGTGGGAAGGCAAAAGATATTGCAATAGTTAGCGGTCACTGAGGTCTGCAGTCTTTCCGAATTACCTGCCATGATGATTTTCCTCAGTCACACATGTCATGATCCTTGATTTATAAATCTGAGCGCTGGAGAGCCTGTGCTGATTAGCGGAGTGGGAAAACCAGGATTTGAATTTGTGTTTTTCTGCGTACACATCACTTCACACTATGAACCAACACTTGGGTAACTCACTTAGTACATCCCCCAGGGGCATGGCTTTCCTAGGGAGGATCATCTGTGTGTCACTAAAGTTTCCCAGGCCGTGGGAGCAAGGGGTAGCTGTCACCTACACAATAGAATGTAGGGGTGTCTGAAGAGGTGTTTGGCTGGTGGGAGCTTATTTTTATTTTACTTCTTGCTATGGAGTTGATCTTCATCTTCCTATATGATCTTTGCATTTCCCTCTTGGTAATAAGCTGAATGTATTCCGGAGAGGATACCCACGTGCTTCTCTGATGGTGGTAGGTGGGGAGATATCTAGGCTTTAAGTGTGCTTGGAGATCTGAGCTACTCAACTGTTTCCAGCCAGAATTCCCCACTTCCTGAGTCTCTATCTTGAGTTATATGGTACTAATCGGATCCCTGGTTTTTAGTTTCTCAAGCCGATTCTGGAGTAGCCCACCCAGGTGGGAATGTGGTGGAGTCAGTATCTGTGGTGGGAGTTCCTCCGGTCTACAGCATCACCTCCTGGTTGGCAGGATGTGGCTTAGAGCTCCCTCTCATCACTGCATGGTAAGGAGTGATTTTCCTTCACAGGTCATCTCTTCAGTAGCCATAGCTGGCTCTGGGCACACAGGTACAGCTTCTGTCGGGGTGGGAGAACTCCCTAGCTTACTGTTTAAGGCACTGGTCTCAACTCGAGTATGATACATCAGGCTCTGATGGAGATCTTGTTTACAGACAAATTGTCAGGACCTGGTAGGTTTGGGGTAGGATCTTCTGAAAAATTTGCATTTTCAGTGACCTAGGGGTGATGATTTATCTGGCCCAGAGCTAAATACACGAACCTATTTCTATTGAATTTGTTTTATGATAGTTTAGTTTTTATGCTGATCAGAGCAAACACTGTTTTCCATGGACACCCCTAATTGCAGTCCCTCTCTATTTGAGCTTGTTAAAATTCTTTCAAGCAGCCTAAGGAACAAAAGTAGGCACTTCTGAGAGTGTACCAGCAGATGGCAGTAGAGTATCACAGCCCTGACTTCCCAGGCTGCTGTAGCATCTAAGGATCCTTGAAGTTCCAGGACTACATTTATGTTATTCTTTTAATTTTCACTTAAAAATCAGCAGGATCATCAGAATCCAAATGCCCTGCCTTGGATGTGTACTGTACATACATGTGTGTGTATAAATATATGTACACACATGCATATGCATAGTTATTAACTATGAAATATTAACCGATCTGTGTTACTGCGCATAGGTTTACATTCGGAGTGTACCTTCCACTCTGAGTTTCCCTCAAGTCCCTGAGCTCCTCTGAAAGCCTGTAACCGTGGTGGAAAAGAGGACAGTCTGTCTGGGACCTACCTTACAAAGAACACCAATCCCATTCACGATATAAACGCCTGCTCAGAAGTCTAACGTTCTAAAGCCATGCCCTGGGGACTGGGGACTAGGCTTCAACAAATGACTTTTGTGTTTGAGGGGGACACAACAGGGCAGTGACTGGGAAGACTCCATCTCAGGTCATGCTGCAGTTATTTGGATACATTTGCCTGTCCCGGCAGAGCTGCTCCCGGCAGTGTGTTTGCATATAGGACGTTAATGACGTGGAGTAGATGCTTCAGCAGTACTGGAGGAACATTGATGGACCAGGGCCCATTGACTCTGGTATGCAAATGAGGCTCTAGAAAGCCATGCCCTTTTTGAACCAGAGATGGAGCAGCAGGTGGGTGGAAGAGTTGCTTGCTGGTCTGGATCCCTGAGCTCATAAGAACGATGTTGGTGGTATATTCTTAAAGGGCCAGATATCTATAGCACACAGTTCCTGCTGTGGTGGGAAAGGAACATCCAGGGGGGTCTGGGAGCTGGAACACATAGCCTAGAATCATGGGTATGGAACAGTCTTTGTAAAGAGCTGGCTTTGGTCTGCATTCCACACCCTGAGGCTGTTGTGGCTAATGCTTAGCTTTTGACACGCCACAGCTATGTGCCCTCCGAGGGACCAGGAGGAGGATCTGAACTGATTGAGGTGACGGCGCAAAGGCTCCAGAGGACAAGCCCACCTTTGGGAGGACACTTCTTCCTCCACCTCTCGGATACACTGATACCTGGTAAAGGGGTAATCCGGGTACACGTTCATCATGCACAGACTGGGGTCCATGAGGGAAACAGTAGTAGCCTGTGAGTTTGGCAGTTGGGATGCAGGGTCTGAAGTGGCTGTTTTAACATTCAAGACCTGGGAAGAAACAGTCTCTTTTGTACAGCCCTGACCCATTAATTTTGTAGAACGGGAAAGTGAGTGAGTTGGCTGTCTGAGGCCATTATAATAAATTGCCACAGCCTTGGAGACTCAGAGATACAGAAGTTTATTCTTAGCTCTGGAGTCGGAAGTCCCCCCCAGGAAGGTGTGCGTAGGGGCCCCCCTGTCCCTGCTCTAGGGGATAGCGTGTTGGATCACCCTTTCAACCGCGGTGGATGCTGCCACTGCTTGGATGAAGCTGCTTTGATCTCTGACAGCTTCCTTTGTCTCAGAGCTTCCTCTGCCTGGGTCTTGAAGGACATACAAGATTTTATTACACAATTCATGATAAGTACCTCCTTTCAAAACTTTTATGTCTTCTTACCCATGAGATAATATTTATTCTTTATATATATTCTTTGGACTTCCAAATGATTAGGACACTATCATATTTTTGGGGTGAGAGGGCGGGGTGGGGTGAGGGGTGGGGTGGGGTGGAATTTGTCCTGCCACACTGAAGCTTCCCTGGAGTCACCTTCTCTCTAGAATTTCCTAGGCCAACGCCCATTGCATCCAGGTCCTTCAGAGTTAAATGTAGTGGCCCTGCATTGTACTATTGAGAATTTTAGTGGCTACTCACGTTTGGAAGAGATTGAAACACAGCATGGTGTTTTAAGATCTTCGATAATGTACACTCTTCACAAGTTATAGGATATCAGAACTGATTCCCATATTGTTTAATAATGTTATCGATACATATTGATAGAAATGTGGGTCTTCAGAAGGGAAGCTAAGGGGCATTCAGGAAGGCTTTATGTGTAGCTGGTACATGTCCCCACATTATATTTCCTGAGAAAAGGTCTCCCTGAGTGGGAGGTACACGGGGTATCTTTACTATAATGGGACAACATTGGAAAAGCTGAAGATACCTCACTCTTTAGAGTCTGGTAAATGGGTCAGTGTCCACAGAGTTCTTTGTCTCTATGGTATGAACCACTAGGGTATTTGTATTTCATACAAATAAGAGATTATCTGCAGAGGTACATTTCTGATGTCACTTTACTGCCTGCAGAATCATGGAGGGCAGCCAGCCTTAGCCCAACATTCTGGAATGAGGACAGACCCAAAATTATGTGCAAATGTAGAGAAACACTTTTTAACAGAGGAACTGTGGTGGCCTTGTCGCAACAGAGTGGAATGTTATTAACCCTTCAGGGTAGTGTGGCATTGGAGAGGAAGGCTCTTGAGCAGGTGAAAGGCAGCCTGCTTTTTAATTTAAACCTGCCTCACCGGCTTGGCAAGCTTTTGAATATCATTAGGGTTTATTTTCTTCCTCCCTCAGGTAGGTGCTAAGGTGCCCACAGGGCCCACCTCCCAGGGCTGTTGGGACTGGTTAATGAAATGGAAACTTTTGGTAAAGCATGGAGCACAGAGATTTGTTATTTCTCTGTGGGGATGCGGAATGGGAAAGCAGGTGGTCGGGCTTAGAGGAGCTTCTAATAGAGAGAGCAAAGCGAAGTGAGCATTCCTCAGCTGGGGTGGCTCAATTTTATGGGTGTCAGCTGCTGAATGCCTCCCCAACTTTCTGTGAAAAGTGGCCAAGTTTTCTCCGTTCACAGGACCAGCTAAATTTTTCCAAGGAAAAGCCAACGTTTAATTAGACTCTCAGCATTACAAAGGTGTGTGGAGCTTATGTTTCAAGTTGATAGTTGAGACAGTTTTTCTTTTTTCTTTTTTTCTGACACAGCCTGCTCACTGTTTCCCCTGTGCTCTGTTGGAAGTATCTCGCTGTAAAAAGTGGGCATCTACTTCTGGGGACAGACATGATTTTTAACTAGGGTAGAAGGTTCTTTTGTGTGATGTTTTGTCTCTGAAGGTCTCCTGCACATTTAGCGTGCAACCTGGTATTTATTTTCTTTTATCCTTGATGCTGACACCTGCAATGTGCATTCATTAGTATCAAGTTTTCTGTATCAAAACACTTGCCTCACAGATGTTCCGGTGCACATGCCTGCCAGACAGCTTCATAAGCTACTGCAGGACAATGCTGATGCGTCCACATCTGGATATCTCAATGCCAATGACTTCACTGTGACAGAGGATCTAAATTCCTGCTATGAACATGTGTGGACTCTTTCTTGGACCACTCAGATTGGGGATCTGCCCAATTTTATCAGGGTAGGTATGTGCAACCTTCATTTGTTTGTGGTATAGATTCGGTACCCTGGAGAAATTTTGTAAAAAGAAGAAATTCAGGACTGTATGAATGAGAATAGTTATTGGTTATTATTGTCATTTGTTGGAATATTCGGGAGAGGAGAATCCCTATCCCTCTTCGATGGTTTCAGCATAAATTTTACATCTCAGATCTCATCGCATTAAACCCAGTGTTGACTTTTCTAACAGCATGGGGAGAGGAGCTGTTGGTCAGTGTCCACCACACAGGTTCCACATCTGTTATTGGATAATTTAAACAGATGTGATCGACTTGGCACATCATGAGGCAGATGGCCTGGCAGAAGGGAGTTGAGAAAAGGATTTGCTGTCCTTGGGTAATGACAAAGGCAGACGCTCTTGCATATTTAACATTTTAAAAGATAATCTAATGATCATCTAGTACTTGCTTATTTTAAAAATGAAGCCCAAGATGAAATTTTACCTGAGCTATATGGCGCTATGAGATATATGATTTTTCAGTTAGAATCCTGGAGCGAGATGGAAGAATGGTAATCTTGGCTCTGATCTCAAAGAACCATTTTCATATGTTTTGTTTTAGTATATTAAATTGTAAACTAATAAGGCAGAGAGGCACATAAAAGCAACATATCTCAGTACTTAACATATTGATTTTTTGTGCCTCTTTTAAAAGAATATTTATTTTTTGTTTACTTTACATCCCAATCACAGCCCCCCTTCCTCCTCTCTTCCCAGTCCCACCCATACAAATCCCTCCTTCCATCACCCCCTCTCCTTCTCAGAGAAGGGAATCACACCGCCCTTTTGACAACTCTTCTTGCAAATAAACATCCACGTGTTTTACTGTAGCTTCCGTGAGCCACTTCTGCTTAATTTTTTAGTTATTAAGTTTCTGGACTAAAATTCCTTATCAGTGCAAGTGATGGGGTTATTTCAAGTGTCATGTGAAATAAAAACTCATCTTTTGTTCTCATCAAGATGAGATTTCTTTTCCATGGCAGAATTGATCAGAAATGTAACTATCTCAGGTCTCCAATCAGAATCTTACCGGGGTGAATCCCACTGTAACTGCTCGTGTGGTATATGATGGTGGAGTTTTCCTTGGGCCCATCTTCGGAGATATGTTGGCTACTGCCAACCAGCAAACTCAGGTGAGCATGGCAGCTAGCTCCAAATGTATTTCAAGTTCCTCACTTGCTTTCAGCATGAGCCAACTGGTTCAACTTAAAATTCGGTTTACTTCCACAGCATTTACAAAGTACTATGAAAACATAATTTATTTGAGAGCACCATAACTTTTATAAATATGGGTGTTATTATTACGGTACAAAAGGTAGAGGACCTATATAGCTCAATATATATACCTAATTATTATGCATCCAAACTGAGTGGATAATTATAATTATCATTCTCATCCATATCACTCAAGAATGCCTTTCCTTCTTACAGAACTGTTACAGAATGTGAGCCTACCTTTAGCCCATTTAAAAAGCCATACAGAATCAGTCAAGTCATATCTTGTTACTGTCCCCATTTCTAAACATTCTTTGAGTTGTCATTGATTGCACTGAAAAGGAGAGATGCAGAACCTTTATTTAAGGACTCACCACGTTCTAGGACAAAACCAACTTTGAGCCAAATACTTGTTGGTCTGCCCTGCTGGTGGAAGGAAGGACAGTGCTTATCTTAATCGTCTGTGCTCATCAAAGAGGAAAAGATAGTTCTCATGAAGTGTGGGCCTGGTGATAAAACGTCCTTGGGCATTCCCAGTTTATGAAATTATTGCCAGATGACAGAAGACACTTCTGAAAGACAATTTATCACACACCTATACTGTACTTGACTGAATATGGTAGGACAAGGTCAGACTGGGAAACACAAAACTCTATTTTGGAAAGGCATATATTTACCATATTTATTTGTTCAACTGGATCTCAGCATTTCCTCTACTTTGAGATTTACCACGTCTTGAACCATTCATTTTTATATAAGAACTTTTCACTGAGAAGATAGAAAAAAGAAAGGAAATGAGAGTCTATGAATCATAGAGACATTTTAATTTAGGAAACTCTCACAAACACGTCATGTCATGACTGCCCTTGCAGACAGCTGCTTTTCATTCTCTTACCTCCGTCCCCCAGGTGACTGTACAAGTGAATGACATACCCGCCCACTGTTCAGGCTCCTGTTCTTTCCAGTACCAGCAAGAGTCAACTCCCAGCGTGGATCATGTGTGGTACTCCCTTGGTAAGATTTAGATTATGAAACTTAAACTCACTGATGTTGCTAGAGGCCATGTAGTGAGTACAGTCAGCATTTCAGTAGAGAGATGGGAGGGGGGATGTATTTTAGTTCACATAAGGGGAAGGATATTGTTTGTTTTGTTTCTTTTCTTTTATGCACATCAGTGTTTTGCGTGAATGTGTGAGGGAGTCAGATCCCTTGGAACAGAAGTTACAGACAGTTGTGAGCTGCCATGTGGGTTCCTGGATCATCTGGCTGAAGTGCTCTTAACTGCTGAGCCATCTTTCTAGCCCAGACATTGTTTCTTTCTTGAAATGTGCGTGTGGTTATTATTTTTCCTTCATTTTGAACTTCCTTTTATATCATTATTGACTGATTTATTCTTATTAAGTTATGGCATTTCATTGCTAGTTTGAGGAAATTGAAGGTGGGAACTGTGTATCAGAATAATAAATGCAGTTTATTTAGTCAGAGTCAGCAGGAGATTTCTTCCGTTTTGGGAGAGGAAGCTGAAAGGGAGCAAGTATTTGATGGTGGAGTGAGATCTCCTAAATGGAGTGTTAGCACTGATTTGGCATTTGATATTTTCTCTCCCCCTCTCCTTTTAGGTAGTGACATCAACCTGCTGGTTCATTTTACTGGAACTGGTTTCCCTAGAGATACCCAGTTCTTACAGGTCACGGTGAACAAAGCTAGTTGTAAAGTTATTTTCTCAAATGAAACCGACGTGGCCTGTGAGCTGTCCCCGCTACCAGTTGGAGTGCACCGGATTTTTATGCTGGTGAAACCCTCAGGCCTTGCTGTTAATGTCAGTGGAGAAGGCCTCTTCCTACGTGTGGAACCCAGGCTGGATGCTGTGGAGCCTTCTACAGCCGCAGAGATTGGTAATGTGGGCGGGGCTACACTGCATACCTGCCCTCCGAAGCTAGAGTTCTTGTAGACAGGCAGAAATCTAAGCCTATCGCAAGATGAATTCCACATGTTCCTATCTCCTCTAGGACCCTCAATCCTTCCCCGACAACTCTTCCATGAGACTCACTGAGATCTCTCCAATATTTGGCTGTTGGCCTCTGTGTCTGTTTCAGTCAGGTGCTGGGTGGAGCCTCTCAGAGGATAGTTATGCTAGACTCCTGTCTGTAAGCATAAGAGTATCATTAATAGTTTCAGGGATTGGTGCTTGCCCTTGGGATGGGTCTCAAGTTGGGCCTGTTATTGGTTGGCCATTCCCTCAGTTTCTGCTCTGTCTTTGTCCCTGCATTTCTTGCAGACAGGACAAATTTTGGGTTGAAAGTTTTGTGGATGGGTTGGCGTCCTTATCCGTCCACTGGGGGTTCTGCCTGATACATGAGGTGGTCTCTTCATGCTCCATATCCCCCACTGCTCTAAGTCACCCTCATAGATTCCTTGTTGCTTCCCCCATCCCAGTCAATACGATGTAAGATGTAAAGTGGTGTGTTCTAGCAAGAGTCAGTGTTCAGAGGACAAGTTTGATCTGATTCTGCTTTGCCTTGGGAGAGCGAATCAGCAGGCCCACCCCTTTTCATCTCCACATGGAATACCAACCTCTCTCAGTGATGTCAGGAAGGAATAAGGAGATGTGTGTTTGTTCAGAGTGAAAGACCATACTATTCATTATCCAGTGAATTATTGGCTTGAGAGCAGGGCTTATTGCATGCAGCCTTCTGCCTGCAATAGGTTTATAAGAGGTTTGATCTTACAGAGCTCCTTGCCCAGCTCAGGCCAACAGCTAGATGGTAGACATCATTCAGGTAAACAGGTGACTCAAGTCAGTTGCTTGCCCTACATAGAGTGATTAGCACAGGTAGGGAGCTCACTGCCCCAGTTTGTCTGGGATTGACAGTGCTCTCAGGATGCAGGACTTATGGTTTTAAAACTGAAGAGCTCTCAGTGCAAAGAATCAGTCCCAGGAGAATAGGAATGTTAGGAACAGCAACATTCAAGATCAGGAAGAAACAGTGAGGAGACTGAGGGCTTGGAGACTCATGGATCAATCACCCTCTCACACTGGGGTCAAAGAAGTGAATCTCTGAGAAGAGATGATTTCAGATGCATATGAAGATTCAGGTGGTGGGATCTGGGAGAGGCATTTGCATTACTTTTTTCTGTGATCATTTTTTAAAAAGCTTTTTATGTGTTCTGGGTACTTATTGTCACTTTTTATTCTGTTTTGTAGCCTGTCTTTGTTTTCCCTTTTTGCTATGGAACCTTTTAATTCCATGTGATCCTGTCTCTATTCTTATTATGGTTTTTGGAGCTTTTGGATTCTATGTAGAGAGCCTCCACTATGCTTATACATAGTTTTCCATTTATTTATTCACTTTACAACCCAATATCAGCCCTTCCTCTCCTCCTACTGCCCTGTCAGCAAGTCCTCCCTCATTCCCCCTTCTCTTCTCATCAGTCCTGTGGACCTGCGTGCCGGAGCTGCCCTCTGGATGCCCCGTTCTGTCTGCTCTGCCTGAGCAGGTGCTACCATCACATTTGCATCATCACCCGATCCCTCTTTACTCTTACTTCTGAAGTTGATTTGCCTGCTGATCACTTTTCGCTGAACCTTAGAATCCCCTCACCTGATTTACATTAGAGTTCCTCCATGTTTTCTTGGAACCGTATGTCTGCTTTTATATTTAATTCAGAGAAATTACAATATTTACTCTTTTTACCTACTTTTGTTCATTTTTTTTTCGAGTTTTAAGGTAATCAATTAAAATCTTCATCAGCCTTTTACAATTTCCTCCAATGTTTTTTTCTATCAAGTTTACTTATAGATGGTGCACCCTTATTGAAAGGAACATAGAAGAACAATCATGTTCTCTTTTCTGCTTTTCCTCCTCCTGTTTCCCCAGGTGGGGGCACTTTTAATTCCTTGGATTCAATAATGAGGAAGATGAGGACCAGTGAGCTTGGGGCCAGTGCTAAACATGAGCTGCCTCAGGTAGCAGCATGGCTAGAGGCCCTGGCTCTGGCTCCATTGCTCTTACGAAACATCATGCATTGTTTCTTGGCAAAGAGTATGTTTTCTAGGACTGGCAAGAATGATATTTAGAATCCAGGACAGAAAATGTTTTCAGAAACTACCTGCTTCTTTGACTCCTGTCTGTATCCTTATATTTTATTCATAAAGGTCTCCAGAAAGGCTCACTACTCTTTCTGCCCTCTACCTACTGCTTCTTCCTTTATGTGAGGTAATGTCTACATTTTTTCCCCCACAGTTTGAGCATTGCTTTGCATTTTTGACTTAAGGTTTTTTTTTCTATTTCAATTTCATTTTAATTTTTCCTGTAATTAACTTTATCTGGCTATGTGTCTACATACATGTGAAAATGCTGTTTTTCTTACAGGAGGATGGTGGGTTACCCTCCGAGGCTCTAGTTTGGAAGATGTTAGCCTGGTATTATTTGGAACTCAGTCATGTGTTATTGATCTCATTAGAAGCAATTCGCAACAAATTCAATGCAAAGTCCCACCTAGGGTAAGAAGATTCTCTGCTATTGTAACACCCAATATTAATCTGTAAGCCCCACCCAAGGACCAAGTAACTTCCTGGGATGCTGGGAGTTGTAGTTCTAGGAATATAACGGAAGCCCCATAGGGTAGTATGGTGGCCTATGGGTTTGTCTTTATAAATCCCTATAACAACTGTTTCAGGGCTGGGAAGTTTCAGAGAGTGGTCCATCTCTTGGTCAGTGTTTAATACTTAATAAAGCTTGCGTCAGATTTGGCCCAAAATGGATGAATTGGTTTTTCTCTGGTGAATCTCAGGATTAACACTAGCTCCTTGTATCTGGTTGGTGAACATAATTAATTAGCAGACAGATTTTTAACACATCCTTTCTGAGAACTAAAGTCACTAATCCAAAATTGTCATCAGAACAATGTGCTTGTTTTACTTTCCTATTGTTTGTTTTGCTATGAAAAGCTGAGCCCTATATTATAATTAATTTCAGTTAATTTTTTAAAGAACAAGGCAACTCAGACATCCTGCTCTGTGCTTTTAATGAATCTCGATACTATAGTAAAAGCAAAAGTAGCAGCACATATTACCTTGTATTTTTTGTTTATTGAGCAAACAAGTTGCATACTTTAGCGATTTTATTTTCTGGCATACTTGTGGAACATAGAAAATTCTAAAATGCTTGATTCTTATGAACTATCTCCCTAGTTACTCCCTACTATTTCATTTGTACTGTGAAAGCAGATCCTCAGGGGCTGAAGAGATAGCTCTGTTTTTAAAGTACTTGTCTTGCAAGTACAAGGACTTAATTTTGATCCCCCAGCACAGAAGAAGATCAAAGTGCTGTCATGCGCGTATTCCCGAGATAAGAAGGCAGAGTCAGGCAGATCCTTGGGACTCTCTAACCAACCAGAATCCTAATCAGAAAGTCCCAAGTCACAGTGGGACACCCTATCTCAAAAAAGAAGGTGAATAGTTCATGAGGAATGACACCCATTCCTGATCTCTGGCCTCCACATGGACACATACATGTTTGCATATGCAACCTCTCTCTATATATGAATACAACCTTACACACAAGCCCTTGCCCACACACATACCCTCATATACAAAGCAAACAACAGGAATAAGATACCAAGTTCCTATTTCCTTCTTATTAGTTCTGTCTAGTGTTCATTGTCTAGGATCTTGCTCTTCCCTGGAGGGATTGGCAAGGGTCACATCCACTGCAGCACTCAGACTAATTAGGGCTGCCTTGGTGCCCTCATCATTCTTAGCAACTCCATGCCCCAGAGGATGACTCATAACTGAACAAACATGCCCTGAGAAAGAGAGAGTTCAGAATACCAGTCAATCACAGGCTCTACAACTTTAAATCATCCAGTTCCTCAAATATCATGAAAAGTTAGCTTTTACATGAAATGACATGGGATTACAGTTTATAGCTGAACTGTAATTATTTGACTGGTCCTTCTTATGAGGTATTTAGATAATTTTTAATTCTGCCCTATTATAAGCAACGGCTTTAGACCATCCTAATAATTATATTTTGAAGATATTTATATTTTCCTGGACCCATTAATCTAAGTTTTAAAGTAGATATAAAGTTGTGTTATCTACAGTTCTTTTCTGGTTTTTATGTTCAATATCACTGTGTGTTTGATTTCTGGCACTTCAGTCAACTGTGGGTGTTAATTTTTTGGTGTAATCCCCATTAGATGAGTGAAATTTGAACTCTTTGGGTTTCTTTTACTACAGAGAATAACCATTAGGGAAGAAACTTTAAATTTTGAACAGAGTTAATATATGGAAAGGTACAATGGAAAGCAGAAGGACATTCATGTTCTCTTTTCTGTTTTTCTTCCTCTGTCTCACTGTTGGAAATACTTTTAATTCTTTGAATTCAAATTGCAATAATATTTTTTGTTAAATCAACTAAATGTGTTTATATTATTATAGTTTTTAAGTAATGCTAGTAGAAACAGGGTTTAGTTTTTCTTTTAGAAAAACTTTTTTTTTCTTTTAGAGTTCTTTGATTCTCCCTCTCTAGTTTCTTCTTTCCTTATGGTCTTTCTTATAATAGAAGCCCACCATGTTTTAAATCAATCTCCTCATGTCCTCACTCTGTTTACTGAAGCTCTGTGTCTTGCTTTAATCTAGGTTGGATGTATCCAGGCTTTTATTTTGTAGATTTTATTTTGTTAGTTCCTTGTTTTCTCTTTCTAGTGGATTCAGTGTTTCCTAGAGTTTATATTTTTTCTCTAGACTTTAAAAAACTCTTTCACAGTTCCATCTATTTGTGTAATGTAATTTAATGACATTCACCTACTATTACCTTCCCTTGGCTTTATTGCATTTCCTCTGGATTTCTTCTTTTCAAGTTCCCTCCCTTATTTTTAGGGTCCACTGAGTTTAATAGAGTTTCTTGAATGAGCATAGGGTGGGGAGTTATTTAGTAGAACATGAGAAACTTACCAGTGACTGCACCACAGAAGAAAATGACTGCCATATTCCCTAGTAGCCATTAACTGCTAGTACCTCCTCAGCTGGGATAGAGTCCTTCTGAACCAGTTCCCCCATCTCTGCTGGAGTGTTAATACACTCTGTCTTATGTATGTCTTGTGCAGGTAACTGAAGCTTCTGTGAGTTTTCATAAATGCAATGATCATATCATGTCTAGACAGCAGCATTTCATAGCACACCTCCTCATCCTTTGTTCTTACATTATTTCCCCAGTACTTTGCCCCATATTTCTGGATATGGGGTTAAGAATAGTGTCTCCTTATTTATTTTGATTATTATTTGTCTGTGAGACAAAAGCTTTACAAAATACAACAGAGGAGGAAATTTTCGGAATATTTTCACTTCTGAAACTACTTTCACATACAATGGATAGTTTAGCTAGGTATAAATACTACTGAAAACACCTTTGTGCCCAGAAACAATTACTGTGTGAAGGTTACATCACTCTTTCTTTCTTTTAGGGCACAGGTAATAGTTTTTAATACTGAATTTTTCTAAGTTCTTGCCTCCCTGCAGGAGCTGAAGAAGTAGATTCAAAAAATATATTCTATGATAAGTAACTTTTTTTTTTGGCTGATTATTCTTATAGTTTTCCTTTCCTCTCAAATCCAACCAAGATTTGAATTCTAAAATTGATTTTCAGGGGAAAGATGGATACAATGTGAATGTGACTGTGATCAGCGGGGACCACTCCACAGTTCTTGCCAGAGCATTTACTTATGTCTCCTCTTTAAATCCAGTGATTATATCTTTGAGCAGAAACAGAAGCAGCATAGCAGGTAAGATACATGTTACTTCAAGCCCATTTTCACTTAGAGTTTTGATCCTATTAAAATCAATTAATGGACCATGGATTTTGATTTACTATTTGTTTATTTATTTAAAACAGGGTCTCAGCCCAGCAAGTCTGAAGCTCTATTTGATAGTGATCTTGAACTCCCAACACTTATTTCATTCCTCTGTGAGTTAGGGTTTTAGGCATGCAAACTGGATTTAGCTTATTGTATTATAGATAAAAAAAAATTCAGGTTACCTGTCAAAAATTAATCTTATATCTGATTTCTTCTCTGTGAAAATGTGACTATAGAAAAAAATGATATGAATATTGAATTAGTATTCAATAAGTATTTATTGAGTACCTAATTTGTATTGCTACTGCCAATTGTATAAATACATAATAGACTTCAATTCTTAGCAGTAATTTATGACTTTAGTTTACAGACAGGGAAACTAAGGAATAGAGTTTATGTAACCTATGCATACCTTTAGCAAGTAATGAAGCTGAGCTTTAAACACCAACAGTCTAAAGATACCACGCATAGCATTCAGCTACTTAGAGTTGAATATAGTTTTTGGTAGTAGATTTAATTGTGGCAGCTTAATAGTTATAGAATAATTACCCTGAGTAACCAAATATTCTTGGTTTTTGAGACTTACTGTGTATAAAAAAGTTTTTAAAAGCATTATGCACATGAAATAGTTTAACATTTATTTGAAACTCATATGATATGATGGAAAAGAATTATAATTATTTCCTGTTATGTTTTTAAAATGTAGACTAGGTATAGTAGCTGACAACATCTCTTTCTGGTTAATTGATTGCCAGATGGCAGAGTTTTTGGGTTATTATAAAAAGATCATCATATATCCTGATGAAAAAGCTTGAACTCAGTTTCCTGGCACTCTTCTAACTTTCCAAAGCTCAAGAATACACAGATAGATCTACCCTTTAACTTATCAATATTATTCAGCTCAGGTAACACTGAAGAATTATCTGACTCTAGTGACTCAAGTATCTAAAATGTTATAGATTATCTCCAATGAGGTAAAAAATGGACTCACAGAGACTGCACGATCCATCAGAGAACATGCATGGGATGGAACTGACCCTGTACATATATGTAACAGATATGCAGGTTGGTCTTCATCTGAGTCCTCTAACAGCAGGAACAGGGGCTGTCTCTGACTACATTGCCTGCTTTTGGATCCCTTACCCTAACTCAGCTCCCTTGTCTAGCCTCAATAGAAGTCTTCCTAATCCTACTGCAACTTGATAGGCTAAGGGGGTCAATATCCATGGGAAGCCTCTCCTTCTTTGAGATGAAAGAGAATGGGATTGAGAAGAAGGGAAGTGAGAGGGAGGAACTTCAAGGAGAGGAGGGAGGGAAAGCTGTGATTGGGGAGTAAAGTAAATTAATTAATTAATTAAAAAATCAATGCATGTGCATATACGCATGCGTGTTTATGTGAGGGTCAGAGAACAACTTCTGGGAGTCAGTTCTCTCCTTCTACCATGTGGCTGTCAGGAATCACACTCAGGTTGTCTGGTTGGGTGGCACGTGCATTTACCCCTTAAGCCATCTCACCTTCTCCTACTGACATGATTTTATCAGCTCTTTGGCTACTTTTGACAATTCTTTGAGGGTAAGGACTGTTTATGTGTCCCTTAAACTCTAGTGTCTTTGTCATGGACCTAATACATAATTCAGTTAGAAAGAGTTGAGGTAAAGTGTTTATGATATGCGCACCCTTTCAGCAGAGTTGCTAGTTCTACCAAAAGGCCAATGAAATAGAAAGCAGAGTGGGGAGCATGGGCTTGCTTTTTCTAGTACTTAGTTATGACACCTTAATGGTTTCACTTCAAAATGCCCATTGTATTTCATTAGGGCAGTAGATGACAATTAGCTTCATTTGCATACTTGACACAAACCTAAAATCACCTGATGTATGGAACTTCCGATGAAGAATTCCCCAGATCAGATTGCCCTGTGGGCATGTGTGTGAGATATTTTGTTTTCTTTAAAATTTTTGTTTTCTGTTTTGCCTACATGTATTTATGGATACCATACATGTCTCTGTTACCCATGGAGGTAAGGAACAGGTATCAGATTTGGTATTGATGGTTCTATAGGTGCTCGGAACCAAACCCAGCTCCTCTGTAAGAGCAGCAAGTACTCTTAACCACTGAGCCCTCTCTCTAGTCTCCTGTGAGGCATTTTCTTGACAGATAATTGATACTGAAAGGCTCAGCTAGTTGTGGGTGATGGCATCCATAGTGTGGGCCTGGGGTAAATGGGAAAGAAATAAGCCAGGGAGGGCAAATAAATCAGCAATGTTCCATGGTCTCTGCTTCGGTTCCTGTTCTGGGTTCCTGTCTTAGGAGCTCCTGCCTCAGCTTCCCTTAATGATTGTCTGTAAACAATAAACCCAAGAAACCCTTTCCTCCCCAAGTTTGTTTTGGCCAGTATTTTAAAGGAACAGAGAGCAAACTAGGACCCAGTGGGAAGATCAAATGAGATGATGGTTTAAAAGTGCTCTGTAGGTGAAGAACTGTGGGAATCCTACAGTACATCCTGGAGATAGAGATTTTTGCTTTCATCAGCACAAAAGTAGAGACTGAAGAAAAGAACATAGGACACTATTTGCAGGTTAGGAAGACAATTAAGCCTTCGAACTACTTAATTTGCCTTTATAGGAATAAAAGTCAGCAAAATTGTCTCAGCAATTTTGCATTGTTGATGCCATTGAAGTTTTAGGCTATACCTCTGTTAAAAGAATTGTTAGAAACTTCATGAAAAAATAGAGAGCTGTTAAAATTCTTAGAGAATTATGTACAGGGATGACTTTATTTAATCATAAAAGAGGTAGCCTTTGAGGCCAAAAGTCCAGAAGTAAATATATTCTTCTTGATGCAGGAGGTGAGATTCTGTTCCTTGGGATGGCACTACTGGTGAACTACACAGATCTGGATGTGAAAATCTATGTGCAGAACACCTCTGCTCAGGTCCTTGCACAGACAGCATGGGGACTGGAGGTGGTGTTGCCTCCACTGCTGCCTGGCATCCATGTAGTTTCAGTGTTCATCAATGGAGTCCGCATTCGCTCACAAGGGTAAGGTCGCCACTGTGGTTGAATTTGGGTCTATCTGATGAACTAGCAGCTCATCTGGGAAATTCTACTTTTATTTAAGTGTCTTCTTTATTCCATGTAAAGTGAATTGATATAGATATGAGAATTACAGACATACGAGTGAGTCTTGAAGCCTTGTGGACAATTCACTCCTTAGACCAATGGAAGGAGGAATGCTGGGTTACTTGCTGGAGAAAAGGGAAATATCTGGAAGTTGGTTGAGGTGGGAATGGGGTGGGCCTCTATGTCTAAAGAAGGTAGGTAAGACTTTAGTGGAACACTTTAATAAGATTGTGTCTGAGGCTGTTGTGCCCAGATTACAAAAAACCCAAAGAGACCATCAGGAATCACAACTCCCAGTGCAAGCTCATGAGAGTCTTTATTCAAGCTTGAGCTTGGGCCACAAACCTTCCTGATGGGACAGGAAGGAGAGTGACCCCAGCTCTAGGTGAAGGGGGTTTATAAAGGAAAAAAAACACAGGCAGGGGTTTCTAAGACATGGCATTATATGAGAGTGTAAAGGAATGTCAGTCTCTTTCCCATGAGCTCAAGGGTTGTGGGCCATATCACTCCAAGGACAGCAAACTACCAGGAGCTTTCTCCAAGGACAACAGCTTAAAATAGAGTTTGGAGGACAAGATGGAATCAGTCCTGTTGCTTCTTGGCTCTTCAAGGCTTTGAATAAGTGGTTTACAGTAGCTGCATAAGCCATGTCTCCTGCCTCACCTGCACTTCTGTACCTTGAAATTCCTCTAGGTTTTTTCAAGAAATTCTCTCTCCCTAATCTAGGAAGTATATAACCTGTGTGAGACTGAGACTGATGAAGCCACATGAGACTGGTCCAGGACAACACCCCGCCCTTCTCTCCACTGTTTCTTCCACATGAGCAAGACCATTGATACTTGCTCTCCATTATTGCTCTTCCCTTTACACACATCTCTCCATCTGCTTTTGCTCATCTCCATGATACTTTCTAATACCACTCATCTTCTCTAGGGTTGATCTCCACATCCAGTACCTCACTGAAGTTTTCAGCATTGAACCTTGCTCTGGGTCTCTCTTGGGTAAGTGATTCTGAAATCTCACATAATTTATCAGGCTAGTAGTTGTTTTTCCAAATAGTCAAATTCCTGGACTAATGATCAAGTGAGGCCAAGGCTGCAGGGGCCAGGGAAAGAAATTTCCTTTGGTTCTTAGATGAACAATTGGTCTTATGTCAAGTTTGAAGAGTTGTGGGACTTCAGCTCTGGGAGTTCCAGAAATTAGAGTATAAAAAGGATAGGTAACTAGTTTTGTTTTGTACTGGAAATGTTGAAACATCCAGTGGACAGCACACTCAAGCATCCAGTGGACAACACACTCAGGCACCCAATGGACAGCACACTCAGGCACCCAATGGACAGCACACTCAAGCATCCAGTGGACACTATATTCAAGCATCCAATGGACAACTCAAGCATCCAGTAGACACCACACTCAAGCATCCAGTGGACACCACACTCAATCGTCCAATATACAACACACTCAATAATCCAGTAAACATCACACTCAATCATCCAATGGACATCACATTCAAGCATCCAGAGGACACCATACTCAAGCAGGTATTAGGAAGAGAAGGGCAAGCCTCCTGCAACAATTATCTTTGACATTATATGTGCAAGGAGATGAGGGAGGAGTCTTCAGTGTCTCCACTTTCCTCTAAGGACTAAAGACAGAGGAAGAAACATAGAAACACAAATGCAGTATGGGAAATGTAAGAACTATGTAGCATGTTACATTAGATAATGCAACAGATGGAAAGAAAAAGAAAGAATTTAATTTTTCACTCACATATAAGTTAATATATATTGTATAACAGTCTTAGACATACAAATGTATTCTAAAATTTTGTCTTAAATATTAAAAAAATGATACTAGTTTTGGGGTTTGAAGAAATGGCTGGTGATTACAATCACTTGTTACTCTTATAGAGGAAGGGGTTCAGTTCCCAGCCCCGACAAGGTGGCTCATATTGGTTTGTAACTCCAGTTTCAGAGGATCTGTCATATCCTCTTCTGGCCTCAATGGGCACAGTATACAGTGGTACACAGATATGCATGCAGGCAAAATGTCTATACATATAAATGTTAAAAATCTTAAAAAGTATTTTTATAAAACAATTTGAATCACTGTACTGCTATGTGAATTTTGTTAAATCTGAATACTGGCCAAATGATCACACATTTAGCTATGATGTGGGTGAAATTTGTGCACCCTACTTTTGACTTAATTGTAGCAGATCTGTACAAGTGGTTCAGTTTTTATTTGGAATATTAGCTTTTACATTTATTTGTGTGTGTGTGTGTGTGTGTGTGTGCGTGTGTCTGACTGTCTGTCTGTGCATAAGCACATCCCCAGTAAGCATGTAGAGGTCAGAGGTCAGCTTTCTCTTTTCATCATGTGGGTCCTCAGGAATTAAGCCCTGGTTGCCATGCCACAGAGGGCTTTAGCTGCTGAGCCTTTCAGCTGGCCAGATTTTAGGTTTTAATTTGTGCCTTTCTTTACACTTTAGGTGGAACTATCCTCCGTCTCTCAGGAACAGGATTGGGCAGAGACCCAGCTCTGATTCGGGTGCTTGTGGACAATCGTCCTTGTGATATTGTGAACTTAACGGAAGTGAATATTTGGTGTGAGACTCCCCCAGCTCTTCTACCACCCAGGGCAGACGTTCTCACTGTTCCAGCCTCTGTGGAGATCTGGGCTGGCAATGCTTCCTTCTTCCAGGGACCAAGCTTGGTAGGGAAGGGCTTTACCTTCACATACAAAGCAGCAGCAACACCGGTGGTCACTGCTATGTGGGGAGAACTCATGAACAACAGTGTGAGGTTTTACGTGGAAGGAAATAACCTCTCTGACTCACTCATTCTTTTGGGATCCTTGAAATGTGACCTTGAAGTGCAATTTTTTGGTGATAGCACAAACCTGTGTGGGTGCTCCCTTCCTCTCCACAGTTTGGAAGCTGGGGTCTATACTCTCCAAGTTCATCACAAGAGGATGGGGTTTGCCAATATGTCTTCAGTGCCTCAGAAATTTGAGTTGTCACCTCAGATTATCGACATCTTCCCAGCATATGGTTCTAAATGTGGTGGCACAGTACTTACTGTGAAGGGCATGGCCTTCAGTTCCAGACAGAGGTCAGTTCATGTTGACCTTTCAGGTCCTTTTGCTTGCATGATTTTGAGTTTGGAAGACCATACTGTCCTATGCCAGACCAGCTTTGTGGGTGACCAGTTTTCTGAAGCACCATTAGCTCTGAACGTCACAGTTCTGGTCAATGGGATGACCAGCAAGTGCGAGGGGAACTGTACACTCTTCGTGGAGGAAGCGACAACTCCTATTGTGGATGCTTTGACTGTAAGCATCAGTGGGTCTCTAACCACAGTGCTGATGCGAGGCCAGAGGTTAGGTACCACTGCTGATGAGCCAATAGCATTTGTGGATGATCAACTTCCCTGCCACACAACTTTCTTCAACACCAGCCATATGGCATGCCAGATGAGAGATTTGGCCCCAGGGTTCCACTACCTGTCAGCTGTTCATACAAGTGCTGGATATGCTTGCCTCAGTAGTGTCTCTAGAAACTTCTTCATTGTGCCTCAGGTGTTTGATTATTTTCCTAAGGATTTCAGCATCCATGGTGGAAGTCTCTTGACTGTAAAAGGCACAGCTCTGCGAGGACGGAAAGCTACGTTTGTCTATGTTGGCCAGCAGGCTTGCCTAACAGTGAATATCAGTTCTGAGTCCATCCAGTGCATTGTTCCTGCAGGAAATGGCTCTGTTGCTCTGGAAATAGAGGCGGATGGAGTTTTATACCATATGGGATTTGTTGATTACAGCAGCATCTTTACCCCAGAATTGCTTTCTGTTTCACAGAGTCACGACATCTTAACCTTTACAGTGGCCCATATCTCAGGGGCTGCAAATGTTGACATTCTTATCGGGACGTCACTGTGTCTAGGTGTTGCTGGGAACCGTACGGTTCTCCAGTGCATGGTCCCTTTGCTTCCTGCTGGGGAGTATCTTGTCACAGGTTATGATCACAGCAGAGGATGGGCCTCATCCGCTCTCATTGTTGTGCTGAGAGCCACTGTGACCTCAGTGACTGAGAACTATGGTAAGTAGAGAATATAAGACAGAATATTTTCCTTATAAAGTGAATTAATTGTTACTCTCAGTTTTGGGAAAGTTACCAATGTCACTATAGGATACCAAAAAACAAACAAACAAACAAACAAAAAACAAACCAAAAAACCAAAAACCAAAAACCAAAACAAAAACAGAAAACCCAAAACCAACCAACCAACCAAACAAAAAAAGGGCCTGGGTGACCTCGTTACCCCTTATAGTCAAAGAGTATCTTTCTCAGGCCCATCTTGTGAGGTCTCATATATTTATCTTCATTTTTCATCATAGAAATTCCATGTCTTCCCAAAGTATTAGATTTTATTTTAATTTCAGGCAACCACCTCACTGAATAAGTGTTTTAAATTTGTTATCAGTTGCTAAAGCTCATTATTTGGTTGTATAAGAGTATAAATGTGTTCACCTATTTTAGACATACACTGATTTGTATTATTTAGAACATGTTCAGTAGCATTAATTTCTGCCGTTTTGTAATGATTCACAGGTGAATTCATATACCAGCAGTAATATGCCAGTGCCATAGTACAAGTATGCTGGCTAAACTTAAACAAGTACTTATTTATGTTCCATTTTATGTGTGTGTATGGGTGTATATATGTGTATTCCGTGCACTCAAGGTACCCATGGAGGCTGGAAAAGGGCATCAGATCTCTAGGCACTGGCATTACAGGTAGTTGTGAGATGCCCATGGTGGGTGCTGTAACCAAACTCCAGTCTTCTGGAAGGGGACTGAATGCTCTTAACCCCCGAGTCATCCCTGTAGCCTCCAACTTTATTATTATTTTTAGATACACTGACATTTGTTTAGCTTTTTTTTAAACAATCTCTGTTCACTTACTTTGCTGAAGTAGCTCAAGTATGATTGTGATTTAAAAACATGGAGGAAACCATTCAATCCATATTGTTGGGGTAATAGCTATAATATTTCTTAGACACTTGGCTTTTGCTGAGTGGGATTTTGTTGGGATCAGGATGTGCATTTGGAGCCAGTGGTTAATGTAGCTAATGTAGCCTTGCTTTTTCTAAGATTTGGCTTCCTCATTTAATAAAGGACTTGGTCTGGATAAGTCCATATTTTTTCTCCCTATTCCTCAAGAAACCGTCATTTTTATGTTGAAAGAACACCATAGAATGCACCTACAGCAGGAAACATAACCCTGGAGTAGTTGAGCGCCTGTGGAAGGAACTCCATTTCTCTAATGCAGTGGTTCCCAACTTTCCTAACGCTGTGATTGACCTGTTAATAAGTTCCTGATGTTATGGTGATCCTCCAACCATAAAGTTATTTTTGTTGTTACTTCATAACCGTAGTTTTGCTACTGTTACAAATTGTGATGTAAATATCTTGATAGACAGGACAGTCTTAGGCATCCCCTGTGAAAGGGTCGTTTGACCCCAAAAGGGGTTGTAGCTCATGGGCTGCGAATCACTGCTCTAGTGGAGATTGAAGCTCTGCATCTCTGAGTCGCCCAGCAGTATGGACTAACTGTGCCTACCAAAGAACCTTAAAACATGTCTTTACTCTGGCACTTATTGATAATGGCAGAAGTGGAGTAATAATTAGAGGTATTAGATGTTAAACTCTTGATTGAGTAAATTTGTACAATGAGATTCTGATTATCAAAATGAAATGGAATCTATGAAGGTCTGGAAAGATATCTGTGCAGTTATTTTAAATTAAGAAAAGAGGTTCAGGATAGTATGTGCACAATGATCCCTTTGTATATAATGTATATGTATAATGTATATACACACATACATACACACATATAAATGCATGTTATGTATACATGATATATATACATTTATATATACATGCTTTATATATGTTATATATGTGTCTATATAACATGTATATATGCATTTGGAGGCAGTGGTTAATATAGCCAATACAGCCTTGCTTGTGTATATATGCTATATATACACTTGTATGATTGTGATTTAAAAACATGGAGGGAATCATTCAGTTCATATATATCCATATATATCTATATGTATACATGTGTAACACACACATATATATATACATACACATATAATGTTTGCTAAAGAGTCATAGGTGATTAGGAGAACTTAAACTTTTGTTTCTATTTTATGCTTTTTTGTATAGAAATAAATTTGTGTACAGAAAAATTCAAAGTAAATTAGCTATTTATATATCATGACTGCAGATTTTAAACATTACCCAACACACAAAACAAGCTTCAGGTCAGAGCCAAGCAGAGGGGAGCATGGAGATGCTGGGATCAGCTGGACACATTCTGTGGGGATTGAGAAGGCTGCACAGCAAGGGAGTGATGGTTGAGCTTTGTTGGGATTTGTCTCTGAAGGCTGCCTGGGTGGAAGGCTTCTGCATGTGCTCGGAGCAGGATTTTCTCCAGGGAACATCTCAGCTGCTGTATGTGGTGCTCCATGTCAAGTCTTGGCTAATGCGACAGTGTCTGCCTTCAGCTGCTTGGTTCTGCCCCTGGATGGTAAGAGAAAAAAAATATCACACATAGACATTTATGTAAAGACAATATCCTTTGGCCTTTTCTGTCTCTGTTTTGCTACTGTACTGACTTCTACTTGGAGTAGAATTTTCTCTTTTCTATCAAAGGTGGTAGACCCTGGGGCCTGAGGAGGTGGCTCGGTGGGTAAATTGCTGGCTTTGTAAGAATGATGACTTGAGTTGAGAAACTCTACACTAATGTTAAGGTTATTATAATGGTACATGACTATAACTCAGGAGTGGATAGAGGTGCAGAGACAGGGGAATGCCCAGAACTTGCTGGGTAGGCACTCTAGCTGAAAGGTAAACTCTGGGTTCAATAAATCTGTCTCAAAAATAAGGTGAAGAGAGATGAAGACACTTGAAGCCAGCTTCTGGACTCTACATGGACACACCTAGACAAGTATATCACCCAACACACCTGCACACCCTCCCATACTCAACCATGCCCACCTTACATATGCATATAACACACATAGACAAAAAGAATATCATCAGGAGTCATTTCATTGATTTTTTTTGTTTTGTTTTGCTTTGACCAGTCATGTTTGGTTCTACCCTAGGTCTCTAGGCTAGCCAGTCTCTGGTTCCTGGCCATACAGGAAGTGTTGGGTGCCTCTCTCTTGGGCTTCAAGTTAAACCAGACATTGGTTGGCCACTTCCACATTTTCCACAAACACTATTGCACCAGCACATGCTGCAGGCAGAACAGAGTATAGGTCAAAGATTTTGTTGCTGGGATGGTGTCCAAGTTAATCCTTCCATAGCCTACCGAGCACTTTCCAGTATTAAAGAGACTAGAATGTAGTGGTGAAGGCTCCATGTAGGGACTAGCTTGACCTCTCTATATTCAGTGAGCTGTGTGGATGTTGTTCTTGGCAATGGGTTATTTGGGGATCTCCACAGGACCCTCTTGCCCAGGAACACAAGTGAATGAAGTCCTGATCCACCAATGGAAGCCTTGCTTGACTACAAAAAATGGCTAGTTCAGACTCCCTCTTTTCCATTTCTAGAAGTCCTCACTAGGGTCACCCTCATAGATTCCAAGAAGTTTCCATGGCAGTAGGCTTCTACACCACCCCCAAATACACCCGGCATTCTAGCTGTGTCTTTCCACACTCTCTCCCTCCATCCATTCCCCCAACCTGATCCCTCCTGATCCTGTCTCCTCTTGCCTCAGTCTACCCAAAATCTATTCTATTTCCCCTTTCCAGGGAGATCCATGTGTCCCCCCTAGCACTTCCTCTTTACCCAGTCTCTCTGGGTCTATGGATTGTAGCTTAATTATCATTTACTTAACAACTAATATTCACTTATAAGTGAATACATACTACATTTCTATTTCTGGGTCTGGGTTACCTCACTCAGGATACATTTTTTTTTTGGTAGGTGTATCCATTTGCTTTCAAATTTTATAACGTCATATTTTTTAACAGCTGAGTAACACTCCATTGTGTAATTGCATCATATTTTCTTATCTGTTCTTTGGTTGAGTGATGTCTAGATTGTTTTCAGTTTCTGGCTGTTATGAATAAAGCCCCAGTGAACATAGCTGAGCAAGTGTCCTTGTGTTAGGATAGAACATCCTTTGGGTATATGCCCACGAGTGGTATAGCTAGGTCTTGAGGTAGATCAATTCCCATTTGTCTGAAGAACCGCCATATTGATTTCCACAGTGGCTGCACAAGTTTCTATTCCCACCAGCAATGGAGGAATGTTCCCCTGTTCTACATCCTCACCAGCAAGAGCTGTCACTTGTGTTTCTGATCATAGCCATTCAACAGGTGTAAGATGGAATCTCAAAGTAGTTTTGATTTGTATTTCCCTGGTGGCTAAGGATGTTGAATATTTCTTTAAATGTTTTCAGCTATCAAAGATTCCTCTAGTGAGAATTCTCTGTTTATAGTTTATATATATTTTATCTTAGCCCTTTATCAGACAGAGTTAGTAAAACAAAACAAAACAAAACAAAACAGAAAAACATCTTTTCAGCACCATATGCTGAATATGCTGGCTTTTCCCCCCAGTGTGTATTTCTGGCTTCTTTAAAAAAAACAAAACAAAACAAAAACAAAAACAAAAACAAAACAAAACAAAAAACAAAAAACAAAAACCCAGGTGTGTCTATGTGTCTAGAGGTGTGTGGAGTTATGTCTGGGTCTTCAATTTCATTCCATTAATCATTGTGTCTGTTTTTATGCCACTGCCATGCAGTTTTTATTACTATAGCTCTAGAGTACAACTTGAAATCAGGGTGATGGTACATCCAGAAGTTCTTTTATTGTTCAGGATTATTTTAGCAATCTTGGAATTTTTGTTTTCCTTGTGAAGTAGAGAATTGTACTTTTAAGGTCTGTAAAGAATTATGTTGGGGATTTTGATGGATATTGTGTTGAATCTGTAGATTGCTTTGGTAGGATTATTATATCAATTCTATTGATCCATGAGTATGGGAGATCTTTCCATCTTCTGATATCTTCTTCAATTTATTTCTTCAAAGACTTGAAGATTTTATTATACAAGTCTTTGAACTGCTTGATTAGAGTTAGCACAAGATATTTTTATATTATTCGTACCTATTGTGAAGGGTGTTATTTCTCAGATTTCTTTCTTAGTCCATTTGTTGTTTGTATATAGAAGGATATTGGTTTTGAGTTAATCTTGTATCCAGACAGTTTGTTGAAAGTGTTTATCAGTTGTAGGAATTTCTTGGTAGAATTTGGGGTCATTTATGTATATTGTCACATCAATACTTTGGCTTCTTCCTTTCTAATTTGTATCCCCTGATCTCCTTTAGTTGCCTTATTGCTCTAGCTGAAACTTGAAGTACTATATTGAATAGATATGAAGAGATTGGACAGTCTTACATTGTTTCTGATCTTAGTGGAATTGCTTCAAGTCTCTTTCCATTTATTGATATTGGCTATAGGTTTGTTGTAAATTGCTTTTAGTTTAGGTATATTCCTTGAATTCCTAATCTCTCCAGGCCTTTTATCATGAAAGGGTGTTGGATTTTGTCAAAGTTTTTTTTTTTGTCTTTTTTCGTTAAAGGATCATCTATTGAGATGATCATGTGGTTTTATTCTTTCAGTTTGTTTGTGGTGGGTTACAATGACTGATTTTCATCTGTTGGACCATCCTTACATCTCTTGGATGAAACCTGAAAGGTCACTGTGGGTGATTTTTTTTTGATGTGTTTTTAGATTGGGTTTATAAGTGTTTTATTGTATAGTTTTCCATCTGTGTTCAAAAGGAAAATTGGTGTATAATTCTCTTTCATTTTATGTTGTGTATTACTTTTTATTGACTTCTAGGAAGTCTTTAATTTCTTTATTTCTGCCTTCATCTTTTTTTCATTCAGTAGAGAGTTGTTCAGTTTCCAAGAATTTGTAAACATTATGTTGTTTCTCTTGCTGTTGATATCCAGCTTTAATCTATGGTGGTTGGACAGAATGTACAGCATTATTTCAATTTTCTTTTATCTGTTAAGACATTGTATCTGAACATGTGGTCAGTATTGGAGAAATTCTCATGAGGTACTGAGAAGAAGGCATATTCTTTTGTTTTAGGCTGAAGTGTTTTGTAAATATCTGTTAGATCTATTTGGTTTATAATGTCTGTTAGTTCCAGTATATATTTTTTGTTTAGTTTTTACTTCAATGACTATTGGTGAGAATGGGCTAGTGAATTCTTCCATTATCAGTATGTGAGGGTAAGTAGTATTAGTTTGCTCATTTGTTTGTTTGTTTACAAACTTGGGTGCCCTTGTTTTTGAGGAATAGATGTTAAGAATTGGAATGTCATTTTGGTGGATGTAATGTTTCCCCCCATCTCTTTTGACTAATTTGGAATGACGTTTGTTTTTTTAAATATTAAAATTAAAATGGCTACACCAGCTTGCTTCTTGTGTCCATTTGCTTGGAATTCTATTTTCCAACTGTTTTCCTTGAGGTAATGTCTGTCCTTGATGTTGAGGTGTGTTTTTTATATGCAGCAGAAGGATGAATTCTGTTTCACATTCATTCTGTTAGTCTGTTTTATTTTTTTAAATTGGAGAATTAAGGCCATTGATATTAAGACATATCAGTACCACCAGTGACTGTTACTTCCTATTATTTTGGTGGTGATGGCAATGGTGGTGGTGATGATGGTATATGTATGTATACATGCCTGCATGTATGCTCCTTTCTGTTGGTTTTGCTGGTGTGAAATTATTTATTTCCTATGTTTTTTATGGGTATAGTTAACCTCCTTGGGTTGGATTTTTTTTCTTCTAGTACCTTCTGTTGGAGTAGATTTGTAAATAGTTTATTTTTGACTTTATCACGAAATGTCTCATTTTCTCCATCTATGGTGATTGAACATTTTGCTGGGTATAGTCATCTGGGCTGACATCTGTGGTCTCTTGGAGTCTGCAGCATATCTGTCTAGACTGTTCTGGCTTTTAGTATCTCTATTGAGAAGTCGGGTGTAATTCAAAGGATTTTGCCTTTATATGTTACATGGTATTTTTTCCCTTGCAGCTTTAAATATTCTTTCTTTATTCTGTATGTTTAATATTTTGATCATTATGTGGTGAGAGGACTTTCTTTTCTGGTCTAAGCTATTTGATGCTCTGTAATCTCTTTCTACCTTTACAAGCAAGTTGTTTTTGAGGTTAGGAAAATTTTCTTCTCTGATTTTGTTGAAAATATTTTCTGGGCCTTTGAAGTGGGAATCATCTATTTCTATTCCCATTATTCTTAGGTTTGATCTCTTCATCGAGTCCCAGATTTCCTAGATGTTTTATGTTAGGACATTTTTAGATTTAACGTTTCCTCTTATCAATGTATCCATTTCTTAGATTGTATCTCTGATACCTGAGATTCTCTCTTTCATCTCCTGTATTTTGTTGGTGATGCCTGAGTTGGAGGTAGAAGGGAAGCCAGGTGAGAGGTAGATGGTCTGTGATGTCTATAGGAGGCATGGAGAGTGGGGAGGTGGGCATAGCAGGTGTTCTGTTGCAGTGCTAGATATGATTCAGAGGATCAGGTCTAGGTGACTAGAGGTTTTTAAAAACTTTCGTATATATTGCAATGAATTAATAAACTTTAAAGCAACTTAGTATTTTAAAACATTAAATCTTAACTAGGAGTACAAAAGGAAAAAATGAAGTGTTCAGGTTCAGCTAAATTTTGGTATTGTAAGTTTGAAAACTCATATAGGAAAAATAAAATTAGCATAGTACAAAGGATTTGATTAAGTGTTAGAAATTGATAATTAGCTATTCGGGTTTTGAAAGGCGCAATACTGGAATTACAGGCTGTATGTAACTCTTACTCTGGCCACCAGGTGTCACCAAACACTCATCAATCACACAAACACATTTCTTTTTCATTAAAACAGCTTTTGAAAAGAAGGCTTTCTTAATGGTCTTGTGAAGGTCTACTCCATGCTCCTTATGTAAGATCCAGGTGGAGCTTTGGGGATTCTTTGAACCTTCTGAAACTAAACTAAATGTCCGATTGTGTTTCCATTTCTTCCTGTGAAAGTACACGTGTAATAGACAACAAATGGTTAAGAGGTTTGCCCCTGAGAAACTGTTAGAAATCTCTAGTAATTCTCCTGCTGCATAGGATTGCATATGACCGGCAGCACGGGGAATCTGTGTAGTCCAGAGCTGTTGTTGGAGGAAAATCAGCAGCAATCCTCATACCTGTATTCTAGTTGCCATTGGCAGAGGATTCATCCATCTTTCTGTATTGCTCGAACTGCCCTCCTGAATGGTCTCAGTGTTAATCAGCCTTCGGAAAGTTGAAGCATGTTCCTCGGCTGCAACAGTATAGTGTGCCTGTGCCCTGGAGCAGAGCTACTTTTGCAGCATTGCCTGGGAATCTGTTAGAAATGATACTCCGGAAAGTTAGCTGAAACTTTCTACACAAACATTTTGATGTTTCTTCTCTGATTACCTACATTGTTGCCTAATTTAAAGCTCAAAACCAGGTAGTTTATTAAGTAAGTTCTAGACATGTTTGGGAGCAGCACAGATGTTTGCCTAATAATTTGGTCCTAGTTTTGTTATTAACAATAGTGCTGTTTTCTGGTTTATGATCTTTCTGCTAAATACAATCCCCCTCCCCCACTTTATCCTTTCCCCTTCTCCATAGCTGTGCAAACATGTGGTATGCACTCATGCTTGTGGTATGTGTGCATGTGTTGTTTGACACTATTCCTAGGGAGACATGAACAAATATCTCCTCACCCCAGATCTGGAGTTTATATACCAAACCTTACCAAAGTAAGGATACTGTCAAAGTTCGGTTTGGCGAACCAAATAGTTTTATTAGGGTTACTCACAGTAGTATGGGTGAGGGGTTACTTACAGGAGCTGAGTCTCTTCAGGCAGGTCAGCTGGTCTCTTCTTCTTTCATGCAGCTTAGCTGATATGTCTCTTTTAGGCAGCTCAGCTTATTTGAAAGTGTGTGATACACCACTTATGTATGTTCAGGGAAAGAGGGACCTAGTAAATCTGGTCAGTTTCAAGGACTTCCTAAGATTTTGAGTTGTTTACTTCCTGAGTTAATGAACCTCCCTTCAGGATGGAATATTTTATCTCAGGGAAAATTTCTACACAACATCAATATGTGCTCATGTATGCAAACTGTGTGCCTATGTGTGTATGCACATAAGTGGACACATGCGGTGTGTATGCATCCATTAGCGTGCTTGCATTGCTTCTTTGTTTTATTTGATGTTTTGAGACAGGGTAGCTTTGTCTGTCTTAGAACTGCTATGTAGACCAGGCTGGCCTCAAACTTGTAGAGATCTGCCTGTCTCTGCCTCCCAAGTGCTGGAATTAAAGGTGTGCACTACCACAGCCTGATACAGTGCTTGTTTATATACATGCATGTAGCATGTGTATGCATCTGTTGTGCATGTCCATGAATGTGCCAAGTACGCGTCTGTGTTTCTAAAATGACTGTGCACAGCTGAACCCCCTTCCTGTTTACATGGCTTCTTTTTCCTTCCACAGTTCACTGCTCTCCTCTCCTTCTTTGGTCTTTTGTTTGTACTTCTCAAATTTAACAAGGTCACTTTGAATTCTGACCCCTGGTTTGAAATATTTTCAGTTTGATTTTACATGATAGAGGGATGGTTCCTATCCCAGATTGTAGATAAATGTCTTAAGATGCGAGTTTTCCTAATTACAGTTTGCTTGTTCTGATGCCATGTACTAACGTGTTTTCCTTTTAGAGAAGAATGTGGAATTAAAGAGGGAGATGAGAAAAGTTCCCTGGCTGCTTTTGGGGTCAACTATCTTTAACCCCCCCCCTCAGATTACACTTCCAGCAAAAGAATATTTTTCTATACAATGGGTGCTAAAACATCCAGTTAGATGAAATTCATATTTCACTTTTGTTTAAAAATGTTCAAGATCTTTGATCTTCAGGATTTTTTTTTTTTTTTTTTTTTTTTTTGCATTTCCTTGGATAATACCAAATGACTTTTTCATGGAAACTTTAACTTTTCCATGAGGCATGAAGAGCTAAAGCGATTAAGGTCACAGAGCTATTTAGTGGCGGAACTTTGAATAAAACCCATGGATTTTGATCCCCAGCCTTGGGTGCTTTTCATAATCCACCCTGTCAATTTGCATCCACTTAATCACCTATAATGAATTCATTATTTTATAGGTGCTGAGCCTGTTTTTATTTGCCTTGGGGCTCAGGATCTAGAAAGGTCTCAAGTTTTTGTCTACCCACAGGAGAGTCCTACCATCAGCCGTTTTTTTTTTTTTTGTTTTTTTTTTCCTTCCCTGCAATTATCCATTCGAAACATTCCCAGAGAATGTCCTAGGTATGAGGTGCTCTGGAATGCAAGAGTAGCCATAATAATAGCATTTGGGTGTGATCGCATAACTACAATCCTGCTGTACGTGCTTACCTTGTGAGGTCCCTGCTGTCAGTGCTGGGTGGAGATAGCAATCATGGATTCATGCAGGAAGATACAGATAATGTTTGTTTTGAGGACTGGCTAGCTGGAGCAGGCTAGAGCTCTTTTTCTTCTCCCATTCACTTTAAAATTTTCAAACAGTTCCTGTTAAAATGCCCCACCAGACATCTGTTCTTTTTCCCATTAAAAGTTACCGACACTTTGCATTGTTTTTGTTCTTTTGTTGGAGCTAGAGTTTGACTATATAACTCTGGTTGGCTTGCAACCAACTCACAATGGAGACCAGGTTGGCCTCCTACTCACAGATCTACTGGATGCCTCTCTTTCCTGGATGCTGGGATCATGCTGCCTTACTGTTGCTTTTATATCTCTTACTTCTCTTACTGGTCATTATAATACACAGAGAAGTTCTGTTAACCAAGGAGTTCCATAAAGAGTAAGAGGCCTAGCCAGCAATGTGGAAGAAGTAATAGTAACTTCTAGAGGATCTCAGCATAACAGATAAATAAGAAAAAAATAAATAATCCACATAGAAAAATAGCCACAAGGCAAGAGGAGAGACTTCACAGAGTCATGAATTATAATTAAACATAAAATTTCTCAATTTAATGTGTAATAGTAAAAATGGAAATTCAATCTAAAAAGTTAAGATTTAAAAAAAAAATGTTGGTTAAGCCACAGTGTGACACTGTGTTCATCACCACATGGCAAAGTCAGGGTCTGATAATTCCAAGTGCCAATGACTCAGTGGAGTTGTTGAATAAGAACACAATATAGACAGTAGGAATACAAACATTTCTATGGAAAGCAAGGTAGTAGTTTCTCTTAAAGTTGACCTTACACCTGCAAGCTGTCTTCTTCATAGGCACTCATCCTAGAGAAACCCTGTTCACATCTGGAGCAGCAAATATTTGGAGATATCCAAAAGTCCGCTGGTGAAGCAAAGGACTCATTACAGTCATGGCAGGCAGTGCACAGAGAGCACAGAACACAGCAGCTGTCTGCAGCGACATCATGCAATAACATTAGGAACTGTATATCACATGAAAAGGATAGGGTCATGAATATTTTGCCATGTATTATATTTATTAATGTTCAAAAATAAAAGTTGGTAGCCTCTCATTTCGACATATAAATATGTTTAATAAATTTAAGAATAGTTTTATTTTAGATGTATGTGAGTCTTCCCTGCATATTTGTCTGTGCGCTATGCATGTGCCTGGTAAAGGCCAGGAGAGGGTGTCTGCAGTTATAGGTGGTCGCGAGCCATCAAGCTGGTTCTGGGAATGAAACCCAGGTCCTCTGGGGAAAGAGCAAGTGTCCTCTCTCCAGCCCCTCCCCTTGCATGGTTTTCTTTTTTAAAATGCCAAGTAGTTATGTCTGAGAATGAGGAAGGAAATGAGTCTAGAGCTGCAAATAAATCCAGAAGTATTGTAACTGCTTCAGTCTCTTGCTGTCTGAATAGTCACATGCATTTTATTTATGAGGATTATTTATGTTTACGAAGCCATTTCTTATACTCATCTGCCTTATAATGTACATGTATAAATTACTTTAATAATTATTTCTATATATTTAAATGGGTGTGTGTAGAAATAAATGTGTTTCCATATATGTGAAGGACAGGAGTTAACTTCAGGTGTCATTCATAAAGAGTATCCTCTACTTTATTTTGAGACAATGTTCCACGTTGTCTGATAATGCTTTTTTGGGGGTGGGATGGGGAACGAACTGATAATTTCATTTCCCTTGGCCAAAAAACCCATGATTCCTGAAATGACACAAGACTTTGAGTTCTTTCCACAGGTTTACCTAAACTCATGGTAACTTTTCCAGTGTCCTTGGCTTTCCTATGTGACCTGAGGCATGCCGAAGACAGCTGTGAAGTCAGCAGCCCCACCTACTTGAGATGTGATTTGACTGTCTCTGTTGGGACAGAGAGACTGCCTGGATCCTGGCCTTACGTCTACCTTTGTGAAGAGCGTTCCCCGTGTCTCTTCGTACCAGATCACTGGTCAGAGCCAGTCTTTCCATCATTCTCAGGCCTCTTCCTCAGGTAGCTCCATTTCTCCTGTTCTCTCCAACTTTCCTATCAGCGCATGGCCACTGGGCTCCACAGAGCTGTCAGAATGCACAGGCAGGGTGGCTATGGCCTACGGGCCTCCAACTTTTTCAGAGGGGCTGTTCCATCGTGGATTCCAGCCAGCCTACATATCAAAGCATCGCTGTCTTTTTCAAGTGTTCAAGAGAACATCTGAAAAATATGCCCAGTAAACAGCTCACTTTGTTCTTGCTTAGATTTTAATATTTATCTTCCGATCCAAAGCGACATCTGGTGAATGCCAATGGGGAGAAAGATTAGACATTATGAAAAACAGAAGCCTTCCCCCCACTTCCCTTTTTTCTTTTCTTTCCAAACAGATTCACAAGTACAGGAAAAAAAATCACAGAGAAATCTGGCAGATTGCACAATGTTTATTCAAAAGAAGGGGGGGTTATGCCCTAGAATTACTGTAGATCTGGGGTTTAGATGCCATAAACTCATAGGGACTCTTTGGGTTTTTAAAGAAAAAAAAATCCAACAAGTAATACCATGACTTTCTAGATCCAATCTGTTTTGTAAGAGGTGTGCATGTCGGTAAATTCGCATGGCCTTAATTCCTGTTGGCAGTTCAGTTTCTACTAGGTCTGACATCTCAACACCGACCACTACCTTCTGTCTTTATTGCTCATCTAGATAGAATGACCACAACTGACTTTTTAATGAAGACCAATTTCCTCATTAAGATATAAAACCAAACAAGACCAGTCGCCTGTGGTAGAGGGAATAACTAGTTCTTTCCATGTCTGTCTGATGTTGTGATGGCCTGAGCGATCTGTCTTGGTAGGAAGTTGCCATCAGAGATTTGTGGTCAGCCAGAAGAAAAGAAGCACTTCCTTGGCTACTGCTGCCCTGTAGGGTATAATATGCCTTGGAAAGGTATCATGGGAAATGAGGGTGTGAAGGGTGTACTGGGGTGAAACAGGGTCTCAGAACTCACTACCATGTCAACAGATCATGTTCCATTGATTCGGGGGCGTTTATTTGGACATCCTAAATGGAGTCTTCCATGTTCTTCCTCCTCACTGTCAGAGATGGCTGAAGCAGCTGTGTCTCAGACCCCATTACAAGGTGTCCCCTTACCCATCAGTATGTTTTCAGCAAACTGAGAATCTTAGCATCCTGGCTATTGCAGCATGCCAAAGTGGATGTGAGTTACTGAGGTAGGATTTGGAGTTTCTTGACTTAAACACAGTTTACATTTCATGTTGAGGATGAGAGCAGAACAGAGGACTCTCGGTGGCTAGCAGGATGCAGGTGCAATCTTTGGAATATAGTTTGGTAAACCATTATTCAAAGCCGTAGAATTTTAACTACTCTATGTCCCAGAAGTTTCACTTCTAGGACTTCATTTTAAGAACGCAGATAGCAGTGTGTGATGTGTACAGTGATATTCTTTGAAGCTAATATTTGAAATAAGTTTAATAATACATTCAAATGGCATGGCACTAAAAGACTTAAAAATCATGCTGTAATCATGTTTAATAGGAAATGTTTAAAATCATGTTTAATAGGAAATGCTTAAAAAATGTTCTCACAATCACAGACCTCAAAGCCGGGTTGTAGTTGACTTCCTCTGTTGTGTGCATTGTGTTTGTACTCAGATGACTGGAAAAGCAGAGACTTTATCATATTTCTTTTCCTCATTTAGTTTTTATGTATTTCTCTGAGGAACATGTGTTGATCTCACAACTAGAAGACACACAATGAATTCTGCAAAGGGCGTTAAGGAAATCTTGCAGGATACAACTTGTCCACTTCTTGAAAGGTTCTGTTTGTGAATCTAGAGTTCTATTTTCCAGGGTCTTTTTACAGAACCAACTTCCATTAGATGCTGTATCTCCTTGATAGAATTAATATTGGGTTTTGTGTCATTTGGCAGAGGCAGACAGATGTATGTGACAAAATTATGCCCTGTGCATCCATCCATCTACCGATCCCACCCCTTTCCCCACCATCACCTGCCATTCATCTCTTAGTGAGTACAACTGTGGTGTAGGTGTTGTACCAGGTCTTGTGGATGATTCAGTGGTTAGAACATAAAAGTCAACAACCTTAAGAGGGTAAAAATAAAAAAAACAGAAGAAGCAGTCATGGGTGATGACTACTATACACCTAAAATTTTCAAACTCTTTAGACGTCATGCTTAGATGAGCATTTCTAAAAAGAGAAGGCATCACTGTATAAATCCAGGTACCGAAGACAGCAAGAACAAAGTTACCATAGACTTTTATGACCTTTTCAAAGGCCAGCTAAGTGGGAGCAGAGTGAAAAGAGAAAACAGTGACCCCAGGAAGGAAAGGAAAGCTCTCAAGGAGCTATGGGAAGTTCTTGAAGGACTCTGGATTCTTTATTAAGTGAAGATGAAGTCGCTTTTCAAAGTCTACAGTGAATTCAGGGCAGTATTGGGAGTGGAACCTGAGGCTCTTGGCTCACAGTGCAGTTCACACAATGTTGTCTGTCAGCATCTGTGATGAAAGCCTTGGTGGAGATGCGTGTGGGAAGGAAAGCCAGGGCTGTGCAAAGCAAGTTCTGCTGAAGTGGGAAAAGAGAATTCCTGAGGAGCTTTTATGACTGATGCTAAAGAGCACAGAACTTATTACCTGTTTTCGTCAGGATCTCAAAGAGCGATAGATTTGAGAGTCTAGAATCCTAGGTCCTAGAACTATCATTACCATTATTTGAATGAAATAGTTTCACCACATTCTCTTAAATATTTATGTATTTGCTTCTTTATTTATAGTTATAGCAATATGTACACATTTTTGATATCTCAGTTTATTTAGATATTTCAATTTCTTTTCAAATCTGATCAACTCTATCTTCATTCATAAAATTCGTATAAAAGGAAATAGAATAATAGTGTTTTCCAATCTTTGAAATTTTTGTAAAACTAGTTTTGTTTTGTTTCTTTGATACAGGGGCTCACTTTGCAGCACTGGGTGGCCTTCTGATCTGCCTGCCTTGAAAGTCTATTTCAGATATCATGGCTTCTCTGCCAATTTTAGTAACGGCTTTTAAAAGACAAACATTTCTACTGAGGCAATCAGAGACAGGATAAAAAAACTATGAACCACCAGGAAGGAGTTAGCCTTCCAGAACTGAAGAACCTGGATAGAGAAGACAATATGTTGAAAGCAGGCAAACCCAGAGAGGGCCAGGCGCCTTGTATCACTTACTCAAATTTTTGCTGTAGAGGCCAATGACAGAGAGGGATGGTGGGAAAATATTTTCCCAATTAACTATGGGAAAGGTGGAGAATTATGGGAGTTTAGACAACTCAGCTTGACATTATCCCTGAGAAAATTGTGGGAGGAGTTATTAATCAGATGGTTTGTGAGCCTTCAGAATTAAAAGTAGCTGTCTGGAAGCCAACTAACACGGAATGTGGTTATGTAGTAGACCAGCCTTCTTTCTTTCACATAGGCTCATAAGTGATTTATGATGTAAACTCAGAGGGAGCCCTTCACAAACTAGGCTAAGAATCTCTTCCAACCCAGCAGTGGAAAAGTAAATAGAAGCAAAAAAGGAGAAAACAACTTCTGGTAGCTAAGCCCCACAGTGGATTGCCCTGCCTCAAATTGCTCTGAAGTCAGGTATTTGGTTTTGCATTTGTTTTTATTTTCTTTCTTTCTTTCTTTCTTTCTTTCTTTCTTTCTTTCTTTCTTTCTTTCTTTCTTTCTTTCTTTCTTTCTTTCCTTTCTTTTTTATTTTCTAAGTTTTTTTTTATTTACATTCCAAATGATTTCCCCTTTCCCGTTTCCTCCCTCCCCTAAAGTCCCATAAGCCCCCTTCCCTCCCTCTGTTCCCCATTCAACCCCCTCTTGCTTCTCTGTCCTGGTATACTTTCAAATATCTCATAGCATTTTAGTTTTCTCTATTTCACTTTTTTATAATTGAAAAGTTATTCTTCCGAAAGTTCATAAACATGTACAGTGTATTCTGGCCAAATCTACCCCAACTAACTCCGTCCAGCTTCCCCTGGAACACTCTTAATACATCTCTGCCCCAAATTCATCTACTCTTTTTCTTTTTAAAATAAACAAGTCACCTAAGCCCAGTTGGTGAGGCCCATACATGCAGAGGTGTGGGGCCACCCATAGAAGTGTAGGCAGTTTACCTACAGCATGCTTTCTGCAGTGAGCAGTTGCCCATAGCTGCTCAGCTGGGGGTGGGGCCCTGGGAGCCCTTCCCCTAACCCTGCTGGAATTTGGACTGGCTTTATCTTGTGTGCAGAACCTCATTTCCCATAAACTCTTATGTGCAGTGTCCATGTCACGTCCAGAAAAGTATTCCACAGCTTCCTTCCTTATCCTCTCGTTCTTAAACTTTCTCCCCAACACCCTCTTCTGAGATGTTCCCTGAACCTTGGGTGCAGCGTTGTTGGTATAAATGATCTACCTCTACCTGAGTACCTAGACCCATTCAGTCTCAGTGTTTGGCCAGTTATGAATCTCTGAATTAACCTCTCACTACTCTCTGCAAAAAGAAGCTTCTCTGGCCACTGTTGAGAGTAGCATAAACCAGTCTACAAAAAAATATTTAGAAGACAGTTTGACAACTCAATTTTTTTCGAAATGACAGTATGTTCTCTGCTAAGACCTATGGCCTTGTTGGGCATCGGTGAGCTTAGCTCAACGCCCCCAGCTGAGCTGTTCGCACAGGTTTCCTGAGAGCGGAGCATCCTGCGGCTTAGCTTGATTTCTGTCTTCCCACCCCGTGTGGCAGGGACTTGCCAGGTGCCTGACCTATGGCTATGATTGTTTTTTCCCTGTTTTTCACCCGGCCTCTAGTATATATTGCTGGTTCCTCAGTAAAGCTTTGGCATTCTCCTCACCAGAATGACCTGAGTCTGTATTTTCTGTTAATCCCCCAAGCCTACGCCCGATACTCGGTACCGTGGCGGCTCGGGCGCTGTCATGGCCTCCCCAGACATAGGCTTTTGATGAGGTTTACTTCTTGTTATTTTAGAACTGAAGCTACTCTACTGTTCTTCTCTGACTCTTGCAGTGTGATTGGCATTTCAGGAGCGAACACAATATATTTAGCCCATGGCTTCATCTGCCTTCAGGATTATGGTTTAACTAGGTAGATGACGGCACCTGATTTAAAATGTATTCGAACTATGGGCTCAAATAAGTGAGGCGAAATATTTAGAGTTGAATGTGGATTCTGACATCTCTGCAGTAACATGTCTTAACACCATTGCTACCTGAACTGGAACAAGCATTGCATTTATTGGGAGCTTTTTGTATACTAGGCTCTGTTCTGGTCATTTTATATGCATTATTATATTAAATTCTTTGCCACCTCTACAAAGACAGGTGCTAGATTATTGGTAACTATTTTATAACAAGGAAATGAAAACAAAGTTTGTGGAGTGCTATCTTAAGTGTCATGTGGATGCTAAGGATTTATACTTGCGTCTCATTATAACTCACCGACTTCCACGCCTGACCTTTGTATTCTGATGCTGTTCCAAACTTCTTTTGAATATATACAGTAGAGTGAAGCCTCCATGCTTCAGAGTGCTGAGTCTTTGGGATTTTTGGCATCGTCAAGTAAACATCATGCAAGCTACAGAACAGGGTGCTAGGTGCCATGGGCAGTAAACTTCTAATTAAAGGAGAACAGAGCCTCAACAGTCAGCTTCAGCTCTGGGTAGTGTGAAGTTAAGACACTGCTGCTCCTTCTTTGGTCTAGAACATGGTGGTTATGAAGTCATGTCTCTGCTGGATACAGCTGAGGACATTTTAACAAGAGGAAACGAAGATTAAGCGCTGAGGCGGGATAGTAAATATAGTCATTATTTCTAGCAAATTGTCTGAGAAACCATTTTGACATTGATTTCAAGAAAGATGCTACAGCTTGACATGATTTATAGTCTCTGGGTCTGTGACCTTTGTCCTTCCTGCTGCTCGTCTGAGCTTCCCGTGGGATCTGCTACCTTCTTGGCTGATGCTCGGTTAAACCTGCAAATCTGAGGGCCCGTCGTCTTAGGAGGCACACCGCCCAAGTTCCGATCTTGACACTGAATAAATTTGTGTTTGGCTGCTTTATGCAAATCTCGCTGATCTCTTTGGGTTACCTACTTCATACTTCCACCTAATTTACAGGCTGAGCCGAGACCTTGCATATGAAATTGTAGGAACGTGTGAAACAGCATGCGTTATTATTACTAATAATCTTTGAGTTAGCTTCAACAATGCCTAAAGCCAGGATTATTCCTGAATAAATATCACACCTGTTGGGGACACTACTCTTTAATATCCAGACTTTCGCTTCCTCTGACTGCATATTTTCAGACTCTCAGTAACAGGGATGCTGCTGTTTTTCATTTGAAACCCAGTCCGCCTTCTCTCCTTAAAGCAAAAGGACTTTTAAAAGTGAATGTCTGGGATATAACTGGTACATATATCGAATCTCCTTAGTCTGGGCTGTTAAGTAAGTTTAATTAATTTACTAACTTAATGTTCTACTGCTAGCAACAGAGCCTCATTGCCATCAGCTGGGGAGAGGGAATTGAAAGCCTAAATGAGCTCATTTTTTCACAGTTGGAATTAGGGACCAGTTAGCCAGTTGTGAGGGTTTTCCAATTTCTCCGTCTGCCCTGGGGGAGAATTCAGGCAATTCAGTTCCCCCAACACTAAGTGTGAATAAGATCAGGAAGAGGTACAGGGGTAAGGAAAAAAAAAACAACTTTAAACAAAATAAAGAAAGTAAGCTAAGGTTTTACTTCCAGTTTTGGGACTGAAAGTGGTGTCTGGGAGCGGCTTCTTGGGTGGGGCTTGAGGATTGTTTGCTCCTGTGCCTCATTTGGAGACATAGAAAAGGGCCTAGGAAGGGTATTTAACTGTGTGTTTCGACCGCTGAGAGAAGCAGATAAAGGAAAAACAAATAAACAATAAAAGAATGGAAACAAAATTACAGAAATTTGCAAAATTTGACAAATGGTGGCCTGTAGTTGCCACAAGCTAATGGCTCGCAATGATTAATAAGAGTAAAAATAATTGCATTTCATTAAGATTGATGACACCCCATTTAACATCCCCTCTTGTTTCAGCCCTAAAGTGGAAAGAGATGAAGTTCTCATCTATAATAGCTCCTGTAACATTACCATGGAAACTGAGGCAGAGATGGAGTGTGGGACGCCTAATCAGCCAATTACCGCCAAGATTACTGAAATACAGAAAAGCTGGGGCCAGAACACTCAGGTATAATCAAATCTTTTTTACAGACTGATTCAAACAGCTCAAATTAAATTTGTAATATTGTGTACATTAAAAAAAAACAATTTAGTCCAAATGGCAGCAATACATAATATTAAATGCTCTCAATCTTTGAGGGGGCAAAGCCAGTGCTCAGCATCTGAATTCATTGTTAACTATGGTTAATCATATATTTTCTCAAAAAATAAATGAGTACTGCCTGATTTTGTGAGGGCGAATTCTGAACAGATAACATTTTTGTCCCGATTTCTACATGTGTGTTAAAAAGGAGGTTCCCAGTGCTCTATTTCTTGATCAGTTTAATAGCCGACAATTGAACCTTCTGGAAGGCTTTCAGATCACTCGGTCATCTTCATCTTGCAGGATAATAACCTTGCTGGTCTATCCATTCAGTTCTGTTCCGAGGGTGGGGTGGGGAGAGATTCCTGGGAAGTTAGAAATAAGAAGGGCCAGAGGCCCTTTGGTCCAGCCTGGTATTCTCAATGCATCCCATTTAAACCACTCTCCCCAAGTGACTCTTCTAATAATACTGTGTTCTTTAAGTCCCCAGTGAGAGATTCCACAGCCTCCCAGGGGAGTTTGTGAGAATTGAAATCAGAGGCTAAGAGTCCTTTGGAAATCTATCGGATAATCTCTTACAACTCCCCAGGCTTCTCACTTACACAGACCAAAAAATAATATTTATTGAGCACCTACTCCCTTAGGTGCCTTTCTTTTTTTTTCATGAAAGCAATCCTTAGGTCATCTTGTCTTTGTCTCTTTGACTTGGTACAAACATTTATTAAGTGCCTATTATATGCCACACAGTATTCCAGGTCCTTTTGTGCATGCTGTTTGATTCAGTCCACCCTGATCCAAAGCCTTTGGTATGTGATAACTATTTGTGTGTGTGTGTGTGAAAAATGTGTGTGGTTTTGAAAAGTCTGTCTTTCTGTCCTCCCAAAACTGTTCCCTGTCTGTCCCCATGCCCAGGGGTCTCTGAGATCACTTTGTCCTGTCCCCAGGTTTCTCACCTCTCAGAACCTTCCCTCCAGATGACTGACAGGTGGCTGTCCTCACTTCCAGCTTCACGGTGTCTCCTCCCAAGCTCCTCTTCCTTTCAGTCCATTGCTCCCACTGGTTCCTCATGTCCAGGTCCACTGTCCTGTAGTCGCAGGTCATACCTTACTCTTTGCTTCTTACCCAGTTGTCAGCTGGAACTATATGGGACATTGAACAATCTTAAGACTCTCAATCTTGCTTTTTAAATTATTTTTTTCTGACAGTCTCATATGTGTACATGTGCATGTAAGTCATTTTCATTCCTTTTACTTTCATGTTCCCTCCTCTCCTGATGAAAGTCTTCCTCTTTCATGCTGTATCTTTGGCATATGACCATTGAGTTTAATTTGTGTTGTATGCATGACCACAGGTAGGATGCTATTTACTGGAGAGAAACAATTGGTGAGTGGCTATACCATTGAAGAGTATGACATGCTCTGCCCCAAGCCATTAACTATCAGCAGTCCTTTATGGAGGAAAAGGGCCCCATGAGATGTCCCTCACCCATCATGAAATGTTGAGGGGCTCCATCTTATGCAGGTAACCATAGCTTCAATGAGTCTGTGAGTGCAAGAGCCCTGTCATATCCATGGATGCCATTTTGTGTTGCTCCCTGTCCTCTGCCTCTTAAATTCATCCCTGCCTCTGCAAATGTCCCTGAGCCTTGATACAGAGGTCTTTAGTGTCATACACCTCACCAACTCTTTACCGTCAGCTCCAGTAATAAGTCTCTGATTTAAGCACTTGTGCACCACTCTTTCTGACTGGGTATCAGTCCAGTGTTCTTGGAATGTTAGCGTAAGCAAATTCTGGGCAAAGGATCCCAGAGGAAGGTTATCACATTGGTTAAGTGTCTGAGCTTTGGAGCTCTACTACCAGATTTGAGTATATTACTCTCCTCAAGGCAATTATTTGACCTACCAGTGCCTCAGTTTTCTCATCTGTGTAGTGAGGATAATGATAATAGCAATAGCTATGCAGACAGGTTCTTTTGAATTTCACTGTATGTAAGACACTGAAAACTGCATTGCACACAAAGCATATGTCCAATATTAGCCAGCGAGCATGCAAGAAAATGGTGTCAATTGTTTATCATGGTGCTTGCTGCTTTGACCAGATAATTTGACTTCTTAGATTTCATTAACTTTTTAAAAATAATTCATAGTCTAATTTTGAGACTTGAAGGATCTGTATATGTTTCCCTTATTTTAAAATCTTTAAACAATGCATGTGTATTGAGTTCTAAACATGTTCAAATTTCTCTGCTGTGTTCTTTTTTTCTTAATTAATGATTTTATTCATTTACATTTCAAATGATATACCCCCTTCCCCTCTACAAACCCCCATCCAATCCCCCCTTCCCTTTGCCTCTATGAGGGTGCTCCCCCACCCACCCACCCACTCCCACCTCACTGCTTTAGCATCCCCCTACACTGGGGCATCTAAAACAATATGGAATGATGTCTTCGCTGTTAAGGGATAGCTGGATAGTGAGGTAAGAGAGAAGGGTTTTACAACCTAGAGTCATTTTGATGGATCTTTGGGTATCACCCAGACTAGTGTTTCAATGTAACTAAGATTCATAAGGACAGATGACTTGGTAAAGGTCATATAACATTCATTGTATTTGATACCACAGCTATGTAGCCCTAAGTCCCTGGGGAGAAAGTAAGCCTTTTACTCTTTAGGAACTGGACTGGGGGAGAATGAGGGCATGTCTCAAATACTTACTGGGCTAAAGCAATATATAGAAGACCCCATTCCTTAAAGATAAGGACGATATGTAACACAGTTGTGGCTGCAGCATGCGGTTGTGGTGATGATGACATCACAGTTTTAAGCAGTCTATTAGCAGAGCCCTTTTGAGAAGCTAGGAGCACATGGGAATAGTGGAAGAGAGTTAGAGAACAATCATCCAAATTTGAGATCTGTATTAGCCTTAGCAGGTTCCTAACTACTCAAACAAGGGTCTGGGACACAATATTAACATATCAACTATATTATTGATTATATTTACATATAGAGAGCTAGGGATCTCTGTGTGGCTTAAGTGGGCTCACAGTTGTCCAGGGCCCAGTAAAACTGAGCTCTTGACAATGGGAATTTTGTCATTTCTCAATTCTGTTTGCTGGTCTCGAAGTGGTTTGTTTTGCTTTAGGAAATGGATATTGTGAAGTTCATAATTAACTAAGTGGATGTAGAGCTGTTTTATAACCCAGACCAGTGTGATCTGAGAGTAATAAGTCCCCGGTGATGTTCTTTCCATGTTTGAATGTGTGCTTTCTCTACATCAGTCTTGAGAATCTTCTTTAGTATGCAAACTAACTTTGTCTCAGCCCAGATTGGGAGAAACAACCACTTACCAGAGCTGAGTAGAATAGATGATTGGCAGTAGAAGGTCCCCAAATCAGAGGAATTTGTGAATGTCTGTTCTCTCTCTCTTACTGTGTGTGTATGTAGGTATGGACATATTTATATGTTTGTGAATATATCTCTTTATCAAGGATGTTTAGGGGCATTGGATACGTGATTCATAATGTAAATTTTACAAAGACCTATGGTATTAGCAGAACTCATCTTTGGAACATTTTAATTCCACAGTTTCTCAAGGGACTGACACCTCTCCTCATGGCCTCGTCCTGGAAAAGTATTGTCTGTGTCACTCAGTGTGTTTTGCTCTGTGGTTGTCAAGATGAGGTCTTAGGAGGAGAACATAAACCAAAGTGGGACTGCTTGTCTGGGGCTGCAGATGGATTTGGTTCCTCATATATAGCAGGGCTGATGTTCAACTTGAGCACGCCTGAGGCAACTGTAGAACTCCATGACAAGTGTGGAGAAGGGAAGACTGAGGAAAGCAGCTTTCTCCTCATGTCTGCCTCTGGGAAGTTCTGCCAAGTTCACCCCGCTTGTTTACTTGTTTGTCCCAGCACTTTTAGTGGTGGCTACTTGAAAATGGCCTTTCTAAGGGAAGTTGTCTTTAATATTGAATCTAGGAACTTGTCTCTACTAAAATGTTACTTGGTGTGAGAATAAAATAAAAATATTTGATTTGTATAACAAGGAGAGAAAACGATATGAAATTCAGAAAGTTCGCACTACCCTGCGCATACCCTGAATGGCGATTTGAGAAATTGTAAAATGTGACATGGGACTCAGAAAACAACAGTGAACAGAAAACCAGAAACATAGCAGGAGCAACATAAGAGTCATTTGCAGTATGCCTATGAACTTAGTATAGTTTAGTGCTATGTGTGTGTGTGTGTGTGTGTGTGTGTGTGTGTGTGTGTGTGTGTGTGCTTGTATGTATGGATGTGTGCATGTACATGTGAAGGTCAGAGTTCAAATTCAAATTTTCTTCCATCAGGCACTATCTTGCCTTTTCAGACATGGTCTCTCTCATTGGCCTGAAGCTCACAGAGAAGGCTCTGCTGTCCAGCCAGAAAGCTCAGAAGATTACTTGAGGTCAAATTCCAAACCCTTGCTACCTTTTGGGTTTGTTTTTTGTTTTGTTTTGTTTTTTTTTTTGTTTGTTTGTTTTTTGAGACAGGGTTTGTCTGTGTAGCTTTGGCCATCCTGGAACTTATTCTGTAGGCAAGGCTGGCTTCCAGCTCAGTGATCTGACTACCTCTGCCTCTTGCATGGAATAAAAGTATGTGCCACCACTGCCTGGCATCCCACCCTTGTTTATAAACGTGGGTTTTGGTGATCAAACCTAGATCCTCCTGCTTGTATGTCAAGAAATTTATTCGCTAAACTACTTCTCTAGTGTCCCTTGTCACAGTCTCCAAGAATGTATTTTTAACCCAAAGAAACAGTGGCATCTTTCAAGTAGATATGATGACAAAAAATGAAAAAGGAGGAAGAGGAAGAGGAAGAAGTAGCAGAGGCAGCACGAGTTCCTTCTTTGAAGCAATGAAGAAATGCAGAGACGAACCTCAGTACACGGACGTGGAAAGCAAGTGGGAGAAGAGTGGCATGTGATGTAACAAAGTGGAAGAAATATTCTCAATGCAGAATTGAGATAAAGAAGGAAAAGGCCGATTGATCTTTCAAACCCTAAAGCATTGAATTTAGAGACAGATACCAGGAATTGAGCACAAGATAGCCCACTGTTAGTTACTTTGCTAAATGGCCAAATACCTGAAGCAACTTAAGTCAGTGAGTATTTATTCTCGGCTCACAGTCTGAGGGGATACAGTCTATCATGGCGGGTAGTGCTGGCGGGAAGAGTGTGAGACAGCCTGTGAGCAGTGCATAAGAAAGCAGAGTGCACAGAGGAATAGCCAGGCTGTAAGACCTCCAAGCCTACCCTATGGATCAGTTTCCTATAATCCAATCTCTAGATGTTTCTCAAGTTTCCAAACAGCATCTCTATTCCTGGTACAAGTGTTGGACACATGGGTCTGTCGGGACGTATCACATTCTAACCATAGCAGTTGTATAAAGGGGTTGCCTGAGGTCTACAGATGGAAGTCATAGCCCCGAGAAGTACCAGTCCTATTCCTACTTAACTAATCCCTGTTGTTACTTATCTTATCCCTATTCCCATTTAAATGGCATAACAGCCACTCAAATCTCACCTTCCAGGAAGCAGACACATGATTTCAGGAGAAAATGCACTAGCCAGGCATTGCATTTCTGAACATAATTGAAATGTGGGTGGATAAGTCATCTGTTTTCTTTTTCAGAAAAAGTCAGTATAGCCATTCCCCACTAAATTCAGTCTTCCACCTAACCTTGGAGATTTAGATCTTTTGCAAATTCAGTTTTACTTCGCCCAGAAAAGATATTGAGTGATGTGTCTTTGGAGAGATACCACATTGAAAGTCTCATGACATCCACTTAACACTAATTGTTCTCAGGTTTTTTTTTTTAATTTTAGATTTATTTTTATTATTTTACGTGTATGAGTGTTTTGCTTGCATGTACATCTGTGCAGCACAGATGATGTATCACTGGGCAGAACATTAAAAAATTGAAGTCTAGCGCTGCTGAGAGTGATGGAGATTCTAGGCAGGGGATCAGAGTGGAGGGGCAGTGCTCCAAAAATCTGTGTGGGACTTTGTATCTTCATCCCTCATATCATGAGATCTGGGCAACAACAGCTGCTGAGATGTCTGGAGTGAGCGGAGGACCCAAAGACCCAGAGCAGCAAAATGCTTGATGATTTCAAATAGTGACCAGGAAGACTGGAGAGACGCCACTCAGCTTTCTCTCAGTGACTACAAAATACCTCACAGACCAATTAATGTTTGAGGCTTGGCTAGTTAAATCACTATCATCCCCCTCAGCTTTGTGCATATATATATATGTGTGTGTGTGTCTGTGTGTGTGTGTGCTTGTGTGTATGTGTGTAGCATGTATGTATGTATGTATGTGTGTATATACATGTGTATATGTGTGTGTATGTGTGTAGTGTGTATATATGTGTGTGTATATGTCTGTCTGTGTTGTGTATATATGAGTGTATGTGTCTGTCTGTGTGTTGTGTGTATATGTGTGTATGTATGTAATGTGTATGTATGTGTGCATGTGTGTATGTGTATATATGTATATATATGTGTATATATGTATATGTGTGTATATGTATATGTGTGTGCGTATATGTGTGTATGTACGTATATGTATGTATGTGTGTATATGTATGTATGTGTGTATGTGTATATATGTATGTATGTATGCATGTATGTGTCTGTATATGTGCTGTATGTATATATGTGTGTATGTGTATATGTGTGTATGTGTATATGTGTGTATGTGTATATGTGTGTATGTATGTATGTATGTGTGTATATGTGTATGTGTATGTGTGTAGTATGTATATGTGTGTATATGTATGTATGTGTGTATGTGTGTTGTGTGTATATGTGTGTGTATGTGTTGTGTGTATATGTGTGTGTATGTGCGCATATGTATGTGTGTATGTGTGTAGTTATATATATATATGTATATATATGTGTATGTATGTGCATGTGTGTGTATATGTGTATGTTTGTGTGTGAGTTGTTTGTGTGTATGTTAGCTTGTGTGTCCATATATGGATGTGTGGACATGGTTGCATGTGGAAATGAGCGCATGTGCATGTGGAGACCTGAAGTGGATCTCCACTCAGTGACTCTACCTCAGTCACTTTCTGCTTTACTTCATTACTGAGCACCCGTCTCTCACTGACTCTGGAGCTTACCAGTTCCAGCCAGTTGAGTCAGCCAGCTTGCCTTTAGGTTCCCTGTCTTTGTCTCCTGAGTGCTGGGACTACAGGTGGCCACCATGCCTGCCCAGCTTTCCAGTCTGTTCCGGGGTCTGAGTTCTCATCCTCACACAGGGCTCTACCCACCAAGCCATGCCCCAGTCCTGAACTGTTGGCTTTTTTTAAGTTCATTTGGGCTTCTCAGTACATTTCTACCTCAAGATATTTATTTCCTTAAAACTGAAGATTTTTTCTCTTGTGATATCCCATAACACTTTATCATATTTCTTTCGTGGAATTTATCTCTTTTGTATATTTAAATTAAATGCTCTGATTTCAATGTTCTATCTCTCAGCTAGACAGTGAAACTCACTGAAGGTGAGATCCACTTAAGATTCCTCATTGAGGAATGAATAAAGGTGAATACCCAGTTTGGACCACTGGTCACAAAACAACCACGCTACCTAATGGAATCCCTACTTGTTCAAGGAAAATGTCCTAGAAAATTCCCACAATTCAGGAGTGATAGCATTCAGCGTTTCCTTTACAGAAGCAGATTTGAAAAGTCTCTAATCGATGTTGTTTCTCCTACCACAGAAATCCCAAACCAGCTTTCCCTTTTATTTTGTTTTATGGTCTTATTTTTTATTTTATTTCTCTTTTATCCCCTCCTATATTTTCCTTTCCTCTCTTTCCTCATTTCCTCTCTCCCCTCTCCTTCCCCCTCTTCTACTCTCCCAGGCCATCCCTCACCCAGTTTTGCCCCCCTCTCCTCTCCTCTTCTCCCCCCTCCCTTCTTTCTGGCTTCTCTCTTCCTTGGTGTGATGGTGATGTGCCTGCAGACAGAAAGTGTGCCATGCAGGGCTGAACTCCTTCTTAGAAGAGGGACATAGGTGGTAGGAGCTGGAAGCTTCCCTAGCTGACCTGCAGGAAAGCCGAGTCCCTTGTGTTTGCATTTTCTCGGTGAAATGAGGGTCCTAATGCTTTAACAACTGTCTACTGCCAGGAGAGAAGGATCTGCAGAGCAGACATTTCCCCTCAGAAGGGGCTTATCTCTTTAGGATGATTAGGCAGGCGGCAGAGTCGAGTGAGCTGCAGTGAACAGGACTCTTGGGGCCTGACTTCTAATTCTAGAGCTGTCTGTCTGTGACTGGGAGGCAGCTCACTTAACCTTTCAATCAATTAGCACTACCTGACACTCAGGTTTGGAGGAAGACAGTACATACAAAACGGAATAGTCAGAGAATCCTAAGAGTTCAAGAGTGTCATCGTGCTACAGTGCCTGTGACCTTGGGCTCCAGGAGAAAACTAGATTACATAGATTTGGGCATAGTTCCTTAACTACACTAAGCTTCTAGTTTCTGTTTCCCAAGGTTGTCAGGATATAGTAACAGGCACTCAGCCATCCCTCATTCATAGGTAGCTTCCGAATATGCTGTTTTTTATTTTATGTAACACACATAGTGAGACACACAACTGAAAAGGAATAGATTTGGGCATGCTTTTTTGCAAATTGTTGTGCAGGGTCAGAATATTTTTTTGTTTTTGTTTTTGGTTTTTTTTCTTACTGTGAGGACATCACGCCCGTAACCTGCAGTACTAAAGACACTTTGTTTTTGTCATTGATTCAAATGACAAATAAGTTCTTGTATGCTTCTTTATTACACCCTTCTATTTGAAGACACAAATCTGGGACAATGTAGCCTGATTTTGGTGTTTAAATCACCTTTATAAGCATATTGTACCCCTCTCCTTTCCCAGAGAACTTTAGCATTGATCGAGTTTGTGACATCAGCCTGCTCCGAAGGTTAGGGTTACGTTACATGTTAGGACTACATTACACGTTAGGGTCCCATATAATATATATTATCAGTGAATGAGGTGGCAGTTTCAATGGCTAAGTGCTATGCCGCAGACACAAATGTCCTTATTATTTCCAGTTATGCTATACCACTGAGTAATTACATCACTATGTGGGAGTTTCGTTACCTTAAAATCAAGTTTCTGTGCTCAGTGGAAAATGAAGCTCAATGAACCTATGAAAACAGCCTTGTGAATAGCAATGCAGGGGCAGTCTTCCTGCGGGAGAAGTAGCAGTGGCAAGTAGAATTAGCATCATTCACGGTGTTGACTATGAATTTGTTTCTATATGATTTGGAGACTTTCTAATTCTTTGGTATAATCCAGTCTCACGGGGACTGGATTAATCTAAATTAAGGTCCTATCTCATTGTATTCTGTGGCAGGCTCCTTTAGTCACTGTCTTCCTGAAGTCTCAGACTGTGTTGACCACACAGGTAGGAGGGTCAGACATTCTGGCCCCTCAGATGCACTCAGCTACACTTGGCTGATAGTAAGCTCATAGTAGGAAGTTGTTGACAAAAGGGCTGACTAAGCTCCAGTGCAGAACTTCCCTCTAGTTACCTTTCTCTATGAAGTCAACACAGGTGTGAATTGGAAGGAAGTATAAATCAGGCAGTTTTCATAGAAGGAAAGGTGTCTTTCCCAAGGGAGGAAAGAGAACTGCAGCATGTAGAAGGAACCATTTAATAAGGAAAGAAAAGGTACAGTTTATGTATTAAAACATAGAACAAAACCAAGAATATTAGGCAATGAGACAAGAAAGGTGTGACTCAATCCGATAAGTTTTTCCAAGGGAACGTCTGGCATTTCTGAGGTGTGGTGATCACTCAGCAGGTATCCTGAGGTTCTTTTCTTGATGGAAGATGCATTAAACAATGACATTCCCTTGGCTCCACTTAATGCTGGAAGCTTCCTCAAACCACTGGAAGCTTACCTGACTTTCTTGGCCCCTCTCTTTATTTAAGGCACTGGTCCTTAACCTGTGAGACTTGACTCCTTTGGCGGTCAAATGACCCTTTCACAGTGGTCACTCAAGGCCATCAGAAATTATAGATATTTACACTATGATTCATAACAGTAGCAAAATTACAGTTATGAAGTAGCAACAAAAATAATGTTATGGTTTGGGGTTACCACAACATGGGAAACTGTATTGAAGGGTTGTAGCATTAGGAAGGTTGAGAATCACTGACTTAAGAGAATAGCAGAGAGAAAGGTGTGGGGAGAGAGAGAGAGAGAGAGAGAGAGAGAGAGAGAGAGAGAGAGAGAGCGCATAACAATTTCCCATTGTTTCCTCTGTGGTGGCAACTTTGCAGGTAAGGACCCTCCTGTCCTTCATTTCCAATGTTAGCATTATAGGAATTATTATTAATGTTATTATTTGTGTGTGTGTGTGTGTTTGTATGTGTGCTGGTTTTTAAGTATGGGAACATTTGTGTGGAGGTAAATGGAAAGATCTCAAGGGTTGGTGCTTACCTTGAACTTCAGGGGCTGGGTACATAGGATAGCCTGTCCCCAAGCATCAGGGATTTCCACTTCAGTATCTATCTCCCTTCTCCTGTAGGAGTGCTGGGGTTCCAGACACACACTGTTGTGTCCAGTTCCACGTGGGTTCTCAGGATTAGAAGTCAGCTCCTCATGCTTGCATAACAACACTTTATCTCCTCAGCCCCCACATTTGCTAATTAAATGAGAGGTTGGGCTTAATATATATCAGCATATTGATTGTTCTGACCCAGAGAGTTGGTGTGGACATAGAAAAATAATCTTGTTAACTTTGTATGAACGAAGTTGAGAGTGGCGAGAGGGCTTAGCAGTTAAATGTGCTTACTGCTCCTATAAAGGACCAGGGATTTGTTCTTAGCACCCACACAGCAATTCATAACTCCCTGTAACTCCCCTTCCAAGGGCTCCCCTTCTTCTGGCTTCTATAGTCTCTGGCACTTTCATGGTACATACACATGATTACTCACTCAAGCTCACATACATACATACATACATACATACATACATACATACATACATACGTACAAATAAAAAACAACAAATAAATTAATCTTTAAGAAATAAAAAGATTATGCCACTGAAGATGTGGGGTCATTTCTTACTATACATGACCTACTGAATGTGTTGTATTTCACAAGTGTCTTTTGTAGCCTAACAGCCCCCTAGGTTCTGTATGCTACCTTTGATTTCTCTTTCTGAGACTATACCAAGTTTCAAAACCTAATAACTCTTGGCAGCAAATATAATAGGTGACATTGTAAGAAGGGAACATTAGGTAGTGTGGTAGGCTGATGTGCTTTGAGGGAGTAAGCTAGAGTAGGCTTCCCTTCATGGGTACTGTGTTTCTGGTCTCATTTGCAGTTCCCATCTCCTGAAGATGCTCAGCAGAGTTCCCCAGTACTGAGACTTACCCTTCACAGTATTGTCACAAACGGTAGGGATGAGTGGGGTTTGTGGCTCTCCTGGCATCTCAGTCTTAGGTCTCTCTTTTTTTCCTCAGAATATTAAGCATTAAGAAAGTTTATTCAAATGTAATATTTGTCTATATCTACAATTTATACTATATTCATATCAATACCCACAGCTCATTATAATCCATAGACGTTTTCTGTATACTCTAGCTTTCTATTTTTTTCTCATTGAATTTTACATTAAAAATATTAATGGAAAAAGAGGGCATGAATTTCAAAGAGACAAGGGAAGGGTGTACGGGAAATTTGGAGAGTGGAAAGAGAAGGGAGGAATGGTATGATTATATTATAGTCTCAAACATTAATATATTTATTACTGTGAAGAGCTGGGGAGATGGCTTAGTAAAGTGCTTGTCCTTCAGACAGTAGTATTAAGTACAATGTGAGAACCTGTGTAAAAATCTTGAGTGTGGTAGTGGGTGCCTGTAATCAAAGTCCTAAGGATGGGGAGAGTAGGAGTTCCCTGAGGAAATCACTGGCTAGCCAGCCTCTCCTATTTGTTGAGCTGTGTGTGTCAGTGGAAGTCTCTGTCTCAAAATAACAAGGTGGAGGGTATTCAGAAGACTAACACTGTAGTTGTCCTCTGCCTCCTATGAGCATGTGCGTGCTATGAGTGTGTGCCTACCTGTGTGCTGCACACATGAACATGTGCACACATACAAATACTATTATTAAGACTTCGAAAACAAATAGAAGAAATTCAAATGGACTTAAATGGCAGGGAGATGCTAGCGGCTCACTGAACGGGAGAGCTTGGAGTCCTAGGAATAGGAATGACCTGATTCAGCACCTTGGGGTTCTGCAGTATTCAGTCTAAACCTGTGTCTGTCTCTTGTGGCCACAGATGGCTTTTATGGTTCTCAGGACCACTTGCTTTCCTACTCACGTGACCTGGGAATTAGGGGATTGTTTTTCTGGCACAGTTAGAAAGGAGAGGATATTCTTTGCCATATATACTATTACATCTATTCAAGTTTGCTCTACATGAAGTTATTGGATCATAGTACTCTGTGCCCAGAGTTTGACTTTGCTGTTTGGTTTTAGCCAATGTGCATTCGCTGTGAACCTTGACCTAAGCCTAATCTTATTTCAAATGTCTGAGCAGGAAAATGGGATCGCTGATGCCTGGGAAGGAAAGCTTGAGGGTGTTGTTGAATGAGAAGCTTTGAGGTGGATGTTGTGTCCAAACATGCTTGTCCATAGCTTGTCCATGTATCTCTTTTGTAAGTCCTTGTCCTCTGGTCCTTCTTACTGAAAGCTTTTGATAACCAGGGCATTGGGGATTTGTGGACTTTCACAGGGGTGGGAGCCAGAAATCTGTTCTATATGATTGAAAGAGTTTGGTAAACCTCCCTTAGAATTTAATAGGGGTGTTTACTTTCAACAAACAAGCCTAGAAAGTGTAATGACTATATAGAATACGCCAATCTCAGTAGCCTACAGGACCTCAAAATCAGCCGTGTGTTTCTTTGATGATATACACCTTCCTGATTCAAAATGACAGTAGCTTATTTGATTGTTTGTTTTTATGATACACCAACTCCCAACGAGATGGCTCATTATTCAGTTCTGTGCAAGGCAACTTCCCTTTAACAAAGACAAGATCAATAATCTTTGGGATGGAAGTGCCCTGTTCTAAGGTTTTGCTTTCAAATGATGCCTTTTCAGACATGTCACAAATACTAATTAAATTTCCCAGCCCTTCTATGTAATAAGCAAAGAGGAGTAGACCCAGGACCCTCTACAGTTTAATGTCAAAAGCAATGGCTTCTACTGTTGAGGCCCACAGCAACAGTATCAGCCACCTGAAGCTTTGCCATTTGACCTTGTTCCCTTCCCGGAGGTGACAGTATGCACAGTCAAGCAGAAGCAAATGTATTTTGTTTGGATTCTACCTGGCATTGGATTTTAGGAGTCTGAAGGACAGTACTTGATAGTTTTGTTAGCACATGGGACATGTAGACACAATGACGTGGGACACTATGACTAACAGGTGGATGCCTGGTATCCCTGCACTGGGAATTTGAAATTTTTAAACTTTTAACTCTCAAACAACAGAGGACTCAGAGGATTCCAGTCACTGGTTAGCTATGCTACAGGTCCCTTTAGGATTAATTTGAAAAGAGAAGCAAAGACTTTGAAATGGTGCTAAGTGTTTGGGAAGAAATGGCTGGCCCAATCTACTGGACTTTGAAAGGGTTTTGGTCACTCTGCGGAGGAAAACAAAGTCTTGCTCAATAAGTCACAAGCACAGTATAACAAAGAGAGGAAACTATGTATCTTAAATTTAAAAATAAATGAAGGCAAAGATGTCTTCTGGCTGAAAAGAGTCACCTGGAAATTCCCTAGAGGGTATGACATCTAAACTTAGGCTTTTAAGAATGACCTGGGTTTAGATGAGGGGACAGGATATGACAATGACCAGTCTTACTGAGCCTGCATCATGGGGGGAAGAGATTTATAAATAATTAGAGTGGGAGGTGGGGTTTGAAAGGACGTCACTGGGGTGGGAAGTCCAGGGAGGAGCGTGGAGGGTACCACGTCATGAGCATCACTTGAGAAGTGTGTCTAATCCAGGAGGAAATGTAAGACTCTCAGGGAATTAATCTTACAGTCGTGGGTCACTCTCTCATAAAAAAAAAATATCCTTCAGAGCTCGTATCAGAGGCAGAGAACTGGAGCAGCAGAGCCGGGCCGGGTGACCGGTTAGCTCTGACTGGCACAGTTGCTGTTCCTCTGAAGCTCAGATACATGTACGTGAAGAACACTGACCACCATGACAGATGGTAGCCAGTCAGGCATCTTAGAGCTACAGCCCAGAGAGAAGGGTGTCTTACATAAAGTCATGTTGAGGAGCCTGGAATGGCTTTTTGAATAGCAGTAGAACTGGTCGACAACTGGCTTTAGACTTCTAGTGAGTGAGAGAGACAGGGTGGTTTTAGAGCTCTAATAATGACCTAGGTCCAGCGTCTTAGGCTAGCATTATCTCCAGACTGTGGGCGAGTTTAGGAAGTCTAGCTCCTCGTCTGTAATGAAGAATTAGACTGAACAGCAGTCTCTAGTGTGAATCCTGCATGCAGTTAGTGACACAGGAGTTTCCTTTGGATCACTCTGTGATCAAGGTCAGGGGGCAGGGCAGCACTCTGAATGCCACGCCTGGAGCAAAGTGAACGCTTGAAATAGAGTACAGGGAGAAAATGAGCTTGACTCTGTTGAAGCTGGTCCTCTCCAGCATCAACATCCTGGCTCAGTAGACTCATTCATCTTCCCACATGGGATACTTTTGGCTTTCTGGGAGACATTTTGAGATGTTTGGGACCAGATCCCCTGCAGGTCCCTTTCTATGTGGCCTCCAAAGACATTTAACCACAGATTTTTAAAAAAGATTTTCTTTAATATAAAAACTTTTTATTATTTTTTTTACTGTCCATGTATTGTTATTTTTCACATTCTTTCCTCTCTTCCAACTCTTCCCCACTTCCCTGCCTACCTAGCTTCATGTTCTTTGTCTCTGTCTCCCTCTCAAAAATAAAACAAAAGAAAATCAAACAAACAAAAAAACTCCATTACCAAACCAAATTATACAAAACCGCCCAGAGCTCGAAACAGGTGAAGTGAGCAGGACAGCAGCAAGAGGCAAGCAACTCAGATCCGGGATCACCAGCACTGTGGTTTTACCTGGGAACAGCTGTAGGTGCTGAAGAAACACTTCAAGGTGGCCCCCACCCTGATCAGGAATCTGGGAGGTCTTGGAGGCCAGACTAAACCTGAAGGAGGTGTGAGTTGAGACTTGGTTGGGTTGGTGCCCCAATCATCATCATCATCATCATCGCAAAGTCTAGGTACAAAGAGTTAAAGTGCCCGAAGGGCCACTTCTGACCCCCTAAACTGAAGGTGCATGGTTGTCATCTTCACTCCTCTTTTCTGAGTGGGCTCATGGAACTCAGGACGACTTTCTGAGGCATGATGACCATTCCTCTGCCTCCACCACGCCCATGTTGGGTTATTGTTTTATTTTGTGGTTGTTTTGTTCCTAGTCTGGGTTTGGAGCCTCCTAACCTCCTAAGGGACGGACTGCCTAACTAGTGTTGTGAGACGTCATTTAACATCATATTTTTGGAATTTTGCTTTTTAACCGCACCCCCCCCCTAGTCCCCCATTTTGAGACAGTTTCAGTACCAGTTTAACCTAAAGTCAGCTGCTTCTGTTAATTCCTTTCAACTTCCTTGTCAGGGACTTGCTGGGTTTTCATTTCTATCAATGGCAGATTGATAATAAAATTATTCACAGAAACTAAAAATCCAAACACACACACACACACAGACACACACACACACACACACACACACACACACACACACACACACACAGAGAGAGAGAGAGAGAGAGAGAGAGAGAGAGAGAGAGAGAGAGAGAGAGAGAGAGAGAAAGAGAGAGAGAAAACCTATGGAATTTGTTTTATTGGCCAACTATTCCTGGCATGGGGCCTGCCCTAGGGTGTGGCTAATGTACTGGGTGACTCTCCATTGGAGAAAACTGATTTTCTGTTTCCCAGTAGCTATCAATTGCAAATGGCTTCTTGACTAGGTTCTTTGAGACAGCTTCCCCCTTTCCCTCTGCGATGGTGTGAACTTGTGTGAATACAAAGGGAGTTTGCTTTTCCAGCATCTTTGAAGGAACTTTCCCATCAATAAAGCGGAACCGATCATTGCCCTGCCCCACCCCCAATCACTGCCATCTCAGAGTTGAAACTGGTTAAAAGAGGTTTTTTTGTTTGTTTGGGTTTTTTTGTTTTGTTTTTGTTTTCTGACTTGGAGATTCTCTGAGGTCGACTGTCCCTGGTCGCATTGTCATATGACTTCATTAGACACCTTTATATGCTTAGGAGCCATCAGCTTCACCTTCCGGTTTGGAGTCATCATTTTTCTAACTTACTCTATTAACCAGGGAAATAGCTGGGGATTCCGCCCTCCCCACCTTCTTTGCATCTGTATATAATGTAATTTAACCTAGCCAAAAAAGACACTGATTGTCCCACAGGACTTAATTAACTCCCAGCTTCGCTGTGCTCCGTGGAAATAATAAGAAAAGTAAACGTTCCGGTGTTCCGTACCTGTCCACTTCCACCTCTGCTGCATAATGAGATGCCAGCAATGGTGACACTGATGAGGTGTGTAAGAGATACTGATTACAGCAGGCGGAGAGCTGCCTGCCTTAACTCCCTCGAAATCCGGCTGGGCTGCAAGATCTGCAGACCCAGGGAACAGCTTTTGCCTTCCCATTCCAATTCTGAACATCTTCCTTGCTCACCTAGCTGCCGCCCACACGCGCGCCTGAGCAGTGCCTTTGTTAACCTTTAGCTCTGCCTTCTGCACCCAGGGTGGATGTGATATCAGCTGTCACAGGGCAGGTGCCATGTTTATCGCTCTGCCAGTAGCAAATCCAGCCTGGAGGAGCAGGATTCTCCTAGCTAGCCCTCAGGGGAGCCCATTAAGAAATTGCAAGGCTAATAAAAATCATGGCGGATGAAATTGCAATCCTCTGGTGCCACTCCGTGATGGGGTTGACTCTGGTTTTACATTTTAATGGGGATAGGGATCGAAGATTTGAAAGAGAACTCTTGTTCAGGCAGTACTGGGAGTCACACCTTCCAGACTCAGAGATGGAAGGGGCAGCTAGAAGACAGGCTTCCTTCCTTCTTTGTGTGAGGCTTCAGCCTATTTGAGAAAGGGATTTATTAATGTGCCTGATATGCTAATGATCCCCTGCTCCTGGAGGAAAGCCTCACCCTGCCATAGGGCATGAAATGTGGGGCACAGTTAGAGATTTCCAGCCTTTCAGTGAAACCCAGTGCCCATTCTTAGGGAAGTCTAGAGAATTCATGAGGTCTACTTCTGTGTCTCAGCAGAATTGTTTAAAACATTTTTATACCAATGGCTTCCCCAAAAGGAAACGGTGTAGAATAGAGTCATTCCGGCTGTTTTAAACCGTGTCTTGCGCAGGGACCACTCTGTCAGGAGGTGATTCTGCATTTCCTGGCTTGTCCCTTCTCTTCAAGGAATTTATAACTTTGTTTAAATAGACTGATCGTTTCAATTGTTAAAATGAGACGTGCAGCAGCTGATGAGATGGCTCAGTGGGTAAAGGCACTTGCCCATAGGCCCAAAACCTGATTATCAGCCCTCAGGACCCACATGGTGCCTAGAAAAAATTAAACTCTCCAAGTCATTTTCTGACCTCCACATGAGGGTTACAGAATGTGTACTTCTCTGTCTCTGTCTCTGTCTCTGTCTCTCTCTTTCTCTCTCTGTCTCTGTCTGTCTGTCTGTCTCCATGCAAACATGAAAGACAGAGACAAACAGAGATAGAGACAAAGCAAGACAGAGACAGAGAGAAAAGACAGTTGGTGGGGTCTGTTTTTATTTTATATATATTATCTGCAACCACTGTAATAATGCAAATAATTTTGTTGAGTGAGTGCCTCAACAAACATGATTAAAATGAATGTTCCTTCCATGTATGTGTAGTTTACTCATTCCGAAGGCAAAGGCAGCATGGTCATTTGAGTTAAGGTCTGGGCGATATAGAGATGCTGTCTCATAACACCAAAACAGACTCATGTTCCCCAGACGGAAGTAATTTCTTAAAACATTTGCGGCGAAAATTTAGAAACCTTTGCAGAGATTTTGGATGACAAGAAATAAACAGGAATCCCACGTTGACCAGTGAGAGGACTTACACACCCAGTATGTGGCTTTCCCCTGAAGCACTTGCCCACTTGAGAGGAAGATGCCTGGCTTCTGAAGCCCTAATGCTTCTGCTGTCTGCTGCTCTGTGGAGCAATACATAGGTCTCAGACACAGATATCTAGCACATGCTTTTGAACTATTTTAATCTCAATATTATAAATAATGTTCAGCAGAAAATTTCTTCTAAGAAGAATCTCATCTTTATTTATTTATTTTTGCTGTATGCTTTTTGTATAGGAATGGGTAATTGAATCAGTAATTCTAGGATGTTTGTTTCATTTTGTTTTATTCAGTTTGCTGGTTAGTAAGATAGTACATCTCAAAAGGGAGGGATGAGGGATGCTTGTGTGAAAGAGAAGTTTCATCATTTTTAAAGGCGTACGACAATGATCATAATTATGGCATAATAACAAAGAAGATTTTAACTATATTGGCTTCTCCAGAATACCACTTCAATATACAATGAAATAAAACACAGTTTTATCTTATTTTAAAAGATACATGTTTAGTAAAATCTTGAAAGTTAATCAGGGGATTAGAAAAAATAATTTACTGTAGTTTTTAGTATTCGGTTGCTTTGACTCTGGCTAGGAAAATGTCAGAGACTGTGTTCTTCCTTCTTTGTCCTGCCAGTTACAAGGGTCAGTGTAAAGTGTGAAAGTCTTGACTTCATCTCCTATAAGCACCATTAAGAGGTATTCTCTGTGCAGTCAGTGAATCGGGGCCAGTCTCCAGTTGTGTGTTGGTGCTGGCATGCTATGTATGTGTCTGTGATTGTCTGCCTAACCATGAAATGCACCATCAGGGCAACTTTTAAGATTTCTCTTATTTCATCTTTAAAAATCATTCTTTTCTGTGTCATGGGAAATTGACCCTATTCTTTACCAGACTGCTTGTATAGTATAATTGTATGGTACAAATAAAAAGTCTTCACAATTGGTCTACTTAAGGCAATATGCATTTATAACTTCTAAATTAACAACTTCAAATATGAAAATTAAAAACACTATTATGATCAACTTTAAACACTCATTACTTACAGCTATCAGCTTATTTGCTCTTTTTTTATTTTTTTTAAATTTTATTTTCTAAGTTTTTTTTTATTTACATTCAAAATCATTTCCCCTTTCCCGTTTCCTCCCTCCCCGAAAGTCCCATAAGCTCCCTTCCCTCCCTCTTTTCCCCATTCAACCCCCTCTCGCTTCTCTGTCCTGGCATTCCCCTACATCCAGTCTTTCTAGGACCAGGGGTCTCTCCTTCCATCTTCTTAGAAATCTATTGATATGCGAATTGTGTCTATGGTATTCCGAGATTCTGGGTTAATATCCCCTTATCAGTGACTACATACCATGTGTGTTCTTTTGTGATTGGATTACCTCACTAAGGATGATATTTTCAAGTTCTGACCATTTGCCTAGGAATTTCATGAATTCATTGTTTTTAATTGCAGAGTAGTATTCCATTGTATAAATATACCACATTTTCTGAATCCATTCCTCCGTTGAGGGACATCTGGGTTCTTTCCAGCTTCTGGCTATTATAAATAAGGCTGCTATGAACATAGTGGAGCATGTGTCCTTACTGCATGCAGGTAAAGCCTCTGGGTATATGCCCAGGAGTGGTATAGCCGGATCTTCCAGGAGTGTCATGCCCAGTTTTCTGAGGAACCGCCAGACTGCTTTCCAGAGTGGTTGTACCAGCTTGCAATTCCACCAGCAATAGTGTTAAAAACCGCATGGTATTGGTACAGTGACAGGCATGTAGATCAATGGAACAGAATTGAAGACCCAGAAATGAATCCACACTCCTATGGTCACTTGATCTTTGACAAAGGAGCTAAAACCATCCAGTGGAAAAAAGATAGCCTTTTCAACAAATGGTGCTTGCTCAACTGGAGGTCAACATGCAGAAGAATGCAAATCGATCCATTCTTATCTCCTTGCACTAAGCTCAATTCCAAGTGGATCAAGGACCTCCACATAAAACCAGACACACTGAAACTAATAGAAAGGAAACTAGGGAAGAACCTTGAACATATGGGCACAGGGGAGAATTTCCTGAACAGAACTCCAATAGCTTATGCTCTAAGATCAAGAATAGACAAATGGGACCTCATTAAATTACAAAGTTTTTGCAAGGCAAAAGACACTGTCAAAAAGACAAAGCGGCAACCAACTAACTGGGAAATGATCTTTACCAACCTTACATCCGACAGAGGGCTAATATCCAATATATACAAAGAACTCAAGAAGTTAAACTCCAGAGAGGCAAGTAACCCTATTAAAAAATGGGGTACAGAGCTAAACAAAGAGTTCTCACCTGAAGAATATCTAATGGCTGAGAAGCACCTAAAGAGATGTTCATCATCCTTAGTCATTAGGGAAATGCAAATCAAAACAACCCTGAGATTCCATCTCACACCAGTCAGAATGGCTAAGATCAAAAACACAGGAGACAGCAGTTGTTGGCGAGGATGTGGAGAAAGAGGAACACTCCTCCACTGCTGGTGGAATTGCAAGCTGGTATTTGCTTTTTTTTAAAGAAATGTTTAGTTGTGTACTATTTGGTAGATTGTCCTTTAAAGGGCAGGAGATAGCTCAGTCACACTGTTGTCTTGTAAATAGGAAGACCTAATTATCTCCCTAGAACTCATGTGAAGAAAGCTGGGCATAGAGGGGCTCTGTCATCCAGAGCTGGGAAGTACAAAAAGGTAGCTCCTTGGGCTCATTGTGAACTAACCTAGTCTAATCATCACATTCCAGGCTCCTTGAAGCTCACTGTGAGCTAACCTAGCCTAACCATCCAGTTCCAGGTCAGTGAAAGATCCTGTCTCAGAAATCAATAGTGGACAGCATCTAAGAAACAGCAGAGGTTGACCTCTGGCCTCCACACACGTGTACTTACCCTCCATACGCCTGCATGTTCTCTCTCTCTCTCTCTCTCTCTCTCTCTCTCTCTCTCTCTCGAGATTATAATTTTAAAAGGGGAATTTACAAAGGAAAATTTAAGAATGTAAGCAGTCGTGTTTTCATCTGGAAATCTCTTATTACTTAATATGAGAGGATAGAATACATTTTATATGTATTTAAATTTATCAAATCACAAAATGCCTGGCATTTAGAATAAAAAACTAGGGCAAAAATCATGCAGACACAGGATTTCCCAGGAGCCTCTTTGCTTTCTCTTTTCTTAAATTTTCTTTTTGTTACGCTTCTTTCTCCTATTCGGGTCCTAGTTAGAGTTTAAATTCAGAAAGCCTAAAATTTGCCTGGTGAGTTTGCATTTTAAACAGATGTCTTGAGGATTCAAATAAGTGAAGTTAAAGCAAAAGAAAAATTTGCACTGAAGATGCCCTTTACATCAAGTTCCGTTGTCCGCCCAACAAACTCCTCATTAACTATGTGGGAACAAACCACGATGTTGATGCTCAGCCCTGGCTGTGTAACTGTAACTTTCTCTCTTAATTTCACAGCGCTATAGAGAAGATAGTGTTGGTTCCATTTTACGGGCACAGAGCTGAATACTTTGAAATGTTGCTCAAGACTTGCTCAAGGCCCCAGGGTTGGGGCAGAGTTGAGACTTTGCAGTTTACTTAACATTAAACCTCCTTTTAAGCATAGCATTGTCTGCTGACTAAATGGTAGGGTTAGGATGGAGGGATGTTATGGGAAAAGGATAGTGTAGGATGCAACATGAATTTGTGACAATAAAAAGATGACTTTTGATAGTAAAAAGAGAGGGATGCGCAGTTCTTCAGTTGGATGTGAGGTATGTCCCCATATTTACTAAGTGGGAACAGAATTTCAATGTTATTTTGAAAAGTTTGACCCATAGGACAAGATTATCTTTAGAGCCTATAGTGATATTCTTGGCATTGGAATATGGAGGTCTATGAAAGATGGGAGCGACTTCACATCTTCCTGTCTTTAGCTAGTAAGAAAATGATGCCCCCTGAATGGAAACAAAGAAATCTGCCAAACAAGGAAAGTGAAAGGAAAGAGGTGGCCGATTTTATCCTGGCTGGGACAAGCTACCTCTGCACTAGGTTGTTGAGCTGTCGAGAGAAAAGGCAAGGAGGTCTCGCAGTAACCACAGGCTATGCAAAGAGATAAATGGTTGACCCTGACCGGTGTCAGCCTACGATTGATGCCACTATCAGCCCTAGTGCCTTCCTAGTGATTTTTTTTCTAAATCTTTGATAGAGTGTGTTATCTAGTTACTGGCATGAGGGCAATAGCCTGGAGGGGTGAAGGAAAAAGAAAGAATGAAAGGTCACTCCAGGAGGACATTCTCTGTCCCACTAAATGAGAAAAAAAAAAAAGATCTAGTTCAAAAGGGAGGAAATAAATAAATAACCATAAAAGCGACTGCTGGATGCATGGGTGGGGTAAGCCACCGCCCCTCCTCCCTCTGTGCTCCTTCTTCTCTTCCTCTGTTCCTCTTTTCTTTCCTTCCTGCCTTCTTTTCTCCTTCCCTTCACACTTCCTCTTTCTAAAAAGACAAACGGAGATAGACCTGGAGCTACTGAGCTGTTGTGCAGGGCAGTACTTAAGGGAATGGGGAGTGGGGCTGTATTAGCTGATATGGTAATAGTCTTCATTTCTCTATTGAACTTTTATAATGGCATTTGGAGGAACTGAAAGATTCTGAAAGAATATGCCTCACTTTCATAGAATTTTCCCTTTTCATATCACCCCCCAAATGTAGGGTGTCCCCAATGGATCTTTTTGCATAAGGTAAAGTGCTGACCACAGTACAGATTCTCCTTCTGGTGAAGAACCACACTGGATCTGACCCCTGGGTCTCCAAAAGCGGCTCTAATGAGTAGAGAATTTTTAGTGGGTGAAGTTCATCATTTCAAAAGCCACAGCCATGGCTGTGTGTATTTTTCACCTTACACCATCAGTTCTTGCCAGCAGATACTGTACAAGGCTCCCATGGCACACATTAAGCAGTCTGCCTTATAATCTTCTAACAGAGACGTCCTAACAGTAAGTAAAGAGAAGCCTTGCTGCTGGAAAAAGTGTGTTCGAGTCCCACATTCCATCTAAGATCCCTGGGTCCTTGACCTAGAGACATACTTCACCTTAGTGAAGGAGTAATAATATTCTTACCAATGTCCTCCTGTGCAGTTTCTCAAGCATAAATTGATTGACGGGTAGAAGAAGCTTAAGAAAGCACTAAAACATTATTCAACTGAGGATTTTCATACTAGTAGCATGTGGCTGTGGTGACTGACAGTACTATGGCCAAAATATCTGCAGAGAAAGCTTCAAAGGCCACATGGAGCAGAACCCTGAAACAGTGGTTCTTGGAGATTTTCTTAGGAGTATTTAAATGGAGCACAAAGTAGGGGAGTGATGTCAGGGCTAGGTGAAGAATACATTGTATATACTTTATTGTTCCTTTCATAGTTTCTTAGTTCACAACATAAAATATATGCTGCGTAATTTAATTTACTAATGCAGTTAAACTATGTGATATACTAAGTTTGAAATGAGAGCGCATTTTGTAAAGGAGTTGTCTCAGGGCTGGGGATATAGCTCTGTCAGAGAAGTATGTACCTGCAAACAGATCCATACCACCCATGTAAGGACCTGGCCATAGTGTCCTGAGTCTGTAATTCTAGCAGTGGGGAAGGAGAGATAGATAGATGAGTGACAGGCAGATAAATTGATAGATAGATGATAGATAGGTAGATGATAGATTAGATGGTAGGTGATAGATAGGTAGATGATAGATAAATAGATAGATAGATAGATAGATAGATAGATAGATAGATAGATAGATAGAAGAAAGAAAGACTATCCCTGAGTTTCACTAACTAATCAGCTTAACCTAAAAACAGCAAGCTCAAGGTCCCTGTAAGAGCTTCTATATTAGAACATACGTGAATGGCTCCCCAGGAATCCCACCTGAGGTTGATCGCTGACTTTCATAGAAGTGCATGCACACAGGTACACCTGCCTCCAGGGAAATAAACACACATACACACACACACACACACATACACACACACACACACTAAAATAAATCTTTTTTTTAAATCAAGCATAAATTAGATATAGTAGACTGTCCTGACCTGAAGTGCTCAGTTCATTAATGTGTGTGTGGTGTGAAGCTCAGTTCATTAATGTGTGTGTGTGTGTGTGTGTGTGTGGGTGGTGTGAAGCCCAGTTCATTAATGTGTGTGTGTGGTGTGAAGCCCAGTTCATTAATGTGTGTGTGTGGTGTGAAGCCCAGTTCATTAATTTGTGTGTGTGGTGTGAAGCCCAGTTCATTAACGTGTGTGTGTAGTGTGAAACTCAGTTCATTAATGTATGTGTGTAGTGTGAAGCCCAGTTCATTAATGTGTGTGTGGTGTGAAGACCAGTTCATTAATGTGTGTGTGGTGTGAAGCCCAGTTCAACATGAAGACATAAGGCATTTCATTTAACCAAAGAAGACGATTTTACTTGGTTTTATTTTTCCATAAACGGTGATGCTAACAACTGAATCTTCAGAAAGTATATTTTCCTTGATTTTGGTTTTGTAAAGCACACTGAAGGAAGGGAATGACCACTAATATTAATTACCTGTTACATGCTGGGTAATCATCACATACATTAATTAACTCAATGAGAGTGAGCTTTGGGAAAACCTCTGCATTTCTTGTATGAAGAGTTGAGTGTCGAAGAGCATCCAGCAGTTCTCAACCCATGGGTCATGAGTCCTCTGTGAGTCACATATTAGGAATGTACATTAGGATCCATAATACTAGCAAAATCACAGGTATGATGTAGCAATGCAATAATTTTATGGTTGGGGTCACCACAACATGAAGAATTGTATTAAAGGGTCACAGTATTGAGAAGGTTGAGAACCACTGATGCCTCATGGCTACCCAGCCAGTATAGGAAGGGATTTGAACTTCCATTGCCACCTCTAGAGCTCCATTTCTACAATTCAAATAAAATGGTTATTGTGATTTGGGGACTTGTATGAAAGCAGTCAGATACCCAGAGTCCACATTTTCAGCTCAAAACACCTCAGGGAAAAGAACTTCTTCTCCACAAGAGGAGAAAACTGGCTATACTCAGATCAAGACTCAGGCTGATTTGATCAGTTTCCCATCTGGGAGGCCAGATTCTTCGGTGTTATTTCAGATTTATGGAGGCTTTAATGTCATTGACGCATCTCCTCAGTGCTCAGAGTCACAGCTTCACCAGCCAGTCCTCACTGCCTGTCAGTTTTGCCAGGAAGCTACTTGGCTTCTGTGGCGCTCAGTTTTATTATGTGCAAATAAGGCTAATAATGGATGACCTCACAGCGTTGTGAGCTCTAAGTGGGTTATGGAAGTGCAGTGGCTGAAGTCTACTGAATTCTCAATGAGTGTGTATCACCATTATTATCTCTCTGTTCATCAGCCTCTACCCTCAGCCTCGAGTAGTTCTATAATGTTGCTCCAGTTTTCTTTTTAAATAGTTTCTCAGGCCAAACACGTTTGCTTTATGTGGTGACAAATATGGGATCACCTGGCTATTCTCAGCCTGGGTCATGTGCATACATATCTGGCCTCAAAGTAGAATGCTTACGGAGACTTGCTGGCTATTGGTCAATCTCAGTGGCCTCATTTCTTCTGTGTAGACTGGTAGTCTTGTAACTGCCATCATAATAGCTTCCCACTGGCTTATGTATGCGTCTCATGATAAGTCCAAGCAGCTTGTTCTGGGCTGGGTGTTTAGGAGTAGCTGCACCACCATGAGTTATATGAATATATTTCTAAATTTCATTTCAGGACCAACCTTTGGATGGCATCCTATGTTTTGACATTTAAAGCCTTGTGAGGTCTTATATTTTTCTTAAGGAATGAGGAATGGGAGAAAAATGAATTTCCTCCAGAGACATTAATTTTTTTAAGTGAAACTCTCCCTTAAATTGCCAAATGCTGTTTAGTTTGAAAATTATTTTCTAAAACATATCGATGATCTTTGTGTCCCTATTACCTGATTAAAGGCAAATATTCTTTTGATATTTCTATATCATTATTATCATCAAAACTTTTTTTTTTAATTCCAAAATAATACCCCAGGATGGGGATTTAATTCAATAGTGGAGCACATGCCTGGTGTGTTCAAGGCCCTTGGGTCACAACTAATACTAAAAAAATAAGGATAAAGTAAGATGTAGAGAGTTTTCTCTTGCACTGACAAAGCGTCTGACTGAAGCAAGTTAAGAGAGGAATTTATTTTGGTGGTCCATCATGGTGTGGAAGGCAAGGTAGCAAGAGTTGGTTACATGACATCTGCCATCAAGATTGGAGATACTTTGCTTGGGTTCCGCTTTTGGGCAGTCCAGGACCCCAGATCACTAAACCCATGTGTTAGATTGGGCTTCCTGCCTTAATTAACTTAATCTCAGAAATGCTCAAAGACTTGGCCAATTCTAGATTTGGTCAAGTTGGTGATTGCAGTTAACTACCACCTCCAGGGGTAGGACTCAAGTTTCCTGAGGGTGCCTGCCTGTCACTGAATGGCCTCCTGATTATACCAACCTCCCTTTGCTCCAAGACTGTAAAGTTCACCGCTGGGTGATTTTATCAGCCCCTGCTTCCTCCAGGTGACACCCTGGTTATACAAATAATTGACAAAATTTCCCAGAGACCTGTAAGCAAAATCACATTAAAAAGGACTGAGGGGGTGTGAAGGAGTCCACAAGGTTTGGTGTGAGATCCTGAGACGTGGTTCACTGCCCTCATTTCCCACCACAATGACTAGGATTGCAAGACATTAGCTTTGCACCTGTCCACCCTCAAGACCCCATGGAATAGTGCGTCCATGTTATCAACTATTTCCATTTCTGCACTATCTCCTTAATAGTTATAAATATACAGATTTCCATTTCCATTTATTTTTATGTGCATTGGTGTTTTGCCTGCATCTATGTGTGTTCCAGGCTAACCCATCCTCTAGAACCAGAGTTACAGACAGTTATAAGCTGCCATGTGAGTGCTGGGAATTGAACCCTGGTCCTCTGGAACAACAGTCAGTGCTCATTAACCACTCAGCCATCTCTTCAGCCCCTCCTTTTTATTTATTATATTAAGATTTATTTCTCCTTTTGGTTTTTATATCTCAAGTATGCCAATTAAAAAAAGAATTGTTAACATGACCCATGGTGCTAGCTGCTTAAAAACTTCAAAGAAGAAGTTGTATGAATTCATGTTGGCTAAAAAATTAAATAACGAAAGTGTACTATGACTTATTAATGAATACTGTCAATTATATTAAAAATACTATTTATACCTTTTAGAAATAATATAGAAGTCACATAGCATGCGGAAATACAAGAACATATAAAGATCTTATTGGATACTTTAAAAGAGATTCTTGATTTTTTTTCTATGGGATAAATATCTATTAATAACAATATCTTTGGACAGAGTTCAACTTCCTGGCTCTCTCCTCTAGTTATTTTCCTAAGTCATTGCCTCTGACTTGCACCAGCTCTGGTGCAGGGACCTTGTCCTTATCATAGTTAAGTGTAGCTCATCCTTGGTCTGTTGAATGCAAACTTGAAATGCTATGTTATTTGGAGTTCACAGATTGTGAATTTCCTTTTCTTTGTAACTGAGATTTCCTCTCCATTCCTCAGAGGCATTCCTGATTAGGTTATAATTTCTGCTTTTCCTTTAGTCTGTCCAAAATTGCCTCTGGCCAAGGAAATGTCTACATTCCCCAGTGCAACTCTGGCTTCAGGGAAAGGGTGGCGGTTACTGAATTTCATACTGATAGCAGCAAGCTGAGAGTCCCTGCAAGGTCATGGCACTTAGGATGCTGCTCCTAGGACCTTCCCACGAGTGAGAATGATGCTCCCAATGTAGAGGACCAACTGGCACTGTGCAATTCCACGCAAGCTGGGTAATCATGGCCAAGCTTTTATTTCAAGCTCATTCCCTTCTTTCTCATTTTATTCAGTCCTCAAGTCAGAAAGCCTTAAGCCTTCCTTCTTCAGGAGTGACGTAAGGAGCTTCCTCCTAGGCCTTCCTCTTGAGAAATCAACTTAATTAATAATGGGTTCGCTTTCATTTTGAGGACTTGAATTTTTAGCCCACAAGTATCCACAGCATCTTCCCAACTTTATTGATCTATTTAATCCTTACACTCTCTGGGGAAGGATCATTTTAATGGCATTACTAATAAAGCATAAGTATTTTCATGTTTTCTTAATGAGCAATGACTCCTCTAAGGTCCCCATATGCTTGCTTTTTTTTTTTTTAACCTCCTGGTTTCCTTTTATGGTCCTATGACAAGGTTGGCAAATTTGCCCTTTTAATCCAGGTTGCTATAGAGTGATAAACTTCATTAATGTTTTCCAGCTAGATTTGAAAAGAATTAGAGCAGAGACTAGAAAGGGTTAAACTCTCCCTAACTCCCACCCCACCCCAGCATGCTGACTGAACAGTGTCCCGCCCCCCACCACATGCCAACTGAACAGCACAGGGATAGCAACTAAAGTGGACTCTGTAAACACTTTCTCTTGAAAGCTGTGTCCTTTCAATAAACATACTGTTAGGCGCTAGCAAAAAAATATTTCCAGTTGTCTTCATGGGTGGCACAGTGCTGGAAGCTGTTAGCTCACGTTCAGTTAAATTTCAGATGTCGAAGCTCATTAATAGTGAGTTTAGCCAAAGACAGCTCGTAAGGAGCTGTGCAAACTTAACTTCCTCAAATAAAAAAGAGAAGAAAGATGACCATTTAACACTGCCATTCCTCCCCCTGCTTTCCTCACCTCCGCTTCAAGTTGGTTTGGAGTTTTATTGACAGTAGGTTTCAAGTTTATATTCAACATTTCCCTTAATTTGCCTGGTTTCTTTATTCTCTCCTTCCCCCTCCCCCGGGACACGGGCCTATTACAAAGGTGTTGGGATGTCTCTTTGAGTTTTAGAGGAGTGTTTTGTGTGTTTGAAGCAGGCCTGGAGGAGTCTGTGGAAGTGTTAAAGCAGAAGGTTCAGCTTCTGAGAGAGAAACATACTGTGATACGATGTTCCTCTCAGATGCTGCTTCTAGCCTGGGCTGAATACAAATGTACAGGGAGATTCCATTTATATAGTAATGAAGTTTCAAGCTAAAATATCAGTACATCAGGCACCTCCACTATTTGTAATGTGTCCAGTTCCTATCACTATAGTAACTGAATATAAACAACAACAACAACAGATTCAGTTTTGTTCTGCCTAGTTTAAATTTACTTAAACAGTTATCACTATGGCCACCATGGTTGGTCAACTACTGTGCTGAATTATATTACAAGCTAATTAAAAAGAGAATGAAATACTAATCATAAACTTTGTGTCAGTCTGGCCTCCCTTGTAATTCTGACTTTTCATCAACAGTGGCTCTAAATTTGCAAAGACTTCCTATGCACAGAGAGGTAATGAGCATCTTCTGCATTTGGTGTGGGAGGCTCAAGGAGCCAGGACAAAGCCTTCAGTGTGCTTTCCTGAGGAGCTGTCTTGGAGTATCTCTAAAAGTGCCTTTTGGAGACACACTGGGCTAGGTTTTGAGTCTAAGAAGAAGAGAGGGCAGAGTATAATGGGAACAGGTTGAGGGTGAATGTGTAGTTCAGGTTTATCATAAGTCTCTTCTGGGAATTTACCACAAGTCTCTCTTGGGAGCACACAGAGGTCCCAATAGAGGTATGAACTCTGGCTTTCCTAGCCTTTTTGATTCAAATAAGGTAATCTTGCTCTATTCCCAATGGTTTGCATAGACTTAAGAAGCTGGCCAATCTGGATACATTTGTTTATTTATGTATCTATCTATCTATATATCTATGTCTGTCGGTCAGTCTGTCAGTCAGTCAGTCAGCCAGTCAGTCCGTCTGTCCATCCGTCCGTCCATCCGTCTGTCTGCCCGCCCGTCCGCCCGCCCACTGATCTATCTATCTATCTATCTATCTATCTATCTATCTATCTATCTATCTATCTATCTATCTATCTATCTATCTATCTATCTATCTATCCATCCATCCATCCATCCATCCATCCATCCATCCATCCATCCATCCATCCATCCATCCATCCATCTGTGAAAGTCATTTGTTATAAACACTTCTGTACTTCAAAACCTAAAGGAATTAAGTTATTGGACCATATTTAGTTATTGTCTGTGGATTTTTATGGTGTTTGATTCATCCATAAAGGTTTAGATCTTTTTTTTTTTTTGAGACAGGGTTTCTCTGTGTAGCCCTGGCTGTCTTGGAACTCACTCTGGAGACCAGGCTGGCCTTGAATTCAGAAATCCTCCTGCCTCTGCCTCCCAAGCGCTAGGATAGGTTTTGATCTTATAAGGTCATGTTGAGTGGGCTGTAAATGTTTGGGGATGTTTGTGTGGTTTCTTTTAAAAAGCCTTACATATCACTGAGATATTTCTGCATGCGAGAGTATAGTCTGAGAGGTTTTTAAAAAGACTAGCTTTCAGTTGTTTTTCTTCTCTCCTTCTTCCACCAGCACCCTGGTTTTGCTCTTCGAGGAGAGGAAACAATCCTCCCTACTACCATGATGTGCTTTCTGATAGCTTTTTCTTGACAATGAGCTTCTTGAGAGCAGGGTGTTATATTCATTATCTTGTACTCAGGGTCTCCATGGGAACTGGCTCAGTAAATGTTTATTAACTAGACTTAGTAAAACTTCACTAGTTGATACCCTAACAACATTGTACTTGAAATATTTAACTTAAGAGAAAAAAATGATTCTATGGACTCTTACACATTAATTATCTGCATGCAAATAGGAGCTGCAAATGACAAATCAATGCCATCAAGTTACTGAGGTGGATCTAGAAATGTTCTGGTGGAAGACACAGGCCAGCAATTTGAGTTGTACCTGGATGCCTGGATGAATATATACATATACACACGTATGTGTGTATATGTGTGTGTGTATATGTATGTGTATATGTATATGTGTATATATATTGCAATCTTAAAAAATATTAACTTTAAGAGAGGATATAGTAATTGTAAAATTTCTGGTCACTATAATTCACTGTGTCATTTTTGGTCACTTGTTCTATAAGTCCCTAGGCTTATATAGTTACAAATTTAGTCAAACTGCCTGGTGAGTACATCTGTGTGCGGAGTGTGCATTATTGATGTGGAAAGTGCAGGGCTCAAACCTGGCAGAACTCAGAGTCTAGCAAGATAAACCATTGACATGATATGGTGCATAAACACAGCATTAGCAGAGTACAGGCAGGCACAGGGGGAAACGGAGACTTTAAAGGACCCCAGAAATCATCACAGGCAAATCAAAACTGGAGCCAGACCTTGTGAGATACTCTCAGGATAGATGTGGCCCAGTCACACATGAGTGTAGTTATGGTACATTAGGAGGCTATGTGTCTGGTGGTACAGTCTGAGGAGTAACAGGATTTAGTGGAAGCTGGGAGAATGGGGAGTAGTCAGGCATGAGTCCTATCTAGTTTTGGGGTTCAGAATTAACATTATTTGAATTTGGAGTTTTTTTTTTCTTTAGGTACTGGGACTCAGTTCTCATGTACACTCCATATCAACAGAATCTTAATGTTGAGGATGGAGAATATAGGCCAGCTATATGACAGACACTGTCTGTCTGAACGTCTGTCTGTCTGTCTGTCTCTGCTTCTCTCTCTTTCTCTCTCTCTTTCTGTCTCTGTGTGTATGTGTGTGTGCATGTGCATGTGTGTGTTTGTGTGTGTACATGAACATAAATGCATGCTTTAGAACCGAGACTATTTCATTGTTGAGATGTAGAAAGTCTTTATATATTTTGGATATTGATCCCATATCAGATACACCATTCACAAATATCCCCCTTTATATGGGCTGCCTTTTTATAGTATTGGTAGTGTATTCCTGTGGACAAAGGTTTTTAATTTTGATAAAGTCTAATTTAGTTATGTCTTGTTTGTTGCTCTGTTTTGGGTGTCATATCAAACAAACCATCATTAAATACAATGTCATAAAAATTACTCTTATATGAACAAGCCTAAAAATTTTCTGTATAAATTGCCATAGCCTAATGTCTATTTTTGAAACTCAATCTACTTATGTAATGAAGCTACATTTATTTTCCCAGGTTTACTCTATAATTTGTAAATTTTTCTAGGTGCTTTATCATCACTTTTAAAAGAAAATTATTGTTATTATGATCAATATTTTAATAGGATTTTTCTTTTTTTCTTCTCTCACACATTAAATCCAGACTGTAGCCTCTCCTTCCTCCATTCCTCTGAGCCCTACTCCCCTAGATCTATTCCTCCTCCTTTCCATTTATCAAAGAGCACACATCCTAGGGATATCAACTGAACATGGCCTAACAAGTTACAATAAAACTACACACAAACCCTCATATCAAGGCTGGATGAGACAACCCAGTAGGAGGAAAAGTGTCCCAGAGCAGGAAGAAGAGTGAGAGACAGCCCAGTTCCCACTGTTGGGAGTCCTTCGAGAACATCAAGCTACACAACCATGGCAAACAGTCCATGCTGCCTTCTTTGCATTGTCTTCAAAGGTTTTCAAGTCAGTCAAGAATTTGAAAATGCTATTCGAAGCTAAGGAAGGTTTGATTTTGATTTGATCCCTTCGGACAGCAAATTTAAAGACTTGATAGTCGAATGTCATAAGAAGAAGGAGAGTAGGGAGAAAGTTTGTTTTGAGTTTATGTGATTAATAGTGTAACAAAGTCTTCCGCTTCCGACCTGGTCATCCATTTTCTGAAGCAAACCCAAGGAGTGCTTTGTGTAGAGGCCAGTCAAGGGAAACTTTATCTTGAGGGGAGATATCAGAGAGTGTCAATCATTTAGAACTGGGGAACAAGGGGACTGGTAGAATGTTTTCCGTGGAATCTGTTGAAGCAGGGTTTACCTGCAGGACATAATGATACGCCACCAACAAAAAATTTCGAAAAGCAACATCTATTTTGAGTTGGCTTTTTTCCGGGCTCTACCCCTACTCAGTTCATTGGGTAACCCTGTAGCGGTGACTTAGCTCTGTATTTATAAAATGAGGTCTTGATACAGATAGCTAAACTTCCATTAAGCCCTGCAGTGGTACAGGAAGGCACAGAAAGCATTGTTTCTTTTCACTGGGGAAACGGAGAAAGAAGTTTCTGTTTTCTACAGCCTAGATGGAGCCACATGAATAATTAATTCCCAACAAGTTGAGCAATTGATTTTCAGCAAAGGGGCAATTCCCTAAAGTTGGGAGGATTCTGGGCAAAGGCAATTTGTACTTATTTCTGAGAGGTGTTGCGGCTGCTGATAGCACTCTGATACGGTTTATTGAGCAAGCTTCTGGATCTCCTTCAATCCCTAGTTAGTTGCATTAAGGCTTGTTTTGTGGGGGCCTCTGGCTTTTGAACTTGTTTAGCATTGGTGGAGCGTTCCTTTGAAAGATGAACAATTTGAACAGGTTTTCAAGTGTTTGTATAAATTTACTGTGGGTATGTTGTACTCTCATGTTTATCCATTATGTGAACTGTATACAATGAATTCCAGGTGACTGTAATGCAAATGATTAAAGTGCATATCTATCTGAAAATTATACTGAACTTTGTGAATGTTTGGAAGGACTGTAGAAATGATGTTTTCCTGTGCGATTTTTGCTGAAGGTGAGTTTATTAAAAGAAAAATACACATATTACATTGATCTTGTTTATCTGTAGCCTAAGAAATAAATTAGAGATAACCACAAAAAAGCAATGTTAAATGCATACATTTTGATGTACTACATAATTGACCATTGATTTTTGGCACATTTTAGTCACTGAAACATTTAACTCCTGTCACCGCCTGATTCTTTTGACATTGAACTCTTGCATATGAAAACTTTAAAAATATAAAAAGCAGATTATTTTCCCATCATGTCAAATGGCATGTGGTTTTAATCCCCGAGAGTGGAGCGTTTCCATCAGACCTCTCTATCTGAAATCTCTAGGTCTATTTCCTCCTTTGCTTGGGCTGCTGTTACTGGTAGTTGGTGTTATTTAATTATCTCTACATTTTAACTGTGGTGTTTACCTTTAATATCGCTGCAGTCAGTAAGTGATTCATTGCATTTGGACCTAAACAACAATGTGTGGCAGATGCATTTGGGTCCAGGAGGACAATGGCTCTGAAAGTGGGCTCTAAGAGCTTAGAAATGCAATTATGCATTTATGACTGTAGAAATAGGTACCACAAGTGCTGGTTCATGGTGAATTTCACAAAAGATGCTGAGGATTTTGAACAATATGACTGTTATATACTTGAAAGGCATCCATCCTCCAGGGGACAGGTAAGCTTCAAAATCCAGGCACTTGAAATTTCATCGCAGTTAGAGAACTCATGTGTCTCGGTTTACTCATTCCTGAAATAAGGGTAGTAATTTTTGGAGTCAGCATTGACAGCAAAAAACATAGACCTTCTGCCTTATCAGAAATCCAGCACTGTCGATATGATGCTTAATAAAGTACAATGTTACTTTCAAGCAATCTATTAGCCTTAACTGGTATTTCCTTTGTCCTCCTTATAAAATATATAAGCAAATGAATCTAATCGAGGTCTGTGAAGAAGGAGGTATAAGATGGGTTTCTTTGTTTGGTTTCCCCCGTGATGTACTGCCTTTCTCTTTATTGAATTTTAAAATCTTATTTCTTTCAAGACATTCATGAACACTGCACCTACAGGACTCTTCTCTTTCTCTTTCCTCCCCTCCATCTCTTTTCTCCCCTCCATCTTCCTTCCAAATTAATGATTTCTTCTTTAATTATTATTGTTATATGCAAACATATATGGATATAAACATATGCATATACAACCTATTGATTCAATTTATTGTTGTTCATATGTACGTATGTCCTGGGCTGACCCTCCTGGGATTGGATAGCCTATGTGGTAGCTCATCCCTGGAGGAAACTGATTCTTCCTCACTCAGGAGCCATTGACTGTAGCGCTTTATCTATGGGTGGAACCACATGGTATTCCACCTTTTTGATTTGGTATGCTAACTGATATCATTATGTAGATCTTGTTCAGACAACCACAGTTTTGAGTTTTCATGACTACATTTCTTGTGTCATTACTAAAGGACTATCTAGCATCAGGTGTCTTAGGCTTCTGACTCTTACAAACCTCTCCTTTCAGCCCTTGTTTCCATGTTTCCTGAGCCTTAGGTATAAGGGTTGTATTATCAGATTATCAGCTGGGATAAGCTGCCCATGGTCATTTAATCTCTACATTTTATCCAGTTTATTTTCAAAGCGAGGGAATACAAGTTCAATCATTTGCTCCCTTCAGGAAGCAATGCCCATAAGTAGTAGTGCTATTAATCTCATCTATACTCAAATTGTTCCACAAAAAATATCCTCTGTGAGCTTTGAGAAATTCTGATGTTCTTGAAGGGCACATTTTATGGTGGTGCTTGGCATTAGTAGGATTTTGCATTTTTCAACAGCTAGAGAGAAGTTGTGATAACTTTGGATCTTTGTGACATTTACTCTGTAGCTTGAGTGGTCATAGCTCTCCCTTGACAAATGAAAGGTCTGTTGCACTTCTTCATTTACATTTCTTGGTATCACAAATCTATATTTGTTTTATGCTGCATGTTTTGTGTATGTGGAGTCATTTATGCCTTAAGAACAGGCTGGCCTGCTGCCTCAAACTGACTTTCAACATAAGCTCGTCACAGATCTTTTTCAGCAGTAACTTCAGAGAGGAGGCAGAAAAGCAAAAGCCTTTGTTTTGTGAATATTGTTTTCCAACAGAGTCTATCATACATAGTAGGTTTCAATTGATTCTTAGTGACCACATTCTTAGAAACTTCATTGTTGCCTTATTATGTCCCATTTTGATAGGAAACATGGTTGAGTTTACTACTTGAGGTCTCCTAAGGGTGTGACTGTCCAGCTACCTTCCCATCTGGAGCGCATGCCATCTTCTAGGCCCATGTAGGTTGTCTGATGAAGCCAGCTTGAGTCTGTACAGGTTAGGGCCCCATTTTCTTGCTGACTTATGGTCATGGACTCTGCAAAGGTCCTAGAGGCTGCTCCTGGGCCCCAGCTCCATGGTCCTATCTAGCCACATGACAGTGTACCCTTTCAGAGCCTGCAGGGAAAATCACTCCTAAGGACTTACCTGATTAGATCAAATCTGTCTCACTAGTTAAAAATAACTTTCTAGTTAGTATACATGATATTGGCTTACATTATGACACTTCAATTCATGTAAGCATTTGCGCGTTAATATCTATGGATATCGAATCATTGTTGCTTTATCCCTATTGTACTCTTCCATACACATGCTAGATTTTTTTTTCTGTTCTCCTAAAGAGACTCCTGTCTCCTTTGTGTCATATATATATATGTATATGTATATATATATACATATATATGTATATATATATATAAAATACATATTATTCCACTTTTGAAAGAAAACATGCCTGTGTTTCCTCTTCATTATCCTCTCATTTTCCTTCATCTTGAATCCCCTTCATAACACACACAAACATACACACACACACACACACACACACACACATACCTAACCTTGTTTGTGTGGTCATAAATATTTATAAATAAACACATACATCGTATAGATTCATGCATGAAGGAAAAATGTATTATTTATCTTTCTGAGTTTGATTTCTTTTACTTGGCATGTTGATCTTCACTTTCATCCATTTTCCCCAAAATGAAATGAGTTTTTCTACCCGCCCCCCCACCTTTTACACTGTACATACCTGAATTTTCTCTGTTTATATGTTAATTGGCATCTAGGCTCACTCTGTAACTTGGCTGTAACATGACAATAAACATGGGTGTGTAGATGTCTCTGATGGATGCTAACTTAGGTATCTTGTTTGTATGTACTCAGGAATGGTATTTTTATGTCATATGGCAATTCTGTTTCTAGTTTCTAGATGAACCCTCCACATTGATTTCCATAACTGTTGAATGCATTTGCATTCTTGCTAGTAGTATACAAGTATTCTTCCTTTCCAGTATCCTTACCACTGTATATTGCCATAGTTTGTGTTCTTGGTGATAGCTATTCTGATTGAGATGAAATGGAATGTCAGTGTAGTAGAATGTGTGTGTGTGTGTGTGTGTGTGTGTGTGTGTGTGTGTGTGGTGTCTATGTGCCCTCCTCTATTGCTATTTACTTTATTTTTTGAATCAGAGTCTGTCTCTGGACCGGGAGCTTGCCAATACAATTAAACTGGCTGGCCAATAACCCCCTAAGATGCTTCTGACTCTGCCTTCACAGCAGTGGAATTTTAGCTGCAAGAGATCACGCCTTGATTTTTATGTGTATTCTAGGAATCAGACTCAGGTCCTCATGCTTACATAGCAAGCACTTTACCAATTTAGCTTTCTCCCCAATGTGGTTCTAATTGACATCATCTCTGATGACTAAGGTCTATATACTTGTGTGTGTGTGTGTGTGTGTGTGTGTATGTGTGTAGGGGTGTCCTGGATCATGTTGAGTTTCTGATGATACAGATGGTATGCTGGATTTTGAGAGATTGCCAGACTCACTTTGTGAGATCATCTGTCTTCTGCTGATGTTGCTGGCATTTGTTAATGTTTTTTTGTTTCTACACATTTAGGTGTGTCCAAGGAGTGGACCTAGTCCTGGAGACTTCTGAGACTCAGTTGATTCTATTTTCCTTTAAGAGACTCAGACTGGAGTAGTCCTTAAGGAATCCACCCTATGAAGTCTTTGGAAATCTTGGGTGTATACCTGGTTTTGTGATCAGTATTCTCTAAAGCTGGGGCATTCTAGAAAACTTAGCTATGTCTGCTTCTGATCAAAATGTAAAGAATTACCCTACGGTGTCTTTAGACACAGAGATGTGCCCTCTCAGTTCTTTGTCCTCTGTGAGCTATGGACAGATTTTATCCAAAGAGGTGAGAGGAGCAAAAGAGGAATCACTGCCAAGGGGTCTCAATTTGGGTCAATCAGAGGCTTGCCCATTCTCCTGAGCGATTGTTCATTGTGGCCATCCCTTTAGCCTAGGAGGCATATGTAGTCAACTTCGGTTTATTTCTGTTTTTTTTTCTCTTGCCTTTGAGGAGATCATTATTTGTATTGTATAAAAATGGTAGCCCAAACATTGGAAGCAATTAGAGCTGATGGTAGTGAATACTTTTGTGGTAAGAGACACCAATGCGCGCATAAACTGGATCTCATTCTTTGGGCATCTTGCTGCTTCTCTTTGCCATGACACGTTCATTTGCTTCCTTTCAGGTATAAAGGGGACGCAAAAATGAAAAGGAGGAAAAAAATGCTTTCCCTGGTGTGTGGAACTGAGAAGCTGTCAAAGGCTCATAGCAGGGAAAGTGTGCTCCAGTGTATTCAATCACCGAAATTAAGTGTTTTTGAAGGCAGTGCAGTCACGGGTCTATTGCATGGGGAAATAACATGTTGTAGTCCATCACTTAAAATGTTAACCTTGTCTCTTACTAGTGACTGCAAGCAGGAACACGTGCTGTATGCTCGCTGGTTAAATGGCAGCGTGTCAGCTCCGTGAAAACGGCTAGCATGTATCTGTCAATCTTCAGATTTGACTCTGGGTGTGAGAATGCAGACATACACATGCATACACACATTCACACACACAGCTACCTTTCTTCCACTTATCTTAGTGTGACTTTCCAAGACCTGGCTTATTATTTACTTATTAGGAAATAGGAATTAAATTAATATCTAGTATTTAAGGATGTATTCTTTGCTATGCTGTTTTTATTTCCAATCCTCAAATTCTTTATTAGCCGAGTTACAATTACTTATATTTATCTATAGAAAATTCTGTTTTGATTGTACTTTAAAGCAATTGGAATATACATATGCTAGAATGAGCTCCTTGTAAGTACCATCTCAGCAGTATGAATTACACTATACTAGTAACCCACCAAACCTAAAAGATGTACATGACAAATATTTTAGATTTTGTGGGTTATATTGTCCCTATTGTGACCTGGGAAGAGCCACAAATTACACATAAGTGAATTGCTAATGCTGTAAACCAATATCAAACAGAATAGGCCACATTTGACTTTAGACTGTAGTTTGTATACCATTATGTACTACTGAATCATTTCATATAATTCTTCTATGGCATATAAGATTTTGATGCTCCCTAGGTCTGTCCTTAATGTTTCTTGCTGCATCAGCAGGAAGTGCTCAGTAGCAGCAAGTGCTGAATACATTCCCTCTTCTCCCTTGAGGTCCTGACACGCCTGTTGTCCTTGCTGCACTTTAGGCAAGGCCATTCTTCAGGGTCACCCCCCCCCCACACACACACACACTCCATTAGCCTCTGGCTCATACTCAGTGTTTCGACTTCAGTCTCTTATCAGAACTATGTAGCCAGTCACTCAATGTCAATAGTTCCTGCCACCACCCTGACGTTTCTGATCCACTTTACCCTGTTCTTTTTTTCCATTTCTTTCAGGGCATACTATTTATTTTATATATTTATCTGTGATCCTACTAGAAAGTAAGCTCCTTGCCATCAGGGGCTTGGCATTCTTTGTGCTCAGACCAGTGCCTGAGGTGTAGTGTGTGCTCAATAAATATTTGTTGGATGTAGGGATCTATCACTCTGGAGTGGTAGACAAGGAGTCTAATGGGAGCCCATGATTATTAAGCAAGGTAACACCTGCTGAGTGAGTTCAGTAAATCTTGCCTCTATTATTGTTTATTTTTTTTTAATGATTGAAGATAATACCTTCCTGAATTTTGTTGTTGGGAAGATTAACGACCCTGAGAATAAAATGTATAGTGCCATACCTGGGACATTAGAGGCATTCAGTTATCAACAAGTGAAATGTTCTTCAGAAGTAGAATTCAGAGGAGGCATTGTTACAATAGATAAGAAGATGGAGAAGAAGATGAGGCTCTGTGAATTAATTTTTCTTGTAGATGGGGATGGTCCCAGACATGCTAGTGACTCATATATGTGAAGCAGTGAGCTGGTAGCAGTCATTTTTGAGAAGTCAGGAAGGCGGGGCTCAGTTTGTACAACCAAAAGAGGAGGCAAAACAAATTAATCCTTTTTAGCCATGAAAGAGACAGACTAGACTGGACAGAGGCAGGAGTCTCTGGCATGAGATTCTGCTGATAGTTCATTGAGTGGTTGAAGTACTCTGTGTGTGGAAGGACTTTCTTCTGCAATTCTTTCATCCAGGAGGATTGATAAATAGTAAGTAAAGAAAGAGATCAAGGGCCAGAAGGACTCCAGGAAGAATAAAGTACGTTAAACAAATTGAATTGGCTTTGCAGTCTCCAAAGAGTTAATAGATTACAGGTCAGGGCTCCATTGGTAATCCTGAAATGCTCAGGTGACTTGCTTTGTCTTTTCTTTTTTCCTTTCCTTTCCTTTCCTTTCCTTTCCTTTCCTTTCCTTTCCTTTCCTGTCCTTTCTTTTATTTTCCTTTCCTTTCCTTTCCTTTCCTTTCCTTTCCTTTCCTTTCCTTTCTTTCTCTCTCTCTCTCTCTCTCTCTCTCTCTCTCTCTCTCTCTCTCTCTCTCTCTCTCTCTCTCCCTTCCTTCCTTCCTTCCTTCCTTCCTTCCTTCCTTTCTTTCTTTCTTTCTTTCTTTCTTTCTTTCTTTCTTTCTTTCTTTCTTTCTTTCTTTCTTTCTTTCTGTTTCACAGTTACTTGACATTATATTAGATTGTGCCAATTCATTGGCTGGTCAAGGTTTAAAAACGAAGAGGCAATTAATTTACTAAATTTCTCCTATAAGGCTACCTCTCCCTGCTCTTTTGAGCCCATCACACCTTTGTCTATAGATTTAAGTACTAAATCAGTCACACTGTAGTTATCTTGATATTTCTTTTTTTCTCCTTGATCATATAAGCACCTGAATAACAGGAAGAATTCACAATTTTTGAAGAATTATCTTCCCATAAACTCACACAAATGTTTGGAGTTTTAATATCACTTAGCAATATGATCCTACTGTTGGTATAGTCAAATGATAAGAGAACTGTATTATTTAATAAGTGGCATGAAGATAAGAATTTAGGTAGAAAAAGCAAAAACAAAATATTGGAAAATATTGTATAATACAAATGCTAGCTTAATTAGGAAATGCATAGGTAGATATACAACCCACTAATAAAGATTCTGTTGAGTGGTATTTATTCCAGCAGCAAAGAATGATTTCTGTGTAGAATGGTGAATAATATGTCAGGTGAAAAGGCAAATAAATTTAGCTTCTTTTTTTTTTTTTTTTTTTTAGACAGGGTTTCTCTGTGTATCCCTGGCTGTCCTGGAACTCACTTTGTAGACCAGGTTGGCCTCGAACTCAGAAATCCTCCTGCCTCTGCCTCCCAAGTGCTGGAATTAAAGGTGTGCGCCACCACTGCCCGGCCTAAATTTAGCTTCATAACAGTTAAAAACTCTTCTTTTTAAAGAAACCCTAGATAGAACTTATGCTTTGCATCTTTGTGATTATTAAAAGATTTTAAATTGCAGTGCAGTGATGACAAATTTAAAGGAGAATTGGCCATTCATTTCTTTTAATCGTGTTTTATGGTGTGCCATGCATTGTAGGTAGTGAAGATTTAAAAAAAAAAAAAAAGCTAAAAAGCTCTCATGAACCTTCTTCAGAGACTGATAGGGCCAGGCACGAGTACGAATGCAAGCACAATGTACTGTATAGTAATAGGGGCTTTGGAGAAACTAAGGAAGTTTGAAGGTTAGAGAAAATATTGGCCACAGGGATTTGTCTTTTCCATTTGCAAGACTTGCATGCTGTGTAAGAAGGCCTTCTGGTGAGGTGTCAAGAACTCTCTTCCTTGCCTTTGTGGGTCAGCTGTGACCACAGAGATTTCCGTGCTCCACCTCGTCTGCAGCACTAGCTCAGTTCATGCTCTCAAATCGGTCCTTCCTCTGCCTGATGTTCCATCTTGCTGATCAATGACTTCTTTCAAGATAGCTCTCGCGGAGTGAGTCCATTTAAGGTGACAGGGAAGATTTGCAGACATTGCACATTCCCCAAAGTTCAGAGAAGTGCTGATGTGAACTAAGAAGAGCACAAATTGCATAAGCTCCCTGGCTGAGGCAGGAAACTTTTCTTTTTTTTACTCTTATTTTATTTATCCATTCGGAATTTTTTGTTGTTGTTTATTTGGGGGCTAGATATATAGGGCTGGATAAAGCTTTGAAGGCATATCCTGTTCTGTTCAAGTTTCTCTCTACTTAATGCTTGTAAGGAAATGATTTACCTCATCTGCAGACTAGAAGTGACTGATTTATCTATCTACAAGAAGAAAACTATAGTTGAAGGCTGAGCATCTGGGAAGCTATTGAGGAAGGAGCTTGTATTAGGTGGAAGCGAAGCCTCCATTGACCTATGAGCTGTGTATGTGCCAGCGAGCATCTTCTGAACCAGGGATATCCTACTCTAACCAACAGAAGAGTTTCATCTGTATTGACAAAGATCTCCATGTTAATGCTTTCAGCATTGGTTTTTTAATTGTCCTAAAGAGTGGTGGGTTGGAAGGTGAATACATTGATAGGTGAGTCATCTCCATTTGTCTGTGGGCCATTACCCTGAGAGTCTTGTATGGGGAATGATCTGAACAACACTGTCAACTCTGAAATGGAGAACTACAGTTTTTTTTTATTTTTATTAGATATTTTCTTTATTTACATTTCAAATGTTATCCCTTTTCCTGGTTTCTCCTCTGAAAACCCCCTAACCCATCCCCCTTCCTTGCTCACCAACCCACCCACTCCCACTTCCCTGTTCTGGCATTCCCTTATACTGGGGTATCAAGCCTTCTCAGGACCAAGTGCCTCTCCTCCCTTTGATGTCCAACCAGGCCATCCTCTGCTACATATGCAGCTGGAGTCATGGGTCCCTCCATGTGTACTCTTTGGTTGGTGGTGTAGTCCCTGGGAGCTCTGGGGGTACTGGTTGGTTCATATTGTTGTTCCTCCTGTGGGGCTGCAAACCCCTTCAGCTCCTTGGGTCCTTTCTCTAACTCCTCCACTGGGGACCCTGTGCTCAGTTCAATGGTTGACTGAGAGCGTCTCCTTTTGTACTCTTATGGCAGTAGGCTTAGCTGCATGGATCACATTGAAATTTTATAATCATGGGCATATATTGTTCTTCTTCTCCAAGCGCCTGTTAAAGAATTAAGGCTACATCCACATTGTTTTTACCTTTGAGTACTTCATCCTTGTTTTCTATAAAAGCATGAATTGTCAATCCGAATGTACATAATTTACCATGCCTTTACTATGCTAAGGGGAAATTTGGGCTCCAAGCCACCTGAGACTTTGAGTAATTAACATTGATGCCCATTTATACACCACACTGAATAGGAAAACTTAATGGGAAATTATTAAAATTGGAGCAGGATATCATAGGAAGAATGGTGAATTCAAATCTCTCTCTGTCTCTGTCTCTACCTCTTTCTGTCTGTCTCTGTCTCTGTCTCTGTCTCAACCCTCTTCTTCTCCCTCTCCCTCTTTCTTAGCATAGAACTAGACAACAGGAATGGAAATGTGACAGGGTACAGATCAAACTCGGTAGGTTAAGAGAATGCAGCATTTTTGACCAAACATATAGGTTGAGAAATACAGCATTTTTGATAATTTAGGTTTGGGCACCCATTTGTTCATACATTGTATTAGAAGAATGTGTGTGTGTGTGTGTGTGTGTGTATAGTATGTGTGTGTTTGTGTATCCTATATGTGCATAGTATGGAGGGTATAGTATGTGCTGTGTGTGTTCAGTCAATGATTTCTATTTAGGCAGTTCCTCTTTTTTAGTAGAATGAAGCATAAGCTCAGGAAATGATAAATAAATGTTGAAGGAGTTCTATGATTTCCTGTCAGAATGATAAGGAGAGGGATTGACTAAAGTTAAGCTTTGAAACATATAGTTGTAGGGAAGAAGGCCATACTTGAGCAAAGATATGGATGCGATAATTGGGTGAGCCATGCAATATTTTAGGAAGAGCATCCCAGGAGAGGATACAGGAGTAAAAGACCTCAGGTGGGAATTTGCTACATGTGATTGAACGCCTCTATTTGATTTTCTATTTGTGCAGCCTCACAATGGAGATAACAGCACTTGATCTTCTTATCCCCTGGCCTGGGACTGACTGGAACAGTTTCAGAAAGGCTTCCGGGCCAACCAGGCTCACTCCAAACTGGATAACAGATATCAGAGCTAATTGTAGCAATTTAAAAATGTTCTCAAATCGATGAAAGACACCATGGAATTGTTTGCCTTTGATGCCCTTAAGTATCTAATTAATGTCTGGTTGATCCAGATATTTTTTTACTGAGTGTCACGAGCCTTCACGCCTTTTGTAGTTCTGCGACCGGGTATGGGTCTGCTCACCAGACCGTTCGATATATAAGATTGTGCTGCTGAAATCTTCATATGCCTTCAAGTTCACTCCACACCACCCTGCCTAACTTGCTTCTGTCAGACCCTGATCCCAGATCCCAAACTGGAGTGTTGTTTAGGAGGAAATTCCTTGGTTCCTCTTTTTGAGATTTACACCTCTCCCTCTGGTCCTTGCCCTGATTAGCCCCTCAGACTCTGAAGCTAGACTGTCCTCTGAGAGCTCCACAGTGGTAAGTGCCTCTGCTTATCCTCTGGAACTGCTGATTCTCCTGCTCTGTGGTGACACCGAGGGGTTGGGGGTGTCTGCATTTTATTAAGTGCTGAGCTGAGAAACACCAAAACATCATCTGTACAGTGAAAGGGAGTTGGCCACAATTGTTCTGTGTCTGGCCCAGAAACCCAAGCCTTTCCAGTCTTCTAGTGAGGACTCTGATGAGTGCAGATAACCTGGTTCACCGTGTTTAGTAGCTACGATACAGTCGTGTCAGTCTTTATAGCTCTTCACCGTCATATTCACCTCTGCACTCTCCCCCTGCTTACCTTCCTTTCCTTCTTCTAGATTAGCATGAGTGAAATGAAGGAATACAGGCCCGGTGGTGCCGACTTGGATGCCCAGCCTCATTTAGGAGACAGGGCCAGAGTTCCTTCCATAAGTTTCAAGCTAGCCTAGGTAACTGGGTAAGACCATGGTTCACAGTAAAACATAAGGCAGGGCTGCAGATACAGCTCAATGATGGAGGACTTGCCCAGCATACAGAAGGCTCTAGGTTCAGACCCAAGTACCATAAAATTATATTGCATATCTTTAATAAGAAGTTCCTTTTACTTTGGTTTTGCTTCACTAGAACTAGCTCTATGGTGAGATCAACTGGAGCAGTCAACTGAGCTCTCCTCCCAAACCATGGGCCATCACCATGGTGACATAGCTCTTGTGGCTTTTAATGATGCTCATGCACCGCTCATATATAACTCCCCCCTTTTTATTGATATACCTTATATATCTACATTTCTTAAATTGTGGAAAACCGGAGACTTTTATTTCTCCTTCATAGATATAGAAAACAAAAAGTTATGCTTTATCCAATCTCAAAGCACCATCGTGATTATGTTAGGTCCACATCATGGAAACCTAGGAGGTTAGCATCGTCTTGTAGAGAATATCCTACCTCTTCTAAAATACCATTTTCTATATCATCTTTGGAAATACTCCAGGGCACAATTATACATGGGTAGAATTCCTAGCATTAAGAACATGTATTCCCTTCTTAATGATTGCCTGTAACCCATCATGAGAGGATGTCTTAGGTGCACACATGTACAGAGTCCAGGGTTTCCATTTGGTTGGAGTCCGATATGACGGTAACTGTACAGAGGCACGTACCTGCCAATACTTTACCTTGAAGAAATCACCTTGTTTTGTTCTGCATTTTAGATATTTATTGTCCTGGTAGCTCTAGAACTACAGGAGGAAGACACATGCTAAGCCTCTTAGATTCCTGGATATGCTGAATTCTGTCATTACCCCTATGCCTCTCTGTCTCTCTGTCTCTCTGTCTCTCTCTCTCTCTGTCTCTCTCTCTCTCTCTTCTTCCCTCTCCTCCCTCCCTCCTTCCCTCCCTTTCTCCCTCCCTCCCTCCTTCTCTCTGTCTCTCTCTCTCTCTTCCTCCCTCTCCCTACTTCCCTCCCCCTTTGTCTTTCTTTTGCATTTGACTTTAGAGTGAAAACTGAATGTTCTGAGAGGAGAACTGAAGAGGAGCCAATGAGAGGATGGTTCTCCTCAGCCCTGCCCTCCGACCTTCATTTTAACTATGGGGCTATTTGCATTAGCTTGTCTAAATTCAGTCTGCCTGCCTCTCATTGTGCTTTGTTCAACCCAGAGCACTGAGCAGAGAGGAGAGGAACAGGAATATCCAAAAGGAGCCATGTTGGAGGGTAGATCTGAGGTCCCAGGAAGAGGAATGTTGAGTGTTGAGTGTTCACTGACACTTGATGGCAGAGTCAGTGAAAAAGTGATACTGATTACATAAGGCAGGACGCCACCCACCAAGGCCAACATGTTAACTCTCTCTAGTCCAGGCTATTTGCTTGTTTGTGCAAGATTCAACACTGGTGTGTAAAAATAAAATAAGACATGGAGTCAACTCCACCTGTTAGGTTCAAGTGAGCCTGCGCTGAGGAAAAAAGGAAACATTCTAGGAGCTGAGCAGAGAGGTGTAGCTTACCTCTTTCACAGTTTTCTTTTTGGATTAGTTGTCCAAGGAAAACAGGGTGATTGACTTTTACTGAAGCGTTTAACATTTTCCATTGTCATCCGTGCCATCCAATTTAAGCCACAAGCCAAATCCTTTCTCTTTTCCAGGGCAACTTTTCCTTCCAGCTCTGCCGAAGGTGGTCCAGGCCTCACAGTTGGTTTCCTCAAAGAGTACCACAAGATGGCGACAGTGTCACAGTGGAGACCAGTCACCTGCTACTGCTTGATGTGAACACCAGCTTCCTGAACTCCTTGCACATCAAAGGTCTGTGGCATTTGAACATCAAGTAACAGCACCATCTAAGATCCTGTAACTCACAAGGCACGGGAAAGAGGGGAGGGAGGGTCCTGAAGAAGTTTTGACATTTGATTGATAATTTGTTTCGAAACCAAATTGGGACTATTATTATTACTATTTTTTTTTAACCAAAGGGAAAAAATAGTCAGAGAGGTTCAAAGTAAAAGGCCATTCTTTTCCACTTTTTTTAAAACTCAGAGCTTAATTATTTTAATTCTTTTCTAAAACAAGTTAACAGTGTTTTCCAGGAGCAGCTGCTGCCTTGCCCAAACCCTTTGTAGTCATGCTTATCCAGGGCAGCCCCCACAATACAGCAAACGCCTTGAAATTGGTTAATGCCGTTGCCTTTGAAATCCTCTGCCAAGAAAGCAAGGTCTTCCTGCTTTTACCCTGTTGTGGTTTTGACTTCTTGGTCCCATGGAAAGCCATATAAATAGGCTTCCTTACTGCAAAACCGTCCACATAGCTCCAGGGTAGAGGAAGTTGGAGAAGCCTGAGAATTCAAAGTTTGACTCATCTACCATGTGGCTAAGTCAGTCATTTTACTCTTTGTATATTTATTTCCGTATCTGTTAAATGATAATGGAACACACTTCCTACTTCAGGGGATGATAATAAGAAATGGTGACTGAAGGACTCTTTCTCATTGTCAAATGAAAATCATATGGGAGAAATGCTTAATTTTGGATTCCTGTGACACTTAAGGCTAAAACACCAGTATTTACTATATATGCCTTGAATACCAGTGAGTGTACATACTCTAGTTAGAGTAAGAGTGTATACACACCAGTGCGTGTACATGCTCTAGTTAGAGTAAAAGTATATACACACAACCAAACATTTGGAAGAAGATTATCTAAAGCACTTTTGATATTTGTTTCCAACAGACTGAATCAAGTGCTCTTTTTTCTGATCTGTTCTTGTGATATTCTGTATTCTGGAAACTGCTTTTAGTTTTCCTTTGGACCCAAGAGAGAAAAGTTCTTTGTCAAGTCAGTTAACTAGTATCCTTCAAGAGGGAAATTGTCTGCCACATTGGACTTTTGATTTGTATACATGTATGTATATATGAATGTAGTATGTATGTATGCATGCATGTATGCAGTTCAGAGGCTATGGGGGTATGTATGTATGTATATATGCATGTATGCATGTGTGTGGCTTAGTGACTATGGGGAGTTTGTAGGTATGTGTGAAACTTAGTGGCTATGAGAATTATTAGATATGTATGAATGAATATATACATGTGTGTATGTGTCTTTGTGGCTATGAGGAGTAGTATGTATGTGTGTATGTATGTATGTATGTATATATGTATATATGTGTGTATGTATGTGTCTTAGTGACTATGGGGAGTATATATATATATGTATCTTAGTGGCTATGGCATTACGTATGTGTGTATGTATGTGTATAAGTGGCTATGGGGAGTATGCATGTATGTAGATTAGTAGCTATTGCACTATTATGTGTGTATATATGTGGCTTAATGGCTATGGGGAGTAGTGTGCATGTATATGTGTGTGTGTGTTCATGGCTATGAAGAGTAGTATATATTCATATATGCATGTATGTATGTATGTATGTGTCTTAGTGGCTATGGAGAGTATGTATGTGTGCATGTATGTACATATGTATGTATGTATGTATGTATGTATGTGTATTAGTGGCTATGGGGAGTATTTATGTATGTACATATGTATATATGTATGTATGTATGTATGTATATGTCTTAGTGACTATGGGGAGTATGTATGTATGTGTCTTAGTGGCTATACCATTATGTATGTGTGTATGTATGTATGTATGTATGTATGTATGTATGTGTTTTAGTGACTATGGGGAGTATGTTTGTCTTAATGGCTATGGGGAGTATGCATGTATGTGTCTTAGGGACTATGAGAATATGTAATGTATGTATATATGTGGCTTAGTGGCTATAGGGACTGTCAATCTATCAGCCACTTTGAATATTCTGAAGACTAGCAATGACAAAGTAAAACTAGAATCACATCTCAAAGCTTGCTTTAAACTGGGACCATTTCCCTAGTCATTTTCCCTCTGGCTCCCTCAGAACCCAAATTCTGGCAGAGGATGGTATACCCTGCAGCTACCGAGGGCCTTGACCTTTTGTTGATACCACTGTTTGGGAGAAGCTTTCTGACTCAAAGTCCTTGATTTCTTAGTCTAGTCTCTAGATTTATGCTTATTTCCTCATAATGTTTAATCAAGAAACAGTGTTGAAAGAACAAGATTTGAAAGAGGAGACATCAAGTGGGCATCAAAGGTAGGAGAAAAGAAGGATCCTGTGAACCAAGTGTGCAGCTTCTTTCTATAGATTCACAAATGCAAATAACCCACACGCTTTACCCCCACTCATGATGTCCCATGCTCTTCATAGGTTAGGTGACATTTCAGTGTTGTATAGAGTCAATGGAAGGACAGACTCTCATTCTGGGAAAGAGAAAGGCTGAATGGAATGGAAGAGTAAGGAGTGGATATTTGCTTTTGCATACACAGTATATATGAGTTCTTGGCAGGAGGAGAGTTACCTCCGGGAAAATAGATTTTTATCATAGAGACACGAGTTGTGCATCTAGAAATAATGAGAACAATGAAAAGACACAGATCAAATTTTGTTCAGCAGATAATTTGTGAATGCTTATTAAGTGGTCTGAGAATTCTCTGTGATACTAGAAAAAGTGAAGAAAATTATTAATACTTAATGTCAGTAACAAGCAATATTACCAGGGGGGAAAATGACTCGGGGAATAACTATGACAGGATAAAGTTTCTAGTTCTAAGGCAGTTGTTAGATGGGGCAGCGATGTATAGTACAGAATGGGTAATTAGGTCAGGCTGGATATGTGATTAGAGTTGAACTGTGAAGAGGATTCAGAGCATGCCATTTTTGAGGTGGGATAAATAGCTTGAGTTAGTAAAAAATGCTTGCTGAGCAGACACGGGAATCCAAGTTCTATCTTCAGAACTCACAGGAAAGTGCCAGGTGTGGTGAAATGCACTTGTAACCCCAGTGCCAGGGATACACACACACACACACACACACACACACACACACACACACACAGAGGTAGATCCCTGGATCTCTCTGGTCAGCCAGTTTAACCTCATTGGTGAGCTCCAGGGCATGAGCCACCCTATCTCAGGGAAGGTACGTAGCATTTCTGAAAACGACAGCCAAGGCTGACCCACATTCACGTGAACATGCCCACCTGTTCTCACACACGCATGAAAGGGAGCAGGCTATTTATTTCAGACTTGTGTTTTGGTCACATGGAAAATCAGAGTGAAGAAAACTTCTCCACCTCAATTACCGAGATTTCAGGGTTCTACTGGTCAGCCCAATGACAGACATTATTCTTTTTCACATATTATATCCTATCCACCAGGGATCCTACTGTCTCAAGCCTCACTGGGTAGTTCACTCATCTGCTCTTACATTGATGCTATTGTAATTCTAATCACTGTAATTCTTGGCCTGAGTTACTACAAATTGCCTCTAAGTTCTTCCTAGTGCTGCTAGTCTGTGGTATTATATATTAGCAGAATCTCAATTCCACTTGTCATAGCAAGACAGCTAAAATGCTGTTTGTGTGTCCTAGCTCCATTAGGAGCTGTGATTAGGCTTGTGCTGACATCCGGCCAGAAAGATCCAAGAGGAAAGGTACATGGGATCTATGAGACGTAACTTAAGGTAGAGTTGATGCAGTAGGAAGCCTTTTTATACTTTATGTTTTTCTCATTTCCTGTTATGCAAATGAGATGGCTGAATCAGCCACTGTGTTAGCTCACTAGGTGATTTAGTAAGGATGGAAGAAACAACATGGAAGGAACTCAGGACATTGAGTAATATTATCGTGCTGGCCATTTATTATTGTTGTTGTTATTATTAATTTAGTTATTTACTTTATATCCCAATCAGAGCCTCCCCTCTCTCCTCTCCTCTTAGTCCCTTCCTCTCATTTGCTTCATCCATGTCTCCTCCCTTTCTGCTCAGAAAAGGGGAAGCCACTCATCCTCAAGAATATCAACTAGCCTCGGCAAATCAAGTTCCAGTTAGGGGGAAAATCGTCCAGAGGTAGGCATTGTAGACAGACAGCCTCTGCTCCTGGTTTAGGAGTCCCACATGAAGATCAAACTACACAACTATTCCATGTGTGCAGAGGCCTAGATCTGTTCTATGTGTCCTCTCTGGTTGGCAGTTAAGTCTCTGTGGGCCCCTATAGGCCCAGTTTAGTTGATTCTCTATTCCTTGACCTCTCTGGCTCCTTTAATTCTTCCTCCTCCTCCTCCTCTTCCTCTTCCTCCTCCTCCTCCTCCTCCCCCTCATCTGCAGGATTCCCCAAGCTCTGTCTAATGTTTGGCTATGTGTCTCTACATCTGTTTTCATCAATAGTTGGATGAAGCCTCTCAGATGACAGTTGTGTTAGACCACTTCTAAAAATTATTATTTATTCTTTGAGAATTCTATATATGCATACAATTGTGATCACACTCCTTCCCGATTCCTTGCTTAACTCCTTCCAGATCTACTACCCAAACCATAGCTCCTCCCAACATCCTGTTTTAATAAGCATATGAATCTAAGTAGACAACCTGTGCACACAGTGGGTATGGGACCATCCACTGGAGTGTGGTTGACCTATCTGGGGCTATAAACTTGAAGAAAACTGACAGTCCCTCTCCCAGCACCCAGCAGCTCTCTATATCTCCTGAGCTTGTAGTGGTGGCTCATAAGCCCCTCCCTACTCTATGTAGGAGTAAGCCCACTTTTGAAATAAGCCATTGATGGAAGGAAAGATTTCTTGTACTGAAATCATTGCAACTCACTTTTGCGCTGTATGCTAAGGTTAATTCAACCAGTGTTGGCTCATGCCTTCTAAACATGTCATTTCCTATTGTTGCTTCATTCTTCAAAACCCTCTAATGACGTCATTACCAAGAGTAAAACCCAAAGCCTTTACTATTTTTTTTTAACCTCAGATTTCTTCTTTGATCTTGCCATCCATAATCAATCTAAATAGGTATACTGTGAATATACCTTTCCTTAGACCTTCACCCTAATTGTCCTATGTCCCCTGGATTCATGCGGCTAACTCATTCTGTTTTTGTGCTCTCTGAGAAATTATTAGTGTATTAGAAGAAGCTTGAAGGGCATCTTTACTGAAATTGCAGCTACTCCTTTGATTATTCTCTATGTAGTTCTGGTTTTTATTCTTCATAGAATTTTTTTTTATCACCACATGCCATGTTTTACATTTACTTGTTGGTACAAAGTTATGTTCCTCCTTATAGAAAAATAAAACTAAAGAAATCCATTATCTATTTGCTGTTTACTAGTCAAGATTTAGAACAGTGTGGAACAAATGATGGAGGCTCTAAAGCTGCTAGATGATTGTCATATGAATGGGCAAACAAATGATATACAGTTCAAATTCTGGGTGAAGTCTATTGCATATATTAGAATACTTCCTGCCTTCTTGACTGCAATCTTTCCCAGTTAATTTATTTTCAGTCTCAATTGTTTGAGTCATACCTATGGATGTTCACACATACACACATGTATATTTGTACACACATGTAAAATATATGTTCACATATACACACATAGTATATACAGACTTATTCACATATGTGTACACACATATAATTATGGGTTCTCAACAGCATAACTTCCTTTACTAAATGATCTTTCTGCTTCTAAAATATGTAGAAGAATGTCTTTTCTGGTGAAGAACTCCATCCCTCAATACATAAATTGTATTCTATATAATTCAAATTTAATCCATAGTATGTATGGAAGCACTTGAAGGACAATAAAGAGCTACTCAATAAGCAAAGCTACTCTTAATAATCAAAGCATTGTCACACTCACCAGGAGCAACTCAGTCTCTGGACATCTCTTATGGCCTTTATTGTTCACAACCAGGAATCGAACCTGAAAAGAGCTGAGAGAAAAATTTCTTTTAATTTTCTCATTCCACAGACAGGCTGAGATAAACTAGGAAAAATGTCAAGGCTGGAATAGTTTCTTCAAAAGACTTTAGCGAACCAAATCTGAACTATTACAGTGTGTACATACTTGGTTGGGGTGGGGGGTGGGGCAGAGTGTTCTTGCCAGCTTTGTTCCTCAGTTACTCTCTGCATTATTTTGGGAGAATCTGGATCTCACTGATCAGGCTAGACTGGCTGGCCAGTGCCTGCCTGGATCCTTCTGTCTGCCTTCTCAATGGTGGGATGGCAGAGCTGCCCTATGATGCTGAGCTTTCTTTGTAGGTGCTAAGATCTGAGCTACCTCTCTATACGCCTCCTTTCAATTATTCTTAAATTGTATTGAAATAAGTCACATTTTTATGATCATGATAAATAAATTCTGATCTATCTACTTCTGTTTTATTTTGTTTTGGAGTGCCAAAACTTTTACCTGCTGACCTAGTTTGCTGTCCCTCTTCAGTATTATTTTACTCTAATTAGAAAAAGACACAAAATTTGCATTTATTACTCTCTCTATTCCTCTTCAACTCCCCTTCTTCCATTTCTGTATTTTGAGACAGAGTCCATAGGCAAAACTGGGCCCTAAATCCTACTGCAGAAGAGGGCTTTGAACTTCTGATCCTTGGGCCTCTAGTTCCTATTACTGGGTTTATAGGCCTCCATCCCAGTGAAGTGCTGGGGACAGAACTCTGAGCTTTACACATGCTAGGCAAGTCCTTCATTGACTGAGCACATGCCCAACCCCCTAAGTTTTTCTTTTTTTAGTTATTAGGGACACTGTTAAGCACAAAAGAGAATTAATCAGTAATTACTAATGAGTTGGGGTAGAAGGAGGCATATTGGCTTTCTTTCATTAATTATACTTTTTGTTCTTTTATGTGAAGATGCTCAATAGCTATAGGCATTTCTGAATTAAAACTTATCATTTTTATTCCAAGTAATTATGAGGAGCAATAAAAACAAAGGAGAAAAGTTACCCTCTCTCAGAGCATGATGCATTCCAGGCAAAGAGTTTCTGCAGTTGAGGAAATATTTATATTTCCTGAATGAGGTAATGAATCTCTTTCTCATCTGGTGGTCAACCATCTTGGTATTAAGTGGCTGAGAGATAACAATTAACTCAGAGTTAATTAGGGGAGATTAGACTACCCTTATGATGTAGAGCCTTTAGATTTTAGATATCTCTGTGTCTTTCCCACATACATGCATACATACACAAAACTATGATAAATATGAGTTGGTAGATACATTAATTTGATTATTCAGAGTATATGTGTATATAAATATGTGTGTATGTATGCATATGCACACATGTAAATATATAATGAAATATCCTATTTTTACTATAAATCCATACAATATAAATGATGACATTTTGTAGTTTCTTATTTCTCACAGCGGCATTTCTTTAAAATGCTTTGACCAGAGGCTTGCTTCCAATTTTCACTGCTGCTTAGTAATACACTTCTTGTTCTTAATGCGATTTTCTATTTCTTGGTCTACTGGTGTATACCAGGACAGTTAAATGCTTGGCAGGCTTTCAAGCCAGAAGGAACTGAGTTAGATCCAGGCCTCACCACCCACCATCTCGGTGACCTTGGTTAAACTAAGAGCCTTTATAAGCCTCAGGTTTCTCCCTTCTGGGGGAGTACCAAATTATATTGACTTTAGAAGTCACAGCATTAGAACGAGCAAGCACTTGTGATGATTGTGAGGTCGTGTTCTTCTGCACTCCCCAGGTCATGAGGGATGTTTGGGGCTAAATGAGGAAATATTTTAAAAGCCATTAGTTTTTGGCAGGGTCTGGTCCAGAATGAGAACTCAATTAACTTGAGTTGTTTCTTTTGGACTTACAGAGATAACAGAGGAGATGGCTGAGAATCGGACCCAAGTTAAAATGTTATTTACAGATAGCAGCTGCTTCTATATATAAAGCAAACTGGATTACTGACAGAATTAGTTGGATAATAAAGACCTTGGATTGCTTTTGCCCCTGTCATCTTCAGGATGTACACTGAAGCATTTTTCGTTGCTTTGCAAGAGAAGAAAGAAGAGGCGGTGGAGAGAGTAGAACTGTCATTGCCTCCTTTCCCCTTATTACCCAGACCCCACCAGTCCTATGGCTTCTCTGGTGCAACTGGGGATGGGGTCTCATTCTCTCTAAAGTCGTTTTCAGTTCACAGCTTTAAGGACCTTTTGATCTATTATATTCAGAACTTGTATATTATCAAAATGATTACTGCTGGCTTAATGAGATGAGACTTCATTTTTTTTAAAAATCTAATATTTATGAATTATTTGAAGATTTTCATACATGCACATAGAGCATTTTAGTTGTATTTAGTAATCATTACTCCCTACAATTCCTTCCCAATCCAACCTCTTCTCCATCCCCTCTCCCTACTTCTTTCCCCTTTCTAAACATGATGCTGAGTCCAATTAGTGTCATCAATATGGTCTGGAGCCAATGGAGCATGCCTGGTTAAAAAAAAAAAAATAAGAATGACTTTGTTTTCCCTAGCAGCCATCAGTGTTCAATAGCTGCTCAGCTAGGGCAGAGACGTGGGTACCCCTACCCCTTCCATGCTGGACTTTTGACTGGCTTCTTTTGTACAGATCTTGTGCCAACAGCCACAGATGCTGCGAGCTGATCAGTGTTGTGCCATTTCTTGATCCACTGTCTAGCCCATTGTCAAATTTCTTCATCATTGGGGATTTTAGAGCACACTGTCACATGATAAATCCAGCATGCCTTTCTGTCCCAGATGAGTCAGTTAGCTCCTTGTAGTGCCTGAAAGAACAATATAAATGGAGGACTAGTTTTGTCTCACAGTTTGAAGTATTTGCCTGTTGTGCTAAGAATGGTATAGTGGCAGAGCATCTCTCCAGGGAAATATGAGGCCGAGGAAGGAGAAGAGGCCAGGGCATGATATAGCCTCCAATATATTACCCTAGAGACCTAAGGCCTCCTACAAGGTCCTAGATTTTGTGTTTCATCAGCTTCTAGTAATGTGAGTCCATCAGGGGAGGAGTCCATTGCTCAGGCCAGAGTCCTCAATATCTGATTGTCTAGGTAATGAGCTCACACACTCACTCTGAAGTCTGCTTTCATATTCTAGGCTCAATTAAGTTTACAGTCTAGACTGAGCTTCTCTCCAGGGAACTGTATATGTCCTTGCTCCTTATTAACCTCAGATTCCATTGGTGCTTCAGGTCCACGTTACAAGAGAATGGCCTGGAAATGCCGCAAACAGTACTTCCCTGATACACCACTCATCTTTCTGGTTGTCAGGCTTATCGGTCACTTGGCAGACTACTCAATGCCTGCAGAAGTTGTAGACACCTGCTTGGGTTGACAGGAAATGGGTCTGATGAGCATGGGGTTTTGCTCATATTGAAATATTCTGTATTAATGTTCCTTTCTGGAATAGGATGTCTTGGTCAATGTTAGATCTTCGGAAGCTGGCCAAATACATTCAAAGTTGGTAAACTCAAAATGATTTACCTATTATTTGCCTGTGAAAGAAGACTTAATTACTCCCTTTCTTGGTCAATATATGGCTACCCTTGCTGTATCATATGGGATGATAAATTGACTCATCAGAGTCTGGTCAACAAGGTAGACCCTGGGTGGAAATGAGGCAGTCCCAGATTGTTCAGTGGGTTTGAGTAAGTTTGTTTGGCCTGATTAGTGGCAGCTCTCACCCTCTGGCAGAGCAAAAAGTGGATTATAATATGTATAGTCCTGTGGATGAGAGCAATGAAGGAGAAGGCAATTGTACTGCCTTCATTTGCAAGCAGGTTTTCCATAAGGTCCTAAGAAGAAGCTTGATTAAGTCTGCAGCAGAAAGTATTAGCAAGTAGTTTTGGAAAATTACCTGTAACTTCCTTTGCCTTGGATGTCTTTGGGTTTTCATCTTTTTCCTGGTGACAGGTTAATGTAATTTTCATCATGAGAAGACACTTTATATAAGGCTAGGTGAACCATTGACAGAATTTGTAATCTAATTAGAACTTGATTTTTTTCTGTTGGTGTCAGTGCATGCATGTCAGAGTATGTGTGGAGATCGTGTGTGTGTGTGTGTGTGTGTGTGTGTGTGTGAAGGGTATAGGACAACATTGAGTGTTATTCTTTAGGCTTTGCCCATTCTTATTTTGTTATTTTTCTTTGAGACAGGGTCTCTTACTAGGTCGGAGCTTACCAGCTCTTAGAGATTTGCCTGAATCTGCTTCCTCTCTCTCTGTAAAGCTGGGTTTATAAGTTTACCACGGTGTTCTGTTTTATTATATTTTTATGTGGGTTCTAGAAATTCACTTCAGAGACTCATACTGTTAGGTAAGTATTTTATCAACTGAGGTATCTCCAGCCCTTGACTTTTTCTACCTGTGTGTGCAAGGGCAGGAACGTGGTTGTCAGAGGACAACCTCAGGTGCTGATCCTTATCTTCCATCTTGTTTGAAACAGGGTCCCTCATAGTTTGATGCGACATATGGCAAGTAACAGGTGCACAAGTTTCTAGGATACTCTTGTCTCTGTCTCTTATTTCATCATAAGAACACCAGGTTGCAGAAGGGCACTTCCATGTCTGACTTTATGTGGGTTCTGGAAATTTGACCTCAAATACTCATGCTTGTATGGTAATAATTTTACCCGCTGAAGCAGCTTTCCAGTCCCAATTATTTACAAATATGATATCAGATTTGTTTTCATTCTTCGACCATTGTGGAAAATTATAAAGATCTAGGACATGGGTAGCAGGAGCCAGAACTGCTATTGTTCATCCTGACTGAATGCACCTGTGGACTTCAGGGAAAGAATTAGATGCCCAAATAATTGTTGAATGAGCGAACTAAGAATCGAGTTTCTTACTTGAAAATAAATGTTAATATTAGTTGTGAATTTTCTGTAGCCAACATCCTTCCTGGTACTCTCACATGTTACTGGATTCATCCAGACAGTGACCAATTTCATTTGCTATTTATGTATCAGGAGATCAGAGACAAAGGCTTTTTTATGTGAGAGACACTTCCCTCTGAAGCCCGTTATTTTTTTTCCAACCAGGCAATGGCTTATATTACTTACTTCCAGACACACTTGATTAGCCGTAAATGAAAGATAATCCGTTGCTGTGAGAAAGGACATGCTTTCAATAGATGGGCAGACAGACAGATAGATAGATTCTTAACAATTTACAGTTTATGACTTGACAACTTGGATATTATAATATGAAAAATGCTACTGAAAAGGGCCAGTCCATTCCTAGCACAGCATTTTCAGTAATGAAAGATAAATGTCTCAAACTCCCTTACTTAAAACCCTTCATTGGCTTTCCATTAGCCCTTCAGTTCAAATCCAAACTGAATATGGCTTACAGGGTCCTTCAGGACATGGCCTCTCCTTACCTTTCTATCTCATTTGTTGATTAATGATCCCTAGATCCTATTCATCCCAGATAGGAAGGGAGCTGGAGGTTTGGGCTCCTTATGTAACCAGGATTCTTGGGCAGATGAAACTGTGAGACCAAACATTTTATTCTGTTGTTTCTTATGTACTGTGTAATATTCACAGGGCCATAATTTATTGCCTAGATCTTTATAATCTTCTACAATGGTCAAAGAATGAAAAATCTGATATATTTGTAAATAATTGGGACTGGGGCAATGCTTCTGTCTATAAAATAAGAGAAGTTCTCATAGTTTCAAAATTACTATACAACATAACTTAATCTTGATTTCTAATAAAGCAATGCTATAGCCAAATGAGAGAATTATATTTGGAAGCCATTGAAAGACCATCTGGCTCAGAAAGATGTAGCCACTGAAACGTGAATTAGGTGGTTTCTTAAGGAATATTGATAAGGAAAAGAAAGAAGCCAATACATTGGCAGGTAGGGAGGCTTCTGTCAGCTTGAGGCAGAAATTTTTTTGGTGGGGAGGATAGATAGGTTTTGTTTCTGTCTTTCTTCCCTTTTGCAGACGTTTTCTTTGTGAGGACTTCAGTGACACTAGGGAACCATGGAGTAATCAAGAGCTTTGAGCACATAGACATAAGAAATACTGTGAGTGAAGCACATGATGGTTTTCTGTAGCTCTCAACAGAAAGAATTGTTAGGAAGTAATTAATGGTAGCTTCACGGATGACATGCACTTATTCCTGTCTGCATTTCAGCTCCTTTAAAGATTTATGTGTAGTTCCACAAATATGGATATCCTTATAATTGGTATAGAATCGATTCAGAAAAGTTATCCCAATGTGTTTTATATCATGGAGATCAAATAAAACGTTAAATGAATTATAACCTTCCTTCTCAGCCAGTTCACTATACTAGGATGTTTTCATTTGCCTGCCGCAGTTCAACTGCACTGTAGGTTCTGAATGGAGATACTATTACGCTTTTACATTTGATATAAACACCTTAGAGAAAGACTGGAGAATCACAGTGAATATTTATTAGAGGAGAAAGGGAATTAGTCCATAATTCCAAGTTTGTATTTATTTCTCAGCCTCTTCAGATGAGAGCAAGCATGTCAAGATTCTGCACACCTAAAACTACCATATAACTTATCCATAATCATAAGAAACACCTACAGTTCTCAGAATCTGGTGCCCACAGCATTTAGGTATAGAATGAACCCCTGTCCCCTAATCTATGTTTTAAGATATTTGTTCAGGTGACTCTGATGCATGATCAGGTTTCTGAATGAACCTAGAACAATAAAGTGAACCCCATCAAGTTGTCAGGGCTGAAACATTACTAACACAGTGCCTCTGCTGTTTTCCCAGTGGCCATTTGACTTTGTACAAAGAGCAGTGGACATACTGAATGGGCTTCTCCTAAGTGTAGTATTTTAGGTTAGCAGCAGTTCTGTATCCTGCCAGGGGAATCTAAACTGATAAAGACTATTTCTTTCATCTGTTATTGTTTGTGGCTGCGAGTCAATGACTTTACTTCAGATATGTGTTCCCCCCCTGTGTGGTTCATGTCACTGCAACACAAGACTAATTAAAGAATTGGTATGTGGTATCCATTCCTAGGACACATATAATTCTCTTCCTGCATCTCAAGAACATTTTTGCAAACACGTTCAGTTCATATTTTCTTTTTTTAATCAGGCAGAGACATTACAATTAAAATACCGTTAAAGCGATTCTGGCAAGTATTGCAATAAGCATGTTTTTTAATTAAAGGGAGAATGGGGCTGCGGCGGGTGGTGGATGGGGGTGGGATGTGTAAGCAGCATCAGCTAAAGGGGAAATTTTCAGCCGATATCTGTTTTAATTGAAAGGAAACAGAGATAGGCGAGAGCAGCAGTAGCCCTTGCTTGCTTGCTGGTGTGTACGTGGCTTCATCACAGGATGCTAAGTTTAGGTGTTCTGGGCTTGATTAATTAGTAGCCAGCCAGAGAGTCCATTCCCTTTGCCCCTGATCCTTAAAGCCTGATTTATGCCTCACATCCTCCATGAATATGTGAGGACTCAGGCTTCTATTTCCTGAGCTGCTAGTGGATAGGATTATGGAGTGTGGACTGAGCTCTTGGGGGCTCTCGTTTGCCAGCCAAATTGATTTTCCGCCTCTCTGGCCGGGGACAAGCCCACCTCGAAGGCTTCCCAGGCTCTGCTCCAGTGGATCAGGCACAAGTCTAATCTGGATCTTGCCAACAAAGGAAATAGCATGGTGTGCATCCCATCACAAAGCAGGCTTCAGGCTGTGGTTGCCTTGCCCAAATGCTACTCTCCTCTGCTTCTCCTCACCTCCTCATGGCTCCCACCCTCCAAACAGCACAGTGCAGCAGAGTGTATCTTCACACCCCACCGCTGCTCACATCACAGCTAGTACTCCCTTATCAAGGCAGAGTACGATCTGTGCATCCTGAGTATACAGTCACCTGTCATTCTCCAGGGGCACTTATACACAGGCTCCCCTGACTACTTATTTGACTGCTTAACAGTTGAAAAGTTGTGATATATATGCTGCTAAATTATTTAAGAAAAAATATAAATGGAGGTTAGTCACTGTGAGCAAATATATTGAATAACTTGCTTCCTCCAGTCCAGGTAGTTCAGGGTTTGATTAGACAGATGATCTAGTTAATTGGAGACCTTGGATCCTTTTTTGAGTCTTGCATCAGTCTTGGTCTCTCTGTGCCTCTCTTTGCAGACTGAATCTTGACTTCATTGTTCACTTCTTGTCTCCCTAATACCTCCGCATCAAAGATGCTGTCACTCCAAATCTTTACTCTCCTAATCCTTCTAAAAGTGGTGCAAAGCATTTGACACCTCATTACCCCTTTCACAGCTTATAAAACTTTTTCTTTTTTTTATTAGATATATTCTCTATTTACATTTCAAATGTTGTCCCCTTTCCTGGTTCCCCCCTCCCCTGAAAATCCCATAAGCCATCTCCCCTTCCCCAATCAACCCTTCCCCGCTTCCCTGTCCTGGTATTCCTCTACACTACAGCATCAAGTCTTTCCAGGACCAAGGGCCTCTCCTCCCTTTCATGTCTAACAAGACCATCCTCTGCTGCCTATGTGTCTGGAGCCATGGGTAACACCATGTGTACTCTTTGGTTGATGGTTTTGTCCCTGGAAACTCTGGGAGTACTGGGTGACCCATATTGTTGTTCCTCCTGTGGCACTGCAAACCCCCTCAGCTCCTTGGGTCCTTTCTCTAGCTCCCCCATCGGGGACCCTGTGCTCAGTTCGATGGCTGGCTGAGAGTGTCCCCCTCTGTATTTCCCATGCACTAGGAGAGCCTCCCAGGTGATAGCTATATTCGGCTCCGGTCAGCCAGCACTTGTGGGCATCGACAATAGTGTCTGGGTTTTGTAACTGTATATAGGATGCATCCCTGGATGGGGTAGTCTCTGGATGGTCTTTCCCTCAGACTCTGCTTAACCCTTTGTTTTTGTATCTTCTTCTGTGGGTATGTTTTTCCCCTTTCTGCAAAGGACCCAAGGATCCATACTTTGTTTGTCCTCCTTCTTGGGCATCATTTGATATGTGACTTGTGTCTTGGGTATTCCAAGCTTCTAGACTAATATCCACTTATCAGTGAGTGCATACCATGTGTGTTCTTTTGTGATTGGGTTACCTCACTCAGGATGATATTCTCCAGTTCCATCCATTTGTCTAAGAATTTCATGAATTCATTGTTTTTAATGGCTGAATAGTACTCCATTGTACCATAAAAAGTATACCATATTTTCTGTATCTGTTCCTCTGTTGAGGGACATCTGGGTTCTTTCCAGCTTCTGGCTATTATAAATAGGGCTGCTATGAACATAGTGGAGCATGTGTCCTTATTACATGCTGGAAAATCCTCTGGGTATATGCCCAGGAGTGGTAATAATAGGGTCCTCCGGTAGTATTATGCCAAGTTTTGTCCACTTTTCCAGAGGTCCTGAGTTCAATTCTCAGCAATGACATTGTGGTTCACAACCATTTATATTGAGATCTGGTGCCCTCTTCTGGCGTGCAGGCATACATCCATATAGAACACTGTATACATAATAAATAAAAAAACTCTAAAAATTTTCCTGAGAGTCCTTACATTTGCAACCTGCTGATTATTCTAATCTATTTAATTTTTATTATGCTAGGCTTTGCATGTAGATAGTCAATTGACCCTTCTCCCCTTTTCTGTCTTCTTCTCTTTTCATTCTACTTCCATAGATTAAAGTTGTATTTATTCAACAACACTTAACTATTTTCCATAGCTCAGGCACTGCTGTAGGCACAGGGACTATGGCTATGGATGAACATAGTTTAACTCTTTCCTTTAGTTGTTTTCCTTTCTTTTATAAGGAAAACAACTAAATATAAGCAGGTAAATTATGTTTCTATTAGATTTCTTACTCCCACAAGCAATATGCAGCAGTGGGTTGAGATGGGCAGGGAACCCATACTGAGGAAGGATGGCTAGGGAACTTTGCATACATCAAGGGTAAATGCTACAAGGGAGGAGCAGGCAAGATGATCAATGCAATGGGAGCATTGGGTCAAGAAGGGAGTAGAGGAAGATAGAGCCAGACACCAGCCCTGAAGGGTATAGTAGGCTTTGTCTTTGAGAGTAATGGGGACAACTACAGGATTTTAAGCAAAGAAATGGATAACAAGGTTTCCATGAAAAACAAAACAAAACAAACAAAGCCAAACTCTTTCCATAATGCACAACTGAGATAAAAATGGCTCAGATCCTAGGGGTATATATTCAGGTGGAGAGACATAATTGGGACATGAGGATAAATTGAATACAGGATGTATAAAGTTGCCTGTGGGATTGGTTGTTGGGTCTGAGTGAAAGCTGAGTCTAGAGTTGTGAGACCTTAGAAGCAACTGGATAGGGTTAACCAGATTTCTGATAAGAGGAGTTTAGGTTTTGAACTGTTGGATTGAAAATTTTGATTGAATACTCAAGTATTGAATAGGAGGTTGGAGGTATCAGTTGAATTCAGGGATGAGATTGGAATTGGAGCTAAAAGTTTGGGAGCTATAAACAACTAGATGCATTGACTTTTAACCCTTGAGATAATATGAGGACAGTGAAGATGATGTACATGCACTGATTGAAAAGTCACCAGAGTGATGATGAGTCTTTGGACACATGAAGTGTCATTGGTTGAGATAATCAGAGAGATCAGCTAACAGTGGGATGGCTGTGTGGGAAGTAGGAAGAAGCTGGGCAAATGTTGGAGTGATGCATGTCTTTAAGCCCAGTAATTTCGAGGACAGCCAAAGCTATCCTGAAGGTTATTTTAAATAAAATGTCCAATGAGTTTGGTCCATGGTAAGTATTTAATAAATAGATGCTCCTTTTTTAAATTTATTTTTATTTTTTTGCTTATTTACTTTACATCCTGCTCACTGCCCCCCTCCCAGTCACCTCCTCCCATCATCTCTCCCCCATCTCCCTCCTCTTCTCCTCTGAGTGGATTGGAGGCCCCTGGGTATTCCCTCCACCCTGGCACATCAAGTCTCTGGGAGACTTGGCTCTTCTTCTCTCACTGAGGCCAGACAAGGCCAGCCCAGCTAGTAGAACACATCCCACGTACAGGCAACAACTCTTCAGATAGCTCCCATTCCAGTTGTTCAGGACCCACATGGAGGCTTTTGCTTTTTGAGTAAGTATGTTCTATTACAATACATTTTTGTTATTTGGGAGACAGAAGCAGGTGGATCTCTGTGAGTTTGAGGACAGCCTGGTAAATATAGTAAGTTGTTGCAGGACAGCCAGAGCTACATATGAGACTTTAAGTCTTTGGAGGGGGGGGTGGAGGGAGGGAAGGAAGGAGGGAGGAAGAGAAAGGGAGGGAGGGAGAGAAGGAGGAGGAGGAAGGAAAGAAAGGAAAGAAGGAAAGAAGGAAGGAAGGAAGGAAAGAAAAAAGAAAGAAAGAAAGAAAGGAAGGAAGGAAGAAAGAAAGAAAGAAAGAAGGAAAGAAAGAAAGGAAGGAAGGAAGGAAGGAAGGAAGGAAGAAAGAAAGAAAGAAAGAAAACTAGAGCCATACAGTAGTGGGCAGGTGGGGTGAAAGAATTCCAGGAAAGGGTGAGTTACCAAGTACATCGAAGGTTGATACCAATATGAATAAAATGTAGGACCCTGACAGAAACAGTTATAGTAGAGAAGTGGGATGAAGGCCCAGCTGGGAGTAGAAATTCCAAGAGAAAGGAATGAAAGAATTAAAGACAGGAAAGGGAGCTCTTTCAGAGATTATTGGTATATAGTAAAGATGAAACAAGTTTTCTGTTCTGGTAAGGAAGTTGTCTTTAAAACGATGTGATGTATCTGTTTTCTTTATAAAACACAACAGATTATTTTGTGGTCATTACAGATGATGGTTAATTTTACAGCTAGCCAAAAGTTTGTTTTCATGTTGCTTTTCTTTTTCCTTCAAACCTTAGCTAGCTGCTAAAAGTCTCTTTTACTTCCTTTCCAGAGAAATAAGAGACGTTTGATGGAAATGAGTAATTGCATGTAAAAGATGTGTTCATTTATGTATTTTAGAGGGGAAAACAACTGTAATGATGGTTGATTGATTTTTATAAAATTACCCAAGGCTACTTGTGAAGATGCAGTAAGCTTTCATCCAAGTCATAACAAGCAATTTTAGAGTCACTCGGAAAGGCCGATTTCAGCCTGCCTCTTTACTGTAGCTTTAACGAGTGGGGATCAGACTCTACTTAGCGGAGAAGTAACATCCTCCTACTTCTCTCCCATGTTCAAGGCACCATCCTATGAAGCATCTCACTCTAGACTGATTTCAAGCTGAGTTTGTGAGGATGGAAATTCTAAGGCTTTTACACAGACCTAGAGAAACATCACAGCAAGGCTCTGCTTTGGGTACCACAGGATTATTTTATGCAAAGAACTGAGTTCCTCAGCAAACTTCCTCCATCCTGTACCTTTCTGTACTTTGCTACAGATGAAGCATGGGAATGTTTTTTAGCTGGGTTTATGATGTTCATAGTCATGAATTCATCCTGTTTTAGCAGCACTGTCACCACAAAGTACTTGTTCTCTTTGGACTGAACTCTTCTCCTTTCATTAGCATCCTTACTAGGTCCTCTCCGTCAATGGTGTTTCAAAAATTTCTACCAATTTGTTTCAATGTGTTTAAAATTTTGCTTAATGGTACCAGGGACAGAGCCTAAGTTTATACGTTTAGCTACTGATCTTTGTAATCTGTTATATATCCTTTTGGAAGGATATATCTCCATGAAGATAAGTCTTAAAGAAAGAAGCCATAGGCAACCCTTTTTAGGTTAACATGTTTCCATATAAATGCAACTATGAAAACAACCTCACTTAATGAAGAGATTGCTAGGAAATGTTTATAGAAATAGGTAAGGCATTGGTCTTTTTGTCAAGTGGCCCTGGGTTCTAATGCTGAGGTTTATTATTACTACTACTACTACTACTACTACTACTACTACTACTACTACTACTACTTTCATTTGTTTACAGTCCAGTTGTTACCCACTCCTGGTCTGCCCTCCCACAGTTCCTCATCCCATTCCTCCTTCCCCTGTCTCCAAGAGGATGTCCCCACTCTGATAGGCCTCCCCACTCCCTGGGGCCTCAAGTCTCTGGAGGGTTAGGTGCATCTTCTCTCACTGGCAGGCCAGGTCTCACAGGCCAGACCAGGCAGTCCTCTGCTGTATATGTGTCAGGGGCCTGCTACCAGCTAGTGTATGCTGCCTAGTTGGTGGCTCAGTATCTGAGAGATCTTGGGCAGGGGGGCCTGGTTAGTTGAGACTGCTGGTCTTCCTATGGGTCACCCTCCTCAGCTTCTTCTAGCCTTTCCCTAATTTTTTTTTTAGTTAAAATAAATACAAGTTTCTCTAAGCCCAGATTTACTATGTGAAGTACAGAAAGGGGTGTTTATTTCACAAGGTAATTTTTGAAGGTTATTTTAAATAAGATGTCCAATAAATTTGGGCGTTGATAAGTATTTAATAAATATCTGCCCCCTTTTTAATCCTTTGCTTTTTGAGTACTTAAGTTGTGTTATAGTGCATTTTTGTTAGACAGTAAATGGGAGAAAACAACAAAACCTAACCCAAAGTGTAATCAAAGTCTAAAATGATCTCTGCAGTGGTATCTGAAGAGTGATTCCAATTGTACTATAGCACAGTTGATCTCAGAACAACCTGGGCTTCATGTCATGATTAATATCAAATGAACATCCAAATGCATTCTTTTTTAAATATTATTTTTAAACATTGTTATCTGCTCATCATTACATAAACCAGTGGGCTTCCTTAGACATTTTCATGGGTACTTATGCTGTAGTTGTATCATAGCTATGCCTCATTAAACCGTCTCTGGATCTTCTTTCCACCTTCCCACTAGTCTCCTTCCTCTCTTCAGATCTAACTGCAATCTTATTAGGTAGATTTTAGATAGGAGTGGTGGAGGGAGGAGGCTTGGAGGAAAAGTTCTATTTTATCTTAGTCTATGGCAAAAGGATATTGAAATCATCATGTAGTCACTAGACTGGGTCATGAGTTCTCATTTGTAACTGAGTTACAGATTTGGAAGCAATTCCAGTTCAATTTGGTTATGGGAGAGAACATAAACTTAGAAAGGATGTATTTTAAAAAATAGCCCTTCTTAAAGTCACTGATCATAAGGGGAAAATATGAATGACATGACCAGATGACAGAGACACACACCAACAAACAGCAATCAAAAAAATCAACAAAAGGAGTCTGACATTCAGACAGGTCCCATGTCTTGTATAGTCAGTCAACTCATGTCAGGTGAGGATATTTTTGTTTTAATAAACTTTGATCTACTCTAATAAGCTTTACTTGCTGAGACTCTATTCATCTTATTGAATATTTTCATTGCGTTGTATCATCTTTATAGATAGAAATTACAGCTGGTTTATATTTGGAAGGATCTTAGCAGATGCATGCTCTACCCCTGTTCCCCCTCTACTCTATAACTGAGGAAATGGAACCGACCTTAAGTAACGAAGCTACAGGTTCTACTGAAGGTCAGTTAGATGCATATAACAATTAGGGCTGGAGCATGACCTTCAGTACTTGTTCCTCAAGGCCAATTCTGATTCTCTGAGTGTTTAAAATGGGAAGTCCTGCCATGCAAATTTGTGGTTTATCATTTGCATATTATTAATGAGGAAATGTGTGATGTGAGTGAAAATATTTTAGTTGATACCATTATGTGAACACAGGGTTCATTCCCTTTTTATTTGCTCACAGTGGAGTTCAGTTCAGGCTCATTATTGCATTTCTAGGTGCCATGAGAGTTGATGGAAAAATTAACGTCAAGAGTGCTCGTGGCTCTTTTTTAAGCCTGGTAAGCATAATATTACCGTTCTCTGGCATCAGGCCTAGAGATTTCCAAAGGGAAGTTTCTTGCTTTCTAGATGTTTTTTTCTGCCTTACAGTATGGTTTACACAGGACATAGTTCAAAATGAAAGTCAAGACTAATAACTGTAAACTATCAGAAGTCAATGGCCTGGTAGTCTTGGGACCATTGTTCAAAGAGGGTGGACACTGGCAATAGTTGGGAAATGAAAGTGGAAAGTATGAAAGTAATAAACAAATGAGTATCTACCAGGCACCAAAGTAAGAGCCTATGAGCATGAGCATTATCTTAGTGAATCATATCCTAATTGGTTGGAGAAACTCCCTATGAATACTTTCCAAAGAGATGATTTGACTACCTAGATGGAGTGTGTCTAAATTATGTTTAAATTAAAGGAGTGTAAGAGGTTCTAGTCCAACTAAATATCCTATAACTGTTACTGATGGTATGTGGCTTTAGATTTAGGATTGAAGACCAGAAAGTATATTGATGAGCCAAAAAAGCTGGAGAGAAGTTTTAGAACAGAAGGTCAGAGAAGTGGTCTCTATATCTGACAATTGGTCAAACATTTCTTCAACATTATCTCTGCATTAAAATTGAGGTGAACAAAAATACCTACAGACATCTGGGGTCGTTCTTTCTCTCCTTTCTTTCATTGTTAACTACTTCCAGCTGTTTCTAGGGGAACAACTCTTCTGAGCCATGAATTAGTATACTGAATTCAAGACAAAGTTCAGCTAGGTAAAGAGTCTTTGCTCTGTATAGTCCCTCACCAATATCTTCTTTGTAAAAGTAACATCTGTCCCTTGAGACACTTCTGACAGCTTTCTCTGTCTATATTTTTTGCTTTAAGTTATTGGATTAATGTTTAACTTTTCATATAGAAATATATTACTTCCTTTCTTGGAAAGTAGAAGTGAGAGTATGTGTTTATATTTGGGTCAGATTCTCTAAAATTTTGTAACATTGTATACTTATTCATTCAACAATTGTATACTAAGTGCTAGGCCCCTCTTAATGGCTGCTCTAGCCACCAGATATTGAAAATGTACAAAAATTGTAATTTCCCCATGAAGAGTACATTCTGACACAGAGAAAACAGAAAATAAATACACAAATAGGCAATATGCCTTTCAGATGTTACAAAGAAAAAGCATATAATGGGGGCTTGGAGAAGGCAAGCTATTTCATATAATCCAGAGAAATTTGTAAGTAAAGGAACAGTATTTAGCAAGGTTATAGGGCTTATTCGAGAACTTATAGTCAAGGGCTAGCAATGAGTACTTTCCTAGAATGTATGATATCCTGGAATCGACATGTATAGCACCAAAACAAATGAACAAACAAACAAAAACATTGTCAACAAAAAACGTGAAACCGCAAACTAGATCATAACGTCTAGTAGGTAGGCCAATATGTTTGAAACATGTATTAGTTAGCTTTTGTTAGTATAATGATATACTGGAGATAAGATACTTTGTAATGAAAATAGATTTATTTCCGCTGACATGGCCATATAGCATGGAAAAAGCTTTTGCACGTGTTCCTCCCCTGCCTGTACATTATTCTACTGTAGGAATATGTGTGTACCTCTCTGTATATGTGCTCTGTCTCCCTCCCCCTATAAAGCAACCAGGATTTGATCAAGGCTCTCCAATCTCTGACCTAATCTCACCACTTCTAAAAGTCCCCACCTCCAAACACAATGGTTGGCTTAAATATCTTCTTAATTCCATTAACCAAGGCTATTCGGAATGAACTCATTCATGAGTTGACAAGCCCTTTTCTAGCCATACCGGAACAAATGGAGGTTACATTTTGTAAGATGACTTTGGAGAGGCATTGGAGATAGCCAGCAAACTATGAGGGCTCTTTCTTCGACTGATATAAAGACTATGAAATATATTCTGGGTGAGGTGGGCACTATCACAGAGTTTGGAAGAGAGGGCATCTAGCATTTGGGAAAGACTTGCCAGAACAGTGTTTTCTGGGAATGACAGGACCATGGCACTCCTGAAATCACTGCAGCTGTGGATGCCTGCATAAGACCTGTACACCATCAGGACAGAAATCATTGTACGGTAGGGCTGTGGAAGCAACCTATAAGCACCCACCCCTAACTAAGGACTTACTGACTGTTGATGGCTGCTGGAGGAGGGGAGTCACTTTTCTTTAGTGGGATGACCCCAGTAGACCAACCACATTCCAGGGATTGCTCCCATGGCTAGGATTATGTGGTCGTATGAATTTTAACTCAGTTATGAAAAAATAAAGGCATAAGTTTGGGAGAGAGGGTTGGTAAGTGTGTAGTAGATCTTGGGAGGAACTAAAGGGAAGAAAAAGTGTGAATAGTCAAAATATTTTACATGTGTGTATGAAATTCTCAAGGAGTTAATAAAAATATTTTATAAAGCAGAAAAAAAAGTTATAAGCAAGAGCAAGGAAATCAGCAATATAGAGTTATAGCTCTGACCACTATACTGTAGGGAAGAGCATTGTTTAGTATTTTTGCAATATGTTAACACCAAGGAAGGAACTTTACAACTCATTCTAGTTAGGTGTTTATCTTAGATACTATCTATACTTACCATAAAGTTATTAATGATCCTGATATAATTGATTCATTATATGAAACACATACTAATTATCAAGAAGAAAAAATTTCCTTAAAAGGATTTAATTACTTATTCTCACAGTAATTTACTTTAGACTTATTTTCATATGTTACCAAGATTGATATATCTGAACAGACTGATGTTAGTTACTTTTTCTCTAGAAAGCAAATTTTTTGGAAGGTTTTGGATAGCTTTCTAATCAGTAGAAGTCAGAACCAAATTCAAATCAAGGTGTTTGGGGCAAAGGATGAAGGCTGAGGAGCTGCAACCATGTTTGGGATTTTTAAAATGCTACTTCTGGAATGAAGGACATCGAAGGAGATTCCCTTCCTCTTCCCCTTTGCTCTACCTTCCTCTCAAAACTCCAGTCTGAGACCAAGAGTTTGGGATGACTAGAAGACTTAGTTGATAGGCTGGTCATTTCCACTCAGTGAGGAAAAGCTCCTAAATTAAGGTTTGCTGAAGAATGCAAGGGTGGAGAATCCTGGCTAGCTAGCATTCCACAAAACCCATAATGCTAGTCCACTGCTTTCTTGGATTGTAATGCTCTTGCTTTTAGCACATTTTCTTCTATCCTTCTCTCTTGTGTATCTGCTTCTTCATATGCTTAGCTTCCTGACCAAGTTTAATCTATTGCAACTGGTAAAGTTGGTGACTTCCTCATCATTTACTTAGACAACTCTAAATTGCTAGACATTTGGATTATTGCACAAAACATTTCATCATCAAAATTACAGCCAATAGTAATATTTTGTGAAAACTGCCTTAAAGATATGTTCCCATCCCCAGGTGTCTAAGCTAGTTTATAGTGCTTGTAGAACAGAGTTCACTATATATTAAGTCCAACTTCCAGAAGAAGCATAGACACAAAAGTAATTTCATCACATCGGATCTGCCAAAATGGGACGAACCTCATTCTCCTGGAGACTGACAGCTTGTTATTTTGTTTGTCAGGTGGAAAGCTGATCTTCATGGAGCCAGGACCCATTGAGCTCAGAGCCCACTCCATTCTTATTACAGATGGTGGAGAGCTCCGGATTGGATCTGAGCACAAGCCTTTCCAAGGCAAAGCTCGGATCAAGCTCTATGGAAGTGCCCACTCCACTCCCTTCTTTCCTTATGGAGTCAAGTTCCTGGCTGTGAGGAATGGAACTCTTTCCCTGCATGGTAAGTAGACCACACACACACACACACACACACACACACTCCCATCCTGAAATGGATCTGTTTCTAGCAAATATGTAGACAATGACCACTGACCACTGGTAAATCATTTAAAATGTTTCTGAGGCAGTGGATCAATCATTCTATAACACATTTAAAAAAGTATCACATATCTAATTATTATCACTTTTTGGTTTTTAAGACATGATTTATTTATTTTTATTTTATGCACATTAGTGTTTTGCCTGTATTTGTGTTGTTGCCTGTATTGTCTTTGTGTTGGATCTCTTGCAACTGGAATTACAAACAGTTGTTAACTGCCATGTGGATGTTAGGAATTGAACCCAGGTCCTTTGGAAGAGCAGCTAATGGCTTAACTGATAAGCCATCTCTCCAGCCCACATCTAATTATTATTATTGGTGGTAGACTGAGCTATGGCTCCTGTGAAGGGGCTGGATACCCTCGCTCACCATCAGATTGCTTTCAGTGCTTCCCTGAGTGTGAACCATATTCCCTGTCCCACCAAGGGTGAGCTTATCCACAGACATCCCATGGTTTGTTGAATGTGAGCAAAAATAATGTTCTTTATGGGAAAATAGAGGTTTTAAAAGGTGTTGTGATTCTTTATCCATTTGGCTCTTGACTTCTACTTAAGAATACCCTGTCCCATATAGGGGCAATTCATTTCTTTTTATTGGGTATTTGATTTATTTATATTTCAAATGTTGTCCCCTTTCCCGGTCTTCCTCTGCAAAGCTCCCATCCCATCCTCCCTCCCCTTTGCCTCTAAGAGGATGCTCCCCCACCCACCCACTCACTCCCACCTCACCTCTCTAGCATCCCCTTACATTGGGATATCAAGCCTCCACAGGACCAGGGGCCTCCCCTCCCATTGATGCCAGATAAGACTGTCCTCTGCTACATATGTGTCTGGAGCCATGGTTCCCTCCATGTGTACTCCTTGGTTGGTGGTTTAGTCCCTAGGGCTCTGGGGAGTCTGGTTAGTTGATATTGTTGTTCTCCCTATGGGGTTGCAATCCCCTTCAGATCCTTCAGTCCTTTCCCTAACTCTTCCACTGGGGTCTCTGGGCTCAGTCCAATGGTTGACTGTGAGTATCTATATCTGTATTAGTCAGGTGATGGTAGAGCCTCTCAGAGGGCAATTCTTTCAGATTGGGAGTCTGTATGCTGACAACATGGGCTTGAGTTGATGACTACGCTGCATATGTCAGTGAAAAGTAGAACCTTAACTGAAACAAGTCATTGAGATTGGCAGTTGTAATCATTACTCCACTCAGTGAAAACTGATAATTATTTAGAAGATACCTATATTTCCCAACAATTAAATCACAAACCAAGTAAAGATAACTCCATTTTGCTATTTTTTTTTTTGGCTCTACCTTTCACTCACCAGAAACTGTGCAGAGTTCAATTACAGTTGCACTTAAGACCCCCTTATAGATAGGCCTGGAGTTTATGGCTTCCTAGGAGAAAACAGGGATTAGGCAACAAAGTATTTCTGCTTAAAGCTTTCTTGCTTTCTGATCACCTAATTCTACTTTGCAAATTGGCTATTTTTTCCCTTTAAAATATAAGCAATTACTCAGTGTGTAGATTATTATTATAAACTGGAAAATGTAAGAATTAATTGAGTGTTTCAGCAGATGATTATATACATTGGTTGTCTGGCTTTAGTCAAATACAGAATAAAAGTGTGAGCTTCAAGACTGGGGAGGCTCAGTGGTACGGTACTTGCATAACATGGGTAAGACCTCCAATTCTAGTACCCCCAAGCAAAACTAAACAGAATGAAACCACCCTAGATTGTAGACCCAGGGTAGTGGGCTTATCTTAAGAGGCCAATGTCATCAACATCAGTATTTTCATATTGACATGACAAAGTAGAAACTACTTGTAATAGAAAAATTGTTTTAGATATGAGTTGGTGGCTGTACTAAAAATTCTTGTATTTTCTCTGTCTAGGTTTTGCTACAAACGGTGTAATAATCATTTTCTACAAAAAATACTCCCTAGGTTCCTTTTTATCTTACTCTAAGAGGAAGCCAGAGCTTCTCTTCAGTATTGTTGACCCTGGATCAGTGAGCATTCTAGAAACTGAGTATCAAAATTATAATGCTAAATACTAGTAACTTATCTGGATGGGAACTCAGAATTCTAGTCCCACTGATTTTTATTCTTTTTCTCCCATCTTTATGGATCTGTCGCCTAGGGTCTGTGGCTGTTTTCTGCCTTTTCCCACATTAACTGTGGTCTCCAAGTGTTTAGTCTGCTGGCTTCTTAGGTTGCCTGCAGAGCTCATGGATTTACTCCTCTAAAAACGGGAATTCAATGACGACAACAAAAACTTGTTCCATTTATTTTCCCTCTTTGATTTGAACATCTATGTTCAAGTATGAATGAATGTGAAAATATTCATAAATATACCCTATATGCCTGTGTTTTAAATATTTCATGGACTCAAAAGCTTTTATAAGTAAGCAAAGGTCAAGCTAAAGAAAATCCACTGTGGCACTGTCTATGTTCAATATCATACAATTAAAGTCAAGTAAATAGCACTATTAATAATACAGTTTAGACTTGGAAATGAAAGGAAAGATTTTTAGTGTGTCTATGTATACTTTTCCTCTGCTTTTCTTTTCCATTTTATTTTCTCATCTTCTTTTTTGTGCTTCTTCTCCTTTATGCCTTTCCTCACATTCCTCTTGTATTTTCAGATCTATTGTTAACATTTTACAAGTCCCAAAAGCCCTTCCTACAAAATATGACCAGGTCCTCACCCAAACTGCAGAGTCAGAACATGGGACATAGGAAAAAAAAAAAAACAACAACCCAACAATCTATGCCCTAATGGGTATTGAAATTCTATACCTTGTTCATCTGGAATAAATAATCCATGGGGAAAAAAACTTGTCCAGCTGAGTGTAAAGGAGTCTTTCCTTATTCATCCACTAGAGCATCACACTCACAAGTGTCCATTATCAATTCCCTCTCTATTTTTCTCTCGCCACCTGAGGTCTGGAATAGATTCTCCTCCAGGTATGGTGGTGTATTCTGGTTAAATTCATTATACAGTTTCATTGGCCTTTTTCCCCTCAGGGCAAAGGTGGGTCTGGTGACAACTGGACATTAGAAAAAACTAATTTTGCCATTAAATACTCCAAACAGTGAGCATCTCGATTCACTGCCTTCTACCCAGAGTGTCCCTAATGAGGTCTATCCACTTAATATTCCAGGAAAGCTGTAGTGATGAAATCCACCAGCCTTGCTGAATCTCAAAGGATTAATCCAGGGAGTACTTATAAATCTGCATTTCTGAATATCATCCTCAAAGCCTGATTCAGTGAACATGGGGTCGAGGGGGAATGTGCATGTAAGAGGGAACTTCTTGTGGATTGATTTTGAATCAGTGACTGAACTAGGCGATTCACTGGCATGCTGAATATTTTGGACTCAGAAATTGGCATCTGTCTGTTGGTTTTCAATTAAGATTTTTAACAAGTTAATTTCTATAAAACCAGTAAACCATAATCACTATCCTATACTTTACTTGCAAGGTGGTTTAGAACAGTAGACATACAGCCTACATGGTTCATTTTAATTGCTTTGCTTGTATTCTGTTTATCTTCTTTTTCCAGAACTGTAGTGGGTGAAGTGTTGGGTGGCTTTTATTTTCTTTCAGAAGTTAGGACATTTTGAGGGAAGTATGATTTCTAATTGAAAATGTAACCCATGGCCTGCTCTGCTTACCACTCTCATCTTATTAATGAATTTATCTTGTCATCAGTCAGAGAGGATCGAGCTTTCTAATGCATGAGGCAACCACATTCCGAGGCACCTTCTGTTCTGTTCCCACCATCTGGTGGACACCTTTAGATTTTAATCTCTTAAGGTACAGCGGCTTCCTGGCACAGGAAAACCACCACTCCTGGGTGTGGTCACCATGCCATCTTCCCAGAAAACAACTGCATGGCTCCTGCGTAGCCAGGAGGCAAACACTGTCCAGCAACCAGGGTCCTTTGCAGACTTGATTCCTAGCATCTAAGAGTGAGCGGATTGATGGATGCTAATTTAACTCCAGCATGGGTCAGATAGAATCATACAACTGGGTCAGCATGTCAGTCATATCCCTCTCCCTAGTGCCTCCTTTCTAGCTCATTCTTCATTACTGCCCTTTGTAACCCTTCTGCTCTAGCTGATTTTTATTGTAGATTAAAACTGCTGGGCAAACAGGCTTTGCTGCTCAACTGCCACCAGAGAGCTGGCGTTGGAAGCACATGTATTGGTTTGCCTTAATGCAGGACACACTAACACTCACACATGCATGCGCGCGCGCGCGCGCACACACACACACACACACACACACACACACACACACACACACACACACGAGTCTTTCTTCGGTATACTTGGGAATGGATCAAGACAAGGCATGTTTTCCATCACAGGAGGAGTGCTGATGGTTTAGTAACGTGTCCACAGCAATAAGTTAATATGACCCAGGGGTCCAGGGCTGGAAGTCTGTGGTTTGAGCCTTTTGGAGTCAGTAAAGAAAATTCGCACAGGCTTTCTGCCTTGGCCACACTCTTGCCTTTGCATCTGCCAATCTCGTTTCGCCACCCAAGCTGAGTGCCAATCACTTGTCACTTTCCAAAGAGGTCATGTCAGCCTGGGCAGCTTGAATTTTTGACAATGTAATAATGGCTCTTGCCTCCGCAGTGGGGGGCTGAGCAGGCTGGAGAGGGTTTTATTGATTGTTCAGCGGGGAAATTTATCAATGTCTCTCATTTCATTTCGGCCTCCTCCCTGAGAAATTTGGCTGACAGTTTCTCAGAAGAAAACTAGTTTTATGGCCTTCAGTGGACTTCTGCCTTTGTCCTTCTCAAGGAATTACAAGGTAGAGGCGTTAAATATAAATGGAAATTTCTGAGAAGAACTGCTCAATGGGGGCATGGTTGAAGAAAGTACTAGTATAAGTGTTCTGAGCATAATACTACAGGAGGAAAAAAAAAGGAAGGGGGCGATTCACATATGCGAGTGGCTTGTGTTTCTTGTAGAGGTTCCAGAAATCCATATTTCAGTTGCATGGTTTGACAAACCCCATACTGCGTTCTGTGGTTGCCGTTGCTGAGAAGGGGTGGTATCTTTATGCACAGTGCAGGGGTCAGGGAGCTGTGTATCCTAGCACGTTCCTGGTCACTGATTTTCATACCATGATGCACAAACCCCACATTTCCTAAGAAAGCCCCCAGGGGCTCCATAAACAGGGGGACATTTGAGGTCAAGTAACAAAAATCTTAAGCTGTTCAGTGAATCAATTCAGGGCCTTTATCTCTACTACTTGGTTAAAGTAATGTTTCATTTCAAAGACAAAATGAGTGTCACTGTAAAAATTAGGATTAAAAACTATATTAGGTGGACAGTGAAATGCTTCCACTCAAGCCTGTCAACCTGAGTTCTGTCTCGCATGGAACGCAGTGATCTGGAACGCTGTGACGGACCGTGGTTACACAGTTAACAGCAGTGAATGAACTTTGAGTCCTATCTCAGCCTGAGAAACTGGATAGATGACTAGTCTCCTTTCAGGGTAGATAACTACTGCATTCTTGGTCACATGACTTTGAAAACACAATCAATATCACTAGCAAAAATAAGACACAAATTTCTCTCTGCTCTAATAACGCTTTTAAAAGGTCCCGCACATACAACTATTTTGTGTACAGTGGCAAAACACACTTTCTGTAGTTTCTTGATTAGACAAGAGTGGCCTTGGGCCAATGCATATGAAAGGCTTCCCTAATCTGATAGAGATCACACTGAAGGAACTTGTTTAAGTCTTTTTTTTTTTAAGGTCTTTTGATTTTAAGCGTTTGTGCGTAAATGTATATTGCTAATTGGAAACAAGAGAGAGCTTTTCAATAACCCAAGTACAGCAGGAACCCCACTTAGAAACACATTGTAAGGCACTTCAGGTTTCTATATATACTTGAAAGTGTTGGCATTAGTCAGGTCTTTTCCAGTAGGAAGTGACAGAAAACCCAATTCAAACAAAAAATAAGGGCGTTTACTACCTCATCTAACAGAGAAAACTTGAAATACAGCTGCGTCCAGGTGCTCTAAATGCTGTCATTAAGGCTGCTTCTAGGATGGGCTTTCCCCTAAGCTGGCTTCATTTTCAGTCATACCCTACCCCCACAGAGGCAGAAGTGGGGGTCCCAATGGGGAAGACAGAAGAAAAAGATAGCTATATTGGAGAGAATTCATGGGAATGGCTTCTCTGACAAAGCATCTAATAACATAAAAAGTTTATTGCATATCATCATACTAATTAGCTGAATTTGCTTTTCCTATATAAACATTGTTTACTAACTACTCTGGTTTATCATAATTCATTCATTTCCTAATGGTTCTTCAACCATTGAACAAATCCTCTTTTCTCCCAACATTACCATTGCATATCACTGTGTTGCCTGCCCTTAGTTCTTAACCTTGACTAATAAATATATTGCAAAGGGCTTATTTTTCATAGTTATCTTATTTATTCCACTGTCTCTATCAGTAATATATGTATGTCATGGGGACAGGTGTCTTTCATTGATTTTGCTGTTGTTTCTGTTCATGATGAATCTCTATTGCCAAGAATACAGCTAACACTCTTAATGGACTTAAGTGTTTGTTTCATGAGTAACTTATTGGGAAACTTGAGTAGAAGGATTAGAAGTGACTTTGGCTGCATTTATATCATGGTCTGCTTGGATTACTGTCTGTGACAAAGTAAGGGTTACTCTTACTTCTCCAATGGATTCTTGCTGGAGCAATGTGATGGAGAGTCTTCCAGAACTACATGGCCTGAGATGGAAGAAGGATTTTCTCAAAGTAAGAGGTGTCTTTTCTACTATTGATGACTACGTGCAGCTATAAAAAGTTAAAATACCTTGACTACTTTTTAAATATTGAAATTATTTTTTACTTTTAAAATATTTTTTTACTAATTTTGAATTACCAAAAAGATTTAGCTAGACTGTTTATATTAATATATTGAAAACATATTTAATTTAGCTAGGAAAAAATATCATCAGATCCACTAGGAAAAAACCAAAAACTCTCAGCAAAAGAAAAGGGAATTTAGGATTAAAATATACACTGTCATGTTTAAAAGATTTGGTTTTGTTTTTCAAGTGACAGTAAAAGGAAGAGGTTGATTTTTCAACAATTTTAGGGAAAAGGTTCCAGAGCACAGGAGCCTTGACCTGACCTGCCACTCTTCTGTGTAAATATTTACATATGAGGCAAATGCCAACAAAGCACCATCAGCCCTGAGCATTAAGATTTGATTATAATTATATACATTTTATTTATTTATTTATTTATTTTTATTATTTATTCTATTTTATTTTTTTAATTTGCATTCCAAATCATTTCCCCTTTCCCGTTTCCTCCCTCCCCGAAAGTCCCATAAGCCCCCTTCCCTCCCTCTTTTCCCCATTCAACCCCCTCCCGTTTCTCTGTCCTGGCGTTCCCCTACATCCAGTCTTTCCAGGACCAGGGGTCTCTCCTTCCATCTTCTTAGAAATCTATTGATATGCGGATTGTGTCTAGGGTATTCCGAGATTCTGGGTCAATATCCCCTTATCAGTGACTGCATACCATGTGTGTTCTTTTGTGATTGGGTTACCTCACTAAGGATGATATTTTCAAGATCTGACCATTTGCCTAGGAATTTCGTGAATTCATTGTTTTTAATTGCAGAGTAGTATTCCATTGTGTAAATATACCACATCTTCTGAATCCATTCCTCCGTTGAGGGACATCTGGGTTCTTTCCAGCTTCTGGCTATTATAAATAAGGCTGCTATGAACATAGTGGAGCATGTGTCCTTATTGCATGCAGGTAAAGCCTCTGGGTATATGCCCAGGAGTGGTATAGCCGGATCCTCCAGGAGTGTCATGCCCAGTTTTCTAAATTAAGATGTAATTATATAATTTTGTCCTTTCTTCCTTTGGACCCCTCATATATACCCCTTCCTTACTCTTTCTACAATTTCTGGCCTCTTTTTTAAAAATTGTTGTAAGTAAAGAGATCTAAATACAGAAGTAAACCAGTTCAGTTCCTATGTTTTCAGGGCTGACCACTGGGTATTGTTTTACCCAGTTGGTTTTTACTCCCCTGGAAAAGACTATTTCTCCCACTCTCAGCATTTCAGTTGTCATGGGTAGGGACCCATGAGATTTTCCCCTTCGAGGTTAACAGGTTTGTTTTTGTTGTCCCATACTTAGGTCTTGTTTAGGTAGGTATATTGGTGAGAATTCAAGGAAATTTCTTTTCTAACATAAAATGTGTATTTCATATCAACATACTAATTTAGATGAACTTACTCTTACTACACAAATATTGTTTAGTAAGTACTCTGGTTTATCATGTTTCATTCTTGAGTTTTAAATATGACTTGGATGTTATGGTAAAAAGAGATATGCCAAGTAAACTGTATCAAAACAATTATTAAAAATAAAACAAAATGCAAAATAATTAAAAAAAAGATTTGGTTCTAATCCAAGATGAGAATTGTCAAGGAACACTGAAGTGCCATGATCTTAATTGCCTGTGTCTAACCTGTGAAGAGGACACAAGGAGTTTCTTTTCTTCTTTACCTTTAAGGTTGTATGCTGAGCTGGAAACTTCATAGCTTACATGCCAGTTCAGCCAAGAAGGGAATAGAGGAAGCTTACCCTTGGGCTCAATGGAGTGCTGGTCTGGGTGTCTTTCTGTTTTAGAAGGAAGATTCTAGGAAACTACTTGCTGGTCCTCTCCGTATCCTTATAAGAGTGAAAGTATAGAAAAAGAATGCTTTATTCAGTCTCATGAATGTTTCTTTACTTGGGACTGTGCCAAGAATTTCCTAGTCTATGGCACTATTACACCTTTGTGTAATTGAGGGATGGGGAAGGGAAGAATATCCATGACTATCACTCAGCTAATGAAAAAGAGATCCATATTTTATACTACAAGCAGAGCTATTGTTATATTAAAAATATCAGTTAAGGTAAGATGATTTTCAGTCTCCAGGGAAGGCAAACTGGGAAGGAAGTTCTTAAGTTTTATTTCTATCTCTTTCTTTCTTTCTATCTATATATCTATCTATCTCTATATCTGTGAGCTACTTCATTCTGACAATTCATTTATTGGTATAATAAAATAGTAATACAAGCACTTGTGCTTTCCCTGTATTTTTAAATTTATTCTTTTTACAGTATCAGTCATAGATTAATAATTCACTGTGTTAATCAATTTTCTTGGAAACTGAGTCATTTCATTACAGAGATTGCAAAGTGCCATGGTAGCCATCAGCAAGCTGGAGAGCAAGAAGAGGCAAGGTGTGTAATTCCTAATTTGAGTTCAAGGGCATGAGAATCAGGAGAACTGATAGTATACATCACAGTTGAAAAGATGTCATCCTAGAGAGCCAAATTCTGAGACATCATCCTGAGTCAAAAGTCAAGATAATTCATTATGTTGAATTGCTGAGTTTCAATTTTAACCTATCCTAAAAATTACCTTCACAGACGCACCTAGAATAATGTTTGGGTACTCTGTAGTCCAAACAAGTTAAACCATAAAGTTTAACATTATAGTCACCAATGGATACTCCACTTTTCATAAATGGCTTTCTATAATATTATAGATATACAATCCAGGAAGACAGCCAGCTTCTTCCTCTAATACATGGCAGAATGCTTTTCTTGTTCCTCTAGTGAGCTTGATTGTGAGAAGACATTGAGTATTTAGACATCTTCAGTGATCAAGTTTGAACTCTACAAGACTTAATGAGTTCAAATTCATAAAAGTGTTGCAGCTTCCATATGTAGAACTGATGCTAAAATATTTCTCCTAAAGCTATTATGTGAGAAAAGGCCAATAAGACATATAAAATACTTCTGAAGTCGGCAGGAATCAAGCAACTAGCTATTCAATACATGCTTATATTCTTATTCATGTCATGTAGCTACAATTTGATTTGGTGAAATTGCCTCGTTATTAATCTGAGATGGATATAGTGTTGCTAATATTTTCTGTCAGTCAGAATTCTGGCTGCCATTATTAATACCTCATTCTTTACCATTTTGCCAGCACTAAGTCTTGTTTATTGTTGAACAACTTGTGAATTTGTATTCTGTCCACTTCAATTATTGATATTGTAGTTTATTTTCATGCTAATGTATCTTTTAGTTACTATTTTTATAACCTCTGTAGTTCATTCTGTACCCTGGAGCCAAGGCAATCGTTTTTTTTTGTTTTTGTTTTTGTTTTTGTTAACAGTCTCCAAAGATGATTTATTCAAACTTCACGTTAAAACATAAGTGACCCTGAGCCTAAATTGGCTTCTTTTCATGGCCGCATGCCCTCCCTATTAGTACTTGGAAATTTATATCATTAAAGTCACAAATTTCTGTAACCACAGTAGTTGCCACACCTAGATATTAAAAATATTCGATTCAGATTGTCTGGCATGTGTCCTTCTAATTTGAAAAAACTACAAAATAGTGACAAGCCAAGGCAATCTTTTGAAAACACAATTTGTTCTCCATCATGCAGATTTTTGAAACTCTTCATGGCTTCTTATTGTTCCCATGAAAAAGTCCTAAATGTCTACTCTAGCTTTCATGCACTGTCTGATTTAGAGGCTGCCCATGTCTTCCATCATTTTCTCCAGGAGAGTTTTCTTTTAGCTTATTGGCTGGTTAATATTGGTACACTTTTATATTTTTAAATATCAAAAGGGACTCGGGTTAGTTAAGGGAATGGGAGTCTACAAAGGCAGAATCTTCCTTTAAAACAGCATTTTTCCACTTGCATCATCAAAGCTCAACTCTTAATAGCCTGTCCATGAGGAAGAAAGGAATGGGTATCTTATTCAGCATCTGTTGAAATTTTATTTCCTGTATACCTTGGCACTTTGTAGTTATCAGAGCTGATTATTACCCTTTCCTCTCATTTATCTCTCAGCTCTGTGAAGCAGAAAAGTTTGGATTAGGACTATTATTTTTGTTTTTTAGAAATGGTGAAACTTGAGCCTGGAAGGAGAGGTAACTAAAGTTTATTCTGTCTTCTTCATGGGCATTCGAAGCACATGAGGCTCTTTCTGATTTCTTCATATACAGCTCTGGTATTAAAATCTCACAGAAGATAAGCCTTCTGAGTTCTGGAACAGTCTCCTCAATTTAATCCTTTCAAGGTCTTTTTGGGATACCAAGTGAGACATTATTCTTACATCTCCTGTGTAATACTCTTGATAAAGACATAAAGAACCTATTGTTTTTCCCCATATTTGTATTTACTCTTCAGCATTTTTATGGAATTTTGTGTTATTTATAATAACAAGCCTATGAACATTTTCTGTATGATTTCTGTCATTAATATTGTATTTAGAAAATCTTTTCTATAGAAGAAACCATGTATACATTTATCTATTAGTTTCTCAGATTGTTTACTGTTTTGAATTCTTTTCTTTTCCCACCGCATCTTGAAAGAACTGCAAGCCTCAAAGTTTTCTGTGACAGAATTAATGTAGTTATCATTAGACAGCTTTAAGGGTGATTATCCTTTCAGATATGTATTGAATGTTGGAGAACATAGATCACAAGTTTGACTTTGATATCCTGTAGGGCATGTGTGACCTGGAATATATGTCAAATGAGAGTTTGGCTTGTTGGACCACGGTTGGTATCTTTTGCTCTCATGTCATATCTCTTTGCTTTGATAAGAAGCCTTCTTCCTCAGACCATGAATCCAGTCATCCATCTGTTAGAAATTTTAACAGAAACCAACCAGATTTCACCTTTTCTTTCTAAAACCTTTTTCTCCAGGTCTGGTCCTCCAAACAAGATTATTATTTTTATAAATAAGCAATAAAGAGAACATAACTGAAGAAATTGGAGAACCTTATTCTTCTAAGTTTATCTAATAAAAGATGCCCCATCAGAAAACAGCCTCAATAGGAGATCCAAATCCTGCCCAGTCTCTGCCCAGCACAGTTCTTCTAACTCTAGGTGCTTTCCCTTCTTGTCTTTTTAAAGCCTCAACTTAGAACTGTTTTGAAGATGGTAGATGCAGAAGTAAAATACAAGGAACTGGTCAAGAAGCTGAAGAATAAGGAACAGAACAGAGTATCAGTCATTAGGCTGTGCTGGGAGAAGAGCATGCAGGGAAAGGCTTTTCACAGGTTAATGTACAGAGTTAGAAACAGAAAACAAGATGTTAAAGAGAACGTAGTCTGCAGGTGGCCCAGTCTGAACACATGTGCATCTGCAGGAGAAGGCATATTCTTTAATCAAAAAGATCAATAATGATCTGCTTGGATAGATGAGGCCATGAAACCCAGAAGAAAAGAATCAGGGTGGTGTTTACCTCTATGTAGCAGTCTACACCAAAGCCATACTGTGATAAATCATTTTCTAGTGAAAATACAAAATTTTAAAGGAAAGATATGTATAAAATCAGAGTACAAGTACAGGGTTGAGAAAGATAATGAAATAACTTATAACCTTTTTATGACATATTAATACATCTTTCTTGCTCCTTTTTATATTCACAGGTTAACAAGATTGTGTGTTTTGCATAACTCTAATTGATATTCATCTGTGTATTTCTTATACTGGGAATTAGTATTAGGGAAATGAAGCTGTTCACTTTATGTTTGTCTTCTCAGTGACAGACCAACAAGGGAAAAAAGGAAGTATCACTGCTTTACTGTGGGGAAGATGCATATAGAAATTAGGAGAAGCAGCTTGTGTATAATTGAGAACAACATTTCTAGATGATCATTTTTGTCTATTTCTATTATGATGGGAATGTTATTCTGTTAAGTGATTATCTATATTCTATATATCTATCTATCATCTATTATCTACCATCTTTCAATCATCTATCTATTATCTGTATCCATCATCTATTGCCTAGTTTGCCTATCTTCATTTCTTTTTCCCTCCCTCCCTTCCTCCCTCCCTTCCCCGCATTCATCCCTCCCTCTCTCCTTCCCTCCCTCCCTCCTTCCCTCTCTCCCTTCCTTCTTTCCTACCTTTCTTCCTTATTTCCTTTTTTCCTTCCTTCCCTCCTTCCCTTCTACCCTCCTTCCTTTCTTCTTTCTTTCTCTCTTTTCCATCTCTTTTTTGAAAAATCTTGTGAATTTTGCACTTGGAATAAAGATTTAAGTCCTATAAAACAAACAAGACAATTAGTAAGTTTTAAGTGTGTCAACCCACGAAGATTATTTCCTTTCTTCCCATGCCCATTTGGTAAAAGTGGTTCTCTGTGACTGCATAATTACAGATGAATAGCAGTGAATTGCTTGGACAATAATTGGTAGGAAGTACAATTATGAGAGGCCATCAGGCGGGTAAATGAATAGTTGGTTGCTTAACAGGTCCATGTTGAAAGCCTAGTGTGGTTAAACATTGTATTGAATTACAGGCTTTGTCATTTAAGCATATTTATACATCACTAATCTTTCTAAGTTGTACTTTTATATAATCTTTGATTTGTGGTACAGCACAAGAGCTGCTAAATGTAGGTTTCAAGGGTTCAGTGAAGAAAACAGTGCACGTTTGAAGTGTGGAGTGCCAGTCAGACAGCTACCTTACACAAATAACTTTTGTAAAGTAATGTACAGGGCGTTTTGAGAACTGAAGCTAATTTCACACAGTTGGTGTATGGCTCTGTTAGAAGGTGGAAGATTGTTACTTCTCTAATTCTTTGGTCTTGGATTTAGAAGTTCCATGTTCAGAATTCGGAGACGATTATCTTATTACTATGTAAATCATGTCCTGGGAGAATTTTGTCTTTCTATCTGTATACTATGTCAACACACACAGACATGGCAAAATGAAAATCACAACATTCATGCATCCATGATATGACGAGGGGAGGTAAGGTTTACATGTTGAATAACTACAGAAATTATATAATGCTGACAAACACAGTAGTTGCCATAGGTTTCCAACTGTATCAGCTTCCCCAGACCTCCTTGAATCTGCTCAGTTTGTAGATACTTCAGCAGTGATAACTAAAATTGTATTGTCCGACACCTTCAGCTCTTAGAACATACAGCCTTCCCCCCCCACTCCAATCTGCTATATGGGTGTACTCATGCTAGACTGCATGTTGACTGACAAATTTGTGTACTGCATTCAGCACAAGGCATCTTTCATGCCAGTTTTTACTTGCTTTGACTTTCTTTGCCATTGTTTTCCATTCAGGAAGGTATGATGTACCATCTCCTCCCTACCCCTGCTAGTGTTAGCTATCCTGAGAATACTGACCATAAGTGTCCAAGAGGATCAGCTTCCATTTTCCACAGCTGGTCAAACCTGAAGGTGTTTAACGCATAATACTCTAATGCACCATAAAGTTTAGATACTCCCTTGCCATGACACCAAATCCAATCTAATTGAATAGACATTCAATGTTTGAGATACTTGCTTCCCCATGCGTTGTTATATAACACGCAATATATATGTATATTGAGCTCCTCTTATGTACCAGACACTGTGATTGGCTTTGGTGTTGTTATAGTGAACACAAAAGGTATTGCTTTTGCTGCCACACTTAGTAGGTGAGGCAGACACAGGTAATTGCAGCACCAGAGGCCAAGTTGTGGTTGCATCAAATGGGAGACAGAAGAGAGGTAGGGTGCTGCGGCAAATTACAAGATTTTGAATATCTACTCAATCCTGGAGGCTTGCTTTATGGCCAAAAATAGTCACTCTAAAGAATGCAGCATGCTCTCTTAGGAAAATCCTAGAGAGAAGAACATCAGTTATAAAATGCTTCTGAGAGCCTCTAAATCAGAAACTACAGAGTAGTAGGGTCTACTTGGAGAGAATTGGACAGTGAAAAAAAATTATTTAGGCCTTTGTTACTGGGGTCTGAAGAGATAAATTGCAGGTGAGCTAACAAAGATGAGAGTGGGTTAAAATGATTCACCAAAATCTCTTTTTAAAAGCATATGATAAGACATGGTTAGCATAAGAGCCATTTGCAGAATGTCTTGCTTAGTTGTTTCTTATAATTCTCTTAACATCTTGAGTCTGAGTGATTGTAGCTCATGAAAAGTTCAATATCTCCTATATATTGAAGTAGGAGGGCAAAACTCAAGAGTGTTTGCTGGTTTCATATCTTAGTCATATATAGAAAGAATGATACTTTTGTATAAGAAAATAAATAAGTTATGAAATAATTTTGCTTCATTGAAAGACCGTCAATATTTGGAAGGACATGATCTTATACTAACAGTTAAATATATACTTTAAAAGTCCCTGAGTTTCTTTGTTCATTTTGACTTGACTATTATTTACAAGAAGGATTAGCTGACAAATATGCTTCTTATATTCATCTTTGATTCTTTTTGATACATGATAACAATCATCTTAAATATACAGGCAACTCTATCTTTTATACACAGTCTTCAATACTTTACAGCACAGATGTATTTTTTATGTAGCTAATCAAGAACAGGTTAGAGAAATTCACACATATGTATCTACAAATAAATAAACATTATTTCATTTTATTATTCCCAAGGGTTAAGATGTACAAACAAGGAATAAAATTAAAATTATTTTCTTTGGGGATGATTTATGTCTTAATTTCCACCTGCCCTATAATTAGAAATTTTGAACTCTGTAAATGTTTCTTAAGATAAAATTATTGCCTTGGTAAACTTCAGAAATTATATCATTAACCCAAAGACCTTTCTCAGCCTAGAACAACATGGTTGGTACAAGTGTCTGTGCACACACAGACAAATAAATAAAGAGGAAAGTTTAAAATAATTTGAAAATGATTTATTGTCGGCCACCCCTGCAGTTAGGAATTCAAGTATTATTACTTTACTTCAGTGCAGCAGGGGAGGACAGCAACTTGCTGTGGGCTAAAGGTAAATTATGATCTATTGCAAAGTAGGAAGGAGATGTACTGAGGAGAAGGGGAAGGAGTCGGGAGTAAGCAATGTGTTTCTGAACTATGGCTTCAGATAATGCCTTTAAAAATTTGCCTTGACCTCCACTGGAAAATACCAGTGCAAATGGTGAATCAAATGGCATTCTTAAATCTTTGATAGTTAAGGGTGTAAGTTCTTGGGGTCAGGAGGGTGATAAGGTTGTGCCAGAGTACAGTGCCCACTAAGATATGAAGAGTCACAAGTTTCCCTTTTTCAATGGTTTGATAATCTCATCCCATATGTACCCAACTTTCGTTAGAATGATCAATTAACATGCAAAGTCCTAGGGTGACTATTCTAAAGTAATCTTTTAGTCTGCTACAGTATGTGGGGGTTAAACTTTTCATGTTGTCAATGAATGATGGACTTCTTTCTTTATTGGAATAAAATACCTACTTTTTCATATTGGAAATAAGAGTGAAATAAAAGCTCATTTTCCAAACCCAAAGTGATACAGAGAAGGAAAAAGTAAAACTTGACGTAATTCAATGTCTTTTTTAAAAATTTAATTTAATTAATTTATTTTTGTATTTATTCACTTTATATCTCTCTCACCACCCACTTCCTGGTTACTCCCTCCCACAATCTTTCCCCCATCTTCCTTCCCCTTCTCCTCTGAGCATGTGGGCCCTCCCTGGGTATTCCCCCACCACGATACTTCAAATCTCTATGAGGCTGAGTGCATCCTCTCCCACTGAGGTAAGACAAGGCAGTATAGCTAGAAGAACATATTCCACGTACAAGTAACAGCTTTTGGCATAGATCCTGCTCTAGTTACTTGGTATCCATATGAGGCATGGAGGATAGAGCAGAGAATGAGAGAATGGTCAACTAATAATGGGCTCAACTTGGGAGACCCAACCCATAGACAAGCACCAGGCCCTGACACTATTAATGATACTCTGTTATGCTTGCAGACAGGAGCATGTTGTCCTCTGAGAGGCTCCAACTAGTAGCTGACTCAGACAGATAGAGACATACAGCTAAATAGTGGATGGAGCTTAGGGACTCTTATGGAAGAATAGAAGGGAGGATTGCAGGCCCCAAAGGTGACAGGAACTCCACAGGAAGACCAATACAGTTAACTAACCTGGACCCTTGGGGCTTTCAGAGACAGAACCACCAACCATAGGACATACATGGGCTGGACCTATGCCTCCCCACACATATGTAACACTTGTGTAGCCAGTGCCTTTTTTGCAGTAAGATCTGAGCTAGATACTTCATTAACTAACATCTCATGAAATTGCCCTAAGCCCTATGCTGGAAGTTTATGTACTTCTACCTCTCCATGTAACAGAAAACTGAAACCCACCTTTGCACATTTCCTCTATGTCGAGACTACCTTGTATGTAAATTTTGTCTAGTGGCAGTGCCTGTGTTTTTTCACAGCACTATTCTGTCCTTGGCTTGTTTTACAAGGACCTTTTATAAAATAATATCCTTACTAACAAAGTATGTGAACAAATTTTCTCTTGGGTACTTTAGGTTCAGTTCCGGAAGTTACTGTCACCTATCTTCGAGCCACTGCCTGTGCAGGAGACACAGTATTGGCTCTGGAGGAAGCTGTGGACTGGCATCCTGGGGATGAGGCTGTCATTATCAGTGGGATGACTGTAGAAGGTGCTGAAGCAACAGAAGAAATTGTTGCTGTAGAAACTGTCCACGGTTCAGACCTCCATCTCAGGAACCCCCTGAGGTACTCAGATTTCAGCTTAGATAGGTTTACCCGGAGGAGGATGAGGCTTTAAGTGAGTTGGACTCTGGGCATTTATCTCTCCATGAGATACATTAGCATTAAACAATGTTGGACATTATGCTGGAAAAGAAAATAATAAAATAAAGCATAAATTCTATGAAGATGAGGATCTCTTAAATGCTTTCTCTAGTGGGACCCTAGAATTTCTGTCTTAGCAAATGGTCAGCGAGTAGTTCCCAGTGCTATGCATGGTGTCAGACGTATGTATGAATCACTTTTGGGTATTTGAGTTCCTAAAAACATAGATACTCCCAAAGAAGAATCTTTTTACTATTTCTAATAAGATGTATAGTAATGTTCTCAAGTGCATCTTATTCCTTTATTTTTTTCAGATATTCCTACAACTTCACAGAGAACTGGGTAGCTGGAGAGAATCATATTTTGAAGGCCACAGTGGCTCTCCTCAGCAGAAACATTATCATCCAAGGAAATCTGACTCTTGAAAGGGTAAAGTTCCTCGATTCATGCCAGGAGGCCAATGCTGCTGAAGGTAGAAATACAAAGAATGAATACATGTTCTCCCTGACTATCAATATGTCATATGGCTGTGGTTGTCTTTCATTAAAATTTTCGAGTGTCTGTATTTTTCTGTAATTTTCAGACTCCTTTTGGCAGCTTGTCACTTCATCCTTTCCCCAACTTCCAAGAAGTAAAAGAAACAAACAAAAGCCAAGGAAATAATTTAATTCTTTGTTCTGGGAAAACTTGTGTTAATGAATTAAACCTTGAAAGTTGGAAGGCTGTAATGTTTTCTTTGATCTCAGGCTTCTCCTAAAATTCCCCCCAAATTCCCATAATTTCAGAATTCTAAGCTTGGGCAGTTCATTCTTATTGATTAGATTTGGGGGGGGGAGGATTGTTTTCTGAGCGACCTACCACATACTCTAGGTAAAGGAGTGTAAGAGCCAATTCATCTTCTGGTAGAATAGCAGGCACTGAATCATACTGATGTGCCTATTAAACATCTATTTCAGGGATGGTTAGTTTGGGAGGTTATGTTTTGGTTTCCCAGGCTGTAGATTATGAGGGCTTTCACATGCTGGGAAGATATCATTTGTCAACTTTGGTCCAGGATGGTGTGGGTGTCAAGGATGACTTCCAGGCATGAGTTCTGGATGGATGATGGAGCTTTTACTGTGATGGGAAGCGGGGAAGGTTTTGGGGGGTAGGAGGGTGATGATGAACAGGAGTTTAATTTTGTACATGTTGAAACTGAGAAGGCAGGCCAGCTATCTAGTGGAAATGTCTGGCAGTGTCTGGATCCTGATAGCAATATCAAGGCTAGAGTTAAAGATTTCAGAGATATATGCATTGAGGTACACTTATACACAGTGTTGTGACAAAAGGGGTTCTTTGTAGTAAAGAATGATCACGACTTCAATTGTTTTCATTCAGAGTCATCAGCTGACAAATATGCAATTTGCTAAAAGAAAAAAAAGTTTGGATAAGAGCGAACTAGAGTTGATTGACATCTACCTTCAAATTTCAGCCAAATTGAGATCATAATTTCACCAAATCATATAAATACACAGCATTTCACAGGATCCTTAGGATTTCCATCTGCAACCCGGAACTGACCCTGTGCCAAGCTCTCTATACCCAAATCCCTCCAGGAGAGAGCCATTTTCCCAAGAGTGCTGACACACCTGAGAGCACAGGTAAAACCACCATTTCTGCTCCAAGGGACCCATCCAAAGCCCTCAGGGCTTAGGAACCAAGGAGCACAGGTGAGCCCACCACTTCTGCTCAAATTCCTGGCCCAAGAGGAACCTGCCCAGAGCCATCAGGACACAGGAACCAAGGAACAGCTGGGGACAGGATCCTTCTGGTTTCTGTCTGTGCCCCAGAGCTGACCCTGTGCCACAGCTCTCCATACCCAAATTCTTCCAGGAGAAAGCTGCTCTTCCAGGAGTGCTGACACATAGGCTTACAGAAGGAATAAGCCACAATCAGCGACAGAAAGACCAGCTACCACCATAGATAACCAGATGGTGAGAGGCAAGTGCAAGAACATAAGCAACAGAAACCAAGGCTACTTGGCATCATCAGAACCCAGTTCTCCTACTACAGTGAGCCCTGGAAATCCCAAGGAAAAGCAAGACTTTGATTTAAAATCACATCTCATGATGATGATAGAGGACGTTAAGAAGGACATAAATAACTCCCTTAAAGAAAATCAGGAGAACACAGGTAAACAGATAGACGCCCTTAAAGAGGAAACACAAAAATCCTTTAAAGAACTACAGGAAAACACACCCAAATAGCTGAAGGAATTAAACAAAACCATCCAGGATCTAAAAATCGAAATAGAAACAATACGGAAATCAGAAAGGGAGACAATCCTGGAGATAAAAAACCTAGGAAAGAGATCAGGAATCATAGATGCAAGTATCAACTACAGAATACAAGATATAGAAGAGATAATCTCAGGTGCAGAAGATACCATTGAGAACATTGACACAATAGTTAAAGAAAATGCAAAATGCAAAAAGATCCTAACCCAAAACATCCAGGAAATCCAGCATACAATGAGAAGACCAAACTTAAGGATAACAGGTATAGAAGAGAGTGAAGATTCCCAACTTAAAGTGCCAGTAAACATCTTCAACAAAATTATAGAAAATAACTTCCTTAGCCTAAAGAAAGAGATGCCCATGAACATACAAGAAGCCTACAGAACTCCAAATAGATTTGACCAGAAATGAAATTTCTCCCATCACATAATATTCAAAACACCAAATGCACAAAACAAAGAGAATATTATATGCAGTAAGGGAAAAAGGTCAAGAAACATATAAAGGCAGACCTATCAGAATTACACCAGACTTCTCACCAGAGACTATGAAATCCAGAAGATTCTAGGCAGATGTCATACAGACCCTAAGAGAACACAAATGTCAACCCAGGCTACTATACCCAGGAAAACTCTCAATTACCATAGATGGAGAAACCAAGATATTCCATGACAAAACCAAATTTATGTAATATCTTTCCACAAATCCAGTCCTACAAAGGGTAATAGACAGAAAACTCCAACACAAAGAGTGAAACTAATTAACCTCCTTTCAACAAACCCCAAAGCAGATAGCGACACAAGCATAATTCCACCTACAACAACAAAAATAACAGGAAGCAACAATTACTATTATGTCCTTAGTCATCAGGGAAATGGAAGAGTCAACATGACCCTGAGATTCTACCTCATACTAGTGAGTATGGCTAAGATCAAAAACTCAGGTGACAGCAAATGGTGGTGAGGATGTGGAGAAGGAGGAATACTCCTCTATTGCTGGTGGGATTACAACCACTCTGGGAATCAGTCTGGTGGTACCTCAGAAAATTGGACATGGTACTACCTGAGGAACCAGCTATAATACTCCTGGACATATATCGAGAAGGTGATCTAACATGTAACAAGGACTTGTGCTCCACTATGTTCATAGCAGCCATATTTATAATACCCAGAGGCTGGAGGCAACCCAGATGTCCCTCAGCAGAGGAATACAGGAAATGTGGTACATTTACACAATGGAGTACTACTCAGCTATTAAAAACAATGACTTCACAATATTCACAGGCAGATAGATGGATCTAGAAAATATCATTCTGAGAGGGGTAACTCAGTCACAAAAGAACACACATAGTAAAAATCGTCCATGCTCATGGATTGGCAGGATTAATATAGTAAAAATGACCATCTTGCCAAAAGGAAAATACAGATTCAATGAAATCCCCATCAAAATCCCAACACAATTCTTCATAGAGTTAGAAAGAGCAATTCAAAAATTCATCTGGAATAACAGAAAACCCAGGATAGCTAAAACTATTCTCAAGAGTAAAAGAATTTCTGGGGAAATCAGTATCCCGGACCTCAAGCTGTACTACAGAGCAATAGTGTTAAAAACTGCATGATATTGGTACAGTGACAGGCATGTAGATCAATGGAACAGAATTGAAGACCCAGAAATGAATCCACACTCCTATGGTCACTTGATCTTTGACAAAAGAGCTAAAACCATCCAGTGGAAAAAAGATAGCCTTTTCAACAAATGGTGCTGGTTCAGCTGGAGGTCAACATGCAGAAGAATGCAAATTGATCCATTCTTATCTCCTTGCACTAAGCTCAATTCCAAGTGGATCAAGGACCTCCATATAAAACCAGACACACTGAAACTAATAGAAAGGAAACTAGGGAAGAACATTGAACATATGGGCACAGGGGAAAATTTCCTAAACAGAACTCCAATAGCTTATGCTCTAAGATCAAGAATTGACAAATGGGACCTCATAAAATTACAAAGTTTCTATAAGTCAAAGGACACTGTCAAAAGGACAAAGCAGCAACCAACAAACTGGGGAAAGATCTTTACCAACCCTACATCTGACAGAGGGCTAATATCCAATATATACAAAGAACTCAAGAAGTTATACTCCAGAGAGGCAAGTAACCCTATTAAAAAATGGGATACAGAGCTAAACAAAGAGTTCTCACCTGAAGAATATCTAATGGCTGGGGAGCACCTAAAGAGATGTTCATCATCCTTAGTCATTAGGGAAATGCAAATCAAAACAACCCTGAGATTCCATCTCACACCAGTCAGAATGGCTAAGATCAAAAACACAGGAGACAGCAGTTGTTGGCGAGGATGTGGAGAAAGAGGAACACTCCTCCACTGTTGGTGGGATTGCAAGCTGGTACAAGCACTCTGGAAAGCAGTCTGGCGGTTCCTCAGAAAACTGGGCATGACACTCCCGGAGGATCCTGCTATACCAATCCTGGGCATATACCCAGAAGCTTTACCTGCATGCAATAAGGACACATGCTCCACTATGTTCATAGCAGCCTTATTTATAATAGCCAGAAGCTGGAATGAACTCAGATATCCCTCTACGGAGGAATGGATTCAGAAGATGTGGTATATTTGCACAATGGAATACTACTCTACAATTAAAAACAATGAATTCACGAAATTCCTAGGCAAATGGTCAAAACTTGAAAATATCATCCTTAGTGAGGTAACCCAACCACAAAAGAACACACATGGTATGCAGTCACTGATAAGGGGATATTAACCCAGAATCTCGGAATACCCTAGACACAATTCGCATATCAATAGATTTCTAAGAAGATGGAAGGAGAGACCCCTGGTCCTGGAAAGACTGGATGTAGGGGGATACCAGGACAGAGAAGCAAGAGGGGGTTGAATGGGGAACAGAGGGAGGGAAGGGGGCTTATGGGACTTTCGGGGAGGGAGGAAATGGGAAAGGGGAAATCATTTGGAATGTAAATAAAAAAATATAGAAAATAATAATAAAAAGAAAGAAACAATAGCAACAAAAAAGAACACACATAGTATGTACTCACTGATAAGTGGATATTAGGCAAAGAGCATGGAATACCCACAATACAACTCATGGACCACATGAAACTCAAGAGGAAGGAAGACCAAAGAGTGGATGTTCCAGTCCTACTTAGAAGGGGGAACAATATAATCAATGGAAGTATGGGGTGGGAGGGACTTGGGAGGAAGAGAGTAGGAAGAGTGGAAAAAGAGGGGCAGAATCAGGTGTGGGGGGAGATGGAGGAGATGCACAGAGGGTCAGAAAATTGAACAGAGGTATGTAGCAATGGGGGATGGGAACTGGGGGTAGCAACCAGAAACTCCCAGATGCCAGGAAACCAAGAGCCTTTCTGGACCCCACAGGGATAGCATTAGCTGAAATACCCGCAATGGGGAGGAGGAACCTGTTGAGACAATATCCAGAGTTTAGGCATGGCTCTCTGGTTGAGGGATGGGCCACCCACTCATCTTCAAAATTTAACCCAGAATTGCTCCTGTCTAAAGGAAATGCAGGGACAAAATGTGGAACAGAGACTAAAGGAAAGGCTATCCAGAGACTGTCCACCTGGAGATCCATCCCACACGCAAATACCAAACCCAGACACTATTGCTGATACCAAGCAGTGCTTGCTGACAGGAGCCTGATACAACTGTCTCCTGGCTCTGCCAGATCCTGACCAATACAGATGCAGAGGCTTGCAGCCAACCATCAGACAGAGCACAGGGACCCCAATGGAGGAATTTGGGGAAGGACTGAACGATCTGGAGAAGTCTTATTTGGCATCAGTTGGAGGGGAGGCCCTTAGTGCTGTGAAGGCTTGCTGCTCCACTGTAGAGGAATGCTAAGGTGGTAAGGCGGGAGTAAGTAGTTGGGTAGGGGAGCACCCTCATAGAAGCAGGGTAAGGGGCGATAGGATAGGGGGTTCCCATAGGGGAAACTCGGAAAAGAGATAATATTTGAAATGTAAACAAATAAAATATCCAATTAAAAAAAGAAAAAGAAAAAAATACATGTACAAACAAACAAAATACACAGCATTTCTTCATTTACTGCCTCTAGGTCAATTCTTTGAAGGATTAGACTTTGTAATTCAGCAGAGAGTGACACATTGCTTTGATTGATTGATACCTCTTTTGTTCATTACTATGCTGTTCAATTTTAACCTGAGTCTATCAATATGGATGGGTGTGTAGGTGTGCTGGTTAGTGTTGTCAATGTGACAAAACCTCCAGTGTCCTGGGAAGAGTTTTGAAGAACTGCTAATATTATTAGATTGACCATTGATCATGTCTTTGAGAGACTTTCTTGACTGAAAATTGATATGGGAAAACTTAGCCCACTGTGGACAGTAGATCAGTCTGGGCTGCATAAGAAGACTGTATGAGTATGAACCTTCTTAGTATGGGTCTGTGGTGGAGTGCCTACCCTGGTTTTCCTTAATGATGGTCTGTATCCAGGAAATGTAAAATGAAACAATCCTATTGCTCCCTTAAATTTCTTTTACCACAGCAAACAAAAGAAAGCAAATTAGAACAATAAGTATATCCAAATTAGGTCATCTTTGATTATTCTGAGTGTGGACTCAGAAGTAATATGGATGGTGCTGACGCAATTCTGAAGACAGTATCTCCATTTTGGGACTAGTTTCCCATTATTAAGTTTCACATGACAGCAGAAAATAATTGGAGGGCCATTCTCTTAGCAGTGTAGCAATGGCAATTATACATTAGGGACCTGTGTTTTTTTTTTTTTTTCCTTAGTAGGAAGTTACCTGAGCAAGCAGATTGGCAAAGATTCTCAGTAGCTTGTTTGGAGTTCTCTGTCATTTTACTGGAGACACTCTCACTAAATCCACAAACACACAACAGTGTAGTCAAGGGGAAATACCATGGGGCACTTCAAGACTAGAAGGTGCTATGATAGCATTCAGTGCTTACAATTTTCCACCAAAATATCTAATATGAAAGAACCATTTTATTACACTTTTCCTAATTTTGTTTTTTGTTTTTTGGTTTTTGGGTTTTTTTTTTTTGTATTGAAATCTCCACCAGTTTACCTGGCCTTGGGGGCTGTAATCTGACCCCTTTTGATAGTAATAAAGATGAAAGTTTGTGTGGTGGGCATTTCTGGAAATAATAGAGCAAGGGTCAGTATCATGTCCTAGAAATTTGATCTGTTTAAGCAATCTGAAGAGAGAAATCCATAACAATGAAACAAGGAGGTTGGATGGTTTTCCTTTATATAGATAGAGCCTTGTAAACAGAGATTTGTCTAGAAGTATGCTCTAAGTTTTCTCCCTGGTCATCATTATGTGTTTCAGGTAACCTGAAGCCCTGTTTGTATTCTAAGAGTGAGAAGATGCTGGGAGCCAGGGACCTGGGGGCCAGAGTAATCATTCAGTCCTTCCCAGAAGAGCCCAGCTTGGTCATGCTGAAGGGAGTGCAGTTCCGAGACCTGGGACAGGCCTTCCATAAGCATCTGAGCTCACTCACACTGGTGGGAGCTATGAGAGGTAGGGGGAACAGCATTGGTCTCACCAGTTTTCCTCTTCTTCTATGTTGATGATACCATGTGATGGTGATATGTGGGACCAGAGAGATGGATACATGTTTTCAGATTAGATGCCTTTCAAACCTTAGTACCCAAGTAAATATCACATGGAGCATATTAAAGTCAATGATACACTTACTTGCAAGAGCAACTTGGGCATATGAGGACTTAGTAACTATTCAGGTACACCGTGTACTCTGTTGGGGAGATGTTTTGAGTTTCAGGGTTGGGAAAACCACCACAGTAGACAGTGTTTCTGAAAGAAACGATTATTAAAGGGTTAATTTATTGGTGTTCTTTTTTAAAAATTCTTATCAGAAACTAGAGATTTTGCTCTATAGTCAGCATAAAGCTTTGTATAAACAGATTTTACAGTGTCAAACAGATACAATACTTACACCTTACCTTTAAATGATGACTCAATATACTAGATATAAATATTAATGAAACCAAAGCAACCCTCCTCCATTCTTCTATGAGAAAAGCTCCCATGATTTTGTTCCCAAGAGAATACATATAAGGGAAGTTGTTTTGTTTTCTTTCTTTCTTTTTTTTTTAAACTGGGTCACCAAACTCAGACAATACCATCCCTAAAATGTGACTCTAAAAATCAGAATTCTAATGTAAGCACTAATTTTAGTTTTACTGTAGTTGTTCTCTTTTAGCTTTACAAATTTTCAAGTTAACAGGTATGTTGTGATTTTAAGGTTAATTTCTTGTCAGTTTTAAAGATAGATAAAGATATCAAGGGACTGTGTATATAGCTATGGTGCAGTTTACCACATGTAAAGCTACATGTAAACAAACACACATACTTCAGAATACACATGTTCTGAATGATTTATTAGAGTAAAATTAGTAGTATACTGATCTGTATTTTTTATATTATTTTTAATTCCCAAATTAGGTACATATTCTAAAAAGCTTTTCTTGCCCAGTAGCAAGGCAGTTTTGGAATAGCTATTTTCAAGAACAGATCAAAAGGTTTAAAGCTATTCAACAGTATATTGAATATTCAAAAGTCCAAAAGGGACAGAAATAAATATATGAGACAGAAACCTTATTTTGGGTTCTGCTTTAAAAAATGTCAGGAGTGTTTTATTGTTCTTTATTTTTTGAGAAACACTTAAAATTTCTAACAGTCACTGAGAAGAAAAATGATATATAACTGGAACTGATATTTCAAAAAGAAATGATTTATCTTTGATACTTTTTACAGTATTTATAAAACATATTTGGTGTTAACTATCAGTCAACATTTTAACTATGGTTTTCTGTTTTAATTGTACATGATTTAAGACCTGGTTATTTCAGTGATTTATCTTAGATACTATACCAATTACATAATTCTCATATGATAAAAGTCATAATAGGACTATAAATCTAAAAAATACGTCTTGACTGACATAGACTCCCTTTCATTTTTATTAAAATTTATTAGTTGTGCAAACTGATGGGTTTCTTTATGACATCTCATTCATGCATATAATATACTTTGATCATTTCCCATCTCCTATCATCATATTCTATCATAGTATCTTCCTCCTCCTATTTTCATGTGTTATCTTGATACAGACTGTAAAACAGTTTAAGTTGAAAGAGGCAAAATCATGTATGTTAGTATAAACTTAAAAAAGGAACAACTGCCCATAGCAAATTAGGTTTATTTTTAAAAGAAACCTATGCTACAGATAACTTTAAAATTTCATTTGTTTAAAAATAAGAAAAAAACACGATGGTAAACTCAGTTCGGAACTTAGGTCATAGAAATGCCCTATTTCATGCATACAGTAGAACATACTTTTGTTTTAGTTTCAACATTACATGTAAAAATGAGTTTCTGTTATATATATGCACACACACACACACACACACATATATACACATACATATACAACCATGTATACGTACACATACACATATATATACACATATACATATACATCATACACATATACATGGTCTTCTGAAGAAGTATGTGAGCAACAAATATAGCATTTGACTCAGTAAATGGTGGCATTCACTGTAGAACAGTCAGAAGCAATTAAGATAGTGCCCTGCAAACAAATGCACAGGATCTAATGGAGGCAATGCTTTCTTTGCAGCTCCTTTTTTCCTAAGTGCGACCACCAAGATCAATCATGATCATCAGCCAATGAGAGTTTGGGTCCAGGCTGGCTTGATATTCCTAATTCAAATTATTGTCAGAGCCTAACATTGCCCTGAGAACTAGTTTATGACAATACAGGGGAAGCTGAAATGAACTGACATTTAAGAAAGTGATGACTCTGCTTCGATGTCTCATTTTTGTGTCTACCCCAAATAATTACATGAGCCCTGGGCCTATCAACAAATAAATGTTGGCTCTCAGCTACATTTGTGTAGCACAGGACAGTGTTTCTGTTAATCATGACCCATCCCACTGTGGATTGTACTATGCCTGGGCAGGTGGGCATGGGCTATATGAAAAACTAGCCAAGCATGGGCTTATGGGATTGCGACTGAGCAAACAGCTTTCCTCAGTGGTTTTTGCTTCAGATTTTTACTTTGTATTGCTCAGTGCTGGACTGTAAACCATGAGATGGAATAAATCCTTTCACCCCCAGTTTCCTTGTGGCCATAGTGTTTATCACAGCAACAGAAACTAAACTAGAACAGCTGAAAGTCATAAACATTGATTTACAGCCCAAGAAATAACAGCCACAACTTTGTAGATAGGTATAGGTTTTAAAAATCCAGGTTAAAGCATATCAGGTCCTTTGACCACGGCTGTACCATACTGTGACAAAGGACATTGAATAGGTAGAATTCTGACTACTATGTGGCTTTGTCACTTGGCATTTGTGTCTTAAATTTCAACAAGTTTAATTTTTACAATTTAGTGGCTTTAGTTGCCTAATTTCTTGATTTGTTTCTTTTTTTTTTTCTAAATGACTAAGTTTTATTTTTCTGTGGAAAATATATTCTGGTGATGGTAGATCTTACTTGAATGTGGTCAACAGAATCAGAGGAGACTCTTTAAGGTGGGAATAAAATGTTCACAATACTCTTTCCTATTTAGATTCTTATCTCCAAAGCTGTTCAGTGTGGAGTTCCTTCAGCAGAGGACTTAGCATGCACAGGACCTGGGACCTGAAGGTGGACAGTAATATATTCTATAAGATTGTAGGTCATGCCCTGCTGGTGGGTAAGTAAATTTGCTTGGTTAATGTATATGTTCTTGAGTAGGATGGGCAGTCTCTCATATATCATTCTCCCAAATTGTTGAATTTTAAACGTATAAAATCATCGGTTTTTTTTCTGAGTATTGTCTAATAGAACCTAGCTTAAAATTCCAAATTTACATTTACTCACCACCGAGCAAGTTCCTAAACTGTATCTATAGGAAATGAATCATTTAAAAGTTGAAGTCAGGTTAATAAATGTCTAATGGGAGGTTTTTAGAATTTACTGCCATGATTTCCCATAATTCTTAGTCCGTGCATAGTCTCAGATGCTTGGTCTTGGACTATGTTGGCTAAAGATTTTAAAATTGAATTTGCATGTAAGTGCTTTGGTAGTGAACTGAGGCTGGAGTTTTAGATCTAGCCACTGCTCACTAGTTTCTACTTTTGTTCCTTCAAATTCATGACCAGACATTAGAATTAACCTTAGATAATTAGAAGTCTTAGTTGGCATCATGTCAGTCCTAGAAAACAATCCAGAAGTTTTAGCTGGGCTTAAGATAGATTGTCTGTCAGTGATTTTTATCCCGACTGATTTCTGTAAACTCGTCTTGATCTTGATCATTTCTTCCTCCGAACTGTCATGATATAGGAACTACTTAAGTTCATACTTTTCAAAGCTCATACTTTCCTGTGCCAAATGGATTTTGTACAAGTCTTCTTTGTCTGTTCAAGACAGTTACTCATCTGGAACATTCTTTCTCCCCTACACCTCCAGGTTAGCATTTCTCAACTTAAAATTAGGTGTCACACTTTGACCTTCAGATTCATCTTGTTTTACCACCAGATTTTGGGAGACACTATTGTCTTCACATTTGTACTGATAGTTCCTTGCAGGCCAGTCGGCTGAAAGAAATGAATCAATAAGCAGTCTTTGGTTATGTCAGAATATACAAAGCAAACCAGAAATTTCTGCTGAAACTAAGACTAGAACTATACTTGGCTAGTGTTTTGTTTTTTAAGTGAGCCTGGTTATGTGATGGGGGTGGGGAGCCTATGTTACATTTAAGAACAACTTTTGAGATAAAAGCCTGCAGATGTTATAATCCCAAATGAGATGGTATTTAGTGAGGGAAAATGGATCCTATGAACTTACTTAAAACAAACTCTGTCTTAAAGGCAAAGAGTAGATCCATGAGGTCATTAAGTATACAAAAATCTTTTGACTAGAGAAGGGTGGCTATAGGGAAGCCATGCCAACAGATAAAGTCTTGACTGTTGTTTTACTTTTTTCTATAAAAGTGAGTCTATGACTGTAAGAAGACATTTAGGATGTCATCCTAACAGTATGATCTTAGCAGAAAATGATACCAAATAGGCAATTAGAAAAAAAACTTGTAGCAGGAATTTAGCCTTGGTTGTAGTGGTTTATTGACTTGATTGACTTTTTCTGTAGTCAAGGCAAGTAAAATAGTTAACTATAATTTAATTCACTATAAAGTTCTTAATCATGCCTAAAAACAATCATAAGCTTGGATCCATTAAATAATGACATGGCAATCTTAGATAAAATAAAATCCTAGCAATGAAGGGTTTTGTATCACTGTTCATATATTATTGATCCCACTTGATGAATAATACCTTTTTGTCACATGGTTGGGGTATTTTCTGATCTTCTAGTCCATTCTCATCATTTGAGTGCCTCATTGTGTCTAGCTGGTTTCCATACAATTTGAGAACCACGCTGGGTTGAACAGAAGCAGTGTGTTCATTATTATATTTTGACTAAATTTATTCTTTGACAATTCTATGCATGTATTTAATGCAATCTGATTGTTCCCACTTCCTACTACCTCCCACTTCTCCTCCCTTTTCAATATTCCAAATCTCTTACTCACATTCACATCTTTGGGTTTTGTGACTCACTGAGTTTAACCAAGGCCATCTCTCAAGTTTGGGCAATGAAGTTGTTCACTTAGACTCCTTCTAAGAATTAAAATAGAAGATCTATTCCTATGATTATTTTCTTTAAAGGAAACTTTGGATCCACAAGATGCCAAGACTTATAGTCCATACAATAGGTACCTTTTATTTTCTGCCTCATAGATAAAAATAAAATACAAATGATTCAAACAAAGAATAACGTCTTTTCTCTTGCTTTCCTGAGTGGCATCAAATATTCAAAAGCAATGTGATCTTCTGTTCTCAGGGTCCTACATGGACAGAAGGTTTACCACTAGTGAGACTGTTACTGGAAAGAAAAATGGTAAATATGTAAACTTATTTTGAATCTGTTGTAGTTCATCTATGACTGCTATAATTTATACACAAAGGTCATAACATACTGTTAATTATTATAAATAATTAAACATACCAAATTTTCTAATGATATATAAATATTTTATTAATTTTTTGAGAATTTCATACAATATATTTGAAACCTATTCATGTCCCAATTCCTTTCTGCTTTCAACTATCCTATTCCATCCCACTCAACTTTGAAGACTTATGTGTTTTCCCTCTTTCCTTATCAAACACAATACTATTGTTTAGCTAAATTGACATAGTATTATAATGGTTCCTGAAGACCTATTGCTGTACCCACAGATCAGAACATTTCTCAGCCCTCATCAAAGATAGATTTTTTAAATTTATTTTTAATTGTATGAATGTATGTGCATCATGTTATACACATGTGTGTAGGTGCCTGTGAGGCCAGAAGAGGGAGCTAGAGTACCCCCGAAGCTGGACGGTTTGAGAAGATTATGGGAGGTTGTGAACTGCCCAATATGAGTACTGGGACTGAACTTTCGTCTTTCTTAAGAAGAGTATATTTCTTTTAGACATCGAGCCATCTTCAGTGCCATATTTATAGTATATAATAATATATAAGATATATATATGAAATATAGTCTATATAAACAGTCTAAAAATATTGAGCTATATACATTTTAATTGTTTGTCAATTGCTTGCATTTGATTTATCTTTTATTCTAATTAGGTTGGTGGGAACAGGGAAGTACAATAAGAAACAATGTGATCATCAGTGTTTCTGGGGCTGAGGGATTGTCCAGTTCTGAAATGTTGGCACCAGCTGGCATCTACACTTTCAGTCCCACCAATGTGATCAAGGTAAGAGCTTTGGTTCTACCAGGAGAATCTAAGCTGATAGAGCACAAGGATCCCTTCCAGCAGTTCACAGTAGCATCAGATATTTGGTTTCAATTGTTTTATTTGATACTTGACTTAGTATCAAATCTCTTTATGATTTTGTGTCATAAAGTGGGCAATTTAACAGTTGTTCTCAGGATTCCTATAAGAGCTATTTAGCATGATCGCTATAGCGATCTTAATGAGTTGTATATTGATCCCTTTCTGGTAATGCAGACTGAAGTATCTTGTTTTGGATCTCTTGGTTCTGATGCAAATCACTTATTAAATCACCTGTAGCTTATCATATTTATCTACCCGTATTTAACAAAAGAGGGTCTTACATTGAATCAGGAGGCATAATAGATATTAAATTTCAGGAGAACAATCTTAATTTAATTCCATTATTCAGGGCAACTTAATGCTGTGAAATTTTAGCTACCTGGTGATTTTTTTCTTTTTATGATTAACCACAAATTTGTGAGTTGTATTACAATAGCAGGATGCCATTTCATTTTCCTCTCATTAGTTATTTTATACCTTAGTCTATTTTCAGCAAGGTTAAGGTCCTCCTTTTCCCAGTGTGCTGCTCTGAATATCTGGGATGCATGCCCCACAGATCTTCTCACTGCTACACTGTCACACATTTATGACCAGATTCTGAGGAGCACACAGGACAAGCTGCTCTTAATTACCCTCAGTTGAATAACCCGTAATAAATGTTGTGGTTCTCTGCTCAAGACTCCTTACACTCTTAATTGTGTCTTTCCGAAGCACAGCACTTACACACCATTTTAGGTGCCTAATAGGGCTGGCTAATAGGCCAGTGACAAAGGAGGCAGAATTTCATGGATCATCAGAAACCAAACTCAAGAAGAGTTGTGCTTAACTTTTTGGCCACCTCTGGGCTTGTTGAATAGCTAGGAAGCCAGCACTGGGGCCTAGAGAGTTGTGGTTTTTAAGACTTCCTTGGGTAATACAATCCCATCTATATAGAAGCATGTAGACATGTAGACAAAGTTTCTCAGCTCATCCTTTGTGAGGCTGGAATAACTTTGCCTCCCTGAGTAGGTGGTATATTTTATGGCCATAGAAAAGCTGACCCATCTTACATGCAGGGTACCAGGAGAACCATCTGGAAAGCAAAGGTCCCTAAGACTATATTGCCTATATTGGAAGAAGCTGGGTGAAAGGCTTCTCCATTAACATGGAGGTTGTGCAACAATATCCATCTGGGTACAATACATGGATGTAATAATATTGACTGAGCAAAAACTCCTCACTTGAACTTGTAGAAGGTAGTCTAATCTTCTTGGAGTGGCATTCAATCTAAAAAACACACCTAGTTGGCAACAGAAAAATGAAGCTGAAATCACATACTTGCTCCTCTTTCGGATGCCTTTTACATTCTATACATTTGGGTTTTTCCTTGTACGATTATTTTTTAAAACAAATATGTGTGTATTTATATTTAAATACAAATATTATATTTGTAATTTGTGTATGTGTTTATATATAATATATATATTTATATATATTTATATATATACAAGTATATATTTATACATATATAAATATATGTATATATGTGAAATCAGGATAGAAAATGGGTTATAAGATCCCCTAATCTTTTGAGGAGGGATAAGTGATCAGATCTTTCATTCTTTGATCTCTGGCAGCACATAGATGCTGGTGGACTCCATATGAATGTGCAATTCCATAAAGTTCATCCCAATGTTTCAGTTGTGCTATAGATTTCATCTTATGTTATGTCTTTCATATTTTTTTATCTAGAACATTTCCTTTTAAGCACATAGATTATAGTCAAGGATAGGCTACCAAGTTGAAACATTACAAATTTCTCTTGTTCTTAGGGCCAAGGAATCTTATTTGAGTTGAGCAAATGGCAGATTTGTAGTTATTGTAACATTTCCAGTATGGAGGAGGCAGGAGACAGAGAATACTTTAGAGAATGAATTCTAGAAATATGCTTGTATTTCAAAGAGAAAAAGGTGTAAAAGTCAGTGCAACAGAAAGTTCTTTTGTACAGGAGAGAGTCATTTCGTAATTTCTTCCCTGTGAAGGACAGTCCAGTCCCATGATGGTGGTTTTCATGTTCCACTGTGTGACTGTCTCAGGAATTGTCTCTCAAGGGGATGTACTCTATCTAGCCTTATCTGCCCCTGTATTATAGTGATTAATTAGGGCTGCTCCTTTTATTTTAAACTTTGTTGTTCTATATGCTTATGGTTTGTTCTTTACATACGTGAGCACATGTGTACATGGACATGTACATATGAACACACATGTGTGCATTTGTGTGCTCATGCCTGGGGATGTCAGAGGATCAATATCTACTTTCTTCCTCTCTCCTTCTCTGCCTTATTTTATTCATGTAGTTTCTGATGTGGACTCTCTCACTGAACTCAGAGTTAACTGATTTAGCATGAGTGTTATCCAGTGAGCTCAGCACCTGTCTGTCTGGAACTGGAGTTTCAGGTGTGCACTGCTACGCTTTATGTAGGTTGCAGCAATCTGATCGCAGGACCTCATACTTGCAAAACAAACACTCAGCTCACTGAGCTATATCCTGATCCTTGAAATTTTTAATTTGTTGATAATTTCAGACTCACAAGAAGTTCCATAGTCTTCCTTCATTCCTTTTATCTGGCTTCCTCCAATAACCTATGTGTGGTCGATGAAGCACATAAAAATAGGAACATATCGTTGGTGTAATCATAATAAATGAGATAAATCCCCCACGGACACTTGAAGAATATTGTTTAATTTTCCAGTGTGGGCATTCAATCTAGAAACACACACACACACACACACACACACACACACACACACACACACACACACTCCTCCACATAGGAGCTAGCCTTTTGAAATAGTGGACTTGGTGGTCGAGGAAGGTATTTTAAAGTTTGAACAATAGTTTGTGGGTTTTTTTTTCATTCCTCCCTTGTTCTAATCCAGGATCTTCAACTAAATTCTAAGTCACAATGTAGAGAATTCATCTTCATTTCCAGTTGGACACCTTTGGAACTCACCTTCAATTCTGTATGTACAGAGTAATTTCTTTTTCTTTTTCCTATCTGCGATTTGTCTGCTTTTTCCCTACTCAGGCAGCAGCCAAGTCTAATAAAAGTCCATTTCTCTGAAAGGAAAATCCACATTGCGCCTTCATCAGTGAGTGCTTTTGTAGTGTCTTGTTGGAGTCTACAGGTACATGCCCATCTTCCTACACTCCCATGTGAAACATTGCCTTGATTTCTAAGAACATATTGGCGGCCATGTCTCTGTGCTCTAGCTTCTGCTGTCTGTGCTACATCTGTCTTCTCTCAACAGCTCTGGCTTTGGTAATCTGTCTTGCATTCCTTTTATTGGACATAATATTCATGAACCCACTCTACCCATTCCCTCCTGTTGGAAAGGCTACACACAGGCAATAGGAGACAGTTCACTCCCAGTGCTCCAGACTGTCCCATATTTACATAGGTGTTGGAGTCCTCCTATGAGCACAGAATTACTTAGGAGAGTCCATGGGAAAAGGAATCTGATGGTGACATTCATTTGATTTGAGAGAATTTGTCCTGGTTTGTAAATCAATTTTGTAAGGAATTCTGTTTTAAAGGATCCAACCTCAGTTTTCTGGCTCTGCACACTCAACAGGTAAAATAAATTTAAGAGCTGCCTGAAGGGTTAAGTCACCCTCCTGCTCCCCTTTTCTTCTAGTCACTACAGATGCACACACCCCAAGGAGCTGGCTTTACTTGGGCAGTTAATTTCTCTCTGGGATTTCTCTTGCTTGAATGTCCATAACACATTGACTTCCGCAAAGAATTGATTTCCACACAAAATTCCCTGCTTGCCTTAAACCCTACCCCGAAAGCCTCTGGCTGCTTGCATAAGTATGTGGTTTCTTCTTGAATTCTCTGTAGAGTAACCAATTGGATGTGAGAGAAAGGGCTGGGTAGTAATGTGAGCTGGCTGCTGATGTAATTCTTTTATAAGAAAAATGAGTCTTATGGGCTAACATAGGACCAATGATGCAATATCCCTTTCAACTTTAAATGTACTTGGTGAGTGTTTGTATGTGGTCACTCACATGTTCCGTAAATATTAATGGCACTGAGGCAGGTTGATTCAATAAATACTCTCATTTGTTCAAAATGTGTGCTTTCTGAACACTGGTGCTGGCAGTGATGATGAAAGGGGATGTATGGAATATCTTTCTCAAGTTTCAGAACATTCCTCCTTCTCATGAAGTCTTGGTGATGAGCTGGCATCCATTGGTAATAAAACTGATGTATGTGGTCAACTGAGAGTGGCATTGTCACCCCCTGGTGTGCATTCTCATTATTTGTGTGCTTGCAGGAAAGGTAGGTGTTTAAGAGCAGTCAGTGTGTGTGTGTGTGTGTGTGTGTGTGTGTGTGTGTGTGTGTACTATATTGAAAGGAATGGAGAGATCAACACCTTGTCTCATTCCTAATCTTAGAGGAAATGCTTTCAGTTTTTCCTCATTTAATATAACATCGATGTGTACATACATTTGTATAGGCATATGTGTGCATGTGTGTGTGTGTGCATGTGTGTGTGTGTAAGACAAACCTTGATGTCAGATATCTTCCTCAGTAGATATCCAACTAATTTTTTGAAATATTAAAATGTATTTACTGTGTGAGTGTGTATGTGCACATGCATACATGTGTGCACACCTGCATGTGCTATGATCTGTAAGTAAAAGTGAGAAGACAGCTTATAGGAATTGTTTTTTTTTTTCTACCATGTATGCTCCAGAGGTGAAAATCAGTTCAACTGTTGTTTACTGATGTACTCAGGTCAACTTTCTGGCCCTCTGTGTTATTTATCGATGTAGGGTACCTCACTGATTTTGGAGCACACCTATTCAGTTGATACTTGGCCAACAAACCCAAATGAAGCTCTTGACTCTAATTTCAGCACTAGGAATACAAACAGCATGAAGGGCCATGTAAAGCATTTTATGTGGAATCTGGAGTTCTGAACTCCTATCCTCATGCTTGCATGGAAGAACTCTACTAATCATACCATCTTCCTGCCCCTAGAGCTTTCTTGTTTGACCCCCAGTTCTTAGGTACTTGTGGATCATGGCTTGGGTTAGAGGTGTGGTCTTACATGTAGTAGAGGTAGTCACTAGATGGTCTGGAAGATGGACATCCATATGGTATTTTCTGACAAAGGTTTCATTTTATATTCCCAATTGAGAATAAGCACTATGGTGTGTCACTGTTTTAGACAGATATATTGAGTACTTATATTCACCTACTGAGAGATAAGGATTCTTTCTGAGGCTGAGAATTATTAGTGTTTCCTTTTTTTTTTTTTGTAAGCACAGGACTGAAATAGCTAGGTAATATTCTCTCTTTGAGTGCTTAGTGCCAGAGTTGATTATTTTGAAAAGACAAATACATTCCATGTAAAGACTGCTAAAACAGTCCTCATTATAAGTAGTTGCATTTTCATATTTAGGATAAAAATATGGAATTCCACCAATAGAGGATAGTTGGAGGTTGATGTGAATTACTTTGATAACACCTGGTAGGCTATTAAGTAGTCTTTCTCAACTGTGGTCCTTTGGGGTGGATAGTTGTAGGTTTCCTCTACATATCATTCTTTTATATATTAATGGCACTTTCCTCTGCCCTGTGAAGTATAATATAACTGTTTCCAGGTATTTCCACACATTTCACAAAATTATCCTTGGTCTGTATTCTCCAGATTGTGATACCCTAAAATCAATGATTCCCAGAGTTCCTGAAGTCCTATGGCCTCTTGAACATCAATTTAACTTCACAAGCCACAATAAATAGATACTTGTAAGTGGTAGTTTCTGAATGCTGTGTGGTAAGAGAAATGAGACTAGAATGGTAAATGACCTCAGGAAATAGAAGCACTATTTGGAATCTCAAATAATGAAACTTAGGGAAGACAGAACAGGCCAACAAGTTCACTTGGGAAGAAAACGTTCTGTAACCGTGGAAAACCAAGGAAAGACTATTTACAAGCAGCCGGGTAAAGAGGCTTTGGGGCCCACAATAAATACCAAATTAAGTTAAGTAAACAGCAAGATGATTGTGTCAGTGTGTGTTAGCTCCCTGACCTGGTCCTGTGGTTAGCCTTTCAGACTCGGGGAAAGTTGGACCCTGATTGGCTCGTCAACAGACTGAAGCCCTCTGAGGAAGGAGAAGTCCTTCACCCTCCCCCCCTGCCATGGGCTTTGTGTGTATGTTTTGTGGAACATGAGGCATATCCAAAGAATAGGATCTTTAAGCTCCACCTTTTTCAGAAAATGCTAATACACGTTAGTTGTCAGTGTGTCACCCTGGCTCAAGGTTTAATGAGACCCTAAATTATGCTTTAATTTCATAATAAACATCAATAAAAATGTTACTGTAGAGTGACTTGAAACCATCAGATAAAGCAAGCTTGTTCAACCTAAAGAAAATAAGGAATAGCTACCAGTGAAATGAGTTGAGTACTCAAGGGCTTTGAAGAGGGCTCAGAAATCTCAGAAGGAAAGGGTTTATAAAGATAGAACTTATTCAATTATGATAGATTTAATTAAAGTATACAGCAAAACAGCTTGGTTGTATTCATAGAGCTGAAAAAGTATCTTCATAGCAAATCAGAACATTTTCATCATCCCCCTATAAAGCTCATACTCATCACCCCCTCCCATTGTCTTCTTACCTCCAGGCAACCACTAATCTACTTATAGATTTTCCTTATAGGACGCCTCATACATATGAAAATGTACAGTCTGTGCCAGACTGTGATAGAGTGATGGTTCCACCCTACATTCTCACCAGCAGAATGTTTTGATCCACATTTTATCTTCCCAATAGTGGATGCTCTGAGATGTGGCAGATGTACCACTGAGAGGACACAGGTACAATTTAGGACAGGACAAATAGAAACACTCACTGAACAGCCAGTGTTCCATTAATTTTGCTTCCTGCAGTGAGAATTTGATCGCAAATTCAGAGTCCAACAATGAACAGGCATTTATCAGGAATGACCGAAGCATGAAGTGAGTGTACTATGGCAAGAAAATCCCTGGGTCAAGAAGATAGGCTTCCCCACACCCCCATCTCTAAATACTCCTTGGTTCTGCCACAGAGGAGTGAGGATTCCCAAGATTATCTTAGTTACTGCTCTATTGCTGTGAAGATACACTATGACTGAGACTGTTCATAACAGAAAGCATTTGATTGGGCCTTCACTACAATGTCAGAGGCTTATTTCATGATCATAGTAGCAGGAAACATGGCAGCAGACAGTCAGGCAGGGCAATGGAGCAGGACCTGAGAGATTACACCCGGATTTGCAGGGAGAAGGCAGAAAGAGGGGGCAAAACCAGGTCTGACCTGAGATTTTGAAACCTCAAAGTCCTTCCAAAACTGCCTACTAACTGGGAACCAAATGTTCAAATATATGAGCCTATGGAGGCCATTCTTAACTCAAACCACCACAGTTGAATTTTAAATTTGTATATTGTCTTCTCATTTTAAGTTGTTGGTAATGAGTAGAAGTCTTTGCAAATACACACACATAAACACATATGACACACAACACACACATACACACAAGCACACACAGGATTAGACCTTTCAGGAAATCATTATTTTTTTTCTCTGTCTTAGTGTGTATTACACAGCAATGAAAATCTTGTAAATACTTCATAGAGGTTTTTTTTAAGCTAACTTAATTATACTTCTGTTTGATCAGAATTGAATTTCTAATTCAATTGGAATAGCAATCCATGGAGAAGCTAGCTTTCATAAAAACACATAAAAATATTAAATTATTTAGTGTACCCTATAAAGAAATATTGAGGTAATTTAGTAATTTGAGAAGAACAAAAGTGTATTGAAGAGATTTAGCTTGTAATTGAACTCAGCCAGCATGTCTCAGAACTAGGGATAAACAAGGGAGAAGATTGCAGACTTGGTTATTATCTTGGAAAGCTACTGTGTATCATGGTATGTACCAATAAGGTGTACCCAAATGACTCTAACCTCTTTTGAGGTGTCACAGGAAACCTTTTGTCTTAGTTAGGTTTTCTCTTGCTGTAATAAAGCACCATGGCCAAAAGGCACTAGGGGATAAAAGGGGTTTATTTTTGCTTATACTTCTAGGCAGTAGTCCATCACTGAGGAAATTCAGGGCAGGAATATGAGCAGGGTAGGAACCTGGAGGAATCAACTGAAACAGAGGCCATGGAAGAATGCTGCTTACTGATATGCTTCTCATAGCTTTCTCAGCTTGCTTTCTTTTCTTTTCTTTTTTTTTCATTTTTAATTAGGTATATTCTTTATTTACATTTCAAATGTTGTCCCCTTTCCTGGTTCCCTCCCTCTCCTGAAAAATCCCATAAGATATCTCCCCTTCCCCAATCAACCCTCCCCCACTTCCCTGTCCTGGTATTCCTCTATACTATGGCATCAAGTCTTTCCAGACCAAGGGCCTCTCCTCCTTTGGTGTCTAACAAGACCATCCTCTGCTGCCTATGTGTTTGGAGCCATGGGTAACTCCATGTGTACTCTTTGGTTGATGGTTTAGTCCCTGGGAGCTCTGGGAGTACTGGGTGACTCATAATGTTGTTTTTCCTGTGGAACTGCAAACCCCTTCAGCTCCTTGGGTCCTTTCTCTAGCTCCATTGGGGACCCTGTGCTCAGTTCGATGGCTGGCTGAGAGTGTCCCCCTCTGTATTTCTCATGTATTAGCAGAGCCTCCAAAGTGACAGCTATATCTGGCTCCAGTCAGCAAGCACTTGTGGGTATTGATAATAGTGTCTGGGTTTTGTAACTGTATATGGGATGGATCCCTGGGTGGGGCAGTCTCTGGATGGTCTTTCCCTCAGACTCTGCTGCACCCTTTGTCTCTGTTTGTGGGTATTTTGTTCCCCTTTCTACAAAGGACCCGGGTATCTATACTTTGTTCTTCCTTCTTCTTGGGTATCATTTGATATGTGAATTGTGTCTTGGGTATTCCAAGTTTCTGGGCTAATATCCACTTATCAGTGAGTGCATACCATGTGTGTTCTTTTGTGATTGGGTTACCTCACTCAGGATGATATGTTCCAGTCCCATCCATTTGTCTAAGAATTTCATGAATTCATTGTTTTTAATGGCTGAATAGTACTACATTGGAAATCAATTTGTCAGTTCCTCAGAAAACTGGGCATAATACTATTGGAGGACCCTGCTATACCACTCCTGGGCATATACCCAGAGGATTCTCCAGCATGTAATAAGGACACATGCTCCACTATGTTCATAGCAGCCCTATTTATAATAGCCAGAAGCTGGAAAGAACCCAGATGTCCCTCAACGGAGGAATGGATACAGAAAATGTGGTATATATACTCAGCTTGCTTTCTTAAACCATCTAGGATAACCTTCCATGACTCTAATTTGTTGACATAAAACTAACTAGGGTGCCTTCTCACCATGCAATCTTCAAGAAGGATTTAAAGTAGGTTGCTAGTTATTGAGATGGGCAATTTCTAGTGTAGCCAAGTTGTCTGGAGTTTGGGAAGTGGTGGGAGCAGGGGATCGTGTGGTGGGATCTGGAGCAACTGTGTCCATCATACATGAAAAGAATAGAGTAAGAAAGTAGAAAGGTCTAATAAAATTCCTTTATTAAATAGCAACCTTAGCATATATAATATAACTATTTTTCAAATCCCCCCTAAATTCTTTAGGGCAACAGAGTGTGTGCAGCTGGCTATGGATATATTTTCCACCTTGTGACCAGCCAAACATTACAAGCTCCGCTCCTCTCATTCAATTGGAATACTGCTCATTCTTGTACAAGGTAATGCTGGGAAAATTTACCTATGTTTTGTGTGCAATGCTTGTGATTTAGCGATTATGGCCTGGAATTTGTCTGAGATCTGGAAATACTACAATATGTTGTTTATAGCCATAGTACTGGAGTGTTCTTGCCATGAACTTTATGTACCTAACATATAAAACTTGATAAGCTTGGAGATAAGTATATATATCCATGAAGCCAATTCTATGGTTTGTACCAACACTCATCACCTCAAAAGTTTTCCTGCTAGTCTGCTCATTAATACACTAATTATTGTAAAATGTGAATTAATTAGGTATACAATGCAATATTGTTAATTATAGGTATTATGCTGCACAGTGTATTTCTAGAACCTATTCATCTTCCACATTTGAAACTTTATTGCTTTGTACTTACTTGGCCCAGTTGCCCTCCAGATAGTCCCTTGTACCACCTTACACTTTCCGCTCCTGACATTTAGATCCATTAGATTTCTGATATTAGTATTTTTTTCCTGACTCTGGTTAATATCACTCAGTACAATATCTTATGAATTTATCAGCATTATCACAAGAAATAGGGTTTTATCATTTTCAAGACTAAATTATATTCCATCATAAGTATGTATGACATTTTTCTACTTATTTATCTATTGATGGCCACCAAGGATGCTTTTTTGTCTACCTATTGTGAGTTACATTAAACATGTTGATTTTACTTTTTTAATGGGACATAGAGGAGAAAGGAGTCACTTCAGAAGTCAGAGAGACAAAGTATACCTTCTGTAGCTAAAGAAAATTTAATGAAAATATAAATTGTATTTCCAAGGGGTTGGTAGCATCTTGCAATGGTGGACCTTAGGGAGGCTTGTGAACCTAGACAAAGAGGTGAGTCGAGAGATCAGTCTTGGGGGAGGAACTCTTTGTGTCTTGTGCTGATGAGAAGAGACTTGTCTCAAGTCCCCAAAACAGAGGGTATCTGACAAGGTATAAATATATAGTCTATAGAAGACATTCAGAAATTTGAGACAATCCCCTTCTGAATAACCCAACTTTAAATTGGAAAATAGACATAAAACTGGAAAGGATGTTATATATTCTTATTATAATTGTAAATATAATTGAGAATATAATTGTAAACATTTGAGAAGATAAACATGCATATCTTTATTTGAACACCACACAATGTGGTTATACATTGAAATGTCACACATATATTTGTAAAGATGTTCCATGCCTATATGTCAGTTTTTAAAAATGACCTTATTTGATTCCAATGGTGAAAATGTTGATTAATTTACTTTCATTCTTGGCTTTAATTTCTAGATATGGTCTCCTTGTATATCCTAAATTTCAACCATCTTGGAATAATGACACTGACTTCACTCTGTTCCAAAACTTCATGGTTTGGGGGAGTGCTGGTGGTGCCCAGGTATGTTTTTTATTTTGGGAAATATATAATACATATCATATAATATAATATATGTCTTTGGTTTCCAGAGGTGGATTAATCCATCACTCTAGCCAATGGTTATCAGTTTGATGAGGAAGAGAACGCTGAATTAGTTATTACAATTAGTATCAATGGCATTGTAGGTATCATAGGTAGGTGACTGAGTGAGTGTGTATGTTTGTGTGTGTGTGTGTGTGTGTGTGTGTGTGTGTGTGGTGTTGAAAGAATGAATCCTACATCAGAGGTCATTTTCTCCATGGGTTCCTCCAAGAGTCCTAATAGAGAACAGGATTTTAGGGACATATGCAGTCAGGATGTGTCAATTATAGAGGCTTATTCATACCTCCCTTCCTGTTCCACTTATGACCAAAAAATGAAGAATCAGAAAGTAAAGGACTTGTCAGATACCACATACATGGATTAGGAACACAACCAACTGCAGTGTACAGACACAAATATGTATTTGGTAGTATAATAGCCTGAATAGTGAATGCTTCAGTGTTAAGAAAAATATGGTTCCCCAGTAGAACATAATTTCAGTTGTAGATGTCATTTACTTTGATCGATACATTTGATTTTCTATGGTATTTTTTGGAAAAAATTAGATCCATGTTTGCTCATTTAGTTTTTATCACAATGACTTTTTAAAAAGGGAGCTTTGCCTGCATGCTCTTTGTTAGGAAAAACTAAAATTACCCAGGGTCACCAATACTGCAAAAAGAAACTTGCATGCATTCAATCTTGGCTATTTAGAAATCTGCAGCCTAGAATGCACAGATGACGGAATATGTTTGTAGAGCATTTAGAGACTAAAAAAATCATGTTCATTCAAGTTTTCAGTAGAAGGAAGACAATTTTGAACGAAGAAAGCCCAAAATTCATGATTAAGATAGCTAGCAAAACTAATTGTGTTTAATATTTTGTTTAATTTAGTGTTTTTAAACTTTGATATACTGGGGAATACTTTCTCAAATACCATAAATAAGAATTATTGATTTGAACCAAACTCTATTCAATTTCTGCATTTAATAACAGTTTAAAAACATTATTTCCATCAAGTCTCATAAATACAGTATTTCTATAATAAAAATGAATGTTGTGCTCATACTTCAAATAGGTGTATCTTGCTAGTGTATAACTTAAAACCAGAGATTTACTAGCTAGGGCTTGGTGTTAGTATTTTTGAATATGTTTGCAAACGAGGTGTTTGTGGGTCCCTGTAACTAGGTTGTAGTCATTGTCAAGTCAGTTCAGGTATTACCTGTTTTGCACTAATAGATCTGTCTTTAAAGAAGTATTATTTTGCAAACTGTTTACATGCAGGCACGTTAGGAAATTCATGCATTAGTACCTCATTAGAGCACTTTCAATTGAAGTGCAAATGCAAATATGACATGATTTAATGAACGAGGGATGACCATTAGGTAAGCTCTTGGTCCTCATTTTAAAAATGGTGAACCTCAAGCCTAGGGAAGTTAATGATCACCTTGCTCAAGATCACCTTGTTAATATAAGAGGACGGTGAATAGTAAGAACATTCCACAAGAGTAGGATGCTTTTTAACCCAACTAAGCTTTGTTAGTCCTTCATCCCTCTGTAGAGGTGCTAGCCCAAGTTTTCATAAATATGTATGCACATGTTGAATCCACACACAAAGAATCTATAGACGTATTGAATTATGGATTTTATATTTGCAATCTCATGACTAACTCTGCTAATGCCATTTTAAAGTGTGAAACACTCACATTTTAATGTTATGCTTTTGTGAATGAGTTGTGCACTTTTGGGGACCATAAGATTGTTTGAAATATGTGGACCATTCTTGTTGACCTTTTAATGTAATGCCTGTTAGAGGAGAAATGTAATTTCCAAAAGCATTTGTTAACTGCTTTGTCTGTAGTAATATTGATAGACAAAACCTGTTTAAATATGCCAGTGTGCTTATTTACTAATTTATACTTAATAATAATTAGAGAGATCTTTACTTAAGAAGTCTATGAAAAAAAACAATCCTTAAACCTTTGTCATAACTTAGGATGTTATTTTATAGATTTTTAGAAGTAACAATCTACACCTGAAAAACTTCCAAATTTATGCATGCAGAGAGTTTGGCATTGACATTTTGGAAAGTGATGCGAACACTCTGATTACTGACAGCTTTTTACTTGGTCATTTCACCCACAAGGTAGGTGCCTTACTAGGGTATTTTTGGGCTGACAATCAAGAGTTAATCATGTATACTGGCCTCCTGATGACCTAGTACATAATTATAATAGAAATTTGTAGTAAATAATGATAAAAGGAGAGCATTTTATTTGTTATAGTGATGATACTAATCATATAATTCAAGTACTTTGAGTTGCAGTATTGAATCTATGTAAATAATACATTAGTAATAATCTGAAGAATTATTTGTTTTAGATGTAGTTTTTTATGTATGCAAATTCATTATTATACTCAATAATTTAAGTTGACTGCCATGGCTCACACCTATAATCCTAGCAACATGGAGGTTCAGGCAGGAGATCTGACACAAATTTGGTGTACAAACTGAGATTACCTCCAAACCAAAAGCAAACAAATAATTCTCCACCTTAATGATTTGGTTTCATTTTCTAGTTTAAATTTCTCAAAGACTGTGAATAGTATAAGCCATACTGTCCCTCTTCTGTGATGTTCTATGCTTTGTTATCAGAGTTATTCATCATCAATTACCCTATCTAGCATATCATAAAGAGGGTGGATCAGGCTATATCAATTTGTAGTTTGTTATTTTGTGATGGGATTTTGTTGGGCAAGTTTTCTGATTGCCTGTCTGAAACTTAGGAAAGAGTGCTTCTGAGTCCCAGCTAGGTGTGTAGCTGGGGGTACCATGGGTGTCCCAGATGGAATGTGTTTCTAGGTATGAGGAGCTTACAGAAAGGAATGAGGATGGGCTAGAAGGTCAGGGTCGACAAGTTCCACAGGAGGGAGGAAAGCTGTGTCTGTCTTCAGGATCTGTAAACTCCCCAGGAAATGGAGCAAGAAAGGGAAGATGCGCTCCTGCAGATGGTCTGCTACAGGGCTGGAGATGAGACTAGGAGTTGGAAATGGAAGACAAAAAGAAGAGTGAAAAAAAAAAGAAGAGTGAATGCCTACCTCATTCTCTGGATAGCTTGCCCCATGGGTTTCCAGGGAGAGAGTGCTCTAGTGTTGGTGATTGAGGCAAAGGAATGTGTGGGATAAGATTTCAGATATGCCTGTATAGCCCTTCAATAAAAATGGGTTTCTATATTATAAATCTCAGACTACAGATGGTTTTTCCTTCATTGCACACTCCACTGCACCTTGTTGAGTTACTTTTACATGGCTATGGCCAAAATATATGACACAAACAACTTAGGGAGGAAAGATATATTTTGGCTCACAGTTTGATGGACTTCTGTCCTTTGTGGTAGGGAAGAAATGGTGACTGGAAATTATGATAGATGTTTCTCCTATCACAACAGATAGGAACCAGGGGATGGGTACACATTCAGAGTCCTTTCTCTAATGACCTACTTCTGCCAAGCTAGTTTCCTTCATCTCCTCAAGGTTGTGTAGCCTTGGAAAATACTGCCACTTACTGTAGAACAAGTATCAGAATGCAAGCCCATAAAGAACACTTCATATTCAAGACATGACACATCCAAGTATAATTAAAAGGTACTTCCATGGTTAGCAGGTCCATTTTCCCTTAAGTTTCCAAGTACCTCTGAGGTGCCAGACTTTCAGTTAATTTCCCATGTTCTTATTTCTGAATCACACGAATATTAGCTTGTATTATATTTCTTGTGGCTGTGGCTAACGCCTGAATGGACCTATTTTGGCTTACATTTGGAAGGTATGTTTATCATGAGAAATCACAGAAGCAGAAGCAGGAGACAGTTGCTCACAGAGCATGAAAAGGCAGGAAGCAGGGCCGTGGATAGATGCCTGTGCTCAGCTTGCTTTCTCAGTTTTCCCCAAGTGTGGGACTCCATCCCTCATTCAGGGTGGAGATTTCCAGCTCAGGTAACTTCATCAAGCTAATCCCTACTAGCCATTCTCAGAGCAATGTCTTCTAGGTGACTGTAGATCCTGTCAGCCTGACAATGCACTGTTAACAATCGGGAGATAGAAGATGGCTTGCGGGATTCTTGGAGTCCATAGGGAGAATATTCATTTCAGTTGGTTCTTGAATGTATTTAGAAGAGAAACATATGATAATCGACTCTTTTACTTGCATTGGAGATTATTCACAGATATATCGTAAATTAAAAAAATTTAAACAGTATTTAAATTATTTTCTTACTGAGTTACACTTTCCTTTATCTAGCACTCAACTTTTTAATTGATTCTCCTTTGAATCATCTTTTTATTCTGAAGTTTCTCCTTTCCCATGAGTGTTCTGTTGATTTAGAATATGACTTGTCTTCCCAGCCTTCAGTGTTTCCAGAGGGGATGTTGCCAGGTCAATGGACCCTAAGTCCAGAAATGACCTTTAAAATACATACTAAGGCAAGAAACCCACTAAACCGAGTAACTGTCTTGGCAAATTAATGTTTTACTCTCTTAATTGATGTTAACTAGACATGGTAATTAGTGAAAGAGTGACATAAGTTAAGATGTAAATTATGACCAAAGGATACTTACCATGAGACAATAAAAAATAATCACACCCCTGAGGTTATTTAGTAGAATTACAGTCTAGCTGGCAGCCTTTGGGACTCTTTAACAAATGCAGTCCAAGAGCTCACTGATTTAAAAATACTCCTGAGCAGGTTTGTTCTAGAGAATTCTAGATAATGATCAGTCACCTAAATAATAAAACCAATCAATTTTATATCTAACTGCTACCTAGATGATGATATATATCAGACGGAATTAACAAGTAAAATCAAATGGAGCGATCCACTGACTTTAGAAATGCTGGCTCCACGTTCTCGTGGAGTGTGAGAGATAGGGCAGGCTTGTAATTCTCCATGCTCATGGTCAAATCCTACGGATTACATATGGGAAGAGGCAGCAGTGGGAAACATGTATTCATCGGTGTCCCATTTTCTTTGAAGTATTTTCTATGAAGACCTTGTCCTAGGAGACTAGTTAATGTCATTTACCCTATGCTGTTGTGGTAAAACCTTTGAATCTGTAACCTCAAATAAGTCTAAAGATGTACTAAACACTATGAGGATTACAGTTGATAAAATTGGGCCATATTAGCAATTTCTATTAAATAGGTAAATCTTAGCTGCTGTTTTCCAAATAAATAAATAAATAAATAAATAAATAAACAAATAAATAAATGTGGGATGACAGATAAATTAAATGTGCTCATTACAATAATTATTTTATATCTACCTGGGCACTGTGATCCTGTAATTTTTAAGTATACACAATAAAATAAATGTGCAAAAACAGAATTGAGGGTTCTGAGAAATCCTTTGATTGACACAACAAGAAAAATGACAATTAATCTTCAATTCATAAAATTTTAAAGTTCATTTTGGAGCCACAGATACTATTATTATTGTTATTATTATTGTTAGTATTGTTATTATTATTATTGTTATTATTATTATTATTATTATTAAATGGAAAGAGGATGATGGGCTGGCTGTGGAATAAGATTTTAGCCTCTGTCTTTTATTCTTGGCTGGTTTTCTTGAACTAAGTTTTTTGTCTGTTTTGTTTTGTTTTGTTTTGTTTTTTAGAGAATTTGGCCTTCTCAGTTACATTTAATTGATGGTATACAATTATTGTGAGGTAGGCATATACTCAGACAGATACTAGCTTACGTTGTTTTGTTAGTAGAGTAGAATTAAGTGTATTTGTGTTTGTGTTTGTACTCTTATCCTCTGTATTACCTATGTGTTCCCATGTATAGAATACTCATAATCTTCAGGAGAAAAAGTTTGGGCATGCCACATCTTAGTTTGGTTAGGCAGTTTCTCATACTTGCTGCTCAGAATCCCATTTAGTCATCACCCTCTTTCATGTTTAGAAACATCCCAGTTTGAATTTAAATTATGATCTCCCTTGCCTTCCGAGTATCTGCAGGATGACTGCCTTTTTGTTGCTATTAGGAATAATTTGGTATTTGTTTAAAGCGGCCAGCCATTTTTACAGGTGTGAAAATGGCATCATGGTTATATCAAACCTGTGCTGAAACAAAACATGCTCATGTGTATAGGTGTAGGATAATGTATGCAAATATATTCCACATGATTTAGCAGAAAAGAAGTAGACAACAAGAATAATATGGCAAAGTGTGAATTGTTGATTCTGGATCTTTGCTAAGCAGAAAATTCTCTATACTTTTAACTTCTTCTTTCATTTGAAAATGTTTATAATAAAAATGTGAGTTAAACTACCTAGCATCTGCCAGTGGGCCCGCTTCATTCTTCCTCCATTGTCCCAAGGGGTTATTTCTCATTTTCATTGGGGATTTGTCTACCCCAGTTTAGACCTTTCATCTTTTCCGTGTCTCTAAATTCTGTTTCAGGGCCCCTCTTTTTTCAATATGCTTGCTCCCGCTGGGAGAAATCCCATTTTCTCTCGTGGTTTCAATTACCATCCATGCTGATATCTCCCACATATTTGCATTTTCTACCGCCTAATTCTCTGCTTTCGGTTTTAATCATTATTTTTGTTTTCCTCCCCCAACCCCACCTTCCTCACTTGATTCCCATTGTCCTGTGTTGCATCTTTCCAAAGATATTTTTCTCATTTCTCACGTACTCATTATGCTTTGACAGTCTAGCTATTGGGATTAAATTTTTAACATGCCTGCTGGTTGTGATGATGTTGTAATTATATTAACGATGTTCAGCCATACCTCAGCAATTCCAGACTTCGAGTTTGAAACTTCCTTTTTTTTTCTTCCTTTCTTAATGCTCAAGGTCTTCATGCATGCATATAATATGTTTTGGTCTCTCCACTCCTTCTTACACTCCAACTCCCCCTTTATCTCCCACACTAGTCCCTCCTAACTTCATGTGATCTTTTTTTCTTTTTTAAATCCATTGAATTCACTTAGTGATACCTATATATACCAAGACGTAGGATCATCTACTGGAATATGGGTAGCCTCTCAGGGACCACACCCTTGAAGAAAACCATCTCCCTATCTCCCATCAGTCATCAAGGGCCAGAAGCTTTTCAACTTGGGATTTCAACTCTGTTTATCTTCTTTCTTTATTTACTTTCTCACCCTCTGCTACTTTCACTTTCTATTGACCCTACCTTTGAAGGTAAATGTTATATGGATATATTTACCAAGGAAAGCATGCAGTGTGTTCTGTAAGGACATTTTTAATTAAAACAGAATTAGATTACTTTGCTCCTTTCCTTTTTTCCTTCAAACTCTCTCATAGTCTGTTCAACTCTCAAATTGATAGTCCTTTTTACTCTGGACAAAGGACTATAGACAACTTACTGCTAGAAGCAGGAAAATTAGCTTCCCCCATGGATAAGCCCTCGTATTTTTTATGCAATACATAGTGGTCAGCCCTGAAATGAAAATATATACAAACAAACAACAAAAAAGGATCTAGCAGGGTGTATTTATATATTTGTGCATAATACATGCATATATGTGTATGAATGTGTGTGACAATAATGACCATGATATTTTTTAATATAGAGAAAATCAACTGTGTATCACCCAGATAAGAAACACTACCCATTTCCCTTACAGTGATTCCTTTCTATTCCCAGATTTAAACCCAAGTCTCCTTAGCTAAAGGGTGAACACGATTCAGACTCCTGGTTATATGAATTGATTTTTTTCTTCTTCTCGTTATTTGATATAACCCAGTCACAGAGCACATAACTCTATTGTTCTGGGGCTTCTTTGGCACAATAATATGTCCATGATCTTTGTCTGTGTCTTCTTGTGCTGTAGTAATTTATTCTAGTCATTGCATGTTATTCCATTTTATGACTGTACCAAATATTTTCTCATGATGAAATTCTATTTATTGAGTTCACAACAAGAATTGTTGGTATTGGAGTTTCTCCCTTACTCTTCTCATTAAGAAAAATCTGTATAGTCTCTTGGAACTTTAAAACTTATACTTAGAGTTCATGCAATTCAAGTTACTCATTCTGTGTGTGTATTGGGGGATGGGGGGGATTCAGGTTTAAAGCACATTTCCCTAGAGCCATTCACCAGAGATGAGAGTGCTCTGCAGGAGTTGTTCTTCCTGATTCAGAGCTCCAAGAAGTACCAGCTTGTCTGCTTCTCTGTGCTCCAGAGCAGTCTTGAATCTGGCAATAGATTATTCACTTCGACTGTCCATTAAGACGTTTTCCCCAGCAGACATTTTCCTTTATAAATTAGCTGTTTAAGTTAAGGTACGAAGCAGAATTTCATCATAGCATCTCTGTGGATGTTTCAATCCACTTTCTGTTTACTCATCTGTCTCCCTCTCGCCTTCCCCATCATCCATCCTTGTTTGCTACCAAATTCCATTTTTCTTTCTGTTTTCATCTCACATGCGTTCCCATCATCCTGTCTTTTCATTCGCTCACTTCTTTAAGGTTCCTTCTTCCCAGATCCTGATTGTATCTCTACAGCTTGCTCAATTTCCAGCTTGCTATTTCTGTGTTGTCCATGTCTGGGATGGGATGATACTTTCCCTGGGGGCAGGCAATGTGATATATCCAGAAACCAGGGGACAGCCATTCCTGTCAGAAGAACCTTTGGTTTCTTTCCCACCTTCAGTTCTTCTACTGACTCTTTGTGTATTTGTGGTGTGTTCAATTTTTTTCTTTATTAGGAATAGAATCTTATTAATGATACATATTTTCATTTTTCTTTGATTTTTATGCTGACTACATACACTGAGTGCTTCTTTCTGTTGTTTGTTTGCTTTTGTTGTTTTCTTATTGTAGATTTTTGAGAAAACTTCAATGGTTTTCAACTGTGCCACTATTTTTATTGATGTAACAATTCAGAGCCAACAGCTTAGTTGAATGAGCATTTCTGAAGAGATTTTTGTGGGAAAATCTTAGAAAGAGCTATGTTTCATTTTAAACATTTTAAAAAAGATTCATTTCTGTATTGTCTTTAGAGAAGCTAACCTTTCTGATGTGTTCTCCTGCATTTCAACACATGTATAAATTTGCGTTACTACAACTACCATAATCAATACACAGAAGAGTTGTCTCTAGCACTGCTCCCCCAGGCTTCATCTCTAACCACATCCTCTACTCACTACTAACTCTGAACCATCACTAACCTACGCTCTGTCTGGATGCCTTCTTGCTCATTAATTACATGAGTGGGATCATATGGTATGCATCCTTTGGGGATTGGGTTCTTTCATTGCCAAATACATTTGGGGATTCATGCAACTTGTTACATTTAGTATTTTATTCCTTATTATTAATGAATTATATGCTACTGCATAGATGTAACATAGTTCTTTTGTTCATTTCTTTGTTGAAAACCATTTGAGCTGTTTTCTAGATCTGATCATAATAAGCAGTTTGGCATAACAGTTTATGTAATATTTTATACCAGTGTCACTTCTGATTTCTATAAGGTCCACAACTAAATGGCTGTGTCATGTGAGAAATGGTGAAAAGCTGCCAACATGACTCCTATCATAGATATTCCATTGTGTATTCCATGTTCGGCCTGTGAACTTTAGTAGAAGGACCTCATCTTCATAGGTCCTTCATACTGTCATTTAAAAAAAAACCAAAAACTAAAATTCTAATAGATATATTATATCTTACTTGCATTTCCCTACTTTATATGATGTTAAACATTTTTAAATGTGACACATTGTCATGGACACACTTCACTTTAGAGATATGTCTTAACTTTTTCCTTTTAGACGTAAGTTCTTTTTCATAAATATGAGTAGCAAGTGTTCTCTTGTCTTAATAATTTCAGTGTGTATTTTGCAATTTTCTTGTTTTAATCATTTTTACTTGTGCATTCTGACTACATTTCATATTAGCAGTAGTCTTACTTTTTTCTTTTCTTTTCTTTTTTTTTTGCTTTTCTTTCTTTTTAAAATTCAAAGGGAAGTCTATGTATGTCAGCTGGTATCAAAACTCCTAAAAGATGGGAACTGACAATTTCTAACACAACTTTTGTTAATTTTGATCTCCACTGTGTGGCCATCAGAACCTGTTCTGACTGTTCCCAAGGACAGGGTAAGTTTGAACAGGCAGGACCGATGGTAAACCAGATGAGAGCTCAGGTGAGTATGACAAATAGTGACAGAGGCTTTCTGGGTCAATATTTCCTTCAGTTGTATGATTATATCAATAGAAACTGTTCAAGTTTCACAAAGGAATTCAGGAGGATGGGACATGTCTTCTAGAGTTCCCATCCTCTGTATGCTTCAGTGACCATTGCCTTTTGTGATTATCTTTCTATGGCTTATCTGGACTCCTAGCTTCATAAAGTGGAGGCATCTCTTCTGAGTAGTGTCTATTTTTTAAACTTGTACATGGAAGAAAGGCTGCTACCTAGTGGGAACTTCACCCATATGATGAATAAATGAAATTATATGGTTAATGGATGCGTAAAGATAAACTGACTTGTGCACACCTCTGCTGAAAGATTCAGAGCCAGAGTACTTAATGCTTTCAGCAACTTAGGCTGTGATGTGCACGGAAAGAAAACAAGGGTGGTTCTTGATGACTTGTTAACTGCAGTACAAGGTGGTGAGAAATAACCCCTTGGAGAACTCATGGCCAAGGTGAAAAGAGGCACAGAACTATTTAGTTGATCTGATGATTGTAAACAGCCAAACCAAGTAATCCAAGTAAATATGCTCTTGTGGTTTGAATCACCAATTTAGGTAATTGTTGTTTTTTTAATTAAATGAATAATCAGCAAGTTCCCACTTTACTATTTTACCCCTATGTAGGAAGAACCACAGATTGGGGGATTTGAGTTTAAGATTCTGAAACAGTCATATGAATATTAAAACACCCTATGGCAAATACTTCAGTTCATAGTTCTCCAGTTCTATGATGATTTCATGTCATTCATCAGATACTGGAAAAAAAAACCCTCATCATTGGATAATGTTGGGTGAATAATCTTTTCATTTGTTTAAAAATTGTCTGTTACAGGCTCCACAAAAGGAACTAGAGGGTACAAACAGGAAAAAAACACACTCTTCTTCAGAAACAAATATCTGAGTATATAATTTCAGAAGAGTGATGAAGGCAGTCTTGGTGAAGTGACCACAGTCAGTGAGGGCCAAGTTTAGCTTTGGGGTGACCAGGGATGGATGAGATTTGGAGGAACCAGGGACAGCTTTAGAGGGAAGACAGGTAGGTGTATTTTGGAGGATAGACTCTCCTACAAGGTTACAAAGGGTAAAGAAAAACTACAACAGAAAAGAAGGACACCTTCTCAGTGTTACAAATAGCATCAGCAAAATCCTAGAGATTTCATATGTCAGGTTTTGCTTGAGAAATGGAATATGTCCAGCATAAGGAAATTATAGAGGCAAGGATACCATGGTACTAGCAAGTTTTATATATTTCAAAGTATATCTTGCACATTTTCCACACATGGCTTGCTTCACTGCATGATAAGCAGAGTGAAAATGCTGTATCTTTGTACATCTTGTTCTTATTTTTTTTTTGTCTTTATTTTCTGTGCTTTACAATGTACTTAACAATGGCATGGCAATGTATGGATCAGGTGCTGTGTACTTTCTCCTTCAGTGAAAGGGAGTGTGTGAGTCAAAACATTTTCCTAGATAAAGCTATCTAGGCTGGCAGTGGTGGTGACATTAGAGAATGCTCCAGGAAGTGTGGCCTGGAGCTAACTAATATTTATAAAGTGTGCTCCTGATACTACTTATCCTAATGGAAATAGAATGTTGCTTTCAAAAGTAATCGGTCGAAGCATCAGCCTTTCTGACTGAGGTATTACTGATGAGGTCAGGCTTGTGACAAAAGAATGGAAGCCGAAAGATTAAGAGACTAGAGTGTAACATCTTCTGTGTTTAGAGAAGTAATGCTTGCTGTTTCTGCTTAATAGAAGAGTGCCCTTCCCACATGGTATGCTTGGTATTTGGGGTGACTATTCTGTTATCTAGAAAACATTATATTCATTGTAGAAAAATTAACAGCATCCTTTGGTCATACTCTCCCATTGTCAGTAGCACCAGAAAGATGACAGATGTGACTACCCATAATGACTCAAATGAATGTCAAATGTCTCTTGTAGAATAAAATAACCAAAATAACCCCTGGTACAAAATCACTGCCCTACAGAACTAACTGAACGGGGTCTGACCATGCTATTCTTGGTCTTCAATGTCTCTACCACATATATATCCTGACATAAGGGAACACTTGTGCTCCTTTTTTGAGTGGATAGCTGAATGAGCTATATAATTATAAAATGTTCTAGAGAAAGTACTGAACAGAATCTTGTGATTTTTAGCTGCCTTTTGTAATATCAGACTTGTCATGTGTAACAATCTGTCTTCTAATTTACAGGTGGATTTACTGTGAAGACCAGGCAATTAAAGTTTGTAAACTCTTCAAATTTAGTAGCATTTCCATTTCCTCATGCAGCAGTTTTGGAAGACTTAGATGGGTCCCTGTCTGGGAAAAATGGATCTCATGTTCTTGCTTCTATGGAAACCCTCTCAGACATGTGCTTGGCCAATGCAAGTTTCAGCCAGATTGTCTCTGGCAGTGTCTGTGGGGAAGCTGTTCTCTTCCATCGTATGTCTATTGGTTTGTAAGTAGAATCAGCTATATTTCTTAGCTTATCAATGAACATGTGCATGCTATTTAGACAGGTCCAAGCTTATAGATGGAAACCTGTTTTCTGTTAATTTGGAATATCTACTTCTTTAAAATGGAAGTGGGACTAATGTGGACCACTGTGAAGTCATGAACTTATGGTGGTTTTAGGCTGACACAAATGACAGCTGTCAATATCCTTGGTTCAGATGTCATAGCCCATTGACCCCCCTTCTTCACATTTTGAGTTAACAGCTTCTTCTTTAAGAGACTCGTGACCAACAAAATATTTGAAATTTATTCAAATGAAGAGTATTATTTAAAAAAAAATCCAATAATGCTGTCCTCATTTATATACATGTGCTTTCCCCAAGCTCTTTTTAAGTGCTCGGTGTGCTTCAGGGGAGCAAGCGCTGATGCCTCTGTTACGTGCCAGGTTGCCTCACTCTAGCTCATTTTCCTTGTTAATTTCATGAACTATTGGATCCGTACAATACCTTTCCTATTAATATTGGAGCAAGCACTCCTTGGTTGTGCTACTCAAGGTACCATTAAGTCAGCAGCTGGGCTGTTTATAATGCATAATAGGATTGCTTCTGCCTTCTTTAATTTCCAGGTAATGATTGCTGAGTGTCTGGGGTTCTCTCCTTTACCTATTTCAAATGCATCGTATATATTTAGCCACACTTATTTCCTTCCTTTAAGTGTCCTGACTCCATGAATATTAAGCCAAGTAATTCCGTCAGACCACATTGGCAACTTGTTTGAGCCAGTAAACTCTAGAGGGGGGAGATTCTCAGAGGCCAGGGTTGCACTAGCTGCATACCAAGTGCACAGAGAACTGCATCTTCTCGACTTTAAAACTGAATGATCTTTGAATATTCCAAATATTTTCTCTCTCTGCTTTCCAAAGTACTGATTATTTTCTTACTAGTAAAGAACCTGAAACCCACGAGTAATGTAAGAGTTGGAGGACAAGATTTTCATTTCTAATTTTGGTTGTGTGGATGGTAACTTTTGTCTTCATGCTCAGGAATGTAGCCTGACTTTCATTATCACTGTTGTGCTTTTAACAAAAACCTGTTTTAAGGCAGGTTTGTAGAATCTACAAAAGTTACTGCTTTCTTTCAAATATGAATTTTTCCCTACATGATGATAATAAGAGATTTGTACAGTTAAGGGGAACATCATGTGCATTTATAATGTTTGTCTGCAGGCATTGTCAAACTCCTTTTAAATGGGTTGCTTTAAGGCTTGCTTAGGTGGTTTCTTGTGTGCATGCGTGCACGTGTGCCTGTTTGGCGCACTCTGGTAGTGAAAGCTCTGTTGATCCCATTATCTGTTTTTGGAGATCTCCTAGACCATGCAGCTCTTTGCTGCAGAAACAGGCCATGATTTTTCTAGTCTGGTTCTGATGAGATAGATGACAGTCCTAATGTTATTTTCTAAGTAGACCCCAAAGACTCTTAGTAGGGTGAAGTAGACAACTTGCTTTATTTTATTGCATCCCCACATTTTAAAATATAAAACCCCATGTCCTGGAAACATCTTTAGTACCACAAAAGCCAAGATTTCTTGCCCTTGTATTTCAAAATTTCAAGTCAACCCACAGGTCTACACACAAATGCTCAACTGTCACAAAAATCACATTAGTCCTCAGAGGGCCTCCTGCATGCTCCTGGAGGTGCTTTAACTCTTATGCCCTAACTAGAAGAGGGCTGTTGGACTATGTGAGCTCTGAGGCCCAGCAGTTTAGGGCCATGTATAGGCTAGCACACAGCAATAGCAGCAGGAAGCTTGAGATGCAGACTTTCTGCGTGGACCTCAGATGTCCTGAATGAGAGAGCCCAGGTGATGATACAAAGGAACCTTTGGGCAGCTCTGCTCCCAGGTCATTCTAATTATACACTGTTTCTACCCCTCCCTCTTTGTGCTTGGTGGCTTGATCTTTGTCCCAGAGCATTATAACCTCATTAGGAACATGTCAGTGCTAATGAGCAATTTGAATTCAGCTTAGATACAAACTTTGTTGTGTTTCATGGAGAAAGGATTAATTTGTTGTGCTATTTACCCCGGGGCAAGCGCTGCTGTCTCTCCTTTCAACTGTTACCCCCTTCTCTCAGCAAGCATTCCCCAGAGGGCACGGAGTGAGGCTCTATATATCCACACAAACAAAGCCTCCTCTCTCCTCTTCCCATTTGCTGAAATCCAATACTTGCAGTGGGATATCTTTTCTGTTAGGCCCCATCTCTGACTCCCTTTCACTATACATAAGTTCTTTGTTTGACATTAGTGACCTTAGAATCTTGTCTCTCGCTCTCTTATTTGTACTTGACTGGAGCCCACATCTGTGGCAGAGGTTTCCTAGACACTCGGTGACTCAACAGTGGCAGTTCACTTTATAGAAGTAAGTGAAGTTGGTCATAATACCCAGTGTCTAAGGAAATAACAAATGGATGCACCCTGCAAGGCCGAGTCAAGTTTATTGTTTGTTAAGTGGCAACCAGCTTCATTTTTCTCGGCCATGTCGTGGAAAGTACTTAATCCCAAGCTCCTGCTTCTAACCGTGTTCTTCAAGGAATCCCGGGATGATAACCTTAAGTCAGAACCTTCTCTTACACTCTTACATCAGTAACATTCCTTTCCCAGGGTCCTATAGTGATAAAAGAACTAGCAGAGTTGTGGGATTTTTCTTTTTAAAAATTTCAGTCACATTTTAATTTCTTCATTGTGCGTGGAGGGGCACATGTGTGCATGCTATGGTATCTGTATGGAGGTCAGAGGAGAATATCCTACCATGAAAGTTCCTAGAATTGGACTTAGATGTTTTTAGGGGGCTTGGTGGAAGGCACCATTCTTCTTGGCTCCTATACCCTGCTTTTTCCCGTGTTTAGATTTAGATAAATAATTTTGTGTCTCTCTATATAATTATACAGAATACATATAATGCTGTCTATAGTATGTGTTTGTGTGCGAGTGTGCATCTAGGTCTATTTTAACTTTTTTTATATTAATTCTTTGAGAATTTCATACAATGTGTTTTGATCATCTTCTCCTCGCCCATCATTTCTATCCCCCTCCCCCACTGAGTTCAGTTTGTGCTGACTTTCTCTTCTTGGGGATAGAGGTCTGTCTTAGAGAATGATGGACATATCAGGAGTCACTCCACTGAATAAACCTGCTTTCCCTTGCCCAATATTAATCCACTGTTAATAGCTCCTCAGCTAGGAGTGGAATTAATGTCCTCTGCCCCTATTTCATGATGCCATTTTGTCTGACTTGAACTTACACAAATCTCATGCATGCTGTCACAGTCTCTGTGAGTTCTTATGCACCCACCTTGCTGTGTCTGGAAAAAACTGTTTCCTTGGCGTCATCCATCATGCCATTTTCTCTGTTGGAGGATCTGTGAACCTTCCTTCTCCTACAAACACACTTATGCTTCCCAAGCCAGCCATGGCATTTTCACATGCGGTGATGATTCCCAAGTTTTTCCTGTCATTCAACCGCTTTACTGTACTTCAATGTTCATCGGTTGATACGTTAGCCGCCAGGCAAACATGGCTACTCAACACATGGAATGTGACTAGTATAAATTGAGATGTGCTGTAAGGACAAATTATATGCCATATTTCTATAGGTGCTATGAAAAAAATAATATGACTTGGCTTAGCAATTTGCTATTACTGGTGAAGCTGAAATGCTGTGGGTGTATATTGAGTTACTCTGGTTAAAATAAATTCCAGTGATCCTTTCTTTCTTTCTTTCTTTCTTTCTTTCTTTCTTTCTTTCTTTCTTTCTTTCTTTCTTTCTTTCTTTCTTTCTTTCTTTTTCTTTTTCTTTTTTTTTAAAGTGTAGCTACTGCAAAATTTTAAATGAGAGAGAAATCTGTGGTAGGTGCTTGTGAGTTGCTTATATTTTTACTAAGTAACATTCAGTATTTCCAGTTGTGTCTTTCACATCCATTTCAAACTCTGTGACTGTGGATTAATGCCTTTACTCTATAGATCTGGTCCTCCCCAGGTGTTTAGAACATCACCAAGGCAAGTGTTGGTCTTAACTAGCCCCCCCCACTATCATTTTTTTTTATTTCTTTTTAATTCTTTAAACTTTTTTTTACAGTCCAGTTGTTATCCACCATTCTAGTCTGCACTCTGACAGTTCCTCCTCCCCTCTCTCTAAGAGGATGTCCCCATTCTCCTCCCTACAAGACCTCCCCACTCCCTGGGGCCTCAAGTCTCTCAAGGGTTAAGTGTATCTTCTCTGACTGAGGCCAGAGCAGGCATTCCTCTGTTTTACATGTCCGGGACCTCATGTTAGCTGGTATATGCTGCCTGTTTGGTGGTTCAGTGTTTGAGAGATCATGGGGGTCCAGGTTAATTGAGACTGCTGGTTTTCCTATGGGGTCACCCTCCTCCTCAGCTTCTTCCACATTATCTTTTTTTTGATTACCACGTTCCTTCCTGCTCTGTTTCCTTTCTTCATATCATCCATCTTCCTCCCTCCCCTCCTTCCCTCCATTCCTCCATTTAACCCCTCCATCCTCTCTCTTTCTCTCTCTTCCTTCCTTCTCTCTGTTTATTTCTTTAGTTCTCTCTCTCTCCTCCCTCCTTTGTTCCCTCCCTCATTTCTTGCTTCCTTCTTTATTTATCCTCCTTGTATTTAAAATTAAGTATAATATAAAATAATGGTTTGTTATGACTCTCCATGTATGTATGTACTTATACTTTGCATTTATTCATCCCCCATGCCCACCGTCAACTCTGATACCCTCCCACCCTGGTGTTGGTCCCTTTCTTCACTCCAGATAGCCAGGCTGTCTTAGTTACTTTTTTATTGCTTTGCTTAGACACCATGACCAAAGCAAACGCATAAAAAAGAAGGAATTTATTTGTGGCTTATGGCTTTATAGGGCTAGAGTCTGTGATCATCATGGCAGGAAGCATGGCAGTAGGCAATCAGGCGTGACACTGAAGTGGTAGCTTAGAGCTTATAACTTGATCCACAAGCACAAGGCAAGGAAATCTACCCAGGAATCTACCAGGGCTTTTGAAACTCCAAAGCCCACCCTCAGTGGCACTCTTTCTCTAGCAAGGCCACACCTACTAATCGTTTCCAAACCATTCCACTAACTGAGGACCAAGTATTATAATATATGTTCCCTTGGGAGGTCATTCTCATTCAAACAACCATATATACCCCTTTGGTTTTCAAGTCACAAGAATATAATTATCTCTATATTTTTCTCTCACCCTCCTGCTCATTAAGATTTTTATCTTTGATTTTATCCTTTTCTAGTTTTATAAGACAGATGCCCTCACCCTCCTACACATGTATATATGCAAACACATTCTCTCTCTGTTTTCTCTCTCTCTCTCTCTCTGTTTTCTCTCTCTCTGTTTTCTCTCTCTCTCTCTCTCTCTCTCTCTCTCTCTCTCTCTCTCTCTCTCACACACACACACACACACACACACACACACACACATTTAAATTTAGATTCTGCATGTGAAATAAATCTGTGGAGATTGTCCTGAGTCAATCTTATTTCACTTAAATGATCCCTAGTTTCATTCATTTCCTGAAAATATTATGATTCTATTTTTTTCTTACTGCTCAGTAAAATCCCATTGTTTGCACTACATTTTACTTACTTGTTTATCTTTAGATAGGCATCTAGGTTGATTCAGTTTCTCAGCTAATGGGACTCCTGTATCCATCAACATGGGCTCTCAAGTGTCTCTGGAATTAAGGTTTATAGTCCCTTGGATGTATACCCTGGAGTGATATAGCTAGATCATATCTATGGTAGTTGTGTTTTTGTTCATGTAAGAAATTTTCATAGTGACTTCCATAGCTGCTATACCAATATAACGTTCCCACCAGCAGTGATACAGTTTTTCTTCCCAACTCCCTTGTACTTATTCCTGATTGTTGTATGGATGGCAGCCATTCTGATTATTGTAAGATGAGATCTCAGAGCGCTTTTAATTTGTGTTAGCCTCATGACTGAGGCTGTTGAATGCTTTTTCAAACTTATATTGGCCATTTGGTATTTCTCTTTCTGAGAACAGACTTTTTGGTTATTTGGTCTACTTTTCTATTAAATTTTTTGTTTTAATTTCTCTTCCTAGTGCAGGCTAAAAGAGTCAGAGACGGTCTCCACTCCCACTGTTAGAAGTCTCACAAGAACACTAAGCTAGACAACCATAATGAAATGCAGAGGACCTATACAAACCCATATAGGATTTATGCTTATCTCTTCAGTCTCCATGAGGTCCTATGAGTGCTGCTTAGTTAATTCTGTTTGCTATGTTCTTGTGGTGTTCTTGACCCCCTCTGGTTCCTACAATCCTTCCTTTAAGTCTTCTGTGGAGTTTCCCTGGTTCCACCTAATACTTGGCTGTGGGTCTCAGCATCTGTTCCCACCAGCTGCTGAGATTGGGATGAGACTTTTCTGATGATGATTGGGCTAGGCACCAATCTGTGAGTATATTAGAATATCATTAGCAATCATTTTGTTGACTTTTTTTTTTAATTGCTAGTTGTATTGGGTTCTATCCTGGATCTCTTAGGTGCCCTACCTGTGCTCTTGGCCATCCAGACAGGGTTGGGCATGGGCTCCCTCTCCTGGCATGGGTCCCAAGTTAGACCAGTCATTGATTGGCCATTCTCATGAGTTCTGTGCCATCACTACTAGCGAACCTTGCCTGTGGGACAGATTGTAGGCAGGTTTTGTGGTTAGCTTGATGTCCCAGTCCTACTGCTAGGAGACTTGCCTGGTTATAGCAGATGGCCAGTTTAGGCTCTGTATCCACCATTACTAGGAGACTTTACTAGGGTGACTCTCATAGATTCCAGGGAGTTTCACTGTACTAGATTTCTACATTGCCCCCAAATGCCTCCTCCCAATTCCAGTACTCTCTTCCTCCATCCCTCCCACCACACTGTTTGATCCTGCCTATTTAACATTCAACTATATTCTTATGGAAGTAGAAAAAGATACTAAAATTCATATAGAAACACACATATACAAACACTGGGAGGGGAGAGAGTCAAAGAAACACACAGAGATAGAGAAACACACAGACAGACATGAGAGAGAGAGAGAGAGAGAGAGAGAGAGAGAGAGAGAGAGAGAGAGAGAGAGAGAGGAAAAAGAAGAAGAAGAAGAAGAAGAAGAAGAAGAAGAAGAAGAAGAAGAAGAAGAAGAAGAAGAAGAAGAAGAAGAAGAAGAAACTTAGAAAGCCAAAGCAATCCTAAGCAGAAAGGGGAAAAGGGGAAAATGGAGTAATCAATATATGATCTCAAATTACACAGGCAACACAAACTACATCTTATTATCATGAACACATTTAGGACGATGGAATAGACATGTAATTTTCAAAACATATATTGGTATAAACACTGACTCTTCTCTCCTCCCCTCTCCTCCCCTCCCCTCCCTTCTCCTCTTCTTTCCTCTCCTCCCTTCTCTTCACTTTATTCCACTTACCTCCCCCACATTTTGTCTTGTGCTTGTTGAGTTTCATTCTGTAGCCTCCCCTGTCCTGGAACTTGCTTGCCTACCCCAGGTTGCCTTCAAGCTGTCAGCCATTGTCCTGTCTTCTGAATACTTAGATTTCAAATCTGACCTGTTTGCAGAGGTTAGTTTCTAAAAGAAATCCATCTTGAGTCTTTCCCTTGGCTAACCCATCCTCCAAGCCAGCTTTAATTTATCTTTTACCAGTGTGATCACACATGTATCTTGGCTTGCCACTTGCTGATGCTCTAACCTGTGTAAACCTAGCCTTTCCCTTCTTGCCCTTGCTTAAAATGTGCTTCATGAGTCAATCCCCTTTTAGCCCTTTATGGCCTGCCACCTGCATAAGGTCCTGGCACCACCGTATTCCCCCAGCCCTCCATCCCACAGTTACTTCTTTGCCTGTTTCTGCTCATAAGGTTCAGCTTCCATGAGCTCAGCATGGAGGTGATTTTCTTTGATGAGCTTCCCTGAGCATCTTGTGCACTTTGTTATCCCTGCTGTGTGCTGGCTCTTTAGACTTCCTCTGATCAATACTCATAACTCCTGCACAGTTTTATAAGCTGCTTTCCTTTGCAGATGTTAAGGAGGGTAACAGGGTGGTTTTGTTTGTTGTTTTTGTCTTATGGTGCTAATATAACATCGAGCACACATCGACTTGAATTGGTTTTATATAAATTAAAAAGAAAAAAAACAACTTGTCACCTCTAAATGTTCCTCTCACACTGTTATTTTCCATGCTTTATATCCATGACGTTTCGATGACATTTAGTATTTCTTCAGAAGATCTAGGGATTAACATGTTATCCTCTGTCCTTACTCTCAAAATTTCTAAAATCATATAACACTTAATATTCTTTCATAGTTTCTTGTAGTATTTTGCTATCCTGGGGCTATGAGTTAATTAGAGTATATATTTTAACATCTAATATTTTTCTTCACTGCACCTCACCCCAATCTGTTGCTAACATTTGCCAATCTTTCCTTTCTCTGATCGAATACAGACTTTATTGTGGTAGGGAAGAATGTGATGAGGGAGGATGAGAATTTAACCCTCACAGTTATCGTCTAGGAATTAATTACATCTGTGTTTTGTTTTTGGTCTAATGTAGCACACAGACTTTTCAATTGTCTTAGGCTTATTTAGATATTCAACAAATCAGGCCTTGAGTCTGCCTTCTAGTTAGCGAATGGATGGAGGGTGAGGTGACATAAAAGCTTGAAAAATATAGGCTGGCCAACCAATCTGCCTGGGTTTTGTAGGTTGCACATAAAGTGTGGTCAGGATAGATGCCTGTATTTCATGTTAGTCTTCAGACACTGGAGTATGCAGGGGCAATTGGGAATCAATGGGTAAAGTCATGACTTCTCAGCTTTCTATGTGTGTTCTTTTCAACAAGGCTCACTTTGTTTCTCACATCAATACAATGAACATGATGGTATTTAAATCACAAGGTCACTGCCAGTCATACAGCAAGTATTCAGCAAGTCCCACTTTAAACATGTCTGTGCAGTGTCTGTTATTTTGAAAACAACATGTAGGCATTCTATAATCGAAGAGAGCACTGTAGGTTTCTACATTCATGAAAACTATGCCTGGCATGATAATCACATGTGCTCAGATGTAACAATCTAATTTCTGAAGAAAGGGGAATAATTTCCAATAATCATATGACATTATGCTAATCCAGTAGAATCCCCTGGAGGGCACAAAATCTGGAGCCATTTGTAACCTTATCTTTGATTCAGCATGTCCTTGTGTCCTCTGATTCTCCCCTTCCCCTTCTGGGAAAAGAAAGGTTAATGTTCTTGTTGATCACCTTGATTCTTAGATCTTGCTTAATACCCTCTCCTGTCGTGCTTGCATTCAGTTTTTACCCATGCAACTGCTCTTAATGTGTTAGCGTTCAAAGTATGAGGCACCCCCTGCCTATGTGAATGCAAAAGTAAAGAAGAGTTCAAATGGAAATTTTGGCCTAGCTTTTCGCCTAATAATCACCTAACTCTCCTTCCCAGGGATAAATAGGCATAGTATCACTAATAGTATCATTCGGTCCTTTAACAAAACACCCTGTGAGACAGGATGATTTCAAGATGTATTATCCTCTTTTGGCTATGGAGGTTACAGAAGCAAAACAGAAAATCATCTAAAAATCTCAGTGAACTCCAAGCTGCGGAACACCAATAGCGACACTATTTGATCATTGAGTTTAACGAATAATAAAAGTGTACATCAATATATGTTTGTGAATCAGTAAATGTTCAACTAACATTCTGGAATAAAAAGCCTTGATGGGTAGCATTTGCATAATTCCATGATGAACAGAGTGTTATTTGATTTTTTTGAAGCTACAAAAAGATGCTGAACTTAGAGTTGTAAGACCAATAGGTTCCTATGAGCTGCTGTCAGTGAGTTGTATCCAGTACCAGGTGTCTAGACATAAGAGAGAAGACAGATCTTTTTCTGTCTTCTTATGTAGTAAATGCACAATTATTTTTCAATAAGCTTGCTAAGTAGTTGCATCGTTCTAAGAATGCATTCTTTCTAGAGGAGGCTTTCTAGCTAGGTTTATAAGGTCTGCAGAAGGGATAACATGGTGTAAAAAGTACAACCGCAGTAGCATGATGGGTAAAGAGCATCATTCTTCGCAGACTAAAACAGAATATGCAACAAGTAGTATTTTAACACAACAGTTAAGTCTGTTGCACAGCAGTAGATGGCCCCTTTGGGAGAACTGAGAAGTTGTTACTCTCATTCCTTTACAATGAGTTTGTACCTTAGCTAAGTTTACACATAGATAGAAGCAGGCATTTGAAAAGGCATGGAGGACAGTTAGCAAGCTGTACTCTCCAGAAACACAAGAGTGATTCTATCAAATGTTCTGACTCTCTACAGACCCTTACTATTATAATGTTTATGAAAGACTGAATGTTATCTTTCTTCCTTTCTTTAGGATTCTTGTTGCTTTACTCAGAAGGTAGAATATGTATGTTTCTGAGGCACTTTCTGATTCTTACCCTCTCCCTTTCAATTGGAAAAATGAGTAACTACATAAAATAGCATTATATAGGGGGTGGTGCAGGTCCGTAGATAAGCTAACAATGAGGAACATTTCGAATTCAGGACAACTTTTGAAGAATGCTCATGGAAAGGCATGCCACCAAGATTTGTTGACTCTGCTCAAAAATTTGATTTTGTCCTGTTTTGTTCAGTTAAAAAAAAAAGATGTGCAAGCATAAATATCCAGGAGTTGCTTGGAGCAACATTTGTGGCTGGCTATTATATATCTGGCTTAGGAAATGGGTAATTATAGAGGTTTTATTTCTCAGTTGTTCAGATTTGATAATATTTGGAGTTTAATGCAGTGTTTTTGTTAATATGTAGAGATATGGACCCTCAGGAAATTCAAGCTAATGATAAACAGGAGCCAGGGAATTAGTGCTTATTCTCACTGGTTGTTTGATGGTTGAACAAATCCTTTGTGGGCACTATACATCCAACTCTTCTATACAGTATTTGGCCACTATTAAGCATCTAGGATGGTAAATTGCTATGCCTATTTGGAAGTTTTAGCAAAAAATACATTATTATTCTAATGAATCATATCATTTAATTAACAAGAATTATTTCTGTGGCTATAAAGTGGTCTCATGATTAAGAGCATTGGATATTCTTCTAAAGGAACTGGATTCTGTCCTCTGCACATATATGGTAGCTCACAACTATGAGTTCCTCTAGTCCCAGGAGATCCAATGCCTTTTTCTTGCCTCCAAGGGCAGGATACTGGTATGGTTGACATGTATACATGCAGGGAAACATCTATACACATAAATACCAACACACATTAGATAGACAGATAGATAGATAGATAGATAGATAGATAGATAGATAGATAGATAGATAGATGAATAGATAAATGATAGATAAAATTATTTTAAAAGAATCATTCTTTTTGGAGGATGGAGCTGTTGGTAGAATTCTCATGCTATAGTGGATGGCTTTACACCTATGCAGACATGTGCAAAACTAACTGAGCCCAATAAGTCAGTGACCACTACCACAACAAAAATGCATGTAGTTGGGAGAAGAAAATGTTGAGGGAGATACGGGAGAAATTGAACAGGAAATGGGAGGCGATATAACTACGTTTCATTGTGTATCATTCATTCCTTTAACAGAGCACCCTATGAGACAAGACAATTTCATGATGAAAGAAAATGCCGCATTTGAGGCTCAGAGTCCTTTTGTGTTTCTGAGAGTATGCAGGAACTGTGGCCCATGGGAATGTAAGGGTTAACATTTAAAATTGACTGGTTGCCTCCTGATTTCTTGCACATAAAGCCATACGAAGTTCAGGGAGAGACTTCTTCCCCTAGTAATGAAGCTCTCTGCTGCTAATGGCCCATGCAGACTCCCTTGGCTCCTCCAAATTAGAAATAACTTTTGTGCTCCTTTGCTTCATTAACAGTAAAGAGAGGGAGATTGGTGGCTATTTAGGGCACAGGGAAATTGGTGGCTATTTAGGGCAAGCAAAGATTGTAGTAATTATGGTTGGTAAATTCCCTTCATGGTGTTCTTTGACTCTTGATGTTCTCTTGGTGCCTTTCCGAGAAGCCCACCACTGTCATTGCCGGCGTTTGGCCTAGAAGGATAGGACTTATTCTGACTTGTAAGTTTTAGCTACTTGCAGTGGTCAATCTTGCTTGCAGGGAGATGAGCCTTTTACACTTTGATTTGTTCTTTTAGAATGTGCCCTGTGACTCTGCCACCAGCTGAGATGAAGCCATGCTTAGTGTCTGCTTCTTTATTTACACTCCAGAAAGATGGCTTTCATGACTGCCCAGGAAACTACATCCTGAATGGTTGAGATGGATGAGAGAGGTTTGATAGACTCAGTGCTCTATAGGAAGAGTTGGTTTGGCAGAAAGAGGTAAGAAGAAAGTCAGTTTAGAATTACACCATGAGCTATGAAGAGTTGACTGAGTAGCCATTACTCTGTTACTTTGCGCTGATGGAAGAGAACAATATCCAGAGAGTGGCACAAAAGACCCTAAGACAAGTAGAATTTCACTAATGCTATTAGAGTTTTGGCGACATTTAGAGGGGAAAATATTTATAAAAGTCTTAGAAACTGGGGACATATCCTGTTTATTCTGTTGTTGTTATTTTGAAACAAATTGCAACCTAGAAGAACCTAATCTAGAAATTAACATCCCAGTTGGCTAACAGAAAAGATAATGAAAGAAATTGGATAAATAATTAGCTCCAGTCAAAATGAGTAGGGGGTTCTTTGGACATATTCCTGATCCTGAGAATTAAAAATAATTGCTCAGAAATCTACCCAACTGATTATATTGAGATATATTAAGATAAGATTTAAATAACTCTTTTTTATTTTTTATTGGTTATTTTATTTATTTACATTTCAAATGTTATTCCTTCCCAGTTTCCCTTCCACAAACCCCCTATCCCATCACCCATCTCCCCTGCTTCTACGAGGGGTCCCCCCTCACTCTCCTTTCATTTCCCTATGCTGGGACATCAAGCCTTCACAGGACCAAGGGCCTCCCCTCCCATTGATGCCAGATGAGGCCATCCTCTGCTGCATATGGAGCCATGGGTCTCTCCATGTGTATTCTTTCATTGGCGGTTTAGTCCCTGGGAGCTCTGGCATAAGGTGGTATAAATAATAACTAAGAAGGTAATGAGACGTGTACTCTTAAATTTTTCCATTTAGTATTTACTTTATACTAATTTTGGTGGCCAAACCTGAGTCCTAAATTTCTGACTATTATCCCTGGACAACTTGAGCTTCATCCATGTTCCACCTCTCTCTCCATCAACTATTACCTTTGATGACACAATTCTGAGTCTGGCTGGCAAGCAATATGGTCTATGCATACGCAGGATCTGGAGGGTCTAAGATGACCAGATGATCATTTCTTCTTTTTTTTAAGATTTATTTATTTATTTACTTATTTATTTATTATATGTAAGTACACTCGAGCTGTCTTCAGACATATCGAAAGAGGGCGTCAGATCTCATTATGGATGGTTGTGAGCCACCATGTGGTTGCTGGAATTTGAACTCAGGACCTTCAGAAGAGCAGTCAGTGCTCTTAACCACTGAGCCATCTCTCCAGCTCCAAATGATCATTTCTTATTCTATTAGCTCCAGGGACCCAGCTGTGGTAATGCTAGGGGAATAGGTGGGGATGGGAAACATCTAGAGTCTGGAAACCATGAGAAAACTTAATGAGTGTTTGGCCTCCTCCAGGAAACTGGAGACTGATAATTGAAAGTGAAGAACAAAATTCAGGCATGGTTGGAGGAAAGGGAGCTTCAGGTCAGAGGGAGGGGGTTATATTCAATACTACCAAAGAGCTGAGTGCTCAGATCTTTGAAAATCCTGTGAGTAATACAATATCCTTCTGGAGACCAGCTATGCTTGGATTGTTCCTGATGATCATAGAATCAGGTATAAGTACGAGTTGGTTGGATGCTATTATAGTTTGAATGAGGACTGCTTATTAGTGGTATTTTGAAGCTTGCATTTGAAGATGGAAGCATTTAGCTTCCTGTTCATCCCAGCATGCCTGATACTTGCTACCAGGCCTCGCTATCTATGGACTCTCCTCATTCTACAGCCAAAAGCAAACATAACTTCTCCTTCTTATATAAGTTGCCTTGATCATGTTATTTTATCATAATAAGAGTAAAGTAACTACTGTGTATTCTGATCTATGGAGAGAAGCTATTGGCTCTGCAAGATCACTGATGATATCAGTATTACTTAGCTGCTATAGAGAAGGAAGTTGAGGCTCTCAAGGACATGTTGTTCATAAGGAAGAATCATGAGGAGGAAGTTAATAGCTTATAATACAAGATTGCCAACTTTGGCTTGACTATGGAGATATATGTCCCCAAACATCAATACTCCAGCAAGATCATGGCTGACCTCTGAGGCAATATGATGAGTTGGCTCAGGACAAAGAATGGGAGATGGAAAAGTACTTGTTGCAGCATATTGAGGACACTATAATGGCAGTTTCTTTATAGTTCTTAGGGAGTTATATCTGCTGCAGTGACTTATGGAGCTTAGGTGATACTTATGGAGTTAAGAGGCAGAACTTACTGCCTGGAGATTAATGATGAATTTGACTTCAGCGAGATTTAAAAACATAGCATGTTATGTTTACTGTGCTCTGCAAATGGAGCTCCTCGACAAGTTTTGCTACATATTGGTGGAGCTTACAGAGACATAGGCAAGTAGTGTTATGAGGCTGAGAACACCAAGGCTCCAGGGAATATCACAGGCTGTCTAGATGCCAAGCACCATTCACGACTGCCTTCTGGAAGATAAGGAAGGCTTAAATTCCCATGATAGCCTAGGTGGTGGCAGCAATCATATAAGTCTCACAAAAGATCTACTGTCTAGAGGATCTGGCCATGATGGTGTTTTAATGAATACCTCCAAAGTTCTGAAGTACTAAGTTAGCAGAAGTAGGAAACCCTTCCAGGATCAAAGACCAATAAAAAGTTCAGAGGTCATTGAACATTTTCAAAAGAAAATTAAGCTGGTTTCCTAAGTAGTGCAATTGATAGAACATGGGTAGAATAGAAAAGATAGGGGTCCATATGGAGATTTCAGCAGTTTTAGAAATCATGACCTCCTTCAAGCACATTGTTCATGCTACAAAGAGCGTTTCCAACCACCACATATAAGTGTATGAGCCACTTTGGTAAATGTTAGGTAGCTTTGAGTGGAGTTAACAGATTCCAATAATTTATAATCTACTGCTAATCTTTGATTAACAAGCTTAGAAGTTTCTTCCCACTTGTATGGTTTTCTGTATAGATACCTTCATTGCAGAGAAATATCACAAAGTAGACAGTCAGTGCATTTTAACACACTTAGTACTTGATCATTCACTCAAAAAATATCTTTTGAATTGTTATTGTGTGAAAGAAAATTTCATTTAATGCCTCAAATCAGTGATTAGAGGTTCAGTCATTTCATTTACTCTCTTCTGTATGAGGTCCTATAGTTCATTATTCAAAGTCTTTATGTCCCTGTAGAAGCTGAATGATTTGGTGTTAAAGATGTGTGTGGATAAGAGCTGTGGAGAATACTATCCCAAATTGGACTATGGTGTTCATTAGAGCCAACACGTCAATCTCCTTGATGTTTCTTACTAAAGACTTGTCTCTCCTCTTATCACTTTCATTTTACATCCATTTCTTAGATGTATGTTTTTATTTTCCAATGTATTAGTTGGACAAATTATGCTATGCCCTCTTAGGACTCATAGCTCCATTCTAAAGGTTTTTCTAAGTATACCATTTTATCTGTGTGTGGTCACACATACCTGCAGTCCTAGATGTAGAGAGACTGAGATTGAAAATTTAAAGCTGTCCTGAATAGTGCATTTGATGTCAGCCTTAGCTATATGATGAGACCCTGTCTCAAGCACTGATAATGTTAAAGATTATACCTATAAAATCTACAAATGGAGCATGAATGCATTATTAAGTGGGAACAGGGACAAAATGGAATGCTATGGGGGAGACTAGGTATTAGATTTGAAGTTGGAGCAAACCTCCTTCAGGTTCATTCTGGCTCTAAAAAGTTAAGCTAAGACCTGTCCAGCAGTTGTAACATAAATCCCAATAGAAATTGATGAAGTAAACCCTAAACGTCTAAAACCCAAAGACAGAAAAATTCCTTCTTTCAAGTTTATAATGATCTAGGTAACACTACATAGGTGGATCCTGGGACAGAAAAATTCTTTTTATTCCAAACGCCCAATGATTTTTTGATACTTTTTATTTCACTGATGAGAGAAGCAAATAGGTTTAAAAACACAAGAAATTCCTAGGTCAATGCTCTGTAACACCAAAGCTTATAGCCATGTTTAACATGACTAGGACAGACTATCATAAATAACCTTCCCAGATATGCTTGTAGTTACACACACATCACAGCAACCCAGGACAGACCATCAGGAAAATCCCCAAATTACTGAAACCTTATGAAACATCTTTGTGTTTTTGTTTTGTAACTGGATTGTGCGATTCTCAAGTGTGTACTTTATATATAACAATTCTGTCTCCATGTCAAAAGGCTGATTCATTTGATAGTTTAGGCATTCACATAAGTGGTAAGGAATCAAGGATGTATTGCCTCCATGCTGGAAGAAAGGAAGCCAAGATTTAAAGGGTTAGTTAGTAAGATCCAAGTTCACACATACACTTATGTATATAGTTCACTTTTGTATTTTACGTCTAATATTTTACATTTTATTCTAACTTACAAAACACCTTCTATTTGTTTATTTTGAAAAATATATCAGTCTGCTTCCTGTTGCTGTGCTCAAAGAGCATGATCAAATGTAAGTTGGGGAGTAAAGGATTTGTTTGGTTTATATGCCCCTATCACAGCCTGTCACGAAGGGAAGTCAAGGTAGGAACATGGAAGTAGGAACTGAAGCAGAAGTCATGGAGAAGTGCTGCTTACCTCTTTGCCCTCATGTCTCACTAAGTTTGCATTCACAAACATCTATGACCACTTGCTCAGATGTGACACTACCCATGGTGAACTGGGCCCTCCATATCAATCACTAATCAAGAAAACGCCCCGCAGACTTCCCTACAAAGCAATCTTAAGGAGGTGTCATCACAAACATGGTTCGGTCTTTCCAGATGACCCTAGCTCGTGTCAAGATGACAAAACTATCCAGCATAAACAGAATTTCTCTTTGTGGCCTAGGGAGATCCTCTCCCTCAGTCTCCTGGTTTCCCAAGTATTGAATATTCCCCTTTGCCTACAGGTGTGGAAGCACTTCCCCATAATTTCAAGCACTTAGGAGGCAAAGGTTGGGATTCACTTAAAGTCAGGAGATCATGGCAAGTTTGTTGGTGTAGTGAGAACTATCTCTCTTACACAGATTTTTCATACCACAGGTCTATAAAGTGGGTTTAGATACATCCAAGTTCCACCTTACTGTGGGAACTCTACACCCAACCTGTCTCATTTTCCTTTACTTTCAAAGCTTAATTATCTTCTTGTACCTAAATGTCATAGTGAAAAGTTCTCATTCAGTCTAAACAAAGAGAGAAAAACAGCTATCTATTTATTGACCATATAAAAATCTTTTCCTTATGTTTAATTTTTTCTCCTTATTTTTCGAGTCTTAACTTTCAACTAAATGTATTTATGTTCTTTTAAAAAATATTTATATGTTTTATGTATATAAGTATACTATAGCTGTCTTCAGACACACCAGAGGAGGTAATCATATCCTGTTACAGATGGTTGCAAGCCACCATGTGGTTGTTGGGAATTGAACTCAGGACCTCTGGAAGAATAGTCAGTGCTCTTAACTGCTGAGCTATCTCTCTAGCCCATATATTTATGTTCTAATAAAATCTTCAAAATCACTTTCTGGAATGAGCTATATAGAATGAATCATGGGATCTAGGTGCTACCATGATCTGCCTCAGTTTCTTCATTTGGTGAAATGCAGCTCTGCCTACAACCCTTTTTAAAAGTTAGCAAGATGGCACAGACTGCTTTTGGTAGGCAATATTCAACAAGTCTGGATTTGTAAAGGCTATGCACAGCACCAATGTGAGTAGTACCCTGGTCTGACATAGAAGTCACCAAGGGAAAGAAAGAAATAAGTCTGACTCAAGGTTAGTTCAGTCTGTGGTTTTAAAGAAGCAAACCCAGGAACATCAAGGTATAGCAGTGGCAGTGCGTTCCGTGCAGTAGGCCAGACCCTGGGAGAGAAGCCAAGATCTTCATTCCAGGAAACACCACGGAAGCTGTTTTTTCTAGGCAGTTGGAAAAGGGTACTGAAGAGTTGCAACACATCATGGTTCTAGGCTCCTGAAAGCTCCCATGGGAATATCAAATTACTCATAATGATTGTTTTTGTTGTTAACAAGCTTGCTACATGACAAAATTTTTACTGTGGACATATGTTAAATTATGTTTTATTCCAGCCCACGTGGATTCATTAAAGTGACATTTATTAGGGGTTTCAGATACGACTGTTGCTTACCTAGCTCCACCACAGCCATGTAATATATGTAAGCCTCCTGGTGACAATCTTCTAGTGGGCTGTTTTGACCTACATAGATTGTGAGCACGTCAGTAGACACATAGGTAGAAGCCACTCAGCATTACCAGCAGGGATTCAAACAGAGAACCAAAGGCAAAGGCTTTAAATGTAGAATGGGAAAATTACCATGGAATTGTTTCTAGATTTTATTCATTCATTTATTTTAAATCTATGTATGTTTTGCCTGCAAGTACATCTCTGCAGAGTGCATGGACTCTGCAAGATGGAGTCGAGTCTTCTGAGATTGGGGTTACATGCAGTCTTTAGTAGCCCTCTGGGTCCTGAGATTCAAACTCAGGTCCTATGGAAGTACTCCTAACTGCTGAGCTATCTCCTGGACCCACCTTGGAAACTTATTTAGCTTTCTTTTTCTTTTTCTTTCACTGTAGAGCTAATAGCCTTGATATTCCTAAGAATTTAACCATTACTGACATCAGAAATAAGACAATCAGTGTCAACTATGTGGATGACACGCTGTCTAACTATTATGGCTGGATGGCTCTACTCTTGGATCAAGAGACCTACTCCCTGCAGTTCGAGGGCCCTTGGATGGACAGATCTTTGCAGGTAACCCTATCCATTGGTATTTCTTTACACACTAAGAGGTTCTCTGTACTTCGGTGAAGGAATGGGCTGCAAATTATGCTCATGCAGGAAATTGCAGCAACATTTTGATATGTGGTTTGTTTGTTCACTTGAAAATTTTGGTTTTAAATCCCATCTTGAATACAAAACTAGTTCTTCTAGAAATGTTAAATTAAGTAATTCAACGAAAAGTAGGCTTTAAGCATTTCCTATAATTTCTTTAAAAAAAAAAATTATCGGCGAAAACCTGACTTTCCACTGTTTCAATGGTTAGAAGGCAGAGGAAATTTCTTAACTGGGCATTTACATGTTTCATACTGCCACCTTGTGGCTCAAGATGAATTTGCAAATCTATGCTTTCTCGGAGCAGGACTGGGTGAAAAGAATCAAATTACTAGGGATAACAGATAGGTGGGAAGTGGGCACGTTTTAAAAAAATGATAGCAACAACAACAACGAATAAGACATGAAATAAAATTTAAAAGGGAAACGGTAATTCAATGTGTTTCCTTAGGCTTCTTTCCCTGTCACCCATAGTTTTTGTTTTTTTTTTCCTGTGTCATGTGCAACGAGGCCCACATAGTTATAAATGTGTATCTTGGGGAAACAGGAGAGACAGAGACACGTCTTGTCCCATGGCACCATGACCCTCAGAAAGGGTATCCTGACCTCTGTGGTCCTTGGGTTTACCATGAAAACACTCAAGAGGATTTCCCCAAAGCTAAGGGGATAAGGATGTGACACAGAAGGGTTTGTGTCCTGACTAGCTCTCTCCTGTCTGTGATGCACGGGAAGCTGCAGCATGCTCTAGACTGGTACGGTGAGATCAACACTTGCTCTTGGAGCTGAATGAATCAAAGGTGCCTTGTGCGATGGAATGTGCCCCAGGAGTGTCAGCTATTGCTGTGACTCACACACACAGTTCTTACCACTGCTTGCCTCTGCATGTCCTGAGGGTAGGTGGGTAGGAACTGTAGACTTTCCCCTTTCCCTTACAGCTGCTTGACCTGAGAAAAGTCAATTCAGTATCTGGGCTGTGGTCTGCTCCTCTGTTAACAGTGGTTATGAACAAGAGGAACCCCGTGGCTTTTTTTCAGTCTTTACAGTTAATGAGTTTGTAGCCCCACTGTGAATTTCTTATGAAGTAGATTCAAGTAAGCCTGTTTCTCACACTGAATGTGTAGTTTGGCAGTTGATCTGTTCTGTTGCTAAAATGACTCCTTTTGAGGGGAGGGGATCTCCTCTATCATCAATGTATTTTTCCCCTTTCTCTTTCCAGTACTCAGCAACATTTGACAGCTTTGCCTCTGGAAATCACCTCCTGCTAATGCACAGGGACCTACCACCTTATCCCGACATCCTCCTCAGATGTGGAAGTCGGGTGGGTCAGTCACTTCCATCTCATCCTTTGCCCAGTCGAGACACAGCCTGTGATTGGTTCTTCAATGGGCAGTTGAGGCAGCTCACCTACCTGGGTAAGTGTCCACCTGCAGAGGCATCTTTGAGGGCACATAGTCAGAAGTTTTCTTCATTCTTGAATTTCTGCATTTGTGCTGTGGAGTAAACACAAAGGTGACATCTGCTCTGTGTTCTTTAATAAAATGTATAGGCTCTAAATTCTATAGGGTTTAAATTTCAGTCCCAGGACTCAGCATTCATCACCCACTACATCCAAACATCTTCCCCAGAATGTCATAATTGAATTCTTCTTTAGAGATGAATAAAATTGAGTATATTTTATTAGTAGGTGGTGGGTGGTAAGTAGGTATTGTACATCATAATCTCCTCATTTGAAAGATAGGACCTACATCAAAGGGCATGTGATTAAATACAGGATGGTATGTAAAATTCTTTATTCAAGTGCTTAATCTGTATTGTGCTTAATTTGTATTTGTGATATCAATTTTTATTGATTTTAAGTTAGCATTCTACTTATAGCAAAACAATTGCAAATTAAAACTGCTTTGAGATGGGGCTGGAGGGATGGTTCAGCAGTTAAATCTGCTTGCTGCTCTTACAGAGGACATGAGTTTGCTTCCCAGGACTACTGCCTGAAACTCCAGTTCCAAGGGATCCAAGGGAGCCTGACATGTATGTTTGCAAACCATCATCAGACATAACCATCATTATGCATATATATAATTCTTCAAAAGATTGCTTGGAGATTCTATTTCACGCCAGTCAGAATGACTCTCATTGAGAACACCACAACAAATACTGGCAAGGATGTAATGGAGAGACAAAACCGTATTCATCTTTGTCGCAAATGCAAAGCAGTGACGGTGTTATGGAAATCAATAGGAAAGTTTGTCTAAAAACTAAACACGGACTTGCTATGTGACCAAGGTCTATATCCATGAAAAGATTCTAAATCATCATACCAGAGATGCTTTCTTATCTGTGTTTATTGATACACCCTTCACAAATAGGTAGGAACTAGAATCAGGCTAGCCTTCCATTAACGGAGGAGTTTACGGAGAAAATGTGATGCATATACACAGTTTTATCTATCTCTAAAGAAAATAAAAATTCAATTATGACACTCAGAGGAAGATGGTTGGAACCAGAGATCATTATGGTAAGCTTAATAAGCCAGATTCAGAATGACAAATATTGTATGTTTTTTCTCATATGTGAAGTCTAGATGTGTGTGTTTGTGTGTGTGTGTGTGTGTGTGTGTGTGTGTGTGTGTGTGTGAGAGAGAGAGAGAGAGAGAGAGAGCGAGAGAGAGAGAGAGGATAAGTAGAGGTAGAAAAGAGGACTATGAAAGAGGAGGATATGTTTGACATAGAGGGGAGGTAGGAGCAAGAGAGTGTGATGGAATACATATGTTATGAAAGTAGAAGAGGAGGTTATTGGAGGGAGAGGGAGAGGGAAAGGGAGAGGGAGAGGGAGAGAGAAAGAGGTGAGGAGTTAATACCACAGAGTCTAATGGCCCGGTATGGAATAGAAAGTCACACTTTCCATAAATCCCACTTCTTTGTATGCTGAACCCAACTGACCACCAACTAACTGGGACTATGAAGATGACAGATGACAGTCTGGCCGGTTGTGGCCACAGACACAGGAAACAGCACAGAATAGCTGCTGATGCCAGTGAATGATACCTTGATATGACATTTGAGAAGAAAAACTCTGGAGAACTGCTGATGTTAGGGAATCAAGATGGCATGAGATTCATGGACTCGAGGCCTGGAAAGTAGGCTGTGTCTATCCTGAGTCAAGATTAGTAGCAGGAAGAAGGAACCTGGCATCCTCTGTCCTTGCAATCTGAAGGAAGAAAGATTTCTTTACCTTCTCATGTGTGTACTTCATAGCATCCCAATGTTAGGGTCAGGACTGTTCATTTTTGACCTCCTGGAGTTTTATCTGGTCTTATTTTTTCTATTCCAATGTCCTTTTTTGTCATGAGAACCATGGTGTCCACTTGTATCAGCCTCCACAGCTTATTAATATGATCTAATCAAATGATAGTCATCATCTAGATGACTATTTCAATATATGACATTTCCTTAGATAGATCCCCATTTTTATTTAATTGTTTAGCTTTCGTGACCTTTTAGGGTTTAGTGACTGCATCACTTTTTGTGGTGGTATGCAAGAAAGAGGATCTGATAAAAATCGGTTTCTGCAATGATGGTTTTGTTATAAATTGTCCTTAATAGATTCTGACAAATTCGGGGAGCCTGATCAACATAGCAAGTCTTATCCACCACCACAAGCCAGATCTGGCCCCTAAGGATACGGAATAGTAAGCAACTGCTCTGGGTCACTTGTCTCTCTCACTTGTGCATAACCATATCAAAACTGGGTCTGACCTACACAAAAGCCTTGTCACTACTGAGACTTAGTAGCAGTGAAGGGAAAGTTGCTGCTTTCCTCCTATAAAAAGAAAACTTCTTGACAAAGGCATTGAAATATGCATTCCTTAGACTGGATTTAACTGTGGATACTTTATTTCTTTTTTTAATTGTTTTATTAGGTATATTCTTTATTTATATTTCAAATGATTTCCCTCTTACTGGTTCTCCCCCTCCCCAAAAGTCCCATATGCCCTCTTCCCTCCCCCTGCTCCCCAACCAACCCACTACCACCTCCCCTTCCTGGATACTTTATTTCTAATATGCCCTAATCAAATGATAATTATCATTAGATGACTATTTTGATAGAGGATATTTTATTAGGTAGGTAGATTTTCACTAATAAATAATTATTTTGTATCAAAATATCCTCATAGCCCTTCCTTTGCTTATGATTTAAAAAAGAAAAAGAGAAGCCATTGAGGGTTGCTTGAGTGTCTAATGAACTTAGAGACCCTTGATCCTTGAAGGGGATGCCCAGTAGGAGTTTGGGCAGTATCACCTTTTTATGCCTTAAATCAATGTGGCAAACGAGTGACTACAGCCACTTATGTACCCATTTCTGGTCTGGAATGAAGATGTGTACTGCTCCATATATTAGCTCCCCATGCAGCTGCATTGGCTATGTGTATTTGCCCATAACATTTTTTATTGGTTATTTTATTTATTTACATTTCAAATGTTACCCTCCTTTGAGGTTTCTCCTCTGCAAACCCCCTATTCCATCCCCTCCCCCCTGCTTCTTTGAGGGTGCCCACCCCCCCCAACCCAATCCTGCCTCACTGCCCTAGCATTTCCCTACACTGGGGCATCGATCCTCCACAGGACCAAGGGCATTTTACCATGATTACAGATACCCTTTGTGTAAAGTATACAACTTCTATAGGAATGTGATTGATATTACTACCATGCACTCTGCAGATCTGTGTGCATTTCCCAATATCCTAATTGTTGGCATCAGAAGCAAGTCTCAAAATCAATTGATGATGTCACCCAAAGGCTACAGGGACCTGCACAACTGCCATACCTTCTTCACCTTCCCACCCTCACTGATAACAGTATATTTATGGTAGTCGGCACCCCAATATAACACATAGGAAGTATAGTGTTGGATTTGTATTGTATATTTGATAAATTCGTTAGGTCCTTACACTCATTTATTTGTTTTCTGTTAGAATTAACATTAGGATAATTTATGTAAAAGATGCAGATCAAGACTTCACAGGCATAGACTAGGATGCAAAACATCAGAAGAGTTTCATATGTAGAGTCTGGTCTACTGTATGGAAACTGCATGATGTCCTAAGGGGGCCCAGTCTCGGGTCAGTTTTTTCTGTGTTGTTCTTTTTCACTTAGCTGCTGTTTCCTTTTGAGGCAACATCTCTGACAACTGGGTGGATTTCATTCATTAACGGCTTCTCTTTTATTACTATTATTTTTTCACACAATATACATTGATCATATTCTTTTCCCTCCTCCAACTCCTCCCAGATTCCCTCATCTCCTTACCCACTGAGCTTCTCTGTCTTTCTCAAGCTCTTCCCCTACCCAAATAACAAGAAGAAAACAAAACAAAATCTAATAAATAATAATAAAACCAAAACCAAAAACCAAAAAGCACAGAAAATCATGGTTTCTCAATTACTCCTGGGCACGGGGCCTACCCAGGAGTGTGGCTGATACACCTAGTGATACTCCATTGGAGGAAACTGATTTTTCCCTTAGCCAGTGGGTATCATTTGCAAATAGGTTCTTGGTTAGAAGTGGAACTTTGTGTCCAGGTCTTTTTCTCTGTGCTGCAATTTTGTTTGCGTTGAACACTAACTGCTTCTAAATGGATCATCTTTTGCACTGTCTGTTGCAACCTTTCCACCTCCTCCAGTAGAAGGTTTTTTATATACATTTTTTTCTCACAATTACATCTCTCCTGTTTGACTTCATCACAGGATACTTAAAGTATCTGTCTAACCTTTGGTCCAAGCAAGAATAAGAAAGACCAGGACCCAGGCAGTCTAGCGCCTGGCTCTGGATCCCTCCACTAGAGTGTGCTACCCACTAAAGAATCTTTGATCACCAACCCGAAAGAATGGAGAAGGGGCTTCTAGGCAGGCTGTGGAGGAAGAAAACTTCTCACTGGTCCCCAGCAACAGTGAAAAATGTGCCATATACACATTGTGACCCTTCCATTTCTCTTTCCAGTGAGGCCAGTTTTGTCTTTGTTCAGCAAATACCTTTATGGAGTGCTGGGTTTCTGAAAGCTCATGGCTGGTACTTCTGGCTTAGGGTTTTAATCAGTGGCTGGTCGGCCAGCTCTTTTACCTAGGGCATGGTATCATCATACCATGCCTCAATACTTTGACTTCTACAAAGAGGTTAAGAATATTTACTCATCTCTTGGAAATGTGGTATAAAGCATTTAAATACATCCCAGCTTGCATAGCATAATCTGATACTCTGGGAAAAACCTTTCTCAACGGGCTATTTCTCTTTTCTTTCCATTAATGTTGTGTGTCTTAATACTCACTCTGACTTTTATTTTGCATGCTCATGTGTGTGCAAGTACACATGTCTACGGATGCACATATGTGCATGTATGTGGAGGCCAGAGGCCAACATCAGGTGTCATTCCTTAGGTGCTATCCACCTTGTTTTATGAGACGGGGACTCTCAGTGGCCAGGAACTAAACAATTAGCGTAGATTGGCTGGCCAGTGAGGATCAAGGATCCAGTTCACTGACTTTGTCTTTCCAGAGCTGAGATTGCAAGTGCATATTCCTGTTCTTGTCATTTTTTCACATGGGTACCAGAGAACAAGTTTAGGTCCCCATGCTTGCAAGGCAAACACTTTACCAATTGAGGCGTCTCCCCCAGCCCCTTACCCTCTCCTTGCATGTTGCTGTGATCGGGAATTTAAACAATTGTTACATATAAACTTATCTTTTGAGGAGAGCAGTTCAGGTGGCCTTTCCAAAGCAACTGAAAATATTGCACAGGGAGCTGCTTCGAAAAGAGGGCACAGGAGACTCATGTTGCTGACGTGTGGGCTAGGACCCAGCAGAAGCTGTATTTGATGATGTGGTGAGCTATGAAGAGTGGCGCCCCCAGGCCATGCTTGGGAACACACACAACTGAAAAACAAGCACTCTTTCCTATTTGCAAGCCAGGAGTCAAACTCAGCAAGCCCACTCCTCTGCTCACGGAGTTTGACTCGACAGCTTCTGTCTCTGCCTTCCCAAGCTACTTTCTTACCACTTTTGATGATGCCGTCTTCCCCCCACCCCCAGGAATGTTTCCGTTCATGGTGAACTATTTTTATTTTTTAGTTACATTAACGCTATGAAATAATTAGTCAGCTAATTAATCTGGTTTACAAGCTTTGTAGGATTCTTCAGCTGTCAGTCAGGCCCAGGCCTGAGGCCGCCATCTAGTCTCTTCTCTCCTGCCCATGTGATTCTCGTTGCCATGGCTACTGGCTACATCTGCTGACACCCCACTCTCTATTTATTGCTTAATTAAGAATTTCACGCTCAGCCCTTATCTGCCTCCAAGAACAAGTGCACACTGTTAAGAAATTCCAAATTTAGGCCCAGACACAAGGAGAGCCTTTCTTATGGACTTGGCTGTGTGGAGCCTCTCTAACGATCCTCTCAGCATCCCAGCCGCCACCCTTCAATCAAAAATCATTAAATGGGGCAGAGATAATGGGCATGCAGCATATCAAAAGGAGGATGTTTGCTTGGTCCAAAGGAGGGAAAGCTGCTAGGCCCCATGCTCAGCTCCACTTCAAAGGGCGATGAGACCCCTCATCACTGGGGCCCGATAAAGCCTCATTTGTTCTGGGCTTGACTTATGCAGAAGGTCTCGTATGTCAGACCATCTCACAGACCCAGTTTCCCCCACTTCTTGCCTCCACCTCTACTGGTCCCCTCCCTGGCCTCCCCCATGCTCGTGTGTCAGCACTTAGGCAGCTGGGTCCCCCCAAAGCATCAGGCCAAGCGTATAATCACTGACTCCAAACTCACAATGGCCACTTGTAGGGGGGTGGCTAGGAGGTGGTCTTCGTCACAATAGGAACACAATTATTGCAGCTGCTAGGGAGGGCTATGCCTCTTCCTGTAGAAATATAATAGGACTTGCCTAAACCAGGAGGAGAAGGCTGGCGGGAGGTGGCGAGGGGGTAAGGGGAGTGGAGAAAACAATCTTGACTTGATTATTCATATTCTGACTCTTGGAAGCCCCGATGTGGAGCCAGTGGGGTTCCAGCAGCTGTTCCTACACAGACTCTTCTAATAATTGTACATTCTGTCAAGGGTCAACTTACTTTTGACCCTGTCCTTTCATATCGGTAAAAGGCTCTTTAGGGCAAACTGTTGGGTTGTGGCAGGGTGCATTAAATACTCAGAGCACCCCCACCCCTTGCTTTAAACCCCCACCCAACCAGCAGCCTGTGATAAATTCATATCAGATGCTTTGCCATTCACAGTTGTCTTCCTGAATTCACACAGCCCTCCCCCCAACCCTGGAGCAGAGCAGACACGGATCCCACACTGGGCTCTGGGACATTGTGGGAGGCAGCAGCTGAAGGTACACCTGCAAGGCTCTGAGGCTCCTATGCCACCACCTTCTGATGGGAGAGACAACAAAACCAAAACATATCTTGGCAGAGCAACCAGTGTATGTGTCCAAATGGTCCCTTCACCTAGATAAAGGCTGTCTATGTGTTGAGGATCTGGTGGTTGCAGTCTGTGAAAGCAAGTATGATGTGGGTAGAAGGACAGATGGATTTTGTTGTGCGTGCTGGGTTTCTCTGGGGGACTCAAGTTGCACTGCACAGATACCCCAGAAATCTGGCTACTGGCATGAAAGATTCCAAAAATAATGATGCTTTCTTGAGTTCAAGGCTAGGTACATGACCATGATTGCTTTCTAGCTCTCCTATTTTCAAAGCGGTTGGGGCACTCGCTGCTGTATGGACTCCTCTCTGCTTCTGTGAGTCTGAATATGCCATATACCTCCTGGAGATGGACTCGTGTGAGGATATAAAGAGACAGGATTGAACCACTCTCCAGAGCTCTTGGGAGCATCCCTAGGAGGAGCAGAATCATAATCTTTCACAATGCTGTCACATACCCCATGCGGAAGACCTCTAAGGCAATCTATAGCATTCTAGTTAATAAATTCATTTACATTCTTATAGAAAACTCATTCCCCAAAGATCCCAAAGGACTTTACCATTAATGTGGCCGACTGACTTGGAAATGTACTAACTTTCATGGTTTTAAAAAAAGTCTAGATAGTGGAACAGGAACTTGGGACAGGAAAAGAGATTCTTTGCTTCTTGATTAGAAGCCTTGCTTCCAAAAGAAAAAAAAATGTGTGTGTGTGTGTGTGTGTATGTGTGTGTGTGTGTGTGTGTGTGTGTGTGTGTGTGAGAGAGAGAGAGAGAGAGAGAGAGAGAGAGAGAGAGAGAGAGAGAGAGAATATAAAGGCACGAAGAAAGGGAGAAATGGAGAGGGAATGAAGTGGCGAGAAAGAAAGGGGGACAAATTTAGATGAACTATCATGGACATTTTAGAAGGGACTGTGTTAGAAAGATAATTCTTCCTAATGCTAAGTGGTGGGCATAGGTCCCAGGTGGGTGATCCCTGTTCCAGTACAGCTGTTGTGACTTGGGTTCAGTTCCTTCTGTTTTCCAGTCCCCTGTTTTCTTTTTAAAATCTTAGGTTGAGAACTTACCTTGATAAAGCAATTCTTCTCTAACTGTAAGGACACCCTGTACAGTTTAGCTGACACCATGATTCTTAAATTTTAGATATGTGCCCACTTCCCCTTGGTCTCTTGTCACATTCCCTTCTCCTTTGGTTGATGGCTCAGCTGCCCTAGCCTCCTGAGACCTAGGATCACAGGTGTGAGTCGTCACACCCAGCCTTTTTCAGGATGCTTTCTCATGGCTTCTCTATTATTTGCTTAATATTCAAAATCAACTCCTAAGCTGTTGTATTTTAAAAACAGAACTTTCTCATATGCAATACTGACCCTAAAACCATGGATATCAATGGAATTCTTTTTCTTTGTACAATACCTTGTCAATAGCCACTGAAAGAAGACATGCTAATAAAATCGTTGTTACAAAGTTTTGTCTGGTTTCCTCTCATGACTGTTCTGAACTCAAGTTTTTTTTTTCTTTTCTTTTCCACCAGATTTTTCTCTCCTTAGTTGACAAGAAAACCTTTTCTCAAATACAATCAGTTGTTGGTAGAGTCCAAGAAAAGTTATATAATTTTGTAAATAGTATTTTTTTTAATTTCCCTCATTAGTAAACAGAATACTCATTCCCAGGTCCCTCTGGAATTTTTTTGTTGTTGTTGTTTGCAAGAGGGCCCTAGATATTGCAAATGTCTCCATACAAGTGTGGTACACATTTTTCCAAGTCAGACTCATAATTGTTATTGTTCTCTATGTTAATTAAGAGGGTTTAATGAGCTAACTCTCAGGACTATGATTAATGCAGACATATCTGTCAGTCTTGATTAAGTTATTAAAAAAATAATAGTAGCTGCCCATGAGTGAATATTACTAGGGTTAGGAGAAGGCTCTAACTTAAGATTTTCCTCTATTTTCTTAAGAACCCTTAAAGGTTCATGTGTCATGAGGGCAAATGTGACTTCCATAGCTTCTTAGTGATGCTGAAATCAGGCAAAAGAATCATACCCTTTGATAAGCATGTGCTTGCTGCAGCTAAATCAGAAGACATCAACTTCTTGGGCATGTAGTCAAGTTCAGGGCTCAGGGAAGGAATGTGAAGCAGATCCTAAGAGAAGAGATGGATAAAGCAGGCATGGGAGCTAAAATGGGAAAATGGAGAAAGAACCAAATACAAGAACTCTCTTAGGGGTGCCCTTGGAGACTTTTAGAATAGTTAGATGTCTATTTTCCCTTCCAAAAACATCAAAACTTGCTTAAGGGCAGAATGAAGGGTACTTACTTTTTGTTTCTCTTTCCTAGAACCCCAGACAGGACAATAGTCACCAGGCACAGCACTCTAACTTATTGGATACTTCTGTATAGTTGTATAATTGGTCTTCTTTTTCTCTTTTCAGGAGGCATTTTCTTATAAAAAAAAAATCACACCCATCTTTCTCTTAGATGCTTCTGTTTATAGCAGGCTTACATCATATAGCATTTACCAGGATAACTTGGTATCCAGTGACCCTTAGACTGTCTTTGAGGACCAGTTCCTACAATCTGGGAAGGATCAACCGTGGGACTTAACTTATAAACAAAGATGATTAGCTACACACATATTACAAATACAAAGTTGGAAGATACAAAGAGGGAGAAAGCATATGCACAATATCACAGCTTGGATAAAGCCTTTAAACTCTTCCCAAGTCAATACCTGGACTATTAGTGGTTTTCATCCCTTCTTCTCTTTATTCAAATTGGAAATGACACTTCACGTTCTACAGTCTGCTGGAGTCAAAACACTTAATATTAAGCAAATCTCTTTAAGTTGTGTAATACTACTGTTCCTCTTGAAGAGGTGCAGCTGTAGGAAGAGCAACTCAAGTAAAAGCAATGTCTGGAGCACCTTAAGGTGGGGCCAGGAACAATGGGGATGCTATGATAGTGGTACCAGCAGCAGCTAATATTTGCTTCCTATGTACCATGTACTGTTAGCTCACGTTTCTTTACCCAATGACCCTATAAAACAGATAAGTTCCCTGCCCACCCCAACTCCATTTTCTGGTGATGTGAACAAAGGTCAGAAATGGTGACTAACTTGTCAGTGGTCTCTATGTAGGAATGGGATGAGTCAGGATTCATATCTCTGCTGCTGGGAGTCTAGCGCCCACACATTCTGCACCATCATGCTTTGCCTCTTCTAACTTAGAAATATTTGGGAAGGTTTTGTTATCTGACTCATATGTGCATACTCAGAGTCAGCTCCAGATGGTGACGTGCGACAGAAGTTTGGGAAACTAGACTCTTGTGATTTTTTTCCCTACTGCTTAAAACTTTTCTCAGCCTTCTCTGATCCTCTGAATCTTGCCCTCCGATCTGAGGACATTTTCACACTCAATAAAGTGGGCAAGGGACGTTCAGGGCCCCTTCAGCTCTGCAGTGTTTGTTTGGGTATGGAATTACACTAGAAGTGAACATGTAGATGTGGCGCTAGATGTGAAAGACTGTGCAGTATCAGCAATTGCTTAGTCCAGGCACCATCCCTTAAGTGCAGTGGAATGAGAGGCTGACAGAATAGAATATGGAGTTAGAAAGCCTTTGTCTACTGAGAATGGTCCCTGAATGAGAGCTGAAGAAAACAAGGAACAAGCTGAACAGCTTGGGGGTTAATGTGTCAAGGGCACATCCTTCTGTCCCAGCTCATTCCATGGTAGTTATTCTGTGGTAATCACAGTACATGGACATGTGTGGTGACTGTTTTCTTTCAAGGTCTTTGGGATGCATGGGTTGCTTTTCCTCTAATTGGTTTGGTCTATCTAATGTGGAGAATTTTAATTATTCTTCCAATTATGTCTCTTATGCTATTGTTTTTTTTTTGAGGGATTGATATTGTAAAGTGTCTGTAAAGCTTTATAAGTCTTCTGACAAGTACCTACTATTTCTTTCCTTACCTCTGACTGTTTCATAAGAAATAGATCATGTATGAACATTGCACTGAACATACATGTGCAAGACTCATGAAGTCTGTGCTGTTTGGAAAACGTGAACTAACAATGACTTCCATAATACATTTAGATGGCCTTCATTTCTCATTTCAGATGTTTCCTGGGATTTTTTTCCTAGTTTGTCTTTCTTAGAGATTGATTGGGTGACCCTACTTAATGCCCAGCTCTTACAGAAAGGCATTGTATCTTAATGATATTTTGTATATATTTTTCCTTTCATCCCAGTGAAGAAAACTAACACTAATATCATTAACACAATTACTGTTATAGCTTATATTCTTTTGCATCTATGGGAGTAAGCAGAAAACCTTTCTGTGGTCTAGTCTGTGTAAATCAGTCCATGAGAAAAATTATCTACACTTCCAGAAGTATCAAACATGGGAAAAATCTCTCTTTTAAAAGAAAGTATCTCCTGTGAGTCTGAGCGTAGTTCAGTGGTATTGTGCCTGTCCTGCATTCAGGAAACTTTGGTTGGTCCCCCAACATTGTAAAACAAAACAAAACAAAATGTATAGATAATGTTAGTTACTATTACTATCCTAAATTAGGAATTGATATGCAATTATTAGATATTAAATTGAAAACAAACAGGATTAATATCATGATCTGGAGCTGACAGTAGTTTTCATATCAGAGGAGACATAGAAAATGTGAACAGAAGTGAATGACGTATTAGAATTTACAGAAAAAGAAAAGGTGAGATGGTGACTTAATTTTTTAAATTTTTTATTTTACTAGTATTTACGTGTATATGTGTGTGCCTGTGTGTAGGTTTATGCATTCAAGTGCAATGCTTACAGAGACCAGAAGAGGGCATTAGATCCTTTGGAGCTGCAGTTACAGGCAACTACTCAACATGGGTGCCAGGATTGTTATCTGGGGTCCTCTGGAAAAGAAGTTAGTGCTTTTAACCAATGAGGTACTCTCCAGTCCCAGTAACGAGAGGGGGGGTGTGTGGGGTAAGATGGGGGGGGAGATAGGTGGGTGAATATACAACAAGAAGTAAATTATAATTTAAGGAAGGTCTTAGAAATGATCATTCAAAGGAACACCTTAACCTAGGGAGACAGTTCAGTGGATAAAGCTCTGGCCATACAAGCTTAAAAATCAAGTTTAAATCTGCAGAAGCAGACTGATTGCACATGTGTGTGTCATACCTCCCAGGGTTCCTGTGGTAAGATGGCAGGTAGAGGCAGAATTTCCCCAAAGCTCTTGGGTTAGCATGACCTCTGCAGCTTGACTCAAGAGTCCTTTTATTAAGCAATGCACAAGTGAGAACCGGTACTTGAAGCTATTTTCTGCCTTCTACACATGCATTGATATACTCATGAATGCATCACCCCCTCCATATACATGCATATACACACACAGAAGGACCATATCAATCATGTTGACCAATGTACCTGGTCTTAGATGGGATGATACAAAGGGAAAGTCAATGTATTCTATAATTGAACATCACAAGAAAAGGAAGAAGACATGAATAGAAGAACTGGAGAGATCTCATCTTTGGTCTCTTTGGCAATTTTCTTTCTAATGTTCTGAAGCGTATGCTTTGTAATGAAAAAGAATGACATTTGTTCTGTCCCATCTGTGATGGAAGAAAGAGTTTAGGGTCCTAGTGAAACTAAAACAGAGAGTATAAGTTTGACCAAGACCCTGAGGCTACAGCCCGCATCTGCATAAGGTTTTCCAGTGATGGGAGGGGCTGGTTCAAATGGCATTGTATAAGGCAGAAAGGTAATTAACCAATAAGAGACAAGGTGTTACCAGAAAGATAGAGTTCGTGCACCTGATTACTAATTAATCAGGCATGAGAGCACCTTGTAGATGCATTCACTATTTAATTATAGCAACCTCTCTTGGCAAAGGAGCATATGTTCCCAGCTTAATCTACTGGTTTATACTGACATCAAATTGTCATTATCAGAAAGAATCAGGCCTTTTGATTATTTCCACTAATTTATTGAACACTTAAAATTAATGAACCCCAGGCCTTTTAAATGTGCTTAGTTGGTTTAGAAGAAGAGAGGAGAAAGGGGGAGTATGGTGAGAGAGAGAAAAAAAATCCTTCATTAAAAGGACAATTTGTTTGGAAAAAAAGGTAAAGCAAATACATTTCATGGGTGATCTCAACTCTGTTGGTGAAAAAGACATGAGTGAGACCACCGAGCCCACAAAGTTGTGGATGTAGGAATGAGGTGTGCCTGCTGGACACCATTGGCCTCCACAGAGCACACAGCTCAAGTGTTTTCCTCCCACGCTGCTTATGTGAACCTCTCTGCAATTACGCATAATCAAACCAAGTCAAACTAAATAAAATGGTAGAAATCAAGTGTTCTGTTAATTAGCAAGAACTCCTTTTTGTTTCATTTCTGTTCTTTTAGGGGTGTGTATGAAGAATAAAATGCAGTGCCATCATTCTCGCCTGTAAGTGGTGTCTTATGTCACACTCATTTTTATTTTATTTTTTTTAATGTTAAGTTTCAGGTGAAGGTCAAGTTCAGGTGTTTCTTCAAGTGAAGCATGGTGCACCTCCAACTGTCTCAGGTGAGTATAACCACTAAAGAGAATGTCTGGTAGAGCAGAAAGCACTCTGTCAGTTCTATATAACCCTCCTCTTCTTTGTTTATAACCAGGCAAGCATCAGCTCTCCTGGTTTTGCACCTGACAGCTCTCTGCTGTGTTGTCCCCCAATTAAATATATGTCTGCATGTCAAGGGAAGATATAAGGATGCATTTGTTTTTCCAAACAATAGAAAGTAAGAATTGTAACATGTAAATAAGCACATCACATAAATTATGAGCCATATGTGAACACAGGACTCCAGATCTGCAGATGGGCCATTAGGCCTCCTCCAAATGGAGAGAAAAATCCAGGGTATCTCTAAACTTTAATTGTTCCTGGTAATTTCAGGAAATCAGGATAAACAAACCCTCCCCAAAAGTCAGATGTTTCTGTGAGATCCTGCTAACTCAAAAGGAGCCGAATCTTCCAAGACTAAACATCTCATAACCACCTTTTAATGTATGTCTTAGTTTGTTTTTGTTTACTGTGAGTCGGTTTAACTGTACATTTGCAGGAGGGATAAAGCCTTTCAAAGGCCGGGTTTCCCTTTGATTTTCAGGGGCATATTTGTGTTATGTCAGACAAGAGTCACACTCATCAAAACTGTTCAAATTCTTCCATTTCAATTAAAAACTAGACGAGGTAAAGTTACTGCACTAAAATAAGAGAAGGAAGGACTTTGGGTTTCTGCTCCATGATTTTTGTGCTATGATCAGTGCAGCTAAGACTGATTTCACAGTGGTTTGTTTCCATGCTGTGAATGCATTTATTTCTTTACACTTTCCACCTTTATTCCATTAGGTGCTTCAAAATTTCTGGTTGAGTGACTGCCCCTCTATAAGGCATGTGTGTGTGTGTGTGTGTGTGTGTGTGTGTGTGTGTGTGTTTAACAATGGTGAGCAAGAAAGAATGGTTTTTTTACCTTTATGATGCCTTATTGTCTCCAGAGGATGTCAAATTGTCAAATAAATGAAGAGACTTGCTTTCCTTTTAAATAACTCTTACAAAAAAAAAAGTGTCACCAAATTATTTTCTTTCTGAAAATCCTGTCCCCAAATTCCACAAAAGTGCACAGGTCCTTATTTGATAGGTTCATATCAGTTGGAAAGGCTGTCTTGTTGTCTAGGGTATCTGGGACTACATGGGATCCCGAGAGATTAAGCAGTTCATGTAGTTGTATCAGCAGTCAAGGGTTGAGCCTAGGTAAGCTGTCATATATCTGAACTCAGTCCTGTATTCCTTTTGTGATGCCATGTTGCCCCTAATATGCTTATATTTTTTAGCTGGATATAGGTTAATTTACACATGAAATTAAACTCAATAGACAGTTTTCCTCTCTTACACAATTTAGGTCAGAAAAAAATTACAATGTATAAGAAAGCCCAGAATCAGTACATCAATAATATATTTCATATAAGAGGATTGCTGGGAGTGCCTTGACTTCCATGATATAGAAATATAAAGTCTGATAGTAAATTTAAGATATGAAAGTACATTTTATTTAATAAACCATTCTGTGGAAAACAATACAATTATTGCACTATCAACACTAGTTTTCCATAAACAAAGGTATATGATTAAGGAAGTTCTATATGTGTTGACTCATTACAAGGTTCAATATAAGTGTGTAATGCAGTTGAAACTTTTATTAATATACTGTGAAGAGCCCCTCCATTGACAAACTAATAGAGTCTGCTGAGTGCACAGAATTGTGGTGTTTTTTGTGAGGATATTATGGACAAGAAATTTCTAGGCTTGTGCCAAGAAACCAATTTAAGTCTCCTTTCCGCTGTTATCAGTCATGGGAGCTTCTCAAAAGACCAGCTTCCTCCATGCAGAGCTACAGAAATTGGGAGAAAGTTAATGAAGAGTTAAGTAGATGCAACATTTGTCTGATATATTATGCCAGAACACAAATTTGAGCTGCTGCTGCTGAACACATTTTTTATAGGAAAGTAAGATGAGGATTCATTACAAATGATGGTCCTCATCAAATATGATCTAAAGGTTTTGGGAGAAGACCAAAGACAGTCTCCAGTGCTAAATGCAATGAACTTTGGGATGTAGCATCCTGACCGCTATCTTTCCTTACCTCCAGTGTGTCCCCCAAATCCCCTGTAATACGGGTTCTACTTCAACAACTACACTGGGACCACTCTCTTTTGTATTTAACATTTTTTTCATGCTATATATTTTGATCAAATTCTTCCCACCCAACAATTCCTCCCACACCCCCCACCCATCCAACTTCATTTCTCCTCCCTCCCTTTTGTATCCTCTCTTTCTTTCTGCCTCTCTCCTTTTCAGAAGGCTAAAATGTCCCAAAAACCAAACCAAACCAAAAGTATACATTGAGATCAGGCAGGGAGTGAGAGAGGGGGAGGGAGTGAAAGGAAGAAGAAGGGGGGAGGGAGGGAGGGAAAGAGAGAGGGGGCGGAGGGGGAGAGGACAGAAGAAAGGGAGGAGAGGGGAGGGAAGGAAAAGAGGGGGAGATGAAGTTTGTGTTGTGTCTATGTAATTACCTCTGATCATGGGATTTGCATTGGCATGTGGTTGATATGCCCAGTGACACTCCTTTGGAGAAAATGAATTTTTTTTTTTTCAGTGGGTATTGATCACAAATAGCATCCTGCTAAGGGGTTGGACTTTGTGTCCACTTCCTTTTTTTCACCACTGAGAGTTTTTCTTGCCTTCTTGCGGCAGTCTTCCTGACCCCTCGCTGTACGACTCATAGCATAGGGAAAAACGACAACAACAAAGAAAGCAAAGGCAAGCAGATGTAGCTCAGTGTGGCAGGGCCACAGTGTGGTTCTAGAAGTCTCTTTAGGAAGTGGTTGGTGATTATCAATTCCAAGATAGAGGTACCAGTAGAATACTACTGATCAGGAACAGAATTATTAAGGAAACATGATCTGTGCACACATAATCATCACAAGAACTGTCCAGTCCATGTCCTGCCAGTCATATACACGAGAAGCTCTGAGAACGATGTACTTTGACTCAGCCATTTCATGAGAGTCCACTTCAAGAACATCATCAGGACTCTCCTTAGATTTGCATAGGGATTGCTCAAATCACATTGTTTACTGTTAGAAAGACTCTACATGTTGACTGTTAACGGAGTACGAGAATAATGGATTTCTGTTATGATAGAATATTGTGTAATCACTAAAATTGAGTTTATAGAGTTTTAGTGTCGTTAGAAAATACATAAGAAAAATAACTAAGCTAACTAAATAGAACTGAATCTGATATAATTTCAATTATATAATAACACTGAGATATTAAGGGAGGAAATACAAATAAAAGGTTGATTGTTGTAATCATTATGTGGTGAGGTTCTGGGCAATTATTGTCTTTTCTTTATTAGAATATTCAAAATAATACATAATAAGTATATATAATATTATAATGAAGCAGAATGCAAATGTTTAATAAGCTTGGAATATATTTTCTCAGGAGTGTAAGGGTTGGGTAGTAACTTTCTTTCTTGCTATAAAATATTTTCTAGAAACTTTTAATATTTAAGCCAGCTAATTTGAGAGGTAAGGATACCAATCTTAAAATAACAAGAGAATCTTGAACTTGTCACAATGTCTTGGGTTTCCATAGTTTTAACTGTGTATCTCTCCTGTGTATTCTAGCTTCTACATCAGTACTGGAATCAGCTTTAAAATGGTCCCTTCCTGAAACATGGCAAGATGCTGAAAAAGGCTGGGGAGGATACAACCACAGCATCCCAGGACCCGGTGATGATGTCTTGATTTTACCCAGTGAGTGAAACCAGCCAGGAAGGGAAACAGATGGACTGAGCTGACCCAAGTCTGATGGGGGATAAGGTCACATGATGGAATGCAAGAGAGGAAAGCAGATAGGAATAAGTAGCTACTTATTTTTATGACCCATTCCGGGAGGGTAATCTGGGAGAGGAAGCATTCTGAGTCTTGAGGAACCTCTATGTCATATATCTCATGGTTGGATTAGTTTTCATTCCCACTAATAGTAAGTGAGCTTTCTCTTATATCCTCTAGTATCCTTGCCAGCATCTATTGCCATTTGTCTTCTCATTGGTAACCATTCTGCTTGGATGTGATGGAATCTTCAATGTAGTTTTGATTTTTATTTCCTTTATGGCTGAGGATATTGAGTACTTTTTTGTACATGTATTGGATTTATATTTTCTTCTTTGAGAACTGTCAATCAAATTTATTTATTTGTTGATTAGATTGTTCTTCTGGCATTAGATTAAATTATTTATTTTGGTTCTAGGGATTGGATTGAAGACTTTCCATATACTAGGGAAGACCTCAGCCATGAGCTACATCTCCAACTCCTGAGCTCCATGTATATTCTATATATTAATCCCTATTCATGTGAATGCTTGGCACATATTTTCTCCTGTTCTGTTGATTGTCTTCACTTTTGAAATTGTTTCCTTTGTATATCACCTATACCTACTATTATTAGTTTTAAAAGACTTGAAACAATGGGAGAGAACAGATGCAGAAAAAAGATAATTCTAGAAACACAGCAAAGTACACTCATATTTAAGACATTCATTTTCCTTAGAGTCCATCAAAGTCCCAGGTAATCTCCTTAGACTTAAAATAAACTACTCTTCAGAGATCAACTTTTATTGAGCTCTGCAAAACCAAATTCCATTTGTGGTCAATATGACCATCTCATGGTTACTGTAAACAAAAGATCTGCAATGGAGAAAGAACATTTGTCTACCTGTGAATCAATAATAATGTCAGACATTTACTGAGCACTAACAATATACCAGGAGCTGTTCTTTATGTACTTGGTTAAGCCGCCCAAGGACCTTGTAAATAGAGTAATGCTACTGTCCTGTATTTTTACAGACAGACAGACAGAGGTTCATGGCAGCTTAGTAATGTAGTCAGAATAACACAACTTGCAATTCATATGAGTAGGGATTTCAACCCAAGCAATTAGATTTTAAGTCCTTATTTTTAAGCAGTAGAGTATATTTTCTTTCCAAAAGGACTAAGGGTAAACAAGAACAGAGTGGATACGTTGTTCACTCTACACTAGCAGAACCAACCCCACCCAAAACAAAACAAAAACAAAAAAAAACAAAGCAAAACAACAGCAACAAACAACAAAACCCCCCACATGGTCAGGTCACTTTGCAGCCCTTGATGTCTTTGTAACTGCCTAGAAAGATGAATGACGGGGCATATGAGATGTCTCATGCAGACTTGAAATGTTATCATCCAGTTTCTCCATTATCCACCTTTCTCTTCAATGGAGAACGTAACTTTTTTAGTAAATAGGCTTGTGAGTCATTCCTATACTCCAAAGGAAAAAAAATCTGTTCTCCCTCAGTCACGTCTTTGATGAATCTAGCCAGCGGATTTGCCCCAGGCTCTGGTTTTCCCCAAGAAGCTAGAGTTTTCCCAGGCTCCACGCAGGAAGCTAGGGAAGCTTTTGAAAGTAGCCAAGCTTTTAGAATCTTTGGGGCCTTTGATACTGAGCAGTCGTCTCAACCATCTTGCTTAACATTGCGAGCTGTGACTAGGATGTACTCTGGTGCCTGGGCGTCCAGTGTTCTTCCTTACCCTTCAGCCCTGTGATCGCTATTCAGGATGGTGGACATGGATTGTCCGGGAAGCTGTTCAAACATGCGAGATCGATGCTGTGGGGAACGGAGGGCTGGGAACCGAATAGAACTCAGCTGTAGGTAGAGGATAGGCATCTTTTAAGCCACCCAGTGGTGTTACTAAAACAAAAGGAGGGGGGATTGTTGAAACATACTCAGTGTTTGTTGTATTAAGCATTCAAGTGAAAAAGAGGCGGGGGGGGGAAGAACCTAGGAACATGTGACAAAGCCCTTGTTTTCTACCTGTTCTGTTATTCCGCTCTTGTGCTCTTTTGATGGCAGCGCATGGTCTCATAGTGACCAGCATTTAAATACGTTTGCGCCACTCAGTATTGGACATGAGATAGAAGCTTCTTTGTTATTTTGTGTGACAAATGTTTCTTGATATTCTCACCTCGGATGGGTCTTCGTGTTGAATCTACCTCCTGTGTCTCCCTGTAGATTCGCCTCTTCGCCGTTTAGTAACTGGTTTTGTTCTCCTTAGTTCCCAAACGTCTTTGATTCAAATGTGCTCACTGAGTCTGGCACAAGTCTGACACTAAGTGGTGTTTGGATGAAGAACTTGGGTGAGCTTAGTGTGACTGTCGGAAATTTAACAGCAAAAGCAAATGTTGGAGGTTGAAAGGTTTGACCCAGTACAACTTCAAGGCTGCAAGGCAGTGAGAACCAGTTTCTTATCCTTTGAACAGATTCCTAAGAAATGTGAATTATCATTGTTTTTTCTGATGATAGTGCTTGATGTGTGTTACCTACTAGGCTGCCATATGGGGACTTTTACACATGTTCTTACAACTGCTTTGTAAGTAGATCCTGTTTTTATCCATCACTTCACAAATGAGGAATCTGGGACATGGATATGGGAAGTAATCTGCTCACCAAGGCAGTGAGGAAAGAAGGTAGGGAAGGAAGACAGCATGGGATACTTTCATTCTCCCATTCTCTCATTCTCTCATTCTCTCTCTACCTCTCCCTTTCTCTTTCTCTCCCCTCATACATGCATGTGCATATACATATGGATGTACATATAGCATACACACACACACACAGAGAGAGAGAGAGGCATATATATATATATATATATATATATATATATATATATATATATATAATCACCCACTGGAACTCAAACCCAGAGCCTTATGCATCCAAGGCAACTGCTTTACCACTGAGGCCCATACCTAGCTTTCTTTATTGTATTTCCCTTACTTTTTAAGTTACCCTACCTACCTGCTTTGGTTCATGAAAATCAGCCTACTTCAAAAAAAATTATATTCCATTCTTTACTATTCACATTGTCCCTTTAACTAGAAATGAAAACAAATACAAGGCAATTGGATGCTTTTAACCTTACACCACATTCACTCTTAGAAAAACCAGAGACGCTGCTTAGATAGGAACCTGACATGCTGTACCATCAGTAAGATATTTGCCTTGTGCGTGAGGTTATGGTGCATCATGTATTTAGGACCTAGCTGCCAAAAGTGAGGAAGCTAGGCTCATCCTCTCAGACTGCCAGTCACTTAGCTGTGTTAATAAAACGTATAATGAATAATAATAATAATCCCAAACTACAACAAGCATTATGCGTACGGAAGCAGACTGTCTTTGGCGAATAGTGGAGAAGATCTTGGAGGGAAAGGTATGTGAAATGGGCTGTGAAGGATGGACCATGAATTTAAAGTTTGATTATGAGACACTAGGAAAAGGGAAAATTCCTCGGCAGATACAGAGTAAGTCATCAAATCAGACAAACCTGGGTTCACTGTTGGATTCTGGACATTTAGCAACTGTTTATAAATGACGCTCACTTATAGAATACAATGGCTAAGATGAATAATACATCATGATACTGAGAAAGGAAATAGCATCAGACTACATGGCCTCTGCTTCGAGTGCTTATAGGAATGGATTTGGAGGTGAAGGCTGTGATTTGTGCTATATTTGGGGTGCTCTTGCCCTTTTTTCTGCCATCTGGCTGCCACTCTTGCCCCCTGATATTAGTGACATTTTGTATTTGCTTTCCAATGGCTTATTATTTAATTTTCACAACATCCTTGGGAGCTAAATAGGTAATAACTATTATTACAGTAAAAACCCATTTTTACATAATACGATTTTAATGGAACTGCTGATTTTACAAAATGAAAGTGACTGGTAAGGAAGATTTAAGTGATACTTTTGAACCTCTAATATAATTTTATGGTGTTTTGTGTATTTTAATTCATTAATAAAGGAAATGTGTAGAACATTCCCATCATTATTCAAATAGAATAGCATAATTTTTCAATAAAATTCTTAGAGTAAATTGCCTATTTCCATTTTCTGGGAAATCAATTTTATGGAATGACCTCAGACCCATCCTCTTCCATAAAAACAGGGCTTTACTACCCCAGTGCAAGGCATCACTATCTTCCAATCTAAGGCATCACTATCTACCAGTCTATGGCATCACTATCTAGCAGTGCAAAGCATCACTATCCACCAATCCAAGGCAACACTATACTCTAGTCTGATGCTATCTATTTTAAGCCTGATGCCATTTTTCTTCAAGGCAGTCTGTCATCAGAGACATTGGATTTTGAGGAAGCTATAAATGTCTCTCTGTGGTATCAAAAGCAGGAAGTGGGGGAAATCATGAAGAATCTAACCTTGTGGTTTAATGTATTTTTGTTATATGCAAACAAACATACCTGGGTTGCCTCATCCGAACTGGAAGAGCTGGTTCAATGCCTTCTAGACATCCCAAGAAGTGAGAACAAGTTCTATCGAACCTAAGTTAGGAATCTTAAAACTTCCTAAAGAATAGTTGGCTACTGGGCAAAACAATGCACCTAACTTTTCCCTTCATGTCTTGACCTGAACTTGCCTGGGAGGATTTATATAAGATGCTTCCAGAATATCTTCTAGAAGAGCTCTTAGTCTTGCTAAAAACAGTCAGTCAGACAGACAGACAGACAGACATACAGACAGAAAGACACTCCCCCACAGAGTACAGTGAAGATTTAGTAGGAGAATATGTTGTGATTACAAAAGATAGGATTTTGCTTTGAAGGACATGGACAGTTTCCTGTCATCGTTTGAATCTTTCTTGGTGTGTATGTGATGGTAGAATTTCCAATTTCATTTCCTCTCTTGCTTTAAATTAGTCTTATTTGAAGACATGAATAGAGGTACTGTTTTTTTATTCTTTTATAATGGTCCTTTTGTGTGTTCTGATTTTCAAAACTTGAGTGCATTGACCAGTAGAGAGATGAATACCTCATCAAAGCCATGTGGTATTCAAACCTGGCGGCATTTAAGGCATGGTTACATTAAAAAGCATCATAAGATGTTGGTGATGGGAGACAAAATGAGTATAATCAGAAAGTGATTTCTGAAAGAAGAAATTTCTATAAAATGATGTGATCATAGAATTGGTTTTATTTGGGGAGGTGGAACAGTGACTTAATAGTTAAGAGTAAGTACTGCTCCTACAGAGGAGACCTCACTTTTGGTTTTCAGCTCTTATAATTGAAAGCTCACAGTTACCTGAAGCTCCAGGTCCAGGGAGATCCAATGCCCCTGGCCCCCGTGGGCATCTGTGATCACAGGCACATACCCCTGACTCCTAATTCAATTAAAAAGAAAACAACAAAGAATGAATGAGTGAATGAATGAAAATGCTTGACTTACTTTTGTTTATTAGCTGAGACTCTATATAATTTAGGATGACTTATATATACATTATTAAATTATTATCAAATATTTAGGTCTGTTGCACCAATTATAAACTAATATATATATATATATATATATATATATATATATATATATAAGCTTCTGTAGCTGAAATAGATTTTATCATTTGATCTTGTAATACTTAGGAGGTCTAAAATGGCCATTGAGTTGAGACCACCACCCACTTATTCTGAATTACAAAATAATTGGAGACAAAGGCATTTAGGCTTGAATTATCAGAGTCCTTAGTGTATTGCATAGCATTAGAATGTTTTTAGTTGTGGATGTTCTGTAATTCTATCATTATCTTCTAAGCTCTCCAATTCTAAACCTAACAAGTTAAAATATGGATTTTTATTTTGCTCACAATTTCGTGGAGGAATACCTGACTTAAAGTGTTCCCATTTAGATTCTTCTATGTATCATCGACTCTCATCAGATGATGTCACGGCTGGTCATCCAAAAATCTCAATTTGAAGAATACTCACGTGACTAGCAGTCTATGGCTTCACTGTCTAGCAGTGCAGGGCATTACTATCTTCAAATCTAAGGCATGGCTATCTTCCAGTCTAAAGGTGGCTAAGATACTTACCTCTTAGGACTTCTATGTGGAGCTGCTTGTCTTTCCTTGCAGAATTGTGGTGTACCCAAGAAAGAGTACCTAAGATGGTGCTGTCAGAGTAAGTGAGCCAAGAAAGTAGATGGGACCTGTGTTCCTTCTGAGCCAGTCCTCACAGCCACAGAGCATCTTAGCTCTCATATTCTACTAGGAACGGCACAAAGTTCAGCTCAGATTCACACTGAGAAGACTAGCTAAGCACCCACAGCTGTCTTTAATCTACCACTGCATGTGTGCTTACATGTGTGCATGTGTACTCACGTAATTAAGAGCAGATGTATCTGACTTAATTCAAAAGGTGTTTAGAGCTAGCTAACTGTGTGTTGTCTTTCTTCTGTAGGCAGGCTGTGTTTAGTCTCAGTTAGCTTGTACGGTTCAGACATTCAGAAGGCTAGGAGACAGGTTGGTCAAAGGATTCTTCATATTTTGCATTACCTTGCCTCCTTTTATTGTAAAAAATCTTCAGCAGTTCAGGTTGTAACATCAGTTACTCTGACACTGGCATGGACAGCAGTGTTTTGGCTTCAGTCTCTGCCCACTATCCCTCATCCACGCCGGGAACCTCTCCTTGGAAGAGAGGACCATGGCGGCATAAGCAGATAAATGAAAAACAGAAAAAGTAGAGCCATTCATTTCAATGCAGAAAATAAAGGCCAAATGAGACCACAGCTACACTTCTCTATGGCCTTATTTTGAACATGAAGATAAAAGGTATGCTCAAGGTTTTCTAAGGGAGAATAGACAAACATGCTTTTCAAAGTAACACTTTTAACACACAATTTTTTTTGCAGCATTATTATCAAATAGAAATAACCAAATAGAAAATCTGAAGCAAAAGATGAAACAGTGTTTGGAAAATAAGACTTAGAAAACCTTCTGTGACCTTTATATATGTCCCAGAAAACAGAAACTCACTGTTTAACTTGTATAGTAGCTATTTCCACAATTTTTTCTATGCAGTTTGTTTCTAAAATATTGAATATTAGTGGAATTTTTATATATCACTAAAAATGTGCTGTTTAAATTTATTACCTAAAGTAACTTTAGTGCAAAAATCTATTAGACAAGGAGAATGGTTAGTATTTTATTTGTTTTGATTGTTTTTATTTGTATTAGTAGTAAATATTTGTATGTGTAAAGTCATTTGAAGCATTTGTATTTATAAAATATGTGAGACTGTTAAACTGGCAGAGAACTCAGTGGCTGTCAAGATGGGGCAAGTTTATGATAAATTATGAAATGCTATTGAACAGGCTAATATTATCATCCCACGGTAAAGAATAAAATTTCAGTCTCAAGGCTGGAGAAATGGCTCAGTAGTTAAGAGCACTGGCTATTCTTTCAGAAGTCCTGAGTTCAATTCCCAGCAACCACATGATGGCTCACCACCATCTATAATGAGATTTGATGCTCACTTCTCGAATGCAGTCATACATTTAAGGAAAAAAAAATCTTAAAAAAAAAAAAAGAAATTCAGTCTGCTTATTTTCAAGCCTTTGTTGTTCTTTGCCTTCTAAAATCTCAGAGCTTTGTCTGTTGTATTTTAGACCTGTGACCCTAACATAGGATTGAGTTTGTGAGATGAAACACCTGAAGACAAGGAATTCCCGTGGCTTTCCCAAGGGAAGACAACCAGTGGCCTAATTTCCCTACCATGCCCTATAACTCAGTACCCTTGCTACAGTGGCCAACCCAGGAATAGATTGCCTTTTTTATTTGAGCTATATTTTATTTTCTCCATAAAAAAATGAAATTTCAGTTAATATGAGAGAGGCTACTTATGTTTCTTACATGTTACAAAATGAGCATAAAAACATAAATAGTGATGGTATAATGCTGAGATAGATTTTCTCCCTCTTTCTAATTTCAATTTGTCAATCTGTGTTGGACTCAATCACTGGGCTAATTAGAGCTCACTTAGACTCTTCTCTTGGGATCCAAACTCCTGTAGGCCCTGACACTCTTTATGGCTTGCTAACTTGCTGGAACTAATGAGGGTTTTCTCTAATCGAGTAGTTTTTCAAACCTTTTATAGTCTCTCTCACCTGAGAAACATCCTCACTGTGAAAGTCCATTAATATCAGTATCATAAACTGCAGAGTTTTAGGAGCAATATACTTCCCCAGGGTAGACGTGTCTTAATTTGGGTGGGCTGGGGTTAGATTTGATGAGTATGAGTTAAGAAACCCATGTTTATTTGACATTTAACCTCATGTAGAAAATCACAGTCTTTCCAACTTTCCTTTATTCTCTCTCAGTCTCCCAGAGGTCTGGAATTACTGAACACTTTGTGGATCAGAGTGAGAGGAACAGGATAAGTATATCTTGATGTGTGCTCATGACATGTTTCATTCTTGGATGAATGTGATTTTTGTTGTTGCCAAGACAACGTCTTCCTCCTGTATAACCTCCATAAATCTTCCATGAGATGTTTACACTTACTTCTTTTGTCATTGTTACTCGGTGTATGTGTTTGATGTTTGCATGTAGATAGGTGTGTACAAGCTCCAGTGAACAGGCATGGAGGTGAGAGGTCACCCTTAGGTGTTGAGCCTTCTGCCTTATGTCAGACATGTTTTCTTGTTTGGATATGCCAGGCTAGATGACCTGAGAGTTTCTAGTGATTCTCTTGTCTGCCTCTTATCTTATTGTAGGAGTACAAATATGCATTTCCACATTCTGCGTTCTAGGGATTGAAACTCTGGGCCAAACATGGATCCAATAAGCAATTTAACCATGTCCCCTGACTCTATAGCTACTTCTGAAAGGAACTATGCATTAAAATTTTAAAGTAAACATTGGCCCTAGGATTTCAAATTATAAACATTTATGGTAGCAGTAAATGCTGTAATTGCTATGGAAAATACATTTATTATAAGGGAAATTGGAATTGTTAGGACTTGGGAATTTATCAATTATGCAGGGGAAAGAAAGTTGAGGCAGGAGATGACCAAAATATTTCCACATAGGCTGGCACAGACTAGGGGTGTTTTCGTCATAGAAATAGGGGATACACGTTAGGTGGTTTAAATCAATTATCATCTTGATAAGATCTAGAATAACCTAGGTTTGCAAGCTTCCAGATATCTATGACAATTTATTTGAATTCCAATAGCCTTTGGGCAAATCTATGACTGATTATCTAGATTAGATTTGCCTATTGGCACAACTGTGGGTGATTTTTTCACATTAGATTAATTAAGGCAGGTAGTTCACCTTAAGTGTGTGTGGTACTGCACCATGGATTGGGGTTCTGGACTGAAAATAAGGAGAATGTGAGCGAGCCCTAGCCTTCATTGAGATCTCTTTCCTCACTGCAAATACAGTGTAATCAAGTGGCCTCCTCCCTCAGTGACCACACATGCCTCTGTCGCTATGTCATTCTTGTCAAGAGAATGTTGTTAGCAATAAACCAAGATATTCTCTGCCCTGAGAATGAGCCATGTTACTACTCTTGGGTGGTTCCTATAAAGCATCCAATGTTAACAATAAACCAAGGTGTTCTTATGACCATGATAATAATCCAAGTTACTTTTGATTAACGCTTACAAGTCAAGCACAACTAATGGGGGATATCTGGGTTGGGTCAGCATCTTTGAGGGGCCAAACAATTTAGTTAGAATAGAAGGCAACTGCTCCCTTTTGAAACTGTGGACTTTAAGTATGGCAAGTTGCTATGGCTTTGCTTTCTGGTTATAATGCCAGTGTAGACTCCATATTAAGAGTCTCCACTGAGAGATGCATACTGATTGAATGGCCAGTGTGAGCAGTTAGTCAGTTTCCTGGGAAAATAGGCTTAGCTATGTCCTGTAAGACACTATGGCTATTTCCTAAAGGGCTACAATCTTACAAAACTATAAAACCACATGGTAAAAATCTTTAAAGTATTTAGAGATTATGTTTACCTTGTAAAATGAGTACACTCCCAGAAGTAAGACTTGAAGTTCATATTATTTAAAATAGGCAGCCTTGGTCATTCAGAGAGCATGGAGGCATTCTTTTTAGCCTTGAACACTGAGAGCATCATCCAGTGAAATTCAGATTAATTTGGAGACATATTACGAATCAATCCCTTTAAAATCATTAATAAATTGAATGACTGTCTACCCTAGTTTTTCCAGAACTAAGGGGTTTCTTAGGGTTTAGGACTTTAGTGATAAAACCTAGAAAATGTGAAGCCAAGGAGTATATATCTACTTGTCCTAATAAGAAACTACCTTTAGCTTGGTCCACCCTGTATTCTATGTATTACAACCTTTTTTGTAAGGATTAATGAGGGACTTTTTTTTTCTTGACGTAAACTTATACTTATTTTACCTGGTATTATTCTTTCAAGACCTCCTTTTCATGGAATTAATATTCTTTAAGGAGATGCTGGCATTTCTTGCAGGCAAAGGGGGCCTGAGTGATTACATATGCACTTCCCTGCTGGCTAGCACAGGAAGTGTGAGCCAAGCAGAGAACACTGCCGTGGAGGTTTGTAATGTAGAGCAGGGCTCTATTTGCTTGCTCTAATTGAATTACTCTTTTGCTCTTTTCTTTATGGTCTGCTTTCCATGCAGATATTTTTGGAATGCAGAATTAAATAATTCATGATTTCCTTATTATTGGCTTAGGTATAGTTGCCATTTCTTGAGTTGATTATACTCCCTTGAGGGGATTTCTGGACTCTCTTCATATGCAACATTTAACCATAAGAATTTGTCCAAGTAACTAGGCATCGCAGGTGGAGAGGCCAGCAGGGACAGAAATTTAGGTGGGTCTGTGTTGAATCTTGGATTGCTACTCTACTGCTCCTCTGTCCAGGGTTTCTTAATGTCTCATGCGGCTTCAACTCCTTCAACAGTCTAGTGAAATATGATCTTTCTTAGGGTAATCATTATGATTCATAAAATAATCTTAAGATTACAGAAGAAACCAGTTTTATTGATACAGTTATCAAAATATTAAAGACAAACTTTGTGATGTAATCATCCTATTTTTAGGATGTGTCTCATGTCAGGTCTAATAACTGTGAACACTTCAATGTTGTTATTGTTAATATTTTCCGTAAAAGGCTGTCATCAATTCTGACTCTTCATTTAGGGACTTACTGTTCTTCCCGCGGTGGGGGCTTGTTTTTCTCCTCTTTGATCTGCTCTGCTTCAGTGATGTGCTCGACAGAATGTACAATTAAGTTCTTGGAGTTAACTGGCTAGGTAGTAAAAATTCTTGCTTTAGAAAAAACTTGCCCTACTTGCTATTGAGTTTTTCCCTTACGAAACTCAGTCCATACTACCAAACTATGGGGATCCCAATCCACATAGCCTGTGCTTGTCACACTGGTTTAAAGTCCCATATAAACTTCGTTCAGTAGCCAATGTCATTACCCAGAACAAAATGCTAGACAGAAGTGGGAGGCTTCTGTAATCCTAGCATTCAGAGGAAAGGGTTTCCTTTATTCGAGGTTCAGCAGAGATCCTGCCTCAAATACGTAAAAGTGGAGAGTGAGTGATTGAAGAAGAAACTCGGCTTCAGCTTCAGACCTCCACATACATGCATACATGTGTACACAAGTCCCTGCAAATACCCATGCACTCAGACACATGTGAACATGCCCACACTAGCACATACCAACACACACATACACACACATACACACACACACACTCACATACACATGAAAGGGTAATAATATACAGCATAAATTACATAATGAATGTATGGATATGACATAATAAAACATCTTTGTAAAAATAATCCTAATAAAAGGTAGGAATACATGTTTCTTGCAGTTATATTTCTGGATTTAGACATAGAGAATACTAAAAAAAAAAACCAAAAAAACAAAAAAACCAAACTACTGGGAGGAGATAGGGAAATTGCTCAGTGTTTAAGAGCACTTGTGTTTTCAGAAGACCTGGGTTTGATTCTCAGCATCCACACTGCAGCTCACAGCTAGCTGAGGCTCCAGTTCCAGGGAACTTGACACCCTCTTCTGACCTCAACAGGCAATAGACATGGAAGCTTTAAGGAGAAAGGCTACTTATTGGCCTTCTTTGTGGCTTGTGCTGCTCGCTTCTTTGTATACCTGCCTACCTGTCCAGGGATCACATTGCCACAGTGGGCTGGGTTCTCACACATCATTTCAAGTCAGTCTCTCACAGCTATGGCTTCAGACCGACCTGATGGAGCCAGTTGAGGCTATCTCTTCCAATTTGACTCCAGGTTGTTTCACATTGACAATAAAGACCAATATGTATATATGTATATGTGTATGTATGTATGTATATATCAATATATGAATATATGTATGTTTATATATGTATATGTGTATATATGCATATGTGCATATATTATATATGTATATATTGATATAAATATATTACATAGATAGCGTTTTTACATGAATATTGTGAAATGTATATGTAATTATCACTACAACTTATCACTGCATGAACAAACAAAATAATATTGAGAACATATGCCTTTAAGTTTTATTTTTCTAGTGAAGGTGTTTTTAGTATTTATTCGAGTTTTACAAAACATACTAGTATTTCTTATAGTGTGTGTATGCTACATGCAGATGTTAAAATGTGTTGTATATGATAAATATAGCTTTGGCTTTGATTTATTGAGCAGTCAGAGCTCTGAGTGGTGTGGAAATCACTTTTCAGCCCACACTTGCCACGACTTTGAGGCTCTCTTCCTGCTGGATCCCAGTATTGGGACTGTAGACATGCACCACTAGCTTGATCCTGTCCTCTCTTTCTCCATCTCTCTCTCTTTCCTTTCATCTCTTTTCCTGATGTGCCTACTTTTATTCTTTAACACTGAACCACTTAAACACACTTTTGAATTTTCATTTGATTTTGTGTTCCTGCAATACCCTGCCCATCTTTCTACCCCAAACTGTTAATCTGTAATTATTTTTTTGCTTTAAAATTACCGTGAGGTCAGAGGGATATTCATCCTTTTTTGTTTGTTTATGGCTACCAGGTACAATCTAGGTTTTGTCATGCTGTAGATTGTCAGGATATGTTAGAATAAGAAAAGGGGAACGAGGAGATGAGCAGCAGGGAGCCTTTCACCAGTCATTCTTAATGTGTTTCCAGCAATTTCGGAAACCTTGAAAAGGAATTATGTCACACAGTGACCCTGGGTGAACGGGAATGGGTTGTGACTCTCCAGAGACCTTAGCAAACAGCATGTGCTGATGTTGGGAAACTCTTCCTGCCAGACCTGATCTGGAACTCACTCAGCACAACGTTGCTTTACAACTCCTGGGTCAGAAACTCACTCTTTGTGAGATGCGCTTTCCTATGGGGAGAAGATGCACCATGGGAGAGAGCAGGGCTTCCTTCCTTTCCTAACTGAGTTCTCCTTCAGGTATTGCCAGTAGGCGCCTCTCATTTTTTCCTCACCCTCCTCTCATTTACGCTCCTTACACAGTTTGTCTGCTTCCTTCTCCTTCCCCTTGCCTTCCACCTGAGCACTTGATGGGCCTCCTGTGGCTCAGCACCTGAGGGCCTCTTGGGCCTGGTGTACTTTGCCAGTCAGGAGTTTAGAGCTCACTGGGGATTCACTGCCTCTTCAGCCTGCAGGCCTCCTGTGGCTTAGCATCCAGTATTTGATGCCCCTCCTGTGGTTTTAGTTAGGGAGCAGCTTGTGCATCTTCTGTTTCCTGTGAAATAGTTTCCGAGGTTACCTTCTCTCATTTGCATACCGCGGATGCACCTGTTTCTGTTTGGTTTCCTTTTCTTAGTGTAAGTGTAAGGGAAGCTTGTGAAGAGACATCCTCCAGGCCAGCTGAGCTCAATGGCATTAGTTCCCAAAAAGGGGCTCAGGTTGTATTGTTTGAAATGCAGTGAGAGTTTATACTAGTATTGTTGAAGAAATTAGCTGTGACTTAGGGACCAGAGAGGAGCCTGCCATTCTCTCTCGGTCTCCTAGTATGTGTACTTGGGGTGTGCTTAAGGAGATCTTGCCAGCCTGAATGATTCAAATACCTCCCTCTTTTTAAAGTGATCTTATTCATCAGAAAGTGTCACTCAAGGGCAGGTTGTAGGCCTAGAAAGCTAAAAGGTGTTTCCAGAAGATCAGAAGGAAAGGAAATAGTTAAAAGACTTTAAATTGCTAACGAGGGCTTTTGGTTTTGTTTTTTTTTAATCCAAGGAAAGCAGCCGTTTGCATGGAAATCACAGGTTTTATACATTAAGTATGGTTATGAGTCTTTTCCCTAAAGCTGTATAAGAAATGTGGGCAGCTCCTCCAGTGCTCCCCCCCACCACCACCAAGGAAAAGGACCAGGACTAAAGACCCATGCGGCTCCCTGCCAAGGATTTTCAGGTAACAAAGAGAAGGCAGAGACTAATTGTTTCCCAGAAAACACAGGGTTTGATTGATAACATATTTCTTGCTACATCACATTTAGTTCAAGCCTCATCAAGAAAATAAAATCAACAATTTTTATAGACTGTACAATACCAGCACTTTCTCTCCTCCACCTTTAACATCCTCACCTCCCATCTCAGGCAAACTCAAGTCATAGTTTTCATTAATGGAGGGGCAGGGGAAGTCTCAAAAAAGGAAGAAGCACTTATTTTGGCTCATGATTCCAGAGACTGTAGTCCATGGTTTGACTGGCTCAGTCAACCTGTGAACTTGAACCACAGAAACTGAGGCAGTGAGCTAGCATCCCAGGAGGAGGGAATGATGGGAAAATCTCAGAAGCAGTGATGGTGGCCCAGATGCAGAGACAGTGGAAGGGGTAGAGACAAGGTCTCTCTTTTAAGGACTTCCTCCAGCTAGGTCCCATCTCTCTATAATCCCTTCAGCTGCAAGCTTATCACAGGAGGTATTAATCTTTAAGGTGCAACTAAATCAAATTTGATGTTCTTAAAACACATGTAGTCTGAATAGTGAACCAGTTCAGAAAGTGGTACTGGAGCAGCAAGTACTTTGTTGAAATACTTTAATACAAAGTGCTCAGACACTCCATAACTTTGCTTGGCTCCTACAAAAGGAGAACGGCTGGTTAGGATTTAAATCCAGGTCTGTACTCATTGTTACATTCAAGTTCTTCATGTTTTGGTGTGGCATAATGGAAGACCAGTATGCTCTGTGTACATGTCATTCATCAAATTCTCTATTCTTATCAAAGCTTCTGTAAACTTACTTAAAAGTAATTCATGAAGAATTTCCTGTAAAAATACAGATCAACACAAAGATATAAAAATATCCAATAATACTTTAATGTCTTTTAAAAAATTCTTTCTTCTAGTTATTTAGTTTGTGTGTATGCATAAGTGTATGTATGCATGCATATGCACGCCACTGTGGAGATTCTTTTCTTTTACTACATGCACTCTGGGGATGGTACTCACATTGCCAGGCTTGGCAACAAATACTTCTACCTTGCTATTCCCCTCTCCAGTGCTCCTCCCATATGTGATCTTTCTATTGTTGAGACTTCTCTAGTTATTCTAGACTATATATTCTAGAATATATCTAATGAATGGAGCCAGGAACCACAAATAAGAGAGAACATTTGATGTTTGTTTCTCTTGATCTGGCTTACATCACTTAATATAATATTTTCTAATTCCATTAATTTCCCTACAGATGACATGGTTTTGTTTTTCTTTACCTCTGAATACTATCCCATAGCATATATGCACCGCATTTGTATTTTTCCATTACTTAGTAAAAGAACATTGATGTTGCTCCTAAATGCTCAGGATTCTTCTGGCTGTCTGGGTTATTTTAGGGTAGTGTTTTCTATCTCTGTGAAGAAAGATATGGGGATTTTTAATTGGGGTTACCTTGAATCTTTTAAAGAGCTTTATTTTTGTAGAATGGTAATTTTCACAAGAATAATTCTTTCATGCTACAAGCCTGGGAAAGATAAGTGTTTAGAATGCATTTATGAATTATACAGGATTAGAAACCTGTCTTCTCTCAGTTTGTTCTTTCTCTCCTTTCTGTTCTCTCTTCCTTATTTTTCCTTCCTCTTTCTTTCTTCCTATTTGTGTGTGTATGTGTGTATACCTATCTATATCTATTTATGTATATGTGAATTTATTCATATGCATGCAGATGCCAGGTTGTGCATGTGGAAGTCGGAAGACAACTTGCAGGCATGTGTTCTTTCTTTCCGCCATATGAACATGGGAAAGGACCCAGCTTATCAGGTTCAGTGTCAAGTGCTTCTGCATGCGGAGCCATCTCACTCAAATCCCTTTTCTGTTCCAGTAATCAGAGTTGAAATTGTATGTGAATTAAAAAAATATTTCAACGTGACATGTTGGTTATAAAAATGAATAAAAACAAATGGATACCAATCTGCAAGGGTTTGCAGGGAGTTTAATGTGGGGAGTCTAGCAACTCTTGAAGAACGTTAATGTTCCAAGTGCTATGGTGCCATCATATGAAGAGACAGAAGTGTGTAAAATGAAATAGAATACAAAAGTGTTTGAACGATGACTTCAGAAAGAAGCTGGCATTTAAAACCAGCAGGACAATGCCAACATCAATGCCCTATCAATCATATCAGAAGAGTTGCATATGTATATGTTAAGTACTCCTGTTGTATTATCTAATCATACTGAGAAAGATGAGATAAAAGTCCCAATTAAAAATAAAGGAAGTGAAAAATAATATAGAAGCCTATTTTAAAATAGTACAGAGGCAGACAGGTTGATCAATGGAATAGAATTGAAGACCTGGAAATGAACCCACACACCTATAGTCACTTGATCTTTGACAAAGGAAATAAAACCATCCAGTAGGAAAAGAAGACAGCATCTTCAACAAATGGTGTTGGTTCAACTGGCAGTCAGAATGTAGAAGAACGCACATTGATCGATTCTTATCTTCTTGTACAAAGCTCAAGTACAAGTGGATCAAGGACCTCCACATAAAACCAGATACACTGAAACTAATAGAACAGAAAGTGGGGAAGAGCCTCGAACACATGCACACAGGGGAAAAGTTCCTGAACAGAACACCAATAGCTTATGTTCTAAGATTAACAATAGACAAATGAGACCTTATAAAATTGCAAAGCTTCTATAAAGCAAAGGACACTGTCAGTAGGACAAAGCAGTAAACAACAAATTGGGAAAAGATCTTTACCAATCCTACATCCAATAGAGGGCTAATATCTAATATATACAAAGAACTCAAGAAGTTAGGCTCCAGAGAATCAAATAACCCTATTAAAAATGGGGTACAGAGCTAAACAGAATTCTCAACTGAGGAATATCAAATGGCTGAGAAGTACCTAAAGAAAATTTCAACGACCTTAGTCATCAGGGAAACGCAAATCAAAAAAACCCTGAGATTCCATCTCATACCAGTCAAAATGGCTAAGATCAAAAACTCAGGTGACAGCAGATGCTGGTGAGAATATGAAGAAAGAGGAACACTCCTCCACTGTTGGTGGGATTGCAAGCTGGTACAAGCATTCTGGAAATCAGTTTGGATGTTCCTCAGAAAATTGGACATAGTACTACCTGAGGACCCAGCTATACCACTCCTGGGCATATACCCAAAAGATGCTCCAACATGTAACAAGGACACATGCTCCACTATGTTCATAGCAGTCTTATTTATAATATCCAGAAGCTGGAAAGAATCTAGATGTCCTTCAACAGAAGAATGGATACAGAAAATGTGGTACATTTACACAATGGAATACTACTCAGCTCTTAAAAACAATGACTTCATGAAATTCTTATGGAAATGGATGGAACTAGAAAATATCATCCTTAGTGAGGAAACCCAATCCCAAAAGAACACACATGGCATGCACTTACTGATAAGTGGATATTGATAAGTGGATATTAGCCCAAAAGCTCAGAATACCCAAGATCCAGTTCACAGACCACATGAAGCTCAAGAAGAAGGAAGACCAAAGTATTGGTGCTTTCAGTCCTTATAAGGGGCAACAAAATATTCACAGGAGGAAATATGGAGACAAAGAGTGTGGAGCAGAGACTGAAGGAAAGGCCATCCAGAGACTGCCCCACCTGGGGATCCACCCCATATACAGTTACCAAACCCAGACACTATGGTGGATGCCAACAAGTGCTTGCTGACAGGAGCCTGATATAGCTGTCTCCTAAGAGGCTCTGCCAGAGCCTGACAAATACAGAGGCGATGCTCGCAGCCAACCATTGGACTAAGCGCCTGCTCCCCAATGGAGGAGCTAGAGAAAGGACTGAAGGAGCTGAAGGGGTTTGCAACCCTATAGGAAGAACAACAATATCAACCAACCAGACCCCCCAGAGCTCCCAGGGACTAAACCACCAACCAAAGAGTACAGATGGAGGGACCCATGGCTCCAGCTGCATATGTCGCAGAGAATGTCGGGCATCAATGGGAGGAGAGGCCCTTGGTCCTGTGAAGGCTTGATGGATGCCCCATTGTAGGGGAATTCCAGGGTGGGTGGGTGGGACAACACTCTCATAGAAGCTGGGGGAAGGGGATGGATAAGGGGTTTTGTCAGGCAGGGGAAAGGAACCAGGAAGTGGGATGATATTTGAAATGTCAATAAAGAGAATATCCAATAAAAAATTTTTGTTTCATATGTTTCTACATGTGTTCAGATCATGTGTAAGCTTTCCTCTTGTACCTTTTCTACTCTGCATGCATTTGGTGTGTTTCCTTTACTCACCTTTTAATTAATTAATTAATTAATTGTTAATCAATTAATTGATTGTTGATTCAATATCGTTCTTAGTTTTTCTGGCTTTGCATCCACAATTCTGTTTTTGCTTGACTGTGAATTTTGACTTTGAGGAATTGTCACCCATAATTATTGATGAGCAAAATGACAGTGAAGATAATGTATCAGAGTCCAGTGTGATCAGAGACTGGTGCAGGGTGGTCATGTTTGTTCTGCCACCATTCTAATATAGCAAGCCAGTATCAAAGTCAGAACAAACAAAACAGTGAGCTAAAATTCAAATAGCCAACTTATTCCTGAATTCCTAGCTGTATAACTGTGTGAAACATTGTTCACAAATACAAATCTACAAATAGCAACTATGGGAGGGAAAAAAAGGAAAACAAGGGACTTTAGAAACAACATTCAATTGAGACTCCCAGCAGTCTCAATTAATCTGGATCCCCAGGGATCTCTCAAACATTGGACCACCAAACAGGCAGCATATAGCAGCTGATATGAGGCCCCTAGCACACATAAAATAGAGGACTGCTGGGTCTGTGTTCATTCAGAGATGATGTACCTAACTAACCCTCAAGAGACTGGAGGCCCCAGGGAGTTTAGGGGTCAGGTGGGGTGGGGAGTAGAGACATCCCCACGTGGAGACAGGGAGAGGGGAGGAGGAATGGGATGTGGAACAGTCAGAGGATGAACAGGGGTTGACGGAGTGGGGAATAGAATATGGAGTATATAAAAATAATTAATAAAAAAGAAACAACGTTCAAAAGGAAGACAAGTGATAGGAATTGATCGAATTTTGTCTTTCTCAAAGAATGCTGGCTGCGGAAGATTACCGTAAGTGTAGCTAGGACACAGAGAAAACTAAGGAAATGAATCAGGTTCATGTGTACCTTCATGTACAGTTTATACACAGACAGGTTCATGCACACTTTCATGTGCAGTGTACACACAGACAGGTTCATGTGCACCTTCATGTGCAGTGTACACACAGGTTTATGTGCACCTTCATGTGCAGTGTATACACAGACATGTTCATGTGCACCTTCACATGTAGTGTATACATAGACAGGTTCATATGCAACTTCACATGCAGTGTATACACAGACAGGTTCATGTGCAGCTTCACATGCAGTGTATACACAGACAGGTTCACGCATACTTTCATGTGCACTGTACACACAGGCAGGTTCATGTGCACCTTTATGTGCAGTGTATACATAGATAGGTTCATTTGTACCTTCATGCGCAGTGTATACATAGACAGGTTCATGTGCACCTTTATGTGCAGTGTGGACATAGACAGGTTCATGTGCAACCTCACATGTAGTACATACACAGACATGTTCTTGTACACTTCTACACTTAGTGCATATACAGGCAGAGTTCATGTTTGCCTTCACACACAATGCATACACAGGCAGATACACATGCATTTTCAGACCTAGTACATGCTCAGGCATGTTCATGTACACTTTCACACACACTGCACACATAGGACTGAAATCATTGCTTGTAACAAATGGAAATCTAACCAGTCTCAACTCTTAGTTTCATCTTCAGAAAAATGTTAATCAAAATATTAAATAAAGATTTATTATTTATATTAAATATAAATATTATATTAATTTATTAAATTTATATAAATTAATTTGCTATATTATTACTTTATATTAAATATAAATAAATGTTTAAAATATTAAGTAAATAAAATAATTAAAACGCAAATTAAAATATTAATTAGTCAATTTATTTGTGGTACCTGTGTAAGTGCATGGACATGCCACGGCGTGTGGAGGTCTGAGAACAAGCAGTAGAAGTTGTTCTTTCTTCTTCTCCCTTATGTATCTTGGAAATGGAGGTTAGGTAACTATGCTTAGAAATAAGAACCTTTCCCCACCTCAGCCACCCCACTGTTTCTAAAGCTTTAAAAGTCAGACAGCACAGTTTTCTTGTTCTAAGGAACAATGAATATTCTTTGTATTTTTTCCTACCAGTTTTTTTTTAAATCTTCTACCTTCTTTTATTTCCTGTGGGTGACAAAGCTGCTTGCTCTTTGGGTGTCTTAACAGAGAGTCTATTCCACTTACACAAATGATTTCAAACTAATTATCTATACATAATGTTATTGTTTCCTACCTTTTCATGAATATCATGTTTCAAACTGTTACCCTTGATTGGAAAGATATAACATTTTATGATTTTTTTTTTTACATAGTACTCCATAAAGTACATCACTTTGAAAGAGATTTAATAAAGTTGAATTTGTACACCACACAATTTACCCATTTAAGGCTTTCACATTTATGGTTTTTAATGTATTTTACAGAATCATGTAACCAACATCATAGCCAATTTTAGGATGTTTCATTACTTCATAGGGAACCCCGTTATACTCCTATTATCTATAACTCCTGAATATCCCATCCTTTCTAGCCCTGAGCAACTACAATTTCCACCTTTTCCTCCCTTCCCTCTCCCTCTTCCTTCTTTGGTCTGTTCTACACATTTTGTATAAATGGAATAATGTACTTATTGCTTTCACTTTGCATAAAGTTTCAGGGTTCGCCCATGTTACATCATACAAATTCTTTATTTGAGAGTGGATGGCTAGAAAGCTCCCGTATGTGAAATGTGCTTGGTTTGCAAATTGATAGATGAGCGTAGATTCACTAATGCCCATACGGTGCTCTTATACCTCAGTCATTAATTTTTACATGCTAATTCTTATTAAGTACAGTAAGTTAAATACCCAGGTTATAGTCTTCACACAAAGGTTTCTTTTGGAAATCATTCGTAATTGTCTGTTGACAGGTCTAGTCTAGTTTTGAAATAGAATATATTTGAGGTGAACCAAAGCTGTTCACTTTTGAGTGTCAGTGGTGTGTACTTTACTCTTTGCTTTGTGTTCTCAGGCTCTTTCCTAAAGGAGAGAAATGCTCAGAGCTTGCAGTGCCCCAACATCCTTTCCTTTCTCCCTGCTGTCCTAGAGAAAATTATCTATCTCCCTCCAAAGACATTCTCATTTCTTGCTCTTTCTTATACTCTTCCTTTTTAAGTCCCTCATTCCATTAGCCAATGTCTCTTTTCAATCCCTTCCTCATCTTCTCTTCCCCGTCTACATGGTACCTTCTCTTAGCACCCACACAAATTTAAATGATTAAAAAGTTCCCTGGATCTCTCATCTAGTTCTAATACCCAATTCCTCTCTCTTCATTCTATCCCATTGGTGATTTCCAAGAAAATAAATTTTCCAGTTGTGAGGCCATCAACAGATGGCACCATCAGTAGAAACCATGAAATTTTTCTTCTTTTATTCACTTAACTTGATGTCTCTTCTGGAGTGACTTCAAGAACTCTGACACTAAACCCAAAGACACTCTCCTGCATTCCACCTCTCCACTTGCCTTTCTTTTTTTTTGTCTAACTGTCTTAACATAAGGGAGTCACAGTCCATTAATAATTCTAAAAGTATAGATTTTAGTAAAATTCAGGAATCTTAGGAGCCAAGATGGCTTGAAGCATCAAGGGCCAGTCAGAGCAAGCCATAGCATATACACCATCACCTCCTGAGTGCACCACTAGACTGACTCTGAACTGTTGTATTATTCCTACTAGTCTTCCCTTCTACACTCTACTCTCTGCTCATAATTTCACATCACAACTCAATTGTGGAATTTCTCTGCATAATAGGAACTCATCAGTGGTTTACCACCATCCTCTGGATGAAGTTCATCGTTGTTCTATAGAACCACCAAAGTCCTGATTGCCCTGCTTCTTGCCTATTCTCATTGACTCTCTTCTCAGTGTCTGCATCACAGTCCTTAGTTCAGTGGCCCTTGTGGGTATTTTTTTGCAGTATTTCCAATGCATGCACCTCTCTCCTACTTTTCGCTTAAAGATGGCTTCCTGTAATCAGTTTCTTCCTTCAGTCTTTACTATTGCTCTTACAGCATGATGCATCGTTCTGCTTACTGAGTTCTACAGTTTCTTTAGCTGCTTCTTTAGATAGTAATATCCATTCCCACCACCGATTCTTCATTTTCAAGCTCTTGGCCTGGTGTAGCTTTGGTTCATACAACAGAGGAATGTCAGGGGTTTGGTGAGCATCCAGACGTGCATGTTTGAAGTGTGAAAGAGATGACTGTAATGAAGTCCTATTCCATGCCCGGCACTGGGATGCTCTTGCACGTGTTATTTCTCATAATATTTATCATCACCCCTGTGATGTCTTTCTCTGTGTAGTCTTTGTCAGGGAACAGACCCTGCAGGGAAGAAATGCAGACACGTTTGAGAAATGGCAGTAACTGCAGAACTATTTTTATTTTATTTGACTTGCGGTAGGATTTCACCACGTTTCCTTTATTGTTATGGTTATTCTGATGATTTCATCAGAGGTAAATACTAAAAACTCTTCAAATCTACTTTCTCCTTTCAGCAAGCATTTAGTTGCATTAAAAGTTTCTTCTCAATGCAGTTACATACCTGTAGTCCCTGTGGGTCAGAGCTGGAGGGGAAGGACGACATGTTCAAGGCCAGACTGAGCTACACAATAAAAGCCTATCCTCAAAATAAACAGAAAGTTACTCTTCATGAAGTGGGAGCGTTTGAGCAGCATCTGTCATTGTTTAAGATTTGACAGTATTACCAAATTAATGAATAGGTATGTGAGCCAATTTATTCATCAGGAATAATGGCATCCTTTATATTCCTGTCTTGGAGAGTACCATATGCCCTGCCTTGAAAAGAGGGATTTTACTAAGGGAAAATTTCAGTATCTGTGTCAGTCATGTAGAGATACTTAGGATTTTGGCTGAAATTGTAGAATCCAAATATTATTGGAATTATGAATATACTTGAAATTATGAATAAAGATTCTATTTCACTGATAAAACATTTGAATTTAAAAACAGGAATTTGTTTTGAAAACCCAAGTAAAATCTTTAGATCAAATTTACATAATTTATTGATATCCACAGCCAGAGAGATGGACACAGACCTTAAATGCTCTGGAACACTCTTAATATATAGAAAAGTTCAGAACGAAGGTAATCACCACAGAAATTATTTGCAGACTTTCATATAATAAAATAATTTTATACATCTAGGATTATTACAAATAAATTGGTTTGTTTTGCCGACTGAGATCACATGTTGAAATATCTGAGTCAATATTTATTAGGATGATATTTTAAGACTTCCCAATCAATAAATCTATATTTACAGAACAGTGTATATAAAATTTAAGAGCAAAATAGAATACAAATGCTAACATCTTTAAGGAATATAGTAATGTTTTAGGATTTTCTTCCAGTTAGAAAAATATATTAAAATTTTGAGAACAAACGATAAACAATAGTGAAGAAAAATGAAGAATCATAAATCTTGGAATATATTGTGCTGTTTGAAGTGGAAACTAAAATGGAGCTTTGTCTCCAACGAGGAACTCATGGGGAAATAACTCTCTGAATAGAACGTTTGCTGCACAGATCTTTGCCTAAAGAGCTTCATTCAGGAGCAAATAATTTTGTAGGGCTCCACGCTCTTTTCTTCAATGTTAAACTGTGAACATACATGAATTCATTAGAAGTTGGTCACATTGTTTTTCTTGGGGAAAAAAATCAAAGCAAACACACATCGGAGTACATTTTAAGCTTAGTCTGGTTTTAACAAATTGTACCATATAAAATATATTAATTGGACCCCCTGAGAGTTACCAGCTTTTTCCTTCCCACATAATATGTTTGCTTATCCACATATGCACTATTAGGATTGGTGAGAGCAATTTATCCTCAGTCTTCATGTCAGCCTATATTCATTAATAATGAGCTAAAATAGAAGAATTATGTGGCCATAGCTTACCACCTAACCTCAAATTTATCAAAATGCATAATTATTCTTTAGATTTCAAAGTTTGATTTTTTTCTGCTTTTTTGTACTTGACCTGTTGGAGCAAGCAGAGGACCATGCTCTATGTTTGAAATTGCAACTTCAAGTCTGCCTGTCTGAAGCTTTTGAGGTTTTATGGAGAACAGTAGCTGTGCCAGCTGTGATAACACAACAAGACCAAAAGCAACTTGGAAAGGAAAGGGTTTATTCATCTTACAGCATGTTGTCTTATCAGCCATGGAAGTCAAGGCAGGAAATCGAAACAGGAACTGATGCAGAGACCACGGAGGAACACTAATTACTGGCTTGGTCCTCATGACTTGCTCAGCTTACTTGCTTAGAGAACCCAGGACCACCAGCCCAGATGTGACTTTACCTACCTCGGTGAGCTGGGCCCTCCCATATAATCATCGATCAAGAGAGAGCACCAGAGCCCAATCTTGTGGGAATGTTTATTCAATCGATGTTCCCCTTTCCAAAATGATTCCAGTTTATGTCAGGCTGACATAAAAGTAGCCAACACGGTAGCACAGCACTATCCCTGGATGAAAAAAATAGTCAAACCAGAGAGAAGAGAAAAGCCTTTAATTTTCTGTCATCATTATGAAGATAGTAGCACTTTCTGGCATTTTCCTTTCAGAATTTGGAGTTCAGAGAATTGATCTGACACTGTTGGTAATTTTACTTAAAAAAAACCTTCCTATTACCCAGATTCGCCATTTTTCGTTTGTTTATGTAGAACAGATGGTATAGACTAGAGGAAGAGGCAAATATTGTATGTTAAACATTTTATTGATCAATTAAAATATCATAATTTAAAGTGTTGATTCTGCTCTGGGAATTATGCATGTCTGCACAGGACTGGAAAAGGCATTCAGAGTGTATGTGGGGATGGGATAGGGATGGTAGTGTGTAGTTTAAATGAGGGGGCTATTTTCTCCTCTTTTCTAATCTCCCTTTGCAATGTCTGAATCTCCGTTGAGGTCTGTTTCTCTGTCTGTCTCTGTCCCTGTCCCTGTCTCACACATACATACAAGCGCACACACACACACACACACACACACACACACACACACACACACCAGGGTGGCAGATGGGTTTCCATCAAGGTGTGAGGAACCTGCCTTTCTTTCTTGAATTGTACCTCCAGGCCGTCTGCAAACTGTTTGTTTCTTTTGCCTATTTTTAAGACCAATTTGAAAAGAGGGAGGCAGAGAGAGAGAGAGAGAGAGAGAGAGAGAGAGAGAGAGAGAGAGAAAGAGAGAGAATCATCAGGATAGAATAAAAAAACCAACTGTGTGGAGTTGACTTTTTTAAAAGAAGCATGCACTAAAGCTCGCTGCTCATTGAGCAGAGTGCTGTTACAGAGAGAATCTAGCCTTATTGTCAAGCAGAATCCTGTTCAGTTTTTCTATGTGGGAGGAATCTCTTGAGAAACCTGTGCCATTGTTTCAGTAACATGTCTCCTGGACACTAATTTTCAATCACGTTAACCTTTCTTCCCTGTGAATTATGTATAAAATCTTTTACTATTTTTGGACTATTGTTCTTGGCCATACTTATAAATTATGATAGTCGATTCCCTTAAAGTTAAGCAAGGCAACAAAAGATGGGAGGTGCAACCAATAACTTTGCATTCTTGGCTAAAAATATTCTTCTCTTTTATTTAAGGAAGGGTTATCTCATTTATTAGAGATTCAATGACATTAGCATTTACTGTTCATTTGGTTCGTGAATTTACAGGAAAATGTCGCAGCAGAGTCTGGATGCAGAAACAAACACATTACTTATAGAAGGTGCAGGAAAATGGCATCCTACAAATAAATGGTCCTTATGTGTCCTGATGTGCCCTGCATGCTCTTGCTCTTCCTCAGAAGCCTCATCTATGTCCACTGTTGTGGCAGGCTGCCTACGACAATGGAGAGTTGTAGTGGAAAATGTCCTCGCTACCTAAGTTATGGGGCCTGATCCAGTACCTACAATACAAACAGTGGTTCTGTTTCTCCTAATTCATGCCTGTTTATGTGACCCCATCATTGTTCCCAAGATTGGTGCCCTTTGCCCTTGGCCTCATTTCTGCAGGATTAGACAAGTGTCAGACCCTTGGAATGCTACCCAAGAGTGACCTTGATTCTTGGACTTTTCTGGGGGAAAATTGAGTTTAAATCTAAGGTTGAAGTTATATGAAATATTTCATGATTATGTTAGTTAAGTGACCCCTGGTATAAGAAGTCCTAGTCCACCTCAGAGACATCTGTATTTACACTTGGGTCAGGTCTTCACTTTTCTCTTCTTGAGGATAATGATAGATTTGTATAAGATTATGTTTCCTTTGTTTTTTATTATTATGTCCAGTACACAAGGAGATGTTAAAGATATTCCTTAGAGTTAAGTTTCCAGATAATTCTTTTAAAGCTTTTTATATTCCTGATTGTCAAAATAGAATATGTTCAGAGATCAAACCAAAGAAAACAGTTGCTTGGCAAGAGATACTAGGATAACTATGGTGGTGTTTAGCACTTGATGAATGAGTAAGTGGTAAAAAGTGTGATTTGGTACCCAGAGACACCACCCCATGGTTGATCCTAAGCCCCTTTGGGGGGAAAGGCAGTCTTTAATTACATCTGGAACTCATTATTTCTTTTTGGAGGCTCTTTCCAGATCAGCTCTCCCATCAGCCTCCCATTGAGCAACAGAAATTCCAGATGGTTCCCTCCATATGCCAGAGCTCACTCTCTCAAGTAGGATAGATTGGTCATTGACAGAATAGGATGGAGGAGCAGCATCCATCTAGGAATAGGTGAAAAGTATTGGGGAACAGTGACGATAGAGGAGACCCATCATTTGTATTCATTAAGTGGGTCATGTAACTTTATGAGTGACCTCTAGAAATGCTTTGAGGAAATTTACAGAGATGATGCCAGTTGGAAAGAGTAGCATATCAGTTCAAACTCACACCAGGACAAACACATACAAGCTGTCCATATATCTGAGGACAGTTTGACCTGGCAGCTTGTCTGCTCTAGGGCCAGTTTCAGTATGAAGTATATATTTCCTGGTTCATGTCAGTGTCGTCTCTACAATTGTGACACAAGGAGAACCCCTTTAACAGAAAAGGTTAAATAAGATATGTTTATTCATTATAGCAGAATAGGTAACTTAGTATATTTTCCAATCAGAAGTATCTGGAAATAAAAAAAAATCAGATCACATCCATTTAATTAAAGTATAGCATCATTCAAGTTTACATAGCATTATTTTATTAATATATCTGTGTCATGTAATGGTAAGAAACACCTGTCACTCATCTTTCACTTCCAACTTCTTGAAAGGGTTGATATATTGCAAGAAAGGAAAGGAGCAACAAAGTTGGAGAGTTGAATCTAGGAAACTTGAAAGTGCAAAATATAACACCCAAAGAAACAATATTAATACTTCTCTTCCTTGCAGCCCATTCTTACCACCTAGATGCCGCTGAATTGTATGTATGTGTTTACTCCTTAGAATGGTTCTGAAGACCAAATGTACACTAGATTTTTTCTCAGATCTTGATAAAATAAACATGAGGGAAGAAGTCATATACTGGTCCCATGCAGTTAATCTGTGTGTGATTCCTAGGAAATTGGTTGGGTCATTTGGAGTAGGAAGGACAATTTAAAGGGAGGTTTCCTTTAAGATTGGCATGTTATAAAAGGAAAACCCCAAATCCTATGTATTTTTCATATTTTTACATAGGAGTTACCTTCAAGGAGTCTAGTGTCCCTTGTGTGTGTATGTGTGTGTGTGTGTGTGTGTGTGTGTGTGTATGTGTGTATGTGTGTGTGTGTGTGTGGTGTATGCATGCGCATGCTCATGTGCCTGTGCACATTAGTGTGTCTCTACATGTGTGTGTTCTGTACATATTCTTTGAATAAATGAATCATTTATTTAATTGTGTTTATTGTTTTGTGTAATCAAATTTTATATGCAAACATTGACTATAGTTTGAGACACATAACCATTTGCACAAAACTTTAATCTCTAAAGGTCTTTGCTTGAAATAACTTTTTACTTCAAAATTGTGATCCTGTTTAACATGTAAAACTATAGCACTGTCTTGATATTTCACTCTTTTGTTTGAATGTTTTGAAAGGAGTCTGAGACAAGACTAAGATCTATGTCTTTATCTGTTTAGTGAGTTCTTGTATACTTGTTAGTAATGTAATGGACTCTTGGATTGATGATGTGTATGGACTAAACTCTTCTAAACTGGAAATATTTGGTTAATGTTTTTATTTTCAACATTATAATAAGCACAACGTCTTTCTTTTATAAATGATTAGTGTCCTCCTTAAAAAGAGGACAGGACCAGGCAGTGGTGGCGCTCGCCTTTAATCCCAGCACTTGGGAGGCAGAGGCAGGCAGATCTCTGAGTTCAAGGCCAGCCTGGTCTATAGAGTGAGTTCTAGGACAGCCAGTACTGCAGAGAAACCCTGTCTTGAAAAACAAGAAAAACAAAAACAAACGAAAAGAGGACAGGAAGGACGGACTTAGTGATAATGACTATCTAATATGCAATCATGTGTGAATGTAACTCAAATAATACATATTAGTGTTCTGACTTAAATATGTAGATGTTCTCTTGGGAGTGTGGAAGAGTCCGGTTGTGTCTCTAGAGGCAGTTGTGGTGGAGATCGCTAAGGAGGAGGTAAGAAGTGCTTTACTGTCAGCTAAAACCCAGCACTGTTCCTCCTGGAGTGGGTGGTACTGATGATGTTGGTCCATTCAGCTCTTTTGCGATCCACTGCTTGTGCTCAGCTGAGAGAACTGAGGTGGGAGAGGGGATGGGCTAGGCTGAAGGTGTTATGCTGGAAGTATGCCTGTATGCTATTGACTACAACTCAGTCACATGACTTTATTTAACTGTAAAGGCAGCTGAGATCTAAAACTGTAAACCCAGGAGGAAAAAGGAACCAGTCATCTTTCAGTCGCCTAGTCTTTGCCACAGGAGGGCATGTCTGGTCTTCTAAGTGGGGAACCATGCAAGCACTAGCAAGACACTTGCTCATGACAAGTTAATGTGCCTGGTCAGGTCCCTATGACAGAGTACATTGTTTCCTGGCATGTGAAATGAGATTATACTAGCAAGAGAACTCTGTGTTAAAAAAATCTAAACACCTGTCAGTGATTGTGGTACTTGAAATTTAAGCAGAAACATTTATTGGACATCTTTAATTCATGTTGAAGTGAACAACACTTAATACTTCAGTGTACATGAAATATTTACTGTTTTAAGTGAAAATGTTTTATTCATACATTATTGTTAAGTTCAGACAAAATCTGTGATTATTTCTCTTGAAATTATACAGAAAAGACTTTTCTTTTGAGATGGATGAAGGGAGGAGGGGTAAAGGGAGGAGGAGTTAAGGTAGGAGAATAATGGTTTGAGGTCACCCATAAGCCCTATAAACATGCCATGTATATTTGTATACAATGGTTCTCTTCAGCACTTAATGAGTGTACACTGGGGACTATGTGTACACTCATTACATTGTGGAAATTAGGGAGTTAACATTCTGTGTAGGCACCCTAATCTATTAAATATTTTAATACTCACAAAAGACCTGTGAGGAAGTATATACTATTTTCATTCCCATTTCACAGACAAGATAATTGAGACATAGAAGGATAAAATTGGTCTCCTATCTAGCAGGTAGCAGATCTGAGATTTAGAACCAAATTGTATTATCTTTTCAAGGCCAAGGCATTAGCTATTGTTCTGTATGCCCTGAAACTAGAGTCCAAATTGAGGACACACATATGAAGCATACGGAATTCATATCATTATGAACTAAACTTGTACTAAATTGGAGTTGTATTTGGGATATTTGAGGATATAAGCAAGATTTTTTTCTTTGCCATAATATTTGTTGTATTAAGGAGTGACAAAATTTGCTACACATGACTGACATTCTTTCCTATTTGTTAATAAGACTGCCTCATGGAGAATATGTGTTCTGGTTGCTGTACCTGGCCTGATTTGGGTAGCAACCTGAGCAGCTCCTGAATTGTCAGAAGCATGAAACAACACTGAGGGAGAGAAAGGGGCTCTTGTCTTAGGCGAATCTCCGAGTGACCTTTTTTGTCTCCCGCAGACAAGACTGTTCTTGTGGATACAGATCTCCCAGTGCTTAGACGCCTCTATGTGATGGGTACCTTAGAATTCCCCGTGGACAGAAGCAATGTCCTGAGTGTGGCGTGCTTACTCATTGCAGGAGGGGAGCTGAAAGTAGGTGAGTAAATGCTGGGGGATTGGATTGGGATTGTAATGATAGTCAAGTTCTGGGAGAAAACATTCTTGGAAATGGGAGGTAGCAGGAATCAGCTGCTTGACATAGGCTGGAGTTGGGGGGAAACTAAGGCTAGGGATGGATTTCCCAGGGCATGTTTAGATGTGGGGAATTCTGGTTCTTCTTTTCCATTTTCTGTCCTCAATTCCCTTTTGTTGCCCTAGAGGGACTCTTAAGTCAGATAGCATGGGGCCGAACCCACCACAGCCTCACACTGGCTGTTTGACCTTAAACAACATCCCCAGGGGCCCTCATCTGTAACATGTACAATGATGGATCTACAACAGGGAAAGGAGATGTCTAATAATCTGAGGCAGCTACTCACATGGTCTTATGTTAGGTGTTTGATATAAGATACATTCTGTTACTTTATCAGTCAGGGTGTTCATATACAAATCATGAATTTGAACACTTTTTTTAATATTTAAGCAAGCGAACTATTTACACAATTACATGTTTGGAATGATACACACCTTAGGGCTAGTAAAGCCAGATATTTTTCCTATGCTTTGCTGTAAAAGGTGGGGAGCAGCTCTTCCTGGAATCCAGACTTGTAAGTGTGGAGATGGTTATAAGAGAGACTCATGAGTGTTTGCGTGGCAGGAACTCAATTGGCTGATGAGAGTGTCTTACAAGAGTAAGTACTCTCACCTGTCTCTTCTTCTCACCAGGGTTGGAAGTCAGTGCTCACCAGCTCTGTGTTGATAGACCAGCACCACCTGGGCATGGCACAGATTAGAGATGGCAGCTAGGAATGTGGGTATCAGCAGAAGTTGTTCGGCATAGTTGGCTTCCAGCCTTCTGAACAGACACGGTGCTCCTACCAATAGAGCCAATAAGTCAACTGACTTTTCCAGCCACCTCATGTTGTCAGTCCTGGCAACGATCTTGTTAGCTGTAATTCATCCTCTTTCTCCATGCACTGCCTCAAATACCAATATTCCAAGGCTTCTTTGGTTTTACCTTGGGTATTGGGACACTGGAGTCTCCTGCCTTTTCACCTGTTCCTTCATTATATTATTTTCGTTCATCTCTTTGCCTTGGGAAACATCTGTATTCTGATATTTTTGTTTCTGCTTAAGATTATTCTCCCATTTGTTCAGCAGTCTCTAAAACACCCATCTAACCACTGATGGAAATATTTAATGAAATGAGCTCTGTTTGTGTGAGTAAAAAAGTGTTTGAAGTTATCATCTTATGACCACAGTTCTTTCCAGGCTTTTGGGGTCACTTATAACCTGTAACTTGTAGACTGAAATTTGTACCTTTGAAAGAAAGCGGCATCGTGCCAGCCTCCAGTTTTGCTTTCAATGTTTCGGGTATTTTTAAATTATGTCTGTTCCTAACTTGACTTTTACCCATCACTAGATAATGGTGTGTCTTTTTTTCTCTCATTTTCATCCATGTGTTCCAGGCCTAAAGGTTGCTTATTGGAACCCATCTGCCCAATCCTGTGTGTGTTATGCCTGAAGGAAAACTTTCAACCCATCTGTCCACACCTTCAGAAATCCCAACATGAGAGAGATAATATGTCTAGTTAGTAAACAAACTTAATAGATGTGGACATTGACGCAGCATACTGCCAGAGCCTATCTGCTCGTTGATGCCATTTGATCCAAATCCTAACAGTGTGGAATTCTAGTTCTAGGTGGTTACCATTCTGAGGCAGTGGATGCTGGCCAAAGATGTCATCTGACTCTCAGAATCATAGAATGCTACACTTGGAAGTAAATTGGAGATCAAAGTTGTATCCTGAATGTCAGAGTCAGTTACATTATTTGCTCAGTGCTTGTCTTACTAGAACACACGCATGAGCAGAAAGCATAGCAGATAGAGAAAACTGACCATTGTGCTCTAGCCATTGTTATTATAGTGGCTGATGAATGCACCATGAACATAAACATGTAACAGTAACAATAAACGCTCCACAATACATATTTCTTTGAAAATATTTAGTTTTAATTTTGCATAAAAGTATGTGACTTTGTGTAGGTGTGTGCTTTTGGAATCCAGACAAGGGTCTCAGACACCTCCTGCCTCTCTACTGGAGCTGGACTTACAGGCATGTGTGAGTCTTCTGATTAGGAGGGATGGGAAACCAACTCAGGTCCTCTGTCAGAGTCCTTTGGATTCTTAACTGCAGAACCATCTGTCCAGCCAGCATGTATATCTTAAGAGAGGGTAACATTTTATAACCTCAACATCCTTTATCTATTCTTTAGCAACTTAACTTTTGGCTTTAGCTTTTCTTTTATAAGATTTTTATTACATTTTTATTCATTGCATGTGTGTATGTGTATGTGTTATATGTGTGCTTATGTGTATGTGCACATACATGTGTGTGAGAGAGAGAGAGACAGAGAGACAGACACAGAGAGAGACAGAGTATGTTTAGTTTTGTGCCTGTCACACTGCACCTGTGCAGGTTTGTGAACTTGGCTCACTCTGTCCACCATGTGGGTCCTGGGTCCTGGGAATTGAACTGAATTCAGGAGGTTATCAAGCTTAGTGTCATTGGTAACAGGCCCCACTTCAACATGTTCCTAAGTTTCATTAAATATACCACATACTAGAAGTTCATAGCTATCAACCTGGAATAACATATAGAACTACTTTTGCGAATAACATTCCTGGATAAAGAAATGAAGATATTAAACAAAAAAATAAGAAGGATACAAATCCTTGTTTGTGATAATTTTCTAGTTCTGTTTTTACATTTATTGTTTCCTTCCTTTCCCCGTTTTCTCTTTTATGTGTTTTTCTTTTATTGAGTGATCACCTCCGTGCCAGCCCGTTGAGTATTTCTCAGGGATAAGGAGAAAGACAGCATCCTTGTGTTTTGTTTTTGGGTTTGTTTTTTTTTTTGTGAAAACACAAATAAACAGAGTTATGTTCTAAAGGAAACTAAGGAAATCCTTTGGAGAAGTCTAGGTTGTCTGTTGGCCGTTAGAGGATAGGTGGTTGATAAAGAGCATTCTAAATAATCATGCAACTGCTGACTGAAGAGAACAGAAGGATCTAGACCTATAGTGACCGGGAAAGACAATCTCAGCCTTGATGAACAGCTCATGCTAAAGGCTTGAGGCAGGAACTTGTGTTGCAGATGGGGAGGTGGAGGGGAAGTGCTGGACTAGAGAGTTATAAAAAATATAAGTTTTTATTTCTACTCTAGAAATACATTGTACCATTTCCATAAAATTCCCCACAAACAACTGTTAGACGGGAGCCTCCCTTTATAGTTTTCATGAGGAAATTTGAGATTGGCAGATTTTTCTTATATGTTTCAAAATCTCGTATTTGGCAAAGCACAGAGCCATGAGCAGCCTCTGTCAGAGTTTTCTTTAATCCTTCCTTCCCAACTTCCAGCAACTCAGCCTCTATTAGGAACCTTTCCTGTGTCTATTAATAAAGTGCGTTTGGTGTCTTATTTCTGGCATATTCTGCCTGTTCTTATTCTCCTTACTACGTTTGCTTTACTAATATAACTTGTTAGTTTTCAAGTATCCTTGTCATTAAACTGCAGTGCTTAATGTATGTTGGAAAACTTGTTATTGGCAGCTTCTGATAATGTGTGTAATTGGTATATGGATGAATATATATGAATAGACCAAGGTCTACCCTTTCTGTTGGTGTGTTTTTACCCCTTAGAACACATCATGCTCATCACATGTCTATATCTTTGAGGCAGGAATTATAGTGTCAATGTTGAAATGACCACGATGCAGTTACCTACTGCAAGAAAGGAACTGAGCAAGTATGAAAAGACAGTAAAAACGCTGGTGATCCAATTTCCCTTTTTACAATCTGTCTTGGACCAATTAAAAATGCCAACACCATCTCAAAATAAACTTTAGTTTGTTGGGTCCATTAACTAATTTGTGTGTGTTTGAACAAGAACACCTGTCTGGACCCATCTCTTTCATTTATGTACTCACTTAAATGAGTAATTGCACCAATTCATTTACATGTGTTCCTTGTATCATAGTTATCATTGATGTTAGCATGTTATTGACACATTTTCAACTCACTAGGGACTTTATGCTTTTAAAACTGCATGTGAATAACTTTTTATAATAATTTGTAGGTGGATTACCTAGAATAACATACCTACTCAAACTACTGTCAAAATACTAAAAAAAGTATATAAATATTTTATAATTGTATAATTAACATGGAATATTGGTTTTTGTATGAATAGAAAATTTGTATAAATATCTATATATACTTTGTTTTATCCAAATAAATTGAATAATGTATATTCTAATAACATTTGAATATTAACAGAATCCCTAAATGAGCAAACTACACTTGCACACACTTGTGAACTGGGGACACAGTATTTTATCATATCTCTGGCTTGTCACAGCCAAGTCATGTGATGAAGTGCCTAGTTGCTCAGTAGATTTTGCTAAGAACTTAGACATTTATCCTGAAACTGGTTACATTTTTTTTTTTTTAGGGCCACTGATGGGCATTTATCAGTGCTACGTCACTGTTGCAGCCAGAAGGCTGAGGTCATCATTGGCACCATTTTTCTTCTTGGACAGTCCTAATAAGGCCAAATGTCTAACATTAAATAATACAGGCTTTGGGGCTGGAGAGATGACTTAGCAGTTAAGAGCACTGACTGCTCTTCTAGACAGAGGTCTTGAGTTCAATTCCCAGCAACTGCATGGTGGTTCACAACTGTCTATAATGGGGTCTGATGCCCTCTTCTGGTGTGTCTGAAGACAGCCACAGTGTACTCATACATAAAATAAATAGTAAATAATTAAAAGAATAATACAGGTTTTGAGAGACCAGATCTTTTGTGTTCAGACTCTATCTTAGAGAATCTGACCTAAGGTTGAACTCAAGTTACCTAACAGGCTAGTACCTAGCACCAGTTTCCAGGTTATTTCCCAACAAACCTGCACCTCCAGGTTATAAGCCTGCCCCTCCCACTTCACTTCCTTTTTTTTTTTTTAATTTAATTTATTTTTTTAATTTACATTCCAAATCACTTCCCCTTTCCCGTTTCCTCCCTCCCCGAAAGTCCCATAAGCCCCCTTCCCTCCCTCTTTTCTCCGTTCAACCCCCTCTCATTACTCTGTCCTGGCGTTCCCCTACATCCAGTCTTTCCAGGACCAGGGGTCTCTCCTTCCATCTTTTTAGAAATCTATTGATATGCTGATTGTGTCTAGGGTATTCTGAGATTCTGGGTCAATATCCCCTTAACAGTGACTTCATACCATGTGTGATCTTTTGTGATTGGGTTACCTCACTAAGGATGATATTTTCAAGTTCTGACCATTTGCCTAGGAATTTCGTGAATTCATTGTTTTTAATTGCAGAGTAGTATTCCATTGTGTAAATATACCACATCTTCTGAATCCATTCCTCCGTTGAGGGACATCTGGGTTCTTTCCAGCTTCTGGCTATTATAAATAAGGCTGCTATGAATATAGTGGAGCATGTGTCCTTATTGCATAGGTATAGATGAGAGTGAAGATTTGCAACTTAAAGGGCCAGTAAACATCTTCAACAAAATTATGGAGGAAAACTTCCCACTTCACTTCCTAACAACCACCAATCAGGAAAAAAAAAGAAGTTAAGTTTATGGTTTGACCCTCAACGCCAGCCACTTCTGTTAAAGGCCATAATACACCTCTCCCTCAATCAGATGTGTACCAGGCTAGATAACCCCTCTTGCCTCTACAAATGCTTGTCAGAAACTAGGCTGGGGGCTGCACCCTCCTGTTCTGCTGTGTCAAAGACATCAGTGTGGCCCAAGCTCCAGCTTGTAAATAAAGACCCCAGTGCGTTTGAAGTTTGCATCAGAGTCACCTTGGTGGTCTTTTGGGACTTGCGAACAGGCACAACAATTTTAAGATAAGATTTGCCATAGAAAGATATTATTTCTAAATGGATACCATGCTTGACAAATATTATATTACCTTTAAATTTTATTTATGCATTATTAATCAAACCTGAAAAATCTTCTAATCTATTAAATATCTTGAATATAGAAAGATTTTAAAAAAAATCAGCATTTTAGGATTTATGCTTTTCTGGCAGTATACTGTTTTTTAGCCCACAAGGAGAAGAAAACAGGCAAAAGGCATTATTACATCACAGTCTTAAAAAAATTTGAGATAAAATACGTTGTGTTGTTAGAGCCAAGAAGGGCCACTTAACTCCAACGTAACTGACAAAGAAAGAGCTGGATAAAGCCATGTGGATTCTGAGGAGTTCATCCCATCAGGGTAGGAGTGGTATTCCCCCGCAGAGGCACAGAGGCGGGGAGCACCAGGGTAAGTTTAGGGACTTACCCTGGCTCAGCTAAGGAGCTTGTTAAAAAAGGAGAGAAGAGGGGAGTTGTTTTTTATGAACACAAAGTACAGACAATGCTTCTCTTTGTTTACCATTTCAAAAATATTTGCCATTATTTATAAATAACAAACCAAAGAACTCTGAGGATTTATTCCTCTTTGAAACCCAATGCTCAATCTTTAGTTCAGGCTTCAGAAAATACAAGAGGTATGGCCATTTTCACAGACTGGAATTCAGGGGCCCAGGAAATTCTCAGAAATCAGTAAGAGTGATGCCAGGTGTAGGTGGGAAATGACAGATTGGGAAGAATGGAATAGACTGTGAACAGAAAGATCTGAAAGCACAGTGAATAACTTTGAATGTGTTTCTCAAGCCCCAGGAGTAGGCAATCGCATTGATAGGGTATGCTTAAGTATAAACTAGGCTTATAGTTGATTCTATCAAAAATAGTTAATAAAATAATAAAAGGTCCCTTTCTCCCTTTTTTTGTACATTTTGAAATTCATGGAATCCATTTGTACCATATCCCCCAAATCAATAATGGTTATCTTTGGTGTACCAGAACTTATGTTCTTCCGGCTCCTCAGGTGATTTTAACATCTGGAATCAATTCTCTCTCTCCTCCAATGCCCACCATCATACTAAGTAATAGCAACTATTCCTTGCTTCTCCCTTAGTTCTACATGTACACACACACACACACACACACACACACACACACACACACTTCTTAGAATGGCATTTATTTTATCTAAGCCCAGTGCTACTACATAATAGCTATGTGATTTCTGATCAGTTGTTTTAGCTCTCCTTGCCTCAGTTTTCTCCTGGGAATCTCTACAGTTTTCACTGAAGACCTGTGACGATGTCATGAAATCACTCATGTATGTGAAAATATCAGCAACATTTCCCAGTTAAAAACTCCAGGTTTCATAGCAGCTTTACAAACATAAACCGAGACCGCTATGCCTCATCTGGGGCACTGTGTCTCAGGGCTAGCTACTCTTATTTACTGGTAACATCTATCCTGAGAAGAGCATCCCACCTCTGAAGGCGAGACTGAGAATACAACAAGGACAGCAAGCCCCAAACGCTTCACTCTCAGCAGCTCTTACAGATCCAGGAGGCACCTTATTGTAATGTTAGAATATCATGCCTTTAATGTTAGAATATCATGCCTTCCCTTCTCTTGTTCCTGCCTGATTGCTGAAAAGTCCTAAGCTCCGCTCCACCTTTTCCCTCTCCCATCTTAACAAAAGGAATCCAAACTCTGATCACTTCAGATTCTCAAGGACCACGGCAGACTGACTAATTTTGCCCAGATTTTCTGTGAAGGCTCCCCATGTGCTGCAGTTTGGGGTTGCATAATTGATTTAATCTCCGATTTTAGAGAACCGCGCACAACTCTTTGTGGGACTCCGCATACATTTCTCTAGGGCAAAAAGTGTCCTACTTTTCCTCTCTGGTATCTGTTTACTGCTAAGCCTTCCCTCCCCCTATCCCCAAGACTTTACCCTCTGAAATAAATGAAATCACAGTTGGAAAACAGCTTACCGGACAGACTTGTAACAGAAAGACAAGAGCCACACCAGGCACATCTGCTTAACTGTCCCTGGTCCTTTGCTTCTTTTCTTCTTGAGCTTGTGTCTTTGGGCTAAAAGGATACATTTGTTTCTAGGCTGAGGCACTGTGTGGCATCTATACAGAACAGGAACTTGTCTTAGTGTTGTTGCAGAAACACCTAAGCCATGGGTTCCAATGATTGTTCTTGAGTTGTGTACTCTCCAAATTGATTTGTCTCTCAGCATCTTGTTGTTGACACAATAATGGCTGGAGAGGGTGATCCAAGAAGATACGAATACAGCAAACCCCAAACTTACACCAGGTACATAGTGCCAGAAGGGGTGTGGGTGGAATGATTTTATGCTGCCTGAGGGAAAAGGCTAACCAAAACAACAAGTTAACTTTACCGATTATTCCATACCATATCTGTCAGCCCCCTCCCCCCGCCACAGCCCATTTTTTATTATTTTCAGGAAACTGGTAAACTGGGACATCTAACTGGTAAACTGGGAAGTCTAATTTGATAGTAGATAATTCTGGTGAAGCCGCTTCCATAGAATGTATAGTTTGAGGAGGACTTTTCTACTGATTATTTCTTCAACAATTGATTCTGCAAGAATAGCATAACTTTCCTAGGTCATGTTCACTAACAAATAATGTTAGCATGTCCCTCAGCATTTATTAAACTGTAAAGAACACGGCGAAAGAGAATGTCAGACCCAAGTCCCATCTGCTGAGTGTCATAGACTTATGCTTTTTGTATCCTAATTATGCTAACAGAACTTAAGCAAAACAATTTATTACTGGTTTACTAAACCACCAACTGTTTGAAGTCTGTTACACATCATTAGTTGGATAGATGTAGGTAAGTTATATGTAGATATTTACACTGAAACAAGAATCATACTTCTTAGGTGTGTAAGGAACATTATGTACTAAAACCATGTGAAGGAGATAATAATTCACACAACCTTGGCCACTGAATTATCCAGAATTTGCTGTAATAGTGGTCTTTAATAAATAACCTCCAAGTCTCAGTGATTTGTAAAGTGAGTATTCATATTAGGCAGGGTTGAACCTGGCTTCAGCCTGCATGATATTCTCAGAGGTTTTTTAACGTTTCTTCACTTACGTACCCACAGATGTGAGGAATTCTATGATAGAGAAGAGATGTGTAGAATACTTGGCAAGTATTGACACAGCCAGCTGACACCTGCCATTTTCTACCCCGTTTTATCCAAAGTTCGATAATCCAAAGCACTTTACTAAATTTGCCTGGATGATAGGAGACAGTGAAGTCTGCTCTGAGTTAGTCTATGATGAGAAGTAGCAGACAGCTGATGAAGAGTGACCCAGCCTTCTTCAGAGAGCCATGTGCAACCCCATGATTTCTGCTCTCTCTTTGTTTATGTGACCAGTGAGTGACCTTCTCCATACAGTCAGTATCACAGCACTTACTCTGGAATCTCTCTCAGCATTTCTAATTATCTTGGATGACATTATTCTGCTTTCAGGTACTTTGGAAAACCCCTTAGAAAAAGACCAAAGACTTCTGATACTCCTTAGAGCCTCAGAAGAAATCTTCTGTGACCATTTTGATGGAATTCGTGTTGACCCGGGAACAATTGGTATGGTGTGTGTTACTAATATAACCAGTGTATAATGAGTATGTGTATGTTTTTGTATGAGAGACTGATAGAAAGATGGAGACATAGAGGCAGAGGAGCTCCATTTATCAGATAACTGCTGAATTCTAGACAGATTATATTTACTCTTTGATGTATCAGATATTCAAAGTCTGTTTACAGATACCATAACCATGACTCAGAACTGATAAACTATACATGCTTGATGGTCATAAAAACGTTCACCATTGACAGTATTTTCATCTGTTACTGTCATAATATCACAGTATCAAATCCTAAACTGTTCTGTGTGAGAATACTAAGGCTGGGGTATCTTATACAGATACATATGAATGTTTCCAAATTAAAGAGTGGTGCTATTTACTTTGGAGGTGGTGCTATTTAAAGAGGAATTATTTACTTTGTAAAAGGGAAAATTCTTTGTAGGACGTAGTTTCACCCATTTCAAAACTAGGTTCCCTTTACCTTATTTCTCGTCCTTATAGGAGGAGTGTTGAAATGTGTCAGGTCAGAGTCTTTTACTATGTTTTGTAGTACTATGATGTTATGTAGCCTAGATGTGTGTGTTACTATCAAGAGCCAGGATAATAATTTTATTGGATTTTTCTTTAGATAAACAGCTATGTTGGGTGTTTTAAAGGCAGATGCAACATCTATCTATGTATCTATGTATCTATGTATGTATCTTAGTATCTATCTATGTATATATCTATGTATCTATGTATCTACGTATGTATGTATGTATGTATGTATCTATCTATTTATATTTATATCTATCATGTATGCATACATATGAGAATTATGAACATTATAAGATATATATTCAGATAGTGTGGGGTTTGTTGACTTAGTTCCAAAATACTTAATAATTGCTGTATAATATGTTGAAATGCTTAATAACTTTATTTTTTCTATGAATTCTGTTTATTTTATCATTATCATGACATGGGTAGATGAATTTTAATTTTTCACAGTAGACAAAGAAGAAGGATTATACTAGGAACACTTGATTTGATCCCTTTGTTCAGTGTGTGCAGTAGTCACGTTGGTTGAAATTTTCAGATGGGAGTCCACACTGCTGGGTGTGCTGATCCTGGCCCAGCCACATGCTTCAGTGAATGTCTTTACACTTCTTACTGATAGCAGTTAAAATAAAGATTTCCCAATTCACAGCATACTTATCTTCTATGATGTACTAAGCAAATGGCAGGTTTTACTTACTGTAAGTAGTTTATTACATTCTTGAAACAACTAAGAATCAGAATCACTTTACAGTTAACCTTTGAGAATGGAAATAACCAAGAAATCTGCTTTTCTAGTTAATTGAATTTTCTGGATAATTTAGGCTTTAAAGGCATGATTTTTTTTTTGTAACAAACATTGTTGTTGGAAATTTCTCTAAATCATCCCTTTCTGAATCCTTTCTGCCTACATACTTAGCCCATGATGAATAAAGGATGATTTTAGTTTTGTTGTTTGCTATTTTGTGGCATGTGTTTATGAAAGTGTATTATGAGGATCTGATTCTAGGGTGTGTTCTGAAAATAAAGTTCATCTGTATCTATTTATCCTTATCTTATCTTCTAGCAAATCCATCTGAATTAGAGTTTAGAATAAATTATATACACTGGCACAAACACTTAATTAAGGTTTTATTAATTATGATTTTATTGTTTTGTGCCACACTGAATACAAATCCAAGGCACATTGTTGATATCTCAATGATATTGCTATACTTTTTCTCTCTATGTATTTTTTTATAAAATATTATGAATATTTAGCTCGGTAAATTAGTAGCTTGCAACAAAATGTTTCTATATGTGCAGAAACTATTCACATAATCTCTTTGAGTGCAGGGTAAAATTAAAACTTGTAGTTAGATGTAAGTGTTTATAGACACATCTTGTTTATCTACAAATTATCTAAGTGAAATAAATACACATGGAAATGCATGATTACTTTTTTTCTACTGCTGGAATGCATGGTCACATTTTTTGGAAAACTATAGACTATGAGAGTTTATACTTAATATGGTTGAAAATGGCCATGAAATATTTTTGAGGAAATCCAAAAACCCTGAAGGGATACCTGCAGTCTGACTGTCCCTGGTAAGACTATAATTTGTGAGTCCAAAATAAAACAGAGAATCTGTTCATGTTTCCTTTGGTTATCTATAGTTAAGATAAAATATTAAGTCTTAGCCCTGACTAAAAAACTAATAGCACTGAGATCCCATCCTCAGAAAATAGAACAAACCTTGCCACTTGGAAAATCCAGTATAAATCATAAAATACCAAAACTGATAGACTTCCCGGAGATCACAAAAGTTCTGAAGTCACCTTAATGGCAGAAAGATATGCCTCTTTAAAATGTGCTGGTTATCCATTAGATGGTGGTGTGTTTCTTGGTTTTTAGATTGCCATTATCTGATGTAGCTTTAATTTCTCTGTAGGTCTTTGAGTTATATTTTATCTGTTATAATATAAATATTCTTTTTTTCAAAGATCAGACAGACAACTTAGATATGGATTATATGTTGCATAGTTTGTGTTAAAAGCTTTGAAACTTAAGATGGAAGTGTTTTCTGAGTGATTTGTTGATTCTTTAATTTTTTAGGAGTTTATGGGAAACTTTGCCTTCACAGTGCTTATCCTAAGAAATCCTGGGTACACCTTGGAGCTGACATTGCACCGGGAAATGAGAGGTAAGGAAAGAGTCCTTTATTTGTTGTTATTGTTTCATTTGGCTCTCTGGGGTGTTGGATTGTGAAACAAAATGCTAGATATCATTCAACTAAACATTGTTGAAAGTTAAGTTCAAAAGTAGGGCCACTAGGGGAAAAAATGTAACACATAATAAAATGGTGAAATGTACGAAATCTAGGGAAAGAAAGCTATGTACCAAGAGTAGTTTTAGATAATGCATGCTTTCTTTTTTTTTTTTTAAATAAACTGTAGAACTATGGGTTATGGGAATTAGGACAAAGCATAAGAGTTGAAAATATAACAGTGAGACTTGACCAGGCATCATGTAGAGACACTGGCAGAAATAAACGTGAGATGGAGCATAGGAAGATGAAGAATTGAACCATGATTGCCTTAAACTAAGCAGATCATATGGAACAAAAACTGACAGTGACCTACTAGGATTTGGAAGACAAGATCAATACATGAAAACAACAGGGGATGTGATCCTGGAAGGAAGATCAGAAAATGGAAAGCTCTTATAGGTAACTGATCTAACTAATGAGAAGCCAGGGCATCTCCAACAGAAAGGATAAGGAAAACTCTGACTTTAGCTATGTACTCCCTGCTGGGATTTCTTTGGCAGTTCTCCTTTTAATTTTTAAGGTTCCTCCATAATTTCCATATATATTATCATATAAAACATTATTATATATTTATATATGTATATATGTGAATGTATATATATTTGCATATACAAGTCCAAATACCTAATTCATTTGAGCATAGTGCCCAGAGGAGGTTGTTAGAGGTTTTTGTTATAGATAAATGAATATTAAGAAGATTGATTGTAGGGACGTGAGTAGGGGTTGGGGTATGGAGCACACTCTCTCTAAGGCAAAGGGGAGGTGGAATGGCATGAAAAACTCTTGGAGGGGGGCTGGGAAATGGGGCAACATTTGGAATGTAAATAAAAAAAAACTATTAATAAAAAGATTGATTGTAGCATTATATGGTCCTGATAGTACAGAAAGAAAATTGAGTTAATAAAGAAAAACAGGAGCCCATAAGCTTGTTAGAATCTGAAATTCAAAGAACATGGAATTCTGATGACAAAGGGAAGAAGGATGCTCCAACTCCAGAAAAAAGAAAAATGGCACACACACACACACACACACACACACAAGCACACACACACAAACACACACATACGTATATATATGTATATATGCATATATCTACATATATTTCATATATATGAATATTTATATTCATTCTATGTGATTATTTATAGTATATATATTCCCATTTAAATCTCTCAGAAATATATGAGTTTGGTTGTTATCAACATTTTATTTAACTGGAGTCACAAAAGTTAAAGAAGTATTACAAAGCTAGAAGTTCTTAAGGATGAATGTCTCCCGTCTGATTCCACTGGTTATGCTCTAAAAATTAGAAATATTAAAAGCTAGCATTTCACAGAATCACTCTCACAGAGGAATGTTTTAATGAAATTGTAGTTTAGAAGTGTAAGTATCATAGCATACTGGTTTTCTGGTTGTATAGCTGTTTTCTTCAAATTGAAACATTCCCTCCTGGAGGGAGGAGGAAGGTTCATAACATTCAGCAAGTTTGCCAGGCAGGGAATCTCAGGCCTGTAATTGTGGTAAGCCACCAGTGAGGCAGGATCATCATGAATTCAAGGCCAGCCTTGGTTATGTAGTGAGTTCTTGGCCAGCTGCAGAAGCTGTCCTAAATCATTCTTTAGAAAGCTCATGAGTCTCAAGGTACTTTTGAGACTTGTAAGAATCACACTGTCATTTGAAGGGTTACATTAGCAGAATTAGAAGAGAAGAGATCCTTATCTGAAGCTTCCTGGTTTCCCCAGGAAACTCTAGTAACTGGGTGTTTGTTAGTTGTCAGACCATGCTGGGAAGGCTTTTCAGTGATGCAGCCCACTTGCAGTAACCCTTGTTGCTGTCCTACCTATGTGACCAATGTGACCATAATAACTGCATTGGGTTATATGGATAGATGCAGGTGGACTCTTATTGGGTCTATCACAGGTACCGTGAGTGGGGTGCATGGACACTTGTTCATGTATTTCTAGGAAAATAGACAATATATGGATATACTTTCTTTTCAAACTTATCAAGAGAACTTGACACATAAAATTTGTCTGTACATGGTTGATTTATTTTATAAGGGCAATCAATGAGGAAACCTCCAGGAAAACCTTTCTCATTCATTTATTGAACTCGTTTTTAGTTCTTGCTCATACAGCCAATGTAGGCCCAGTGATATGCTTTGAAAAAACCAACTTTCTCTTGGCTATACACCATTTGTAAACTTACCTTCTTATTTCTCCTCACTGTACTTGGTTATATTGGAAACTTTTGGGGAGAAAGATGAAACAAATGGCCATTTTGTAATTAGAATAAATCAAAGCAGACTATATAAAGCCAAAGAGTTCGTCCTTACACAATTCTGCTCATTATATGCATGCACTGCCCATGTAGACTTAGGCAGCCACATGCATGTGTTCTCTGAAATTGAGTGGTTACTCTTCTAGCTAATCTTAAGGTACTTGTATTTCATTCTGTCTATTCATAGAGTTTTAAGGAGGCAAGCACCAAATCTGGCCTGTGCTTTGATCGGATTGAAAATGACTGCTGTTGCTGAGTTGGATGTCAGAGAAGATGGCAAAGATCCTTAATAAATGATAGCAACTTTTCAGTTTTTCAGGAGACATCTGATGGTGTCTTAGATTAGGTGGTGTGTGTGTGTGTGTGTGTGTGTGTGTGTGTGTGTGTGTGTGATAGAGAGAGAGAGAGAGAGAGAGAGAGAGAGAGAGAGAGAGAGAGAGAGAGAGAGAGAGAGAGAGGTGGTGGTAGGAAGGAGAGAGAGAGCAAGGAGGAAGGGAGAAAGGAAGGAAGAGAGAGAAGAGGGAGGAGGAAGGAGGAAGAGAGAGATTCTGTTGATGAGAGAGGAGAGGGGAATAAGACAGGAAGCATGCTAATAGTATTCGTCCCTAAGCAACTAAGTGGGAAAAGTACCAGAGTGCAAAGAGAATATTATGAAAAATCTTTTGCAAATTTTTGTTTGTTTTTTGATTAATCACCTCTCTCTCTCTCTCTCTCTCTCTCTCTCTCTCTCTCTCTCTCTCTCTCTCTCTCTCCCTCTCTCTCCTCTCTCTCTCCACACACACTCTCTCTCCCTTGCTCCTCCCCTCAAGAAAAGAAACTACATAAGGCTTCAGATTCAGTCTCTTTGTCTTACTACCCTGTTTTACAAATGTTTGGAATCATGTTTTGAAACCTGTGTGTCATGCAGAGACTAGTGTAAATTAGTGTATGCAGTATGCAGTATCTCACATGCTTCTGTTGTTGTTGCTCTTGGTGATGGTGAGAAAGAAGTGAAATCTCTGTTCTCAGCAGTTTTTTTTATTATTATTTATTTTATTTTTTTTAATTTACATTCCAAATCATTTCCCCTTTCCCGTTTCCTCCCTCCCCGAAAGTCCCATAAGCCCCCTTCCCTCCCTCTTTTCTCCATTCAACCCCCTCTCGTTTCTCTGTCCTGGCGTTCCCCTACATCCAGTCTTTCCAGGACCAGGGGTCTCTCCTTCCATCTTCTTGGAAATCTATTGATATGTGAATTGTGTCTAGGGTATTCCGAGATTCTGGGTCAATATCCCCTTATCAGTGACTGCATACCATGTGTGTTCCTTTGTGATTGGGTTACCTCACTAAGGATGATATTTTCTCAGCAGTTTTTGAATAAGATGTTCGCTCAAATAAGCATGACCTAACACGTGTTCCCTGAACTTTTTTTTAATTTTATTATTTTTTATTATTTTCTAAGTTTTTTTATTTACTCCCTGAACTTTTTAATCCTCTCTGCCATCCACACTTTAGGTTTCATACATAAACGAGATCAGATGGCATGTTTCTGGCTGTTTCACTCTTTCACATAGCAGTACGTTAATCTAAGCTCTTCAGATGGCAGCACTTCCTTCTGTTTGAGAGCTTGACCCTGTTTTACTGTGCATATGTGCCTTGCTTCTTTTCCTTTTTTAAAGAATAATTATTTTATTTATTTATATTCCAAATGCTGAAGCACTCCAGGTCCCCCTCACAAAGTTTTTCCCCCATCCCTCCTCTCCTTCACCTCTGAGAGGGTGCTCCATCCTGTATCCCACTCACCATGGGGCATCAAGACTCTATAGGATTAGGCGCATCCTCTCCCACTGAGGCCAGACAAGGCAGCCCTTTGCTACACACACACACACACACACACACACACACACACACACACACACACATAAAAAATCATATATAACATTATATATTTTATGTGTGTATGTAAAGTACATATATGTGATATATATGGACACATATATATATGTATACATACAATATATATGCACACACATATATGTATGTATATATATACATATACAAACACACACACATATATGTATACATTACATATACATATACATATACATTAAGTCAGTGTCTCTCTATGAACCTGAAGCTGTAAAATCATCAAGTTCCAGCTGTACTGCTATCTCAGCCTTCCTTGGAATTGGAGATAACAGGCATGTGTGAGACACCTGGCTTAGTACCTGGGCTCTGAACCCTGTTCTTTGGAAGAGTCATACTGCTAACCCCTCTATCCTGTTTTTTGCAACAGCTACACAAATTTGAATTTCTACCAGCAGTGCACAATGCTTTCCTCTTCCTTCATATTCTTGCATGAACTATTATCTTGCATCTTTTTTATAACAGCTGCTTTAGCAGACTTGGATTGTTTATAGAGTAGTTTATGATTACAGTCTGTCATCTACAAAGAAATTACTTAATAAAGAACAAATAACTATTACTTTACTCTGTCTCCAGGACCTAGACCTTTAATTTGAACAGCATCATTGATAGTATCTGTTCTGTTGGTTCCTGTGCGTTTGAGATATATGCTTGCAATATCTCTTTTTCTCTCTTCCAAGCACTATGTATGTACAAGGCTTTCTGTGGCAATTTTAGTACTTTCAAACTCAGACAAAAAGGGTATCAGATGTATATCCTTACACACCATTCTACTTATCCTTGGAGATTCAACCAGTATCTCTTAATTTAGCACTCAATTCCTTCATCAACAAAACCATCATAACATTATCTTATAGTGTAAAATTCTAATCTTACACTATAAGTATATATGTAGAAAATAATTTAAGACATAAAATGTTGTATAAATGGTAATGTTTCTGTATACTTTTGCTTGGCATTTACTGATGGTCACATTCAGTATGCCCACAAAGTGTTGATGTGGTTCTCAATGCATGGCATTTAAGCTATTTAAACTGGGTGTGCTTTGTCTATGTAAGAGAGAGGAAATATTGTTATTGGTTTGGTATAATCTGTAGCATCTAACGAAAGCACAGCAAAGGCATCTAAGTCATATCTGCTCCTTGGATTTATATGTCTTCTCTAGAAGTTAGAACATGATGTTAGCCCAACTGTATATTTTCCAATATATCAGAATTTTGCCTCAAGTTAAATTTCAGTTTATTTATATATCATTCAAAATTTACTATTAACCACAACTGTGTTTCTGTAGCAGAGTAGAGTTGGTGGCTCTTTTCCCACTTTCTAACAATTATTATGATCTTATTACAACCTCTTAAAAGCATAGTGAAGCAGTTATGTCTTAAACTTATATAGGCAACTCTTCCATGGAGGTCAAAGATTTGACTTTCAGAGGAAGGGGGAAAGGTGCTCTGCAAAGAGACAGGCTTGAGATAAGCTTATGATTTACTAAATGTGTGACATTGGTAAATTACCCTCTTGAGTCATAGTTTCTTCTCCTGTAATTATGAGAGTAATAGTGCCTAGCTAATATAATAATTATACAAATTAAGTGAATTAATGAATGTGAATTTTTTAAGCTCAATTTCTGGCACAAAGTCAACCTTGAGAAAGGGAATCTGATAGGCAATCAAGCTCCTGTTAGAGATGTAAAATGAATGTTTCTTGATGCATTTTGGACAGGTGCCAATCCAGACCCTCTCTTCTGTCCCCACGTCTTGCAGTTCTCTATTTTGACCTCATTTATTTTATACTGAAGAATATTTTCTCCCAATGCTACAGGTTGCACATAATCTCAGAGTGATTGTGTTGTCTTCAGGACTCAGCAGCCTATATACCTCTGTAAATTCCCATTGCATTCCAATGGCATTGATGAAGAGTGTTAATACAGGAATTAGGAATGGATTAGTCAGTGTTTGTAGCGTTCAGAATCTGTGGCTACTCCTGATTCTTGAGGCAACTTGCATGTTTTGAGACTGGTCAAACACAGCTGCTTTCATTAGGATTCTCCATTAGTGTCTAGCTTTATTCATTGAAATTATAGGTATATACATAATAATGTTTTATGCATAGTTGAAAACTGTTAAATAAAATTTATAAAACACCTGATTGGTGTTCTCTGGACAGGCAACCTTTATATTTTCCCTAAGTAAGGTCAAATATTAATGCAAAAATAAAGGGACTGGTCCAGATATTTTTTTCAGATATTAAAAACATTGTTTCTCAGGAGCCTTCTACTGTTATCATTTAAATTTCACCCTTTTTTATTTGAAACTGGTTGATTGGTATATTTTTCTCTGAAGACAGGAAAGTTTACCCTCTTTTCTATAGCATGTGTTTCATTAGTGTTATACAGAAGACTAGAATACAGTTAATGTTTTTCATTCTTAAGTCACTAAATTATGGTGGTTTTTTTTTTTTAGATAGTTGCAAGTTAGTGATAGTGGTGGCAATCTGGAGCTGGAATAGGGAAACTACCAACTGAACCTCAAGCCCAGACCTTCATTTCCTTTTAAAAACATCATTTGTTCTATTCTGCTAATGAATCTTCTATGATATCATTGCAAATGAAGGTACAGCTAAGACTCCATGAGGATCTATAATACCTGACATTTATTAGTGTCCCTGTCAATGTCCACTGCATACCTGAAGTCTTATCCAGCCCCTGTTGCCGAGAGGAACATTTACAGGTAGTAGAGAATGTGTTGTCAGTGAGTTTGAGGAGTTGACTAAAGTGACTTAGTTAAATTGGTGTTAGGTAAAAGGTCACAGAGTGAACTTGCAGTGTAGAAATAAGCAAGGATTGTGAACGGAGGAAAAAAAACCAGTCATATTCACTAAGAAAAAGTTACAGAGTAATGATGGGTTGAAGAGAAAATTAATTTACTGTGAATCTAAGGAAATGTTCACAGCTCCCGTTGATTCATTGACAGATAAAAAGCACAGTGCTTGGGACAGTGCACTGGAGTAATATATACCCATTACTCCACAATAAGCAGTTTGGCTATCAGGGGGCCATATACATGTTCTTCATTGAGGATACAAAAAGAAAAACTAAGTTGCTTTTTGAGGTAGCACCGATGGAACTAGAATTCTAAAGACTCACAATTGTACCTGACCAAGATATTAGCCATTATGTATATATTGTCCAAAAAATGTAATTGCATCTCCAGAAAACATGAAAAAAGATCCCTTTGGAAATATCTTTATTATTCAAGTTGTATCTCAGTGAAGAAAGGAGACAGCTCTTAGCAAAAGCACATGAAGATATGATTATTAAACTCTGCCAAATTACTGAGATTACAAGCATCCACCTGCCTGTGCCTCCCTGGGGCTGGGATTAAAGGTGTACACCATCACACTTAGCATATTGTTTACTTTCAAAATAAAAATGTGGCTTCTAGTGATCAAATTAATGTTTTCATGCTTGCAAAACAAGAACTTTGTGAACTCCATATTTCTTCAGTAGACAAAGGTCAATGTACAACAAATGCTTTTTTTCTCGTGTTTGTTGTGATCCCTTTTAGTTTCCATGGTGATGTATGCTGGTGCTGATGTGGGTTGTGCTTTCTCTTGGGTCACTTGATGATCTCTGTTGTTTTATGAGTATATCTGACCCCTGCTTTCTAAATTTACAGGATTATAGTACACGATGCAGTGGATTGGCAGCCCCATGACAAAATTGTCCTCAGCTCTTCCTCTTATGAGCCTCATGAGGCAGAGGTCCTCACTGTGAAGGAAGTCAAGGGTCATCACATCAGGATATATGAGCGTCTAAAACACAGGCACATTGGTATGGCTTTGATTCAGTGCACGCTTCATGGATGCACCATAAGCAGCCTGCTTGGTAGCCTGCCCAGGAACATTGTACTTGATTGACATTAGGAGTCGAAGGAGGCCACCTGACTGCTGTCCAGCACTTGTCTTAGAAACCCTTCTCGAATTGTCTTCTTTTTCCCTCCACTCTGCTCCCTTCCTTTGCCCCCACTTCCATCCCTCTCTTCCTCCTTCTCTTCTTCCTTTCCTTCCTTTTTCCCTTTTCCTTCCTTCCTTCTATCCATCCATCCTTCCTCCTTCCTCCCTCCCTCCCTCCCTCCCTCCCTCCCTCCCTCCCTCCCTCTGTACCTCCCTTCCTCTCTTCCTTCCTCCCTCTCTTCATTCCTTTTTCTTTTAACTCCCCCCTTCCCTCCCTTTTTCCCTCTCATCCTTCCTTTTTCCTTTCTTTCTTTCTTTCTTTCTTTCTTTCTTTCTTTCTTTCTTTCTTTCTTTCTTTCTTTCTTTCTGTCTGTCTGTCTGTCTGTCTGTCTTTCTTCCTTCTTTCCTTTTTCTCTTTTTTTCTTCCTTCTGCCTTTTATTGTTTGCTTGAGACAGGGTCTGACTAAGTACTCCAAGCTTGCAACTCAAATTAATTCTCCTATCTTAGATTTCCAGTGCTGAGAGTATAGGCATAGATGCCCTTTGCCTTTATGCCTGGCTTACTTGTATTTTATTTATTTATTGGGACAGGATCTCATTATATAGTTCCAACTGTCATAGAACTTGCTATGTATACCAGGCTGGCCTCAAGCTGAAGAGATTCACCTGTGTCTGCCACCCTGGTGCTGGGATTAAAGGTGTGTGCCATCACACTTAGCATTTTGTTAACTATAAAATAATATTTAGATATTTTGTGAGACAGACTATCGTTCATGTTGGCTAGTCTAGGAAGAGAGTTAAAAATCTTTGAAAAACCAGGAGATTGTTTGTGACTAAGAACAAAACCTTTTGACAGTAATCATCTAGTTTATTTCATAGCACATTGAATCCTATAGTACCTTGAAATACAATGAATAGTGTAAATAATAACTTCACTTAATGTAGAAATGTATTCTTCTTCACACAAAATATAGTTTACATGTATGTTGTCTACTAAGATGACCAAGAAAAACACAAAAGAAACAAGAGCTCAGATAAATTTTTTAAAGACAGATACTGATGAGGCTCGAGAGATGGCTCAGAGATTAAAAGCACTGGCTGCTCTTTCTGAAGTCCTGATTTCGATTCCCAGAAACCACATGTTGGCTCACAACCATCTATAATATGATCTGATGCCTTCTTTCTGATGTGCAGGTATGCATGCAGATAGAGCACTCATATACATAAAATAAGTTTATTAATTAAGGAAAGTCAGGTAGTTAGTAATATATAGCAATAACCCACTATGGAAAACCACCCTCCTGAATCATGTAAGAAATAATTTTAGCTCAGGAGCTAAAACTAATGAAATATGCAAAATAGATGGGCCAGAGAATTGATTTTTTTTAATCTGATATGTGAGAGGGGAGCGTAAATGTTTACCAAGACTGTCTAAAGTTATTTCTAAGTTATAGATTCAGGACTAATGCCTCCTCTTCCTCTCTCTATTATTGTTGAGATGAGGTTTTTCTGTTGAATTTCTAGGATCCATTCATTCTCCTGCTGCATCCTCTAATTAGCAGACTATAGGCATCAATCACCATGTCCAGCTTGATTTTTCAGTTTAAAAGGCATAGCATAGAAAAGAGTAATCTTTAGTAACCCTATCCAATTAAAATCATCCTGAAGTATCGCCGAAAAAGGGATACAAGGTTCCTTCTTCCCCCTGGTCCAGGTAGACAGAAGAAGTCTTATCAGGAAAGCGGGGGTTCTTGTGCTTAGCCTCACCTTTTCTGTTTCCTTCTCTCTCTAACATTGCTGTTTATGCTCTACCACTGCCAATTCTGGGATTCTTTACTCCCATGATGGAGGTATATAGACAATGTACAGCCAAATGTCACAGCCAGACACTGATGCATGGAAAGAAGGAGATTGGGACCCTACTAACTGGACAAATCTCTGAACCATTGGCCCATCCTGGTACCCAGAGTTATTGAAAAGAAATGAATTATTGTTCACACATTCTCTTTGATCCCAAAGAGAAACAAGTGAACAGGTTTTTCATTTCTTGGCTGACATCTGTGGAGTGTGCCTGGAGGAAAAGCTGGCTTTCATCTTGGGAGGACTTCTATCAGGAAGGGAAATGTCACTTGTGAGGTACACTGGGGTCCCCAGATGACAATTTCTGAGACAGACAGTTAAAGGTTGTTTCCCCTGACTCCTGTTTCTCTAGGAAGTGCCCACATCCTGGAGGATGGTCAACAGATTCGTTTGGCTGCTGATGTTGGGCTGTTGACCAGAAACATTAGAATTCAGCCTGACTCATCCTGTAGAGGGAGACTCGTTGTGGGGTCCTTCAGGAAGTCTAGCAGAGAAGACTTTTCTGGTAAGTGAGAAATGAAACCTACAGTTACTTACCATTCAGCTACTAAGTGATTCTGGACCACTTATCTAGGACACCCAGAAATTTCAGCTGTGACTGTTTTTACTTATAATGCAAAATGATCAAATTAGGTGGCTCCTTTGTGCTCCAGGAAGCTATGAATTTTCAGTCCTAATCTTTGCTAAGTTATTGCGTGAAGTTAAATAATATACTAGATATCAATGCGTATGCACATTTTACCTCAAAGAAAACACCTTCAGCAGATACGAGTTCTCCTCTGCTTTGAAATGACAGATGATTTAATAGCCATTTAAATTTTATCATCCTCCTGATTTTCTCTTACTTTTTACCCAGTAGCATGCAGTATCTAATCATAGACAGGAGCTCATGTTACAAATTGGTAGCTGAAATTTAAATACAAATTATTTCCATATTTTAGAGGGCTTTAAAGATCAGTTCAATCTTTTAAGAAAGATCAATGCAATCTTTTTCTTTGAAATGTATGCTTCAGCTCTTTTGGAATCTTGTGAAATTGTCTGATGACCTTATTTTTTAAACTTACTCTCTGAAGATAGTCTTACAAAGCTCTTCATGATCAAATAGTTTAGGAAATGTTATAAGGATAGCTCCATCTTTGAAAGTTGCTGTATAGCCATCTGTAAGGAACTGAGTTTATTTATACAATTATCTCCCTTGATTCTTAGAAATTGCCCTTAATACATTTTGAAGCATATGTCAACTGCTGATTAATTCTCTTTTACTGAAAATGCCATGTTTTCTTCTACTATTTCTTGAATAAATAAATATTGGCCATTAGAAAACATTTGGATATAGTTGAGAAAGTGTCTTTATGGTATAGTAAGTAGGTAATTGGCTATATGCCCAAAAGTGGTATAGCTGGTTATTGGGGTAAAATTATTCCCAACTTTCTGAGAAACCACCAAATCGATTTCTGAAGTGGTTGTACAAGTTTGCACTTCCGCTAGCAATGGAGAAGTGTTCCCTTTGCTCTAAATCCTCACCAGCATGTGCTGCTACTTGAGTTTTTGATCTTAGTCATCCTGACCCGTGTAAAATGGAATCTCAGAGTGCATTTCCCTGATGACTAAGGGCATTGAACATTTCTCTAAGTGCTTCTTGGCCATAAGAGAGAGTACTCTGTTGAGAATTCTCTGTTTAGCTCAGTACCCCATTTTTACATTGGATTATTTGGTTTGTTGATGTGTAATTTCTTGAGTTCTTTATATAGTTTGAATATTAGTCTCTGTTGGATGTAGGGTTGGTGAAGATCTTTTCCCATTCTGTATGATGCTGTTTTGTCCTGTTGATGCCATCCTTAGCATTGCAAAAGTTTTTCAGTTTCATGATGTCACATTTATTAACTATTGATCTTAGGGCCTGAGCAATTGGTGTCTGTTCAGGAATTTGTCTCATGTGCCAATCTGTTTAAGGCAGTTTCCAACTTTATTCTATTAAATGTACATGGAGACCAAACTGCATAATTGTTACATATGTGCAGAGGACCTAGGTCCTTCTTATGCATGCTGACAAGACCACCACATTCATGAACTCACAAAAGCTGTGGTTACCTGTATAAGACCTATACATGATCAAGCTAGTCAACAGTCCAGTGTGAGCCTCTTCTCCCTAGCTGAGCAGCCATCAACGAATGATGGCTTCTTGGAAAGAGAGAGCCCCTTTTGTTTAATGGTGTATCTGGTAGGTTAACTGCATTTCAGTGTACAGCCCCACACTTACACTATGTGAGTAACTCTTATTAGACTGATTGGGCTAAACATACATTGTGTGTATTTATGAAATTCTCAAGGAATTAATGAAATAATACCTATATTTTTCTTAAGGAAAAGAAAGTCACTGTGTACTTGAACACAATGAAGACTCAGAGATCTGGCAAAGGTGCCCTAACCACTACCTAATATGATCAGTATGGGGTGTTTTCTTGGTCTCATTTGTTCACTAATTTGGAATTTTCAGATATTAAATCAGTAGTTCAGAATTTCTAGTGAATAGAAAAAAAAACTCTTTTCATAAGTTCTATCTTTATATGTAGTTACTAGAGGTGAAATTTCCCCCACCCTTGAGTAGAGAATTGTTGATATCTGGTGACATTTTTACTTCTTATAAGTTGAGGAAGTTTCTGGTATTCAGTGAGTAGTAGCCAAATGTACAGTACAACAACATCCAAGAAAGGAATGTCTGGCTTAAAATACCATGATGATGAGGTCAATGTCATTGACAGGGACAAAAGCTGGACTCTGGTCTTATAGAAATGAATGTAAAGTTGGGACATTGAGACCTAGCTAATGAAAACTAGGTCAAGCAGGACAATGGTCATGGAGTAGGACAAAAGGCCAAATCTTACAGTTGAGGACAAAGCATGAACCAGCATCAAGCCTGACCAAATCATAAGACTTTGTAGTTGCTAACCTATGTCTTTTAAAACAACTTCCCAGAAAAAGAAAGAGAAACCACAGTAAATGCTTCTGTGGGCTGGAGCTCTTCTGGTTTTCCACGGTGAAATTTTTTTCCTTTAATGATCCCTTTCTGTCCAGGATACAATGCATGCTCTCATGCTACATTAAGAACCCTTTCTCTTTAAATAAATCCATGCCATTACAGAAAAGAACATGGAAATATTGCCATAATCAGTGGACTGGGGAGTTTGCTGTGTGCCTGTATCTCTGAACATGAGCTGATCAAGAATGACAATATAAAACATTACAAGGTGAACCCGGGAAGGACCACAAGGCCTCAACCCTACACAAAGAACTAGAGGCTATTAGGAAATGCTGAAACCCAGAGAAAGAGTCTTTCCCAGGGAAGAGCACACCAATTGCTTCTCCAATACCAAATGCTCAGCCCTGAAAATTTACATACAAGAAACAATATCCAGACTGAGCAGATTATATTTAAAAAAAAAAAAAGATGGCATGGGAATTTGAAAAAAAGAAGGGAAGGGTATCTGGGAGGGTCTAGAAGGAGGAAAGAGAAGGGGAAATTATGTAACATTTTAGAATATAAAGATAAAAGAAATATCATGGATGTTGATGAATGTTGCAGGGATGAAAATCGGATAAGGACAGTCTCTCCTGGTAATTAGGGACTGCAAATTTTGGTTTTGTTTTGTTTTCCTGACAATATCTAGCTAGAAAGTCCTATGATTAAAATTTCAAAAGGAAAAGGTGGAAAGTACTTAACTACCAAATTTGAATCTGAATTCTTCATTTAAATATTCAAGATACTTTAAGTATTTGCTTACTATTTATTGATTTTCATTTGTTGTTTCAATGTGCATTCAGGTGAAATGAAACTGTGAATTGCAATTACATAGATATGAGATCTTGAAATATTGCTCAAGGATATGTTAATAAGAGGCTAAAACCACCAGCTAGAACAGGAAAAAAACTGTTTATATGTGAACTTACATTTCCATTTGGAAATGTTCCTGTCAAAGTTCTATGTATGGGACAGGTATAACAACCTTTCAGCAGTGTGCTATTGGCAAAGAAAACCAAGAGACCCATACTATTTTAATGTTTGTGGCTAAAATCCCTTCCTTGCGGGAGATATAAAGAACAACTATCTGTCTCCTCCTATTGTTCCCAAGGCAACAAATGTGTGGTTACACCAAAGCTTGCTCTAGTGAACTTGTGAATTTGTTAGGTTTACTTACAGAAATTGGGTAAAGTATATGGGCAGGAATATAGGTGACCTTAAAGTAACCCCACTGGAAGGTCATTCCCAAGAGGAATGATGGCTTTTCCATGTCTGTGTAGATAGAATACCTTCTGTTACCCCACCCCCACTAATATCTTCTAGCCCTTTCCAAAAGCTATATGCAATTAGACAGAACTGCAGACAACTTGTTAGGAGTGGCGACTGTATGGGGCTCAACCAACTCCATTTTTGAAGAAACTCCATTTTGTGTAAGACCAGGGCCTAAACTTCAATTCCCAGAAGAAAATCGGAGTCCTCCTGAGCAACCATTCTATGGCAACCCACCCCAATTAGCAACAGCCAGTCGGGCTACAATATCAGGGTAATGGTACATACAGATAACGTAAGACATCCTACAGAGAATAGATAACTTAGCCATCCTGTTTGTCAGGTGGTTTTGTTCTTGTGTTTGGTTCCTGCTGATTACACCAGAAATGCAGTTTTGGGTTTTTTTTTGTTTGTTTGTTTTATTTTTTTCTTCTTCTTCTTCTTCTTCTTCTTCTTATTATTATTATTATTATTATTTTCTATATTCTTTATTTACATTCCAAATGATTTCCCCTTTCCTGGTTCCCCCCTCCCGGAAAGTCCCATAAGCCCTCTTCCCTCTCCATGTTCCCCATTTGCCTAAGAATTTCATGAATTCATTGTTTTTAATTGCTGAGTAATATTCCCTTGTGTAAATATACATGGGAAATATCTCTGATAAAATTGAAGAAATATATAGGAAAAACACGTTAAATTGACTATTTCATGGAAAAATTATACAGATAAAATGGTAGGCATAAAAATATTCCTAAATTGATTGAAAGTGGAATTATAAACATTTTCTGATAAAATTGAAAATCTACAAGGAAAATATTTCTGACAAAACTCAAGAAATATATAGAAAAACATGTTAAAACTCACTATTTCATGAAAAATTATACAGATAAGATGGTATGCATAAAAATATTCCTAAGTTGATTGAAAGTAGAAGTAAAAACATTTTCTGATAAAATTGAAGATTTACATGGAAAATATCGCTGATAAAATTGAAGAAATTTATACAGATAAATTGGTAGGAATTAAAATATTCCTAAATTGATTGAAAGTAAAATTATAAACATTTTCTGATAAAATTGAAAATTTACATGGAAAATATTTCTGATAAAATTGAAAAAAATATATGGAAAACATTAAAATTGAAGATTATCATGGAAAATTATACAGATAAAATGGTAGGCATAAAAATATTCCTAAGTTGGTTGAAAGTGAAATTATAAACATATCTGATAAAATTGAAGATTTACATGGAAAATATCTCTGATAAAATTGAAGAAATATATAAAAAATGCATTAAGACTGAGTATTTCATGGAAAAATTATACAGATAAATTGGTAGGCATAAAAATATTCCTAAGTTTTTTGAAAGTGGAATTATAAACACTTTCTGATAAAATTGAAGATCTACAAGGAAAATATTCCTGAAAAAAATTCAAGAAATATATAGAAAAACATGTTAAAACTGACTATTACATGGAAAATTATACAGATAAAATGGAAGGTATAAAAATGTTCCTAAATTGATTGAAAGTAAAATTATAGACATTGTCAGATAAAACTGAAGATCCACATGGAAAATACTTCTGACAAAATTGAATAAAATACAGAAAAACTTTAAAATTGAAGATTATCATGGACAATTATACCGACAAAATGGTAAGCACAAAAACATTCCTAAATTGATTGAAAGTGGAACTACAAACACCCCCCTCAATGAAACTGAAAAGCTATATGAAAAACACCTCCACAAAATCGAAGAAATACACAGAAAAAAATGTTAAAATTAAAGATTATCATGGAAAATAATACAGTCAAAATGATAGACGCAAAAAGCATTACTGAATTGAAAGAGGAGTCACAAACATTTTCTGATAAAATTGAAGATCCACATGAAAAACATCTCTGTTAGACTGTGTATTTTGTTGGGGAATTGAGTCTATTGACGTTATAAGATATTAAGGAATAGTGATTGTTGCTTCTGGTTATTTTTGATGTTCTTATTATGTTTGTGTGGTTACTTTCTTTTGGGTTTGTTGGAAAAAGACTACTTTCTTGCTTCTTTTAGGATGTAGTTTCCCTCCTCATGTTGCTGTTTTCTATCTATTATCCTTTGTAGGGCTGGATTTATGGAAAGATATTGTTTAAATTTGGTTTTATCATGGAATATCTTGTTTTCTCCATCTATGGTAATTGAGAGTTTTGCTGGGTATAGCAGTTTGGACTGGCATTTTTGTTCTCTTAGGGTCTGTATGAGATCTGCCCAGAATCTTCTGGCTTTCATCGTCTCAGGTGAGAAGTCTGGTGTAATTCTGATAGGCCTCCCTTTATAGGTTACTTGCCCTTTTTCTCTTACTGCTTTTAATATTCTTTCTTTGTTTAGTGCATTTGGTGTTTTGATTATTATGTGCCAGGAGGACTTTCTGGTCTGGTCCAGTCTGGTTGGAGTTCTGTAGGTTTCTTGTATGTTCATGGACATCCCTTTCTTTAGGTTAGGGAAGTTTTCTTCTATAATTTTGTTGAAGATATTTACTGGCACTTTAAGTTGGAAATCATTGCTCTCTTCTATACCTATAATCCTTAGGTTTGGTCTTCTCATTGTGTCCTGGATTCCTGGATGTTTTGGGTTACACATTTTTTTGCATTTTGCATTTTCTTTGACTGTTGAGTCAATGTTTTCTATGGTATCTTCAGCCCCTGAGATTCTTTCTTCTATCTCTAGTATTCTGTTGTTGATGCTTGCATCTATGACTCCTGAATTCTTTCTAAGATTTTCTATTTCCAGAGATGTCTCACTTTGTGATTTCTTTATTGTTTCTACTTCCTTTTTTTAGATCCTGGATGGTTTTGTTCAGTTCCTTCACTTGTTTGTTTGTGTTCTCCTGTAATTCTTTCAGAGATTTTTGTGTTTCCTCGTTAAGGGCCTCTACCTGTTCACCCTTGCTCCCCTGTATTTCTTCCAGGGATTTTTGTGTTTCCTCTTTAAGGGCCTTTACCATTTGACCCATGTTCTCCTGTATTTCTTTAAGGGAGTTATTTATGTCCTTCTTGATGTCCTCTAACAGCATAGTGAGAAGAGACTTTAAATCCAACTCTTGCTTTTCCAGTGTGTTGGGGTATCCGGGACTTGCTGTGGTGGGATAACTGGGCTCTGATGTTGCCAAATATCCTTGGTTTCTATTGGTAGGGTTCTTGTACTTGCCTTTTGCCATCTGGTTTTCTCTGGTGGTAGTTGGTCTTGTTGTCTCTGGATGGAGCTTGCTCCTCCTATGGGCCTGTAAACCTGTGTTTGTACTCCTGGGAGACCAACTCTCTTCTGGCAGGGTCTGTGCACAGAAGGCTGTGGAGTTGTCTGGTTCCCTGCTGCAGATGGCAGCCAGAAGGGAAGACTCCTGTCCCAGCTGCTCCACTGATCTTATGCCCTGTGCGCTCCTAGCTGTACCCCTCCAGAGAAAAGGTGGTGAAGATCTCACCTCCGCACTCTGAAGTGAAATCGCTGCTGGGAGATCATTCTCTTCTGGTGGGTTTAGCACAGAAGGCTATGGAGCTGCCTGGTTCCTTGCTGCAAATGGCGGCTGGAAGGGAAGACTCCTGTCCCAGCTCAGAAATGCAGTTTTTAAAATATTAATTTGCTGACCCATATAGAAATCCCTCAAGCTTGCTGTAACTATAATAAATACTTTGCATACCTAGACTCAGTCAGGACTCTCACTCTGACACACTGCAATGGGGACAATGAAAGACTTTGTTCATGATCTCATAAAAAAGACCCTTATTACATTTACATCAGAATTGCCCCCTCAGAGGTCTTTGTGGCACCTGCAACTTGTGCATAACAGTTGGATATTCAGGTAAGGGTTCTATACTCCCCCTCCCCCAACCCCAATTCCCTCTTTTTATGAAGGAAAGTAAATAGTCAGCAGACCTACCTGTGATATCTAGTCAGATAGCTGAATAGGACCAGCAGAACTCTTGAAGATGGTGTCAGTATTGCTCAGAGGTTAGTCCTATAACACAATGTTTACCACATCATTTCTATACCATCTACCAGAATCTTCTCAGTCATTGCCAACTGAGAGAGTTATTATTGAGATTATTTTATCTCATCGCGGGAGAGGCATGTAGTCTTTCACCTTCTCCTTCTCACAGGTTTCAACTTCTTCATAGCAACTAATTGCAAGGGTTTTGGTTTCCTATCTCTGAAAAGGCAGTGGAGAACTGGGGGTTCAGGCTGGCCTACCTTTGATCTTTAAGTAAAAGTGTTAAAATGCAGTGACACGGAAATATCACAGGTGTAGCTTCTTATGTTTATCAAAGAAGGAATGCCATGATTTACCTTGGCCATTGCCTCAAAACAGACACAAATAAATTCCAGCAACAACAATTAACAATAAAAGAATGAGGCAACCTGTTGTCAAGCTGTAATCTTCCTAGCAAAGGATACATGAACAATGACTGACAAACAGCTATTGCCTGGTTACCTGACCCTAAGGGTGTGAAGGTCTTCCCTCTACAGTGCTGAATAGCTCACCCACATTGTGTACTTGCCATGAAGTTCCTTGTGCTTAGTCATATGTCCTGGTTAAAATATTAATTTTTCAACCATTTTATGTCTCAGTTTCCTTGTCAGCAACATGGAGGTAATAATTTTACCTAACGCATAGAATCTTTGTGATAAGTAAGATTTTGTGTGTGTGTGTGTGTGTGTTACAGTAGAGCTTAGCACATGATCAGTATTATATGAGAATTAGATGCTTCATTTTTTTACTTTATTATTAATTAATAACCTATACTCATACAGTGCAGTACATATTTTTATCAGATGTGTATATACTGATTATTAATACTCAAATTTAAAACCAATGTGTAGACTGAATTCTGTATTGCTGTTACTCTTTTTAATGCAGCACAGCTAAGCATGTGGTATCCACTTATAAACCTAGCACTTGGGAGCAATAAACTGGCATGGTTGCTCAAGCCTATGAGCTGAGGTACTCAGGAAGCTAAGGCATGGGTTGTAGGCCTGACTTGGCAATTTACTGAAACTCTACCTCAAAAAATAATTAAATAAATAAAAAGGCTAGGCTAGAGGTGTAGTGAGTGATTGAATTCTGGCCTGGTAGTGGGTTTAGGGCTGAAGGTACAGCAAAATAATCCATGATAAGAGGACAACATTCAAAAAAGTTGAAAGTCTTCTGGGAGATTACATAGTTATTAATTTTTATCAACAATGTAGGAGATCTCATTTTTACAAAAATCCTTTGGGAAATAGCGTCACTAAGATTAAAATCTAGAAAAGGTTTCATGGGGGTTTTTCTTTATGTTTTGCCTGAAAAATGATCCTAAGGTGTCAACTATGCTAGGCCAGTCCTGTGCCACTTAGTGGCATACCACATGTCCCAAGTCTTTGCTTTCAGATTGTATTTAGGTTGGTGAGTTGCCCAGGCTAGCCTTGACTTCACTGTGTAGCAGAGGGAGGCTTTGAACATCCCACCCTTCTGCCTCAGCCTCCTGTGTTGCCTGGTTACAGCCTTGTGCCTTCGATCAAGTTTCATAAACAATATTAAATGTGTCTTATGTTTCTTTGTTTTCTTTTTCTTTCTTTCTTTTTTTTTTTTAAGCATGTCTTCGTCAAGAAACTCATATTTCTGGACATTAATTGGGCTGTAATAAGCTTTGTACCTTTACTCTTCTTGAAAATGCTAGAAGTGATTTTTAGAGTTGCCTATTAGGTTCCTTCATTCACCCCCTCCCTAGGTGATTACAGCTCACTTGAACAGGATCCTTGAGGCAGACAGGGAGACATGCCTTTGAGGAAACTAGGCGACAATCTACATATCCTTTATGCTTAACCAGGCCCTTTCATTCAGTCTCCTTACAAATGCAAAAAATTTGTGAACCAGTTGCATCCCTGCCCAAGGTCATCCCCTACCTTATTTCTTTTCTCACTTTTGATATATATATCAGAGCCCAGATAGCACATTAGTGTTTGTTTACAAGAGTGTCATATTTCCAGTGATCCATTTTTTGTTAGTGAATTTTTTTATTTCTGTATAGTCAATTATATTTTCTCCCTGTTTCAAATATGCCTATTTCTATATTTCTTAGAAAGACAACTTAATAATAGCAGCCCTCTCCAGCCCCAAATCCCAGGGAACTGGGTCGACGACTCTTCCTAACTTCTTCAAGCTGAAAGTTCTAGTATGATTACATTCCATTTAAATATATGTATATTCTGATGCCCCAAAGCAGAGGCCTTTGGTATTTTGTGGGAAATATGAAAGAACCTGACCTGAATATGTCCATTTTCCTTTGTAGGCGTTCTTCAACTTCTCAATGTAGAAATTCAGAACATGGGGTCACCATTGCATTCATCTGTTGAATTCACCGGGGTGTCATCTGGATCCTGGGTAATATCTTCTACTGTACATCAAAGCTGCGGTGTGGGCATCCATGCCTCTTCTAGTAGTGGAGTGATTTTAAACGGCAACATAGTGTTTGGCACACATGGCCATGGCATCGATGTGGAGGGTCAGAACTATTCTCTCACCAACAACCTTGTCATTCTGACAATGCAGCCAGCCAACTCATTTCCTTGGGTGGCAGGAATCAAAGTGAACTATGCAGAGGAGATCATTCTCCATGGCAATGTGGTGGCAGGATCTGAGAGACTTGGCTTTCACGTCGGTGGCCATGGGTGCACCTCTGAAGTGCTTTGGTCTGACAATGTGGTTCACTCAAGCCTCCACGGCCTTCACCTCTACAAAATACGTGAACCCAACAACTGTACTGGTGTCTCTGGATTTCTGGCGTTTAAGAACTTTGACTATGGTGCCATGGTTCAGATGGAGAATAGTGTGGACATACAGAATATCACTCTGGTAGACAATACTGTTGGTCTTTTGGCTATCACATATGTATCTTCTGCTCCTCTGAGCTCTGTCAACGCTGTACAGATTACGCTCAGGAATTCAGTCATTGTGGCCACTAGCTCCTCTTTTGACTGCATCCATGACAGAAAGGCTCCTCAGTCAGCCAACTGGACGTCAACAGATAGAGCACCTTCCAATCCCAGAGGAGGCCGAATTGGTATTCTGTGGCCTGTTTCTGCCTCAGAACCAAATGCATGGCCCCAGGAGCCATGGCACAAAGTAAGGAGCGATCATTCAGTTCCAGGAATTATGAAGCTTCAAGGTAGGATTCTTGACTCTGCCCTAGAAATGTGGCTCCACCCACCCAAGCACATAAAGTTTAGTAGTGTTCTGAAACCATACAGCAAGAAGGTCCAATCTGGCTTAATGCTTGCTTGTCTAGCTGGTATCATACTATTGATGAGTCACAACTGTGTATTAAAGACAGTGTGTGATTCCTTACAGAAGTTACTGTTTTCTGCTTGCTAGACTCTCTTCATTGTAACTGTTTAACTCAGTAATTACTTGTGGATAGCAATTGCTCTTCCTGCTATCCACTACAGTAACTGAGATCCAGACATTGTATCACAACTGCAAATTGCTTTGTAGTTGGGTACTATAAGGATTGCTAAGTTTAAAGTCAGCATTTGACCATAAGGGGAAGTTTATCTTTTACCAAATCATTTTGACAATTTTGTACTTATTTCATCCCTATTTAGTCTATCTCACAGTTGGTTTGAGTGTTACATAAAATGGATAGATTTTCATCAAAATTTTAATTATTTTTTCTAAAGACTATAGTGTATCTTTAAGAGTTTTTAAAAATTATTTTACATGTGTGAGTGTTTGTCAGTATATATGTCTGTGAACCACATACATGAAGTATCCATAGAGGCTAGAATAGGGAATTAGATCCCCAGAACTGGTATTACAGATTATTATAAGCTTCCATGTAGTCTGAGTTCCCCAGAATAACAGTCAGTGTTCTAACAACTAAACTAGCTTTCCACTTGGAATTGCTGTCTTTCTTTTTTCAAAATGTTCATGTTTGGTAGAAACATTTTGTAAATAAAATTCCTGTAAACTCACCTGGGTTTTCTTGGATAGTTCAAATTAGCTCCTAGAATATATATTGTGAAAAGAATATTTAGTTCTATAATCTCTGTGGTAGGTGGTTCACATGATACAATCTTGTGATATATTGCTTAAAATTTCAGATGTCACCTTTTCTAGTTTTGTGAAGAGTTGCTATAGCGACGACCTGGATGTCTGCATCCTGCCTAATGAGTATAGCGCTGGAGTCATGTATCCAATAACAGCAGAGAGGACCAGGATGCTGAGGATAAAGGATAAAAGCAAGTTCTACTTTCCTCCATTACAGCCCAGGTACCATTTTCAGTACTGATGATACAGTATATTTCTGAAGCAGTTTTCAACTGTTTAAATCCTCAAACACATGAAAATTATAACACCACTACACAAATTGAAATAAATCCCTGTAGGAAAGGCTGGTGTCTTGATTTAGTGGTCCCAACATTTTATCCCTCCCATATTCTGGCCCTTTCATATATGACTTTAAGAATTTATACACAGACAGGCGCTAGTTACTGGTTCCTTCCCTTTGGAGTCTTTTTTAAAGAAGGGTCAGATGTGATTTGAAGACAATTTTATTGTTATTTTCTATTGTTTCTTCTCCTTAGAAATAGTTTAAAAATATATGGAATCAAATCAATATTTGACTTGCATTCTTTCCTCTATCATGGAGCATAATATACACAGCTTGAGGTAGGGGTTCAGGGAAGCTTTGAGTAGGATGAGAAGACAGGAGATTGTACCTATTGCTAGGAATTTCTAAGCTAAACAAAAAAGATTAGGCCAGGTGTAACTACTGCTCTTGGACACATGATCTGAAAATTTTATTCAATTATCTAAAAAATAAATATGGAATCTCTTGGCCTTAAAAAGACATGGAAAAGATGAAAAAATGTGTCATTGCTTTCTTACACTGCAAAAGCAGCTTTAGAGGGAAGGGGGAAAGTTTAAATAAACCATCCTATATGGAAAGTCTGTGTGTTTGACCTAACACTGCTTTTTCTTTAATACCCATCTCTGAGGCATTGTAGGTCCTTCAATACACGTAGGTACACTTTATGCTGTATTATTATTATTCATCCTTTTCCTGTCAAAACTTCCTTCTGTTTGTGTCTTACCTGTAGGCTGGAAGGTATAGCTCTTGGTCCACTTGTGCCAGTAACAAAACTCCATAAACCAGATGGTTTATAATGACCAAAGATTTATTTTTACAGTTTTGGAGTCTGGGAGTAAAAAAGTCTAATGAGGGGTCCTGTACAGCTCTTCCCTATGAGGTGAAGAGTATTAGCCCCATGTGGCAGAAGGCTCAGGAAGACAAGAGGAATCTGTGACCAGATCAGCACTGCCCGTGTGCTTTCTTTTTGCTGTCTGTCATGAGATGATGGTTATACCTTTTCCCTTTCTCCACAGGAAAGACTTAGTGGGAACCATATGCCCCGAATCGGACTGTGAATATCCACGAAAATACCTCTTCACGGATCTTGATGGGAGAACCCTGGGTCTGCCCCCACCAGTTTCTGTGTTTCCAAGGACAGAGGCAGAATGGACTGAATCCTTCTTCAACACAGGTGGGTTACATCTGACCATGTGTGTGAGAAAGGCAGCTGGCATGTGAAAAGGCTTGGGACCCTGTTGTTCCGTGAGAACAAAATATATATTAGACAGGAACCGACATCTAGGGCTGGAGCCCATCCTGATATGCTACCAAATCCCATGTATAGAAGTCACTGAGATTCTGGGACATTGCTACTGTGACCTCTGTGAATACCTGTGTCTATGTCATATGGACATATTATCACTGAGCAATGAGAATTATCCTCATACACTCCTTAGTCTTATGCAACATTAATGTCACATTGAAGTAACCCATGGAACTATGAGTCCATCTTTCTTTTCTTTTAGTACTTGAAAGCTCACTGTGGAAAGGGTAGTACAGGCAGCACTGTGAGATTCATCTCCCTGGTCTCAAAATGTCTCTTAAACTATGCTGTGTTATTATCCCTGAGTGTCCTTGGAGAAGCCATCTGTGACCCCTCATCTAACAAGCATATGAGCTAGTGCTGGCATTTGTGGGGTGCTTGCTTCCCATGTAAGAATCCCTGAGTTCAGTCCGTAGGCCAAGTGTGGATCACATAAACTGTGGGTGACGTTGCATATCAGTAATCCAAATCTTCAAGGTTATCCTCACAGTGTATTCAAGGCTTACTTGAGATAAATAAGACCTTGTCTCAAAAACAAACAGACAAACAAAGCAAAACAACATATTTATTTATTATTTTATAAAGTCTTTGCTCCTCTGTAAATGTATCTCTTATTCTCCTGTTGTAATTGTCATCTCATAGGCTAACTGCCTGTGTTTGCTACCCCAGGCCTAGTCTGTACAATCTAATCTAGGCCTAGTATGAAGACTTGCTACTGAGTAAGCTCAACCCCTTCCTAGTTCTTTCTGATCTCTGGATAGCTTATTCAGCTCAACTGTTCTGGCTCAAACTCCTTTCCAAGCTAACTGATTCAATCTGGCTTCTCTCAGCTTCTCCCACATTGCTCTGCTTGGCCTCAAATAACTTTGGCAATTTGTTCTAATCTTCTGGTTCCTTCCGATTCTCTGGCTCAGTCTATCTTCACCTGTGTCTAGCTTGTTCTCTTTCAGCAACCAGTGTCTCTATAAGTGTCCCAGTAAAACTGTCACCTTCTCTTGGAACTGCTGCCTCCAGTGGCTTCCCTTTCCTCTCTCTTCTCAATTAGACACCACTTTGAGATATGGGCACTTTTGTTTACAAACTAAACTATACCTTCATTGTTTTAGATTAAAGGTGTGAATTAAGGGTGTGTCTGCATTCCAGCTAGAGGGATTAAAGGTGTGTGCTAAGGCTGAGCCACATCATAACCAGAAACAGTTCTTTCCAGTAAAGAACACAATCTTGGGGCTCAAATATTCTGCAACACATCTGCTTTATTGTTCCTAGAGGTTCACCACAGGGGATTATACTATAAATATGACTACTTAGTTATTTATTTACCATTCAACTCTTAGAACACAAACTTAGTGAGGGCTAGTGGGTGTATTGTGCATACCTAGAAAGAATAGTAATGAGTTTGTCCCAAACTATTAAAGAACATCATGCTGTTGACTTAATGATATATATGTCATAAGGAAGCCTTCAATACAGATAATATCTTGTTTGTTTTTGTTTGTACTTTTTTGTAGAGATGGAATTTCAATTAGTACCTTGGAAGCTAACCTGGAATTTGTTGTGTAGTCTAAGATGGCCTTATTTTTGTGTGTTGTACTTACTTGCCTTAAGCTTCCAGTCTTCCTGTCTCAGCTTCCTGTGTGGTATAGGCAAACATCACCATGAAAACCTGGGTATATTTTTAATTGTTTACAATTTTTTTCCATCAGAGCTATTGTTGAAGTATAACTGTTGTGGATAGCCCTGGGCTTGTATTTTGATGCTAATTACATTCCTTAGTGGGGCTGCAGATGAGGAGTTGCCTCGTGAAACTTCTCCTCACCTTAACTTTTCAAATAAAGGTTTGAGCCAATGATTGGGCAGGAGGAAGGAGGAGGAGCTGAGAGTTTGGGGGAGGAGAAAAGGATCGTCGAGGGGGGGGAAGGGGGAGGAGCTACGGGGGAGGCTGCTGAGAGAAGCTGGTGGCCTGGAGAAACCGCAAGTAAGATGGGATAATATAGATGGGAATAGAGTTGTGTAGTGGGAGATCTGCCCAATCTAGACTTATAGCTTGTATTGTTACTGATTGAGTTGAGATTTCTTTTACCGGGTAATTGGGTTGGAAAAATATAGTAACATATAACATTTGACATTTGAAATTATTTCTCTAGATGATTGTTTAAATTATCATATTTTATATTTGAAAATATATTTTATACTCCTCTTATACTTTTCCATATGTTGAAGTCTTAGTGTTACAATTGAATGACAAGATACTGGATCTACAGGTTAGGTTTTAAAGTCATATGTGTATATATATATATATATATGCTGAGTACATAAAAATGCAGAGCCAATACTCACTTTGTTATATCATTTACATTTGTTGAATATAACCAGTAAATTCATTTTTTTCCACAGTGGAATGAAATCCATAATGTGAGTGTGTGTGTGTGTGTGTGTGTGTGTGTGTGTGTGTAGAAGAGAAAGGCGAGTATTGATAAATGACTAGCAAAGATAAAAAATAAGGATAGTTTTATCCTTAGTGTCACTTGTTACCTGGATAAGATCTAGAATCATCTGAAGACAGGCCTTTAAGAATGCCTTTGAAGGATTATCTTGATTACATGAATTGATGTGGGAGATACTTCTTACCAGAGGATGGGACCCTTCACTGGACATGACAGAATGGAATAAGGACACTGATCAGTTGAACAGGAGTGTGTGTTCATCTCACTCTATTTCTTGACTGATGATGTAAATGACCAGCTGCTTCAGATTCCTCCATCCTTGACTTCCATGACAGGATGGACTGTAGCTCAAACTGTGCTCTGAAGTCAACCGCTGTCCCTTAGTTTGCTTCTGTCAGCATGTGTTACCACAGCCACTGGTAAAGCAACTAAGGCAGATGTGCAGATCTATTTCCAGCTATCTCTAGACTTACTCAAATTATCCTACTGTAAGATTTTCTATTGTTTAAAAAATACTTATACCACTACCACAGACAGTTATATCATGGCAACATGTTAAAACTTTTATAGACTTGTGCATTGGCCAAACTTATATTTCTTTTTAATTAATAAGATGGGTGGTGGTCCACAGTGCTAGATACAAATTAAAATTTATCCTAATATAAAAGGAAAAAGCTTGAGAATAATGTCTTTGTTTGGGTTGACTTAGAAATACACCTGATATGAAGCTTACACTCAGGTTGTTTATACAGCAGCAGACTGCAAAAACAAACCAGTAGGGAAGTGAGATTAGAAAGAAATAATGACAGTAAAGATGGGCTGTCAAACTGCCACCACTGTGGAATTTGGAGCCCAACTCTAATCGGACTCTTGGAGACTATAAACCCAAATGACTGCAACTGTGCTGGAGGATCTAATGTAAATGTTATATTCCTGCTTACCCTTGGACTGAGAGATGATTCAGGGCAGGATCTCTCTGCAGCCTGTTGGCTTTCCCTGAACACAGGTTGTATGGGCTCTTGCATATGGTCAGAAAATATTTCTCAGATGGACGTCATAGGTCTTGTCAATAGTTCTCTGTTGTTGGAGAAGATGATTGCCAGCAGCAAATGTCATTATGAGCACTCTTGCCAGTAGTCACTCTGATGTCAATCAAATGCTTCATGTTTAAATTATAAGAACATCCTTTTGATGAGCTTTTAGGAGATTGCTAACCATGTGGTGTAATACATTATTCAGGTGTAAATATGTCCTTGCTACTGGTTGCTCTTCTGTTCTGTTTGCTTTGGCTCAGGTCATTGCCCAGTGTGAAACCCAATTCCATGGTATATAGCAAACAGTACATACCATTTGCTTTCCATGTCTGAAAGCAAGTCTTTGTAAATGGCTGAACATATCCACAGAGATGGATGAGAGGGACTGACTGAATCCTCGTGTTCTAAAACTGCCTAAAATGTTCAGTGAAGTTGTTATAAGTGAGGACATTCTCACAGTGGAGTCTGCTGTTTACTGCACACACAAAAAACAAACAAACAAAAACAAAACAAAACAAAAAACCACATTCTGTGTCCCTTTGCAAAGAAGATAACATATAGTACATGGTGTCTGTTTGGGGTGTTAATAGAATTGTAGTGTTCTGTTCCTTGAATTTCAGATATCTCCTTCCATGATGGAAGACTTGTATTTTAAAAATCAGTGTTTTAAACCACTCACTAATGCCTGTCACCAAGCCAGTTGACAGGAAAAGCACAGATTTATTCCTAAGAGAGTGACTCTTTTCCATATGTACCCATGGGAGCCCATAGAGACCACACAGAGAAGCTGAAAGCAGAGAACACTAAAACCAAGTCTTCTGTTTATTACTAGCATCATCATTTTTGAAACACCCTCATGTCTTTTCTGTATTTTATTTGCAAATCTCTCCAAACCACTTCAGTTCCATTGCCTCTGAGGTTTATTTTTAATTTGCAAAATAACTGATCTCATTTGCACCTATGAGTTCACATGCAGAAAAAACCCTCCTCTCTCAATCATATAGCCACACTTAGTTTTCTGCATATCGTCAAGCACTTTGGCATCAGGACCAAAATGCATCCACGTGGATCACCGAGTGAGAGCACGGTGCCGGTAGGCTTCACTATCTGTGCGGTGCAGGGTGGCACCTAAGGACAAAGTGAGCTGGCAATTTTGTTGTATACTTATCTATAACTTTCCATTTGCTGCCAACTTTGAAAATTACATGGCAATAAGAGAAGGCAGCTAATCCCATGCCGGTGATATTTACATTTTATTTTACTAAGGATTTCTGGGGTTATGGAGCCATCTAATGATCCAAAAATCCAAAACCATTCAATAAAACACAATCTTGAAACTAATATCCCCCTTAGATAGGAGAGCAACACTAGATATTTTCATTTTCTGTCTATCTATCTATTCATTTTCTGTCTATCTCTAAGAGACCTGGTATTGTTATAAGAGGACTGAAGACCTCAGAGCCACAGATCTATGGCAGTTCACAATTCCTCAGATAAATAAAGTAGGAGGAAAGTAAAGCAGAAATTAGCATTATGTGGCTACCCTTTGCATGGGAGATACAGTATCTGGCATTTTCCTTTATTCAGTAAATACGTTTTGTCAACACACTGTCTGTTAGTATCTTATTAAAATGGATATTATAGTGTATAGTGGAAAAGATAATTATGGTCTCATTAAAGTTATATTGCAACAGAAACATATGCACAACTAATAAGGAAAAGAGGAGCAAAGAAAATACAATAATATTTTGGTTTACAGAGAAAGTTTCATATAGGAGTGAGTTAAATTTCTCTCCCTCTCCCTCTCTTTGGTGTGTGCCTGTGTTTGTGTATCTGTGTGTGTTTGTCTGAATGTGTGTTTATGTGTGTATGTGCAAGTTCATATATGGTATAAAGTAACATGGCTTACAAATAAGACTCCAATGAGCAGAGGGAGGAAACTTGTAAGGGGGTTCACCAGCCAGCACAGGGGCTCTGGTAAAAGAAATTCCTCAATACATAGCAGGGGTGGGTGGGATGGAGCAGAGACTGCGTGTGTCTTGCCAAGATGTGTACGCAGAAAGACAGGAGCCAACCCTTTGAAGGCTAAGGCAAGAGGTTAGGATTTTGTTCAGTTGTATTTGTGTTATGTACATTTAAGGTATACAGTGTGATGTTCTGACATACATGGTTAAAGAATTGCTTTAGTTGAACAGATTAGTGCAAATGTGGGCCTTTTGAACTACATCTCGTCATTTCTATTCACTCAGCTTCCTGTTTCTGGTACCTAGCATTCTATTGTCTGATTGAGTTGGAGGCTCTAGGAAGATCAGTCCGGGGACTTTTCATCAGTTCTTTGAGAAAGCTGAAAGCTGTGGTGATTCATTGCACAGGAGTGGGAGCAGGCAGTGTAGCCTAGAAGATACTCATGAGGAGAATACAGGGTCTTCCAGAATGTCTGGTATTCAGTGGCTTCTGCTAGTCACAAAATCTTCCTGTCCGTGATACAAATAGTCACATAATTTTCTAATTGGTGAACCTGTCAATTTGACCAAATCATTTGTATCCGTTGGTATAATATAATGTTATAATGTTATAATATAATATAATATAATATAATGTTATATATATAATATAATATAATGTTATAATGTTATAATATAATGTTATAATGTTATAATATAATATAATAATGTTTTGTGGGTTTCTATTTTGTGTCTCATTACATAATAATTTACATCCTATTTTCTAAAAGTGGGAGCTTTCAGTAGACAGAATAATTTGAAAACAAATTGTCCATCTCAGGAAAAACTTTTATTTTTCCTTGGACTTCTCTTTTTTTGGGGCTGCCAAAAATTTGTGATGATCAAATCAGGACACTAGATCCCAAGGCTAGCTTAGTACAAGAATGAGCCAAGGCATTCAGCATTCATACATACACAGGAAGATTTTGATGTGTGTGTGTGTGTGTGTGTGTGTGTGTGTGTGTGTATTGCTAGAATTGAACTTGAGGCCTTTCACATGGTAGGGTAAGCACTCATTCACTGAACTCTGTCCCCAACTTCTTTTCTTAATTTTATTTTTTCCTTTTGCATGTAGGAAGACTTTGACTAGATATGTATGTGTGAACCCAGTCTTTGGGATTAACACAGATGCATAAAGACACACACACACACACACACACACACACACACACAGAGACACAGACAGAGACAGAGAGACAGAGAGTCAGGAAAAGAAGAGTCAGACAGAGAAACAATGACAGAGACAGAGGAGTTGATAAGAAATTAGACATCTACAAGGAATCTGCTGTGTTAAGTTCAGATGTTACTGCTATATACTGTATACTTCTTTTGAGTTAACAATCTGTTAAGAAGACAATTGGCCTTTAGTGTATACTATTGCCTGTTTATTATCAATAATCAAGAGCAGTCTTTGAGTTTAGGTGTAGTATCCTGAGTCTGAAATCTCAGTCTCTGAGGGGTTTCTGTATCAGAATTATCCTGAGCTCAAGGCTAGCTGGACTACAGAGTGAGACCTTGTCTCAAAGGGGAAAAGAAAAGAATGACTGTATGCCAAACATGAGAGACATAGGCATACTTGCCTGGACACATATCTGAAGGAGAAAGGACATTAGAAAGGCATAGAAATGTTTATACTAAAGTCCTTGACTGAAATAAGTTGTTAGGCCTTGACTTCAATGTGTATTGTCTTATATTAAAATGAGTTGAATGATCTTACAAATGCCATTTTCATAATTCATTACTGGGTGAATATGGGTTTGTTATTATTTTGTACATTCTACATTGAGTCATAATATTTAAAGCTCATTTGACGATAAACTTTCCCCATACTTAATTTGACATTGTTCCCAGCAAGTAACTGTGGTCTGAGCAGGACTTCTGACCGAATCTACCTTCAGGGGAAAAAGGTTGGTTCCCTATTCTCTACTGTGAGTAGCTAAGAAACATTTTTCAAATTTGTTGCTTCTGGGACACTTCCCAAGAAAGAAAGTTATAAACCATTCTGGAGACCTTAAAAGTGACTTGCCTTGAATCAAAAATAAAATACGAGGTTGATAAAAAAAGAAAATAAAGTTGGCATTTGACTGTCAGTTCACAGAATGATGGAGTGTTTTCGCAGTGAATGATGGGAAAAGTACTGAAGCCGCGTGTGTTCCCGGCTTTACAGGCAGAGAGGGTGACCAGCCCTTCCCTGTTCTTTGTTGCTGGATCTTGAAATGTGTCTTTCTTTAAGGTTTCTAGGCTTCTTGTTCTTCCCATTTGTTCTGAGAGTGACAGCAAGACGGTATTATAAAATGAGAGCGTGCAGAGGGAGGGAGGGAATGAGAGGAGAGAATGGAGAGGCAAACGGTTGTTAGAAGATTTGTCTGCCAATATCCGTGCTTGCCGAGGTCTTTTTCTTCTAGCTAGAGGGGGAAATGCCATTCTCTTTTCCCAAGCAATTATAGGCCCCAAAGATTGAAACTTGGTATATAGCTCTTTAATCTCAGCAGATATTTATGGTTAAACATTAGACTTTTAGGATTCCAGATGTCAGGGTATTAAAATATAAAGGCACAGTGGAGTCTCAGAAAATATTAGGCTGTGGGATATGTGGCTGCAAGGGACTTTTATCCCAAGCAGAGGAAGATAGGCTTCCAATGGTACTTTGTGACACCCAAAGAGCAACTTTGATCCACCTCATTTTCTCACTCTCCCTGGTCTCCAGGCTGTTCAGCATAACACTATTTGATTGCTTTCTGGGGTAGTCCATGCTGTGGGTTGCAGCAATTTTCATGTGTGATTTCTACAGGATGATATGAAAAGGAAGGAATACCCTGGGGATTATTTTGTTACCTTTCCACCTTCTAGAGTTGATTGTTTCTCTCTCTTCAAACCTTTCATTTATGACAACGCCGACCACTGTCTCTGGCCCCTAGCTGAGACCATTAGATTAATTATCTCATTTAATGACATGGACTTGATGTACCCTATGAGACATATATTCTTACTGACTCCGTTTTATAGGAGCAGCAACAGCTGATATTGAGATATTGGCTCATTGTCCAAGTCATGTAGCTAATTAACGAAAGATTCAGTACTGAACCTTTCTTGTTTTGTTTTTTTGTTTTTTTTTTTTTTGGTTTTTCGAGACAGGGTTTCTCTGTATAGCCTGGGCTATCCTGGAACTCACTCTGTAGACCAGGCTGGCCTCGAACTCAGAAATTCACCTGCCTCTGCCTCCCAAGTGCTGGGATTAAAGGTGTGCGCCACCACCACCCAGCTAGGGCTGAACCTTTCTTAAGTCAAAGCTATGTTGTCCCTAGTAGTACTGTAAGGGTTTCTCACATGCTACCCTGTGCTTCTGTGTGGTCTATTTTAGATCTACAAGTCTTCCCACAGACATAGCTTAAAATAAAGCAAACAGATAACATGATTATTCTAGCAACTGTCTACTCAGACCAATAAGAATCTCAGTTACTGTTTGTTCAGTGCACTTTTTAGAAGCACTCTGTATTTGTGACAAGTTATAAACATTACCCATTGACCCTTTCTTACCATGTCAGGGTTGATGTGAACTGCAAGCATTTGAAAATATAGGGCTTTAGAGAAATTAGCTATGTTTTTCATGATTTCACAGAATATTCAGATCCCACATTTAATTCAATATTTGCCAGACTCAAAAGCTTAGGCTCACAGCTACTTCTAGGTAATTAGGATGTGGTCTTTATCATTAGGTGAAACTGCACAGAGCTGCGTTTAACCGCACTTTATGTAGGAGTGAATCAAGTTTTAGATTTTTAAAACGTAACAATCAGTTATAGCTGCAATACAATAACAACCACGAAAGTCTCAGTTTGTTTCTCTTCTTAGTCTCTCTATGATATAAATATATATTTACATATGGCTATTAACTCCTGTACAAAATGGCTCATATCATAGCCAAGAAACCAAATGTTTGTATTGCTAATCAGGGAGGCTACATGCCAGCAGTGGAGTAGTTACTAAATTGTGGCTTTGGCCTGGATTAGAATTTCATCTTGGAAATTTTCAGTAGCTTCCCCCTTTTCTTTAGTGAGTTGACATAGGTATGTATAATTTTCAGTTGCCTGTTTATTTTATCGAGCTCTCCATGACATTGAGGTACATGTACTGATAGAATGTGCAAGGGGAGGTGTTAAGGTAGAATGTGACAATTCCTGCCCTCATACAGGGGAACAAACAGGCCAGACGGGTGACATGACCAGCAGGAATGGACTAGGATAAAATCAGCATCCAGAAGTTTCATGGGACTGGTCTTTCTTCCTCTGAGCATTTCTGAGGAAAAATGAGAGAGATTTTATTTTATTTTGTTGTTGTAAGCCTTTCATGCTCCTCTAAGGAGCCACTCAACCATGAACCTGAAACTTCACTAAATAGAACACTGGGTCATCATGGAAAAACAGATATAGAGGTAGAGGAGTGGTGGCTGAGAAGAGGAAGGGAGGCAGCAGGAAAAAGACAATAGAGAACAGTGGGTGAGTATCATTGAAATACTACTTGCAAATGCATGAAATGCCACATAATGCAATGGGACATAATATGTGTAATTAATATATACCAGTACAAATAACAGATAAAAGTGAATCAATGAATAAGTGTTGTACATAAGGAGTTATGCATATGCATTGCACTTACACAGCAGCTGTGGCCCTGCCTTCTGTGATGGAGATTTGTGACTTCCCTGTGGAGCAGTTGCTGGCTTTCCCATGCAGGGCGGGTCTGTATCTATGTGATCTTCCTTTATCACTCACTGCCTTGGCTCCACCTGGCATGCTTTCCTTCCATTCTTGTGCAAATCTTGTGCTAGCTCACAAGGCTACAAGGCTGTGAAGAAGTGGTGACATTTTTTTAGTCTTTAGTATTTCCTATGCCTCGGTTCCTTTTCCTGTTTCTATGATCAAATGCCCTGACAAAGTCAAATGATGAAGAAAGAGTTTATTTGAGTCATAATTTCATCACTGCAGGGAAATAAGTTTCCTTCCTTTTGTACAGACCAGAATCCTCTACCTAGGGAATGGTGCTACCCACAGTGGGTGAGTCTTCCCACCTTACTACAATCAATGTAATTCCCCCACAGACCTGCATGAAGTCTCCTTTCCTAAGTCATTCTAGTTTTGTCAAGTTGACAATTAACTCTATCACATTCTAGAATATATGTCCAGTATACACCAAAAAGTGACTAATAAGTGAATATAAGGTTAGTGAAAAATTCATGACAACTATTCTACAAAGTTTGTTGCATTGGTAGGATTGATGTATAATATTTTGTATCATTTTCAAGGCTGTTCCCAGAGTCACTGACTCAGGAGACTGAAAAATATGTTCCACCATCAAATCAATTCTGAAACCTCTATTCACATTGTAGAAATTTAATATATAATCCTAAAGCATTAAAGATTATAGGTTATATAACTAAATTAAAAATACTGTTTAATTTTATATTTTGAATTTGGGAAATTTATATAAAATGAATTTGGGAAAAACATCGCCTCATAGGAAGCTGTTCATCTTTACAAATTTGGCTAGGAAGAAATGATAAAATTAGAATGTCTTGTGTTTATATCTGGATGATTTCTTGGAGGTCAATCTTTTTCATTCTTCCTTCACCACACAGGGGCTTCTTCCTTCTATTTTCTACTATTTTCAGTCTTAGTGTCCAGGATCTTCCTTTTGTAATTTCAACCTAATGATCTAATTTGTTTTCTAGCATATTAGAGTATATGTTGATTTTTTTCCCATATAATACCCTTTTAGATATTAAAAAACAGTATGACATGGAACTTATGGGTTAACTAATAATCCTTTAAGACTAGACAATTAGGGACTGGAGAAGCAACATTGCAGTTAAGAGAGCTTGTGGGCCTAGCAGAGGACTTGAGTTTCGTTCCTAGCACCCACATAAGAGAGACAGATGCCTGTAACTCCTGTTCCAAGGGAATTCACAGGATTCTGCACATAAATTCAGACAGGTGCATGCGCACACACACACACACACACACACACACACACACACACACACACACACACACACACATATATATTCAAAGGTACAAAATCCAAATCCTTTCTGTTGGAGCAAATAATGGGTTGGACTTAGTGCTTCTCTTTTTAGACTATTATAATATTATTTTGATAAAATATACATTGCAAGAAATTTACAACTTAACCATTTTAAGCATTTAGTTCAGTGGTATTAAATGCATTCCTCATGTCATGCAAGCATCACTACCATCCATATTTATGTCTTTTCATCTCATAAAACACAAATTCTATACCCATTAAACAGTAACTTTGTATTCCACTTCCCACTCCATCCCCAGCAGACATTGCTGTATTTAATGATTTTTGTCTATCTAACTGACTTAGATAAATAGAACCACACACATCTTCTTATGACTGATGCATTCACTTAGAATAATGTTCACAAGTCTCATAAAAATTGTAGCAAATTGTAGAATTTCAAATATTCCATTCATCTGTCCATGGACATAGGATCCTTCTTATATTATAGTTCCTGTGAATTGTGTTGTTGCATACATAACTTCTTACAAACTTTGTATTGAGTTTATGTAGACATCTATGTAAAGGGATTTTTGAGGAAACAGTGTATATAATCTTTCCTATAGTGGCCATAATATTTTATATTCCCATTCCCAGTACACATGACTTTCTTTTTGTCTACATTTTCACTAACATTATTTCTCTCCTTTATTAGGGGAATAAGGTGTTACTTCATTGTGGTATGGATTTTTGTGTCCTTATTGACTAATAATGTTCAGCATATTTTCATGTAATTATTGGTCATTTCTATCTCTTCTTTGGGGATGACTTTGCTTATAAGATATAATTAGTTATTTGCTTAAAGTGTTTCTTTTTTTGTACTTTGCAATCTACACATACTGGATGATTTCCAATTTGGGGTAGCTTTTAGGCTATTGATAAGGTCTTTTGATGAGCATTTAATTTTTCATGCAGAGTTGGTTTATTTTGATTCATTAATTCATTTCAGTTTGTAATAATTGAGTGCCCTTTAAAACAGTCTCATAATACATTAATAGATGGAATAGTTTCTCAAATTAGGATCAGTTCATCAGGGTTTCTGATATCATATGGCAATTAACACTGAAAATGACCCATGCAGCACTGTAATGTAAGTTTTAAAACTAAAACATGATCAAAATAATGTAAAATCAATATAAAACTGGGACAGTTTGATTTCTGCTTTTCATATAATGCAACCTGTTATCTGTTTATAATTGTGGCTGACCTCAATTCACAAAATATAATTTCTTTTAGAAATTTTAATATGACTTAAAAATAAAAAGCACATATAAAAATTATCAAGAACCAAAGCTTTATGTCTTAGTGAAATTTTGTAAAATTAGTGTAGTACTTTTGAGATGCAAGCTCTGGAGATCCACATTGACTTTTGTACTTTAACTATTAAATATAATTTTATAAACTTACTTATTACCAAAAATGAAAAATCTGTGTCAGAGTTAAAGCTCAAAAAACAATTAGCTTATATCCTCCTCTATAATTCATGTCCATTACCCACATTCAGTCTGCCCTCATCTCCAAATATTTAACCTTCCCTGTTCTCTTTTTCTATATATTAAACCATATCCATACTATATGTTTTATTTGCATACATAGAACATTAACTAAATTCAACATATGAGGGAGAACATGTGATTTTTTTTTCTTTCTGAGATTATGTGACCTCACCTAAAATTATACATCCTAAGTTTGTCCATTTCATGTAAATTTTATAATCATATTTCTTTAAAGCTGAATAGTATTCTTTAATATATGCAAATATAATTTAAATTATTCCCCTCTTGATGGAAAACTGGGTTGATTTCAGTTCTTTGTTGTATTGAATATATCAATAATAAACATGGACATGCAAGTATCCCTATGGTAGGGTATGGAGTTCTTTGAGAATATGCTCAGATCCATTTTCATAAGAAATACCTGACCTGCATCTAGAGTTCATAAACTTTACCATAAAACTCTCTGGTGTAATACATAGACTTACATATGAGTTGTTTCAAAAGTACTTAATGATTTTATAATAGATACATTGTGTTTTATATTTTAAATAGTTAAATTTATGTCCAATTCAAAATTTAGTTGTCATGTTCCACCAGTCATAGGATGCCACATAACTGTTGCTATGATATATATAGCGTTCTTACTTGTATGGAGGGATATATGTTAGACAACTTGATTTATTTTTCAAACTCTGAGCTAGTCTGTTAATCTCTAGTCATCTATTTCAAACTATGTTTTTATAAATAAATTAGCATTACATATAGACTGTATTGCTGTCATTAAAAATGACTTGAATTAGATGATTCAAGATAGCACCTGATTGATATAGGCATCCAAATTGGTTAAAGAAAGAGAGCCACTAACCTACAAACCTTGGGTTGTTCGTTGTTCTGGTGAACTACCATGGAAACACACTGTCCTCCAATGAAAGAATGAATTTTCTGAACCTGGGAATTTCCCTACCCAAATAAGTTCACAATCATTTATGAGAAAAATCTACTCATTTTCTCAAACCAGGCAGATGAGAAGCACTAGTAATAATATTTCACAGGAGGAACATTTGTACACCATATATATAGAAATAGATACTATAGGTATAGGTATAGGTCTAAAGGTAAAGATATAGGTTTAGGTATAGGTATGCTTGCACACATTTTAATGGGTGGTAACACTTGGACAGTCATAAGTAAAACACTTGTTTCTTGCTAATATAATAACAAGAAACAAGTTAATGATTGGCACAATGATGTATTGTTTCAATATTATGACCCCGAGAGATGCTTTGATCTGGTTTCCAGTGTTGTGTACTTTTGTCTTTACCTTTCTAGCAGACTGAGGGCGGGTGTGTATGGGGGGATGATTCAGCAGTGAGGACCACTTGCTACTCTCCCAGAAGACTTAACTTAATTCCTCAGCATGCTTATCTCAAGGTTCACAAGCACTTGCAGTTGCAGCTGTAGGGGAACCAGTTCTCTCCTGGACTTTGAAGATGCCTGAGCCCACTTGAACGTACATATAATATTTTTTAAATCTGTGGAAACATATATTGATAAAAATCTATTTATTATTTATTATTTATTTAACATATACGAGTACACTGTAGCTGTCTTCAGACACACCAGAAGAGCAAGCACGTCAGATCCCATTACAGATGGTTGTGAGCCACCATATGGTTGCTGGGATTTGAACTCAGGACCTCTGGAAGAGCAGCCATGCTCTTAATAGCTGAACCATCTCTCTAGCCTGATGTAAAATTTCTTAAAGTCAGAAATATATGTAAGTGAATTTGCAATCTAGTCTGTACCAAAGATGGCATTTTAAATTATGTAAAAGTAGAAATTATGCAAAAAAAAGTTATAGTGGCATTTTACCAAACATATAAAGGGAAAGAAAACCTTTCAGTTATTCACATCTTTCTCCCTGTGAAAAAATATTTCTATGATGATTAAAGACAAAACATTCATATAAACAAATATATGAATATATTATATGAATATAATATATTAAGTTGATATAACCATGATAACTCTTTTCATGAATCAAAATTTAGAAAATTTTTGATAGTAAAAATTTCTGCAAAAATTTTTAGATGCACCTAAAATAAGAAAAAATTTAATGGAAAAGGAATAATTCCTTGAACATATATTCATATATGTTTTCTTGCAACTTCAAGAGCAAATATAGTAAACAAATTGATATTCTTACTCAGTAGAGAGCATACCACTCAGTTATTCAATACCACATGGGCAGTCCTGAAATTAAACATCTAAGTACCATATAGTCTGAGGAGGTTACATTTAGGAATAGCTATGTATACACACATACAGATATGCATGTAATAATAATGAAAGAAGACCCAGTGAATTTGAAGGCGAACAAGGATCCCTTATAGGAAGGGTGAGATGGAGGAAGGAGAGGGAGAAATGATGCAATTATAATTTTAAAAATAGAAAAAACAGTAAAAATTTAAAATGCACGCAATTCTAAGAAGCAATTATAGAGAAGTGAACAGCTGGGCAGGATGGTGGTAGCACATGCCTTTAATTCTAGCACTCAGGAGGCAGAGGCAGGTGGATCTCTGAGTTTGAGGGCAGCCTGGCCCACAGAGAGAGTTCTAGAAACCCAGGGCTACACAGAGAAACTCTGTCTAGAGAAAGAGAGGGAGAGGGAGGGAGGGAGGGAGGGAGAGAGAGAGAGAGAGAGAGAGAGAGAGAGAGAGAGAGAGAGAGAGAGAGAGAGAGAGAGAGAGAGAGAGAGAAATATAAATGCCAATAAATGTAAAAAATCAGAGCCAGGGCTAAAAGCTGCTACCCAGAGCCCAGGCACCTATTAATTTCTGAAGTTTCTTGGTTGTCATATAAATCTGTTTTATTGTCATAAATAACATGAGTTTTAATATGGCAACTTCTGCTGCTACACAGAACCCAAACAGTCCTTTCAATAGATGTGGGCCTTAAGTAAGTGGCTTATCTTCTGGTAGCCTCAGTTTTGACACTTAAGAAATAGAGATGTTAATGCTGTACATACATATATTTCTTGTTAAGTTTAAATGAGGGAATTTAATAAGGTGTCAACTAGTAATATGGCCTCTGTATGTTCTGTTACTAATATTATAGGTTGATGACAGTTACAAATGTATGGATCTCAGAGTATGTGGGGAAATGTGAACAATTTTTTCATTAACTTATTTACTCTTTTTACATCCTGATCTTAGTACTCCCCCCCCTTCTCCTTTCTGTCTCACCCTTAGAAATCCCTCCCCTCATTACCTTCTCCACTTCTCCTCAGAGAAGGGGAATTCCCCTTGGGTACTACCCTGCCCTGGGATATCCAATTTCAGCAGGACAGTTAAGAGAAGAGGATACAAAGGCAGGCAACAGAGTCAGAGATAGCTTTGCTCCAATTGCTAGGAGACCCACGTGAAGACCAAGGTGAACATCTGCTCCATATGTGTAGGGGGCCTAGGACCAGCCCATGTATGCTCTTTGGTTGGTGGATTAGTCTCTGTGAGCCTCCATGGGCCCAGGTTAGTTGACTCTGTAGGTCTTCATATCCCTTTGTAGGTGTCCTTGACCCTTCCAGCTGAACAAACTTAAATCTTGTTCTTGATGCTTCTTGTGACTATTAGACATCTTATAACTATGTAAAGACCTACGTTTCTCTCCCAGCAACTCTGCTTTTATGAAATTATCCTAATAATTTTGTTGAATGAAAAATGAACATTTGCAGAGAGTTAGGAAAATACCCCCTCCCTCCACCCCTGACTTGAAGAAGATGGAGAAGTTGCCATATTAAAAGTCATGTGTCTGTTACTTAATATTTTAATTAGGATAAAGTCAGTAAAACACATTTATATCACCACTGAGAATCCTCACAATGAACTGTTTTTGTAAAAAGCATTGTGAAAGAAAGGAATGATGAAGAAAAATCTCTTCCTAGATCTGTCTGCTAATCACTGTGTTCTGGAATTAAGGAGTAGAGCCAATGGTATTTGCTTTACCTTCCTCATAGGAGACATATTGGTAAAAATTGAATTGACGTTTCTGAGAGTAATTTCAATGGACAAAGGGAGCAGAAACTAATTTTTATGTTGCTATGGATAATAATATTTCTATTTGGCGTAATGCTGAGGATACAGCTTTGGAATACTGATGGCTTAGAAGCTAGCATATACACACATCAAGCCATATTCTCTTTCTACTAGAACCCTGCTGTTAGGAGGAAAGGAGGAGACCACAGGGGTAGACAGATTCATACAAAAAGCCTTAGCCCTATGCCATAACCACTCTAAGCACTATATGAATCATAGTGACTACACAGTGGCTGCCATCAACAGTACCTTGTCATGACCCTGCTTGTGGTGAGGACTGCAGAATTTGAGCAATGCACCTTAGCTAGCTCTTGTGTTTATTTTCTATTGATGCTACTGAATACTGATACACCAGTACCCTGAAACAGCATCAGTATTCAGGAGGTAAGACATATGGCAAACTTAGGTTCTCCCTAGGTAAAGCTAGCATTACATTCTGCTGCCTGGGACTATGAATCTACATTCAGTCCATTCAGTCTTTGGAACTGATTCAGTTGCATGTGGTTGTAGGACTGACAGGGCCATTTCCTAGATACATACAAGCTGAGGTTCATGGTCACTTTTTTGGGCATTCCTAGCTTGGATCTACCGCTAGCTTTAATGCTTCCTTCACACTTGTCTTTTTCCTTACTTTCTTGTCTACAGTTCTGATTTTAGTCAGGAAGTTCTCTCCTTCTAAATGTTTTTCTTTGCCCCGCAAAATCACCTCACAGTGAGATCTCTAGCCTTAAATTGTACACAAAAGAAACATTTATAAATCCCAGAGATCAGGAGGTTGAGGCTGGAGGATTGTGACAATTAGGTTTACTGGGTTATATAGTGAAATCCTATTTCAAACAAAAGAGCAAACATGCAAACAAAACCATACCCATAGTCATGTGCATAGTGTCCCCTTGCCACAGTCACATTTTCAGTCTATGATGAAATGCCATGAATATTAACTCGACTTTTGCCCCATTTTTTTCTTGCCACAGATAAAATTTGACACGGCTTTTAAATGCGCACTTAGCTATTTGTACTTTAAGCGCATTTGTTTACTTTACACTGCCTTTGGTATATTTACTGTGCCATTGATGCAAAATCCAGTCAGCATTTGCCTACCCGCCAATTGCCCCTGTGTTAATGGAAGTGGAATTCAGACGTTAGAAACTTCTGGAAGTCCGGTGCCTGATGATGCTCGGTGACACAAATGTGAACTCCTGTAATAAAGGAGAGAAGCTCATTTTCCCTGGATCTCTCAAAAATGTCTATAGCCCACCCAAATAGCTGAGTGTGAGCTTGCAGAAGCTTAGATGAGGGAGCACTGCGTTTTGCAGCAATTAATTTTGCAGAGGAAGCAGTCCGTTTAAAGATGCCTGCAGCACACACTAAAATGGAGGTTGTTTTTCAAGGCCACTAGAGCTACATTTGGCTAAGGCTGGCTCATCAACAAAACAACAATGCTAAAATATGGCCTTCTGGGTTTTATTTTTCCTTTATTTTTTCTTTTTTCTTTCTTTATTTCTTTTTCTTTCTTTTCTTTTCTTTTTTTTTTTTTTTGAAAAAGGAGGGACTAGAGGGGCATTGAATTATACTCACCTGCTAGAACCAGGCAAAGTCATAATTGTTTAGCCCTGTAGCACAACCCTGCAAGGGTTAAAATGACAGAGATATTAGTTTGTGAGGGCTAAAATTGTTGGCTTGAAGCTCTCGGCAATACGCAGACTGTTATTTACCGGACTTGGTCGATTTACTTCTTAATGCAATAATGACCTGGGAAATGAAACGTGAGCCAGACAATTGTTCCTCATTGTGTCCTCCGCAGCCTCCCTTCATACCCCATTAAACCACCATTAATTCCATATGAAAGAGAGTCACGCGCAAGCACCAATGGCCCCTTCTTTTTCCTTCTTGGTCTTCCTTGCCCCCGTAATTATGATTTTATCCCTCCTTTGTATTTTCCCTTCCCTTCCTTCTTCCCCTCGAATACAGAAATAATGGGGCACGTAGAGAAAAAAATTCCTCTAAATCAATGCTTCTGAAAGAGAGCAACGCGTATCACTTGCAGGGTGTGCGCCGAGCGTTGCTTTGGCATTCCCATGGACACAAAAAATGGTGACAGAAAAGTTTTATAAAACAGGGAGCATTCAGTTGGACCTGCCAAAAATGGTCCACAGATGTGCAGAATATTCATTTCAAAGGCAAGCCTGTGTACTGGCTGAGCCTGGGTGGGGTTTCCTACAGAAGGATTACATGGCTATCCTGAGACATTCCTCCTCCGTTTTTTATCAGCAGCCTTACTAGTTTTATACTATTATTTTGTATTCGTTGATCTACTTTAACTTTTCCGTGGTGATCCCAAGGAAGAAAAGGAAGGCTCGTGCACGAGAGATGGGTCCGTAGAATCCTTTCTCTGACCCTGTTCTGTGTACAGCGCTATAGCTAGGGATTATCATAGTTTCCTCTTCAATCTTCACGGTTGCCGCTATTGTTGTCATGACAGCTGCCCCATCCTCATTTCTGTCCCTGAGGCCGCATTGCTTTGCAATAGGCAAATATCCCTTAGCCTCTTTTGTGAGGGCGCTTGTGACTAAACTCACAGCTTAACCAGATCGTGGAAGCTCTTCCCCTGGATTCAGAATCCTTAATTGACCATTTTCAGATTTCCCCCTCTGGTGAGACATAGGTAATGTTCATAGCCAGTGGGGGAAACAACATAATTCTGCGTATGTGACTTGAGATCCAACCCAGGGTTTCAGGCAGGACATGCAAATGTTCTACCACTGAGCCACACTGTAGTTTCCTATAGCCATTATATGTTTTCATATATGCAGTATTATCAGCACACCAAAACAATTTTGTCTTATATTAAACACACACACACACACATACACACACACACACACACACACACACACACACACACACACACACACATACAAATTAAGTGGTTAATCTCAGTGGGTCACAAAACAGAATCGTTAGATGAGAATGCAAGAGAGATTTGTAGAAAGGTGACAGAGGCAGTATGGAGTTGGGGTAGGAGTGGTCAGTATTCATGGTATACATGTGTGAGATTACAAAATGAATAACGTTTTAATACCCTACATTAAATTGTGGTAAACATGTAAAGAACACCCATACCCTAATGATAGGGCATATATCATCACTAATTTGATTTTCAGTCCTAAAGACTGAACTTTGCACATACTAAGCAAGTGCTTTTCCTTCAAGTTAGACTCTCAGCAATTACTGTTTTCTCTATAAACACTTTTATTTTAATTTCTGGCTTTAGAGGTAAGTATGCTGTCTTGGCTTGAAGTAATCTTCAGTGGTCAATAGTTTCATGAGTATTAAAGGTGGTTGTTGTTTGTAAGTTTTTGCCTAGGAATTAGAAAGTCCATATCTCTCATTTTCTACCTCCTAAAGAAGACCATTTGTGTGGGGGAATGAATGGGGCATGGAGGTGCGCAGTAATAAAACTTGCTCTGTTCATTACAATGGCATAAAACTGCTTAGACTTGCCATCGGAATGCACACTGGATTTGTTATTACACAGAATTCACTACCTAATTCTTTCGTGGATGCTTCTTGAATAAAATATATCTACATTTCTATTTTAGCTCATATTAGGCAAGTATCAAGAACAAAGTGACTTCTAAAATCCTAAAGCCTGTTGCTCCGTACTTTTACCTTTCATCTTAACTAGAAGGATGTCCTGACTCAGAACACATTTCTAGCTGCTTTTCCTTGCTAACACCCTGATGTTAAAATGCATTTAAGAAGGATAATTAAAAAGGAAATAAAGTTATTAGTGCAGTAAGAAATGATGAATGATTAGTTTTTAATGAGTTTTATTTTGTTTCCTTAAAAACCAACCAACCAACCAACCAAAAACAGAGTAACTTTACAGCTCAGATAGCCCCCATCCTGTATTTTATGTTATAACAAAGTTTTGCCAAGTGTTTCATTTTTTTCCTTTTCTGTTCCAGCAGTGAAAGGACTGCTCCGTACATTCAATTTTAGTATATACTTAGTGATGTCATTCATTCACGTTACATTTTGCTTACAATAGTTAATTATATCAGTCTCGACTCCTTTCCCTGACCACATTATAATTTCTTAGAGGGCAGGAAAGATTAATTATGCTAATTTTAGTTTAACAAACACTTATCAATTCTGTATCACAATCCAATCAAAATCTCTACTAGTTCCATATTTTCCATTGACTGGGTGCCTCTTACATTCCAGAAACTGTCAGGCTGCTAAGATTTGTGCTCAGGGTACTCTCTCTCTCTCTCTCTCTCTCTCTCTCTCTCTCTCTCTCTCTGTGTGTGTGTGTGTGTGTGTGCATGTAGGTGTATGTGCATCTGTGTGTGCACATGTGTGTATGCACATATGTGTGTCTGTGTGTATGCATGTGTGTGATGTGTATGTGTGCGATATATGTGTCTGCATATAGATGTGTGCATGTGTGTATGTGATATATATGTATATGTTTTTGTGGTATGTATGTGTGTGTCTAGGTGTATGTATGTGCATATGTGTGTGCAGTGTGTGTTTGTGTTTCTCTGTGTGTGCATGTATATGTGTATGCTACTGGAAGTTTAGCTCAGAATCTCATGCATAATAGGTAATACTCTAACTCTTAGCTACACCCCAAGTAAATTTAAGACTTAAATATTTTTAGTGCATTTTGCAATAGAGTCTATAATATGACTTCATACACTGAGCAGGTTGTCTCATGCCTCAATTTCTTAAGCTGATGACATTAAAACTGGGCAACATCGTGTCAAGCCATGTCTAAGATTTTCAAAATTTATTGTCTGTGATTCTTTGTAGTTTTTAAAATACACATTTCCTTTCCTGGGTCTATATTCTCTAAAGAATTTCCATGCAGTCAGGATTCTGATTTGGACCTCAAGGAGATATTTTAGAAGGAGGGATAATTGAAATAGTTGACTATACTGTGACATGAAGTATGCACCTCTATCTCTGACCACAATGCCCTAAGAGTGGTTGTTGACATTGACTGGCTATCCTTTGGGGAAAGGAGAAAGAGCTTTCCAATTTGAATAGAAACAAGAATAAAGAGATCAGATATTATAAGATTTGGGGTATTTCCATTTGGATGTAGTATGGAAAAGATTTGAGAACAGCCAGGGTGTGGCCCTCTGGAGTGTCTTCAATGCAGACTAAAATCCTATTAGTACTCTTGACTTCAATAACCTTTTAGAAGGCTTTGAAAAAGTCAGACTAGAGGAGGAGTCTGTAGGAAGCTGGGTCTCAGAGAGATTAATCAGGCTGCAGGAAACAGGGTGAAGAATGGATTGGAGTAAGGACCAAATTCTAAAACTTGTAAGGACAGTGTTCCAATTGTTGAGATTTGAAAGGGGTGCATTGACCTGGAAGAGATTAATGACAACCAAGAAGGACAGGATGGCACTGGCCAAAGAAATAAATGGATGGAAATAGAGTGGATTTCCTTACTCTGACTTTTTGGGTTCTCTGGAAATTAAAGCCAACAATGATTTTATTGTGCAGAGACAAAGAGTATCTCGGAGAATTGAGGTTCTAGCGGCAGATATAGGGAAATAAGAAAGAAAAGTGTAGCAGCCTCCCCTTTGCCCTTAGTGAGTTGGGAAAGACTGATATCTGGGGAGTAGATACCCAAATATTCAACTGTAATGAAGCCTCTGAGCTTAAGTGAACTAGACTCAGTCAGAAGCTGTCTGGAATAAAATATCAGGTAAAATACAGCCTATGTAGCTGATAAAGAAAAGGAAAAGGAGACAAACTGTAGTGAGTTTGGAATGCACTCCAAATGCACAGTACTCCAAGGCAGGGTAGCCTTTGTTTGAAATGTTAATAAGTAATTGAGCAATGCATGGAGTTCTTTTCTGTTTGTCAGAGATGAAAAAGAACAGAAGGATGGCTAGTTGTGGCAGCAAAAGCTCTGCAATTTTATGTGGATGCCTGCTTGGTTCTGAGGTGCTCCAAAAAGATTTTTCTAAATACAGTAAGCTCTGGCAGATAGATGTGTGTATGGGCTACATGCAAAGATGCTGTCCAGTCATACACTAATGGAAAAGTAGTTTTGAAACAACGTGACTGCCTGTCACATACTTCCTTGTTCTATGCTACAATATGTGTGTTTGTCCATTTGTGGAGTAACTTATTCAACAGGTATTTAAATTGGGCATTTATTATATGCCAGAGAAGTGTTATACAAAAGTGACATCATCGATATCCTTATAATTTATTAAAGTTAACAAAAAGATTGGATATGATTCATCTATATCGCTATCATCTCTTTGTCTATATATCTCTACCAATCTCTATTTTTATTCTATCTATACCAATCTCTATTTTTATTCTATCTATCTATCTATCTATCTATCTATCTATCTATCTATCTATCTATCTATCTATCTATCTATCTATCTATCTTCATGTTGGGAATGCCAAGTGTATGTTACTCCTAAGGACTCTTAATGGAAAGTCATTTTAAAAATATACATTGTAAACTCTATTTCATTTGTGTTTAGGTATATGGGTGTTTTGTCTGTTTGTATATCTGTGTACCAAGTGCATGCCTGGAATCTGCATGGTCACAATAGGGTATTGGTTCACTGGAAATGAAGTTAGAGGATGTGAGCCATGATGTGAGTATTGGGATTTGAACCAGGGTCTTTGGATAAGCAGTCAGTTCTCTGAACTGTTGAGTCTTCTGGCTTGCTCCTTAGACTACTTCTGTCTTATTCACAAAAGGTTTATGAGGTAATTCAAAGATGTCACCTGTAGAACTGAGCCTTTGAGGTTTAAAATTGGCCCCATCCTTCAAGTATTTGCTTCATTGTTGGATTTTGCCAAAAGCAAAACATGGATTCTTTTTCACTCAAGGAATACAATACCATTTGTTCAATATATTTTCTCCAACTAAAAGAATAGATAATTAGCTCTATAATTATACAGAGATGTGGTAACTTCTGTCCACTGTAATACACAGCTTTTCTGAAGAGACCTGAACTAATCCATAGGTATAAGGATTAAAAATTAAACTGCAGTTTTATGTTAAGTCTATTTAGCAAAACAATAATAGTGAGTTTTCCCCTAAGATAATGACCTCCCTAGCCTTGGGTTCTAGGTCAGGTTCACAGCACCAGACCTGAGTTCTCTCCTACAGAGAAGGGTTCTTTCTAGCTTTCATCATTCTGTTTTAATTTTCATTATCTTATTTCTCTAAAGAATCTTCTAAATCAGTGCTTCCCATGTGGAACTTGGTGATAAATTTTGTCATTCCCCCCGAACCCCCAGACAACCTTCAGTGGTATTTGAAGACCTGTCTGTGACTCTGAAGACAATGTTACTAGCAATCGGGACAGTTATACTGCATCCTATAGTGGAACATATGCTGCCCCCCACAGAAAAATTATGTAGCTCCAAAGGTCAATATTTCTGAGGATTAAAGACCCTAATAGCTCTAAGTGATTTAATTTTAGACCTGTAGGAAAAACTGTACAGTATATCACCTAGCCCTTCTTTTGACATACTCTTCCTATGATGTCACATTGCATGTTTTAGAAGCTTCATGTTCTGACTGACATTCAAAGTGATCTCTGTGTTGTGTAAGTACTTGGAAATGACTGTTCCCTATAGATTGTTATCACACTGTCAGGAAAATTGATGAGTATGTGGTCAGTGCAGTGCTAGAGTTCTCAGAAGCCTTTGTGAGCTTCACGATGAATTACATGAAGCAATTGGATATTAGAGCATTTTAGCTCCAAAAGTACAACTCCTTGACATATTGTACATACCTGAATAATAATTCCTCTGAGCAGCAGTAGGAAGTGAGCTGGAGACACAGGACTGTTGAATCTGTGTTTCCTCTCATCTTGATACAGCACTTGCATGTAGCATCACGTTGATCTGCATTATCAACCTGAAAATTCCATTTTCATGTTTTTATTTGATTATATCTCCATTTATAGTTGTTCCCATTTTATGCAATAGTAGCTGGAAATATCATAAATCACATTCACTGAGAATACCTCTATTTATCTGCAGATCAGATAGCAGATAGTAAATGTTATTTAATGACTGTGACACAGTATCACGGCGTAATCTTCACTCTGTACTCAACGTTGAATCCTATCAGAAACAGTCATATTACCTAAGCTTCAAGTAGATAATTTTATAAAGGAATTTTTTACTGTTTCTATGTATTCACTAGAAAATGTAATTTCTGAGATACAGTGACAAGACATACATTTATAGTCTATAAACAATGGTGACAACGTGTTGTCGTTTGTTTGTTGGCACTTCTGTTTTTACAGAAAGCAAACATGATAGAATCTGTGTGCTGACTGTTCCTAGGACACAGAAATTGTCCACAGTGGAAAAGCAATCATACATAGAGAGAGAATATGTGTGTAAGACTGGCTTGAGGCTGGGAATATAGTAGTTCATATGGCTTTGATGGCAGCAAGGGAGGCAAAAAGTTGAACATCCTCCTACAGTGCCTACCAGGTCCTTATGCCCTTAGTTCCGAAAATCCATCTGGAGTAATTGGGATATTGTGGTGTTTTGAATAGGAAAGGCCCCCATAAGCTCATATATCTGAATACTTCATCATTGAGGAGTGACTCTACTTGACAGGGATGAGGTGGTGTGGCCTTGTTGGAGGAAGCATGTCATGATGTTTGGACTTCAGGGTTTCAAATACTCAAGCCAGGATCAACGTCTCTCTCTCTTTTCCTGCTGCCTGCCAATCCAGATATAGAATTCTCAGTTACTTTACCAGCACCATGCTCTTAATCATGATGCTAATGAACTAAACTTCTGAATGTAAGTATACCCCAATAAAATGGTGTGGTCCTGGCATCATCTCTTCACAGCAATAGAACTTCTACATGTATGTGTATATATATATATATATATATATATATATATATATATATATATGTATATATATGTATATGAGTAAGTAGATATATTTAATATATAATATATATAATATAACATATATGTGTATATGTATACACACACACACACACACATATATATATATATATCTTTTGCCATGCACAGACTACTACTAAAGCTGTGAATACATTTGGATGCATCACATTTCTTTAACCACTAGAAAAATAACAATTTAGTCAGTTCTTATTTCTCTAGAGGCTTCTATTATGGAGTAGCTTTCTGAGAGAAGCCCTTAGTAGTGAGACACATATGTTAGGTACTTATAGTGGGATAAGTAAAGTATAGTGGAGATAAAGTGAAGTATAGTATAGTTGGGATAAATAAATGACATTGTTGCCTGGCGTTTCCCATACTGCTTTTCTTTAAAGTCCTATCTTGTTAAAACCAAGTCACTCTCTTCTGTGATTGGTTCTCCTGTGCTCAGGTCTCTGCAGCTTCAACTCTTTCCAGAATGTCTTCCTTGTTCTGTTTGGTATGTGACTACTTACACAGAACATTACCAACTGGGGTAGAGAAGTGAACCATAACTGTAAGAATCTAATCCAACATATCAGTACCTGCATCATGCCTCCAGAAGGTCCTGCAATCCTTCCCAGACCGTATGAAGATTTATAAGTACAGAATCCTGAGATCTAACAAGAATTCAGTGCTTCCCTCTTATCCCTGCTTATCTATGCTTCTTGTGTCCAATGGCTTCTTTTTCTTTTTTCTGCAGGATGGATTTTTGAGTTTGTAATGATGGACAAGGGAGTAATTTGCTATTAGTCACTTCTTGTGATTTTCTTTTATACAGGCATATTATACCTGGGGGAACACTAATAATTCCTGAGGCTTTAAAATGTTTTATTAAGTCTACTAAGTTTTCCTCCTATTCAATTCCTTTCTTACTCAACCTGTCATTTTTTCCTCTCATATTCTTGGGCTCTTTGGAAAATGCACTGAGTCCTCTTGGTGTTGCCAATATGTGACTTGGTATAGGAGTCCTATTGGAGCATGAGCCTTCATCCATGAAGAAAATAGATTGTTCTCAGGAAGCTGACACAGGAGGATGAATGTGAGTTCTAGGATAGCTTGAGATACATAGCAAGATTTTATATCTGTAAAAGGAGAAGAAATTAAAAAAAAGGAAAAATTACTAAAAAGATGGTGATTTTTTTTCTTGTCTAATTTTGATGATAAATTCTAAAGTTTGGTGGGAAGAGACTCAAGAATGGTCAAAACATAGGACTGCAGAGTAGTAAAAACAAAACCAAGGGAGTTCTTCCTTTCTAACACCCATGAATACCCCTGAGCCTCTCAAATCTTCTTCCTCTCTATGTTTTTTCTGTGTTGTTCTTGAAACGGATTTTGAAACCCAAGAGAGATATGAGACTTTTAGAGACAAGTAAAGGAAGAAGCTGTGGCTGTTACGGTTCAGTGTATTTTGAACTCTTAAAATTGGGGACCTATTTATACTTCAGGACAAATAGATATCACGTTAACAATAGCAGATGTTACAAGGAAGGATAGAGGTTGTTGCTGGTGAGTCTATGTGGGATCAGAAGCAAAAGGGGCTTCCTGTGGTGGAAGTCAACTGAGCAGCTGCAGTTTGACAAGACAGAGCTCATTGTGTTATGGTGACGGCTCAGAGCAAACTGTATTGCAATGTCTGCTGGGTGGAGAGAGGCATGCTCATGTTCAATAATTTGAGCATGGTTTTTCTTATGGGTCTTAGTAATTCCTCCCAAATCAGAGAAAGTTGATTAGATGCAAGGAATACATTTATCTATCTTCAAGAGCACTGAAGAAGCCTCATATTCACAAGTATGATCGGAATATTTATCTTTCCTTCCTCCTCCCACATCTTCTAAATATTAGCATTTAATAAAATACACATTTCTTTCATTTATTTTGAACTCTTTCCAAAGCTAGCAAATACCAGAACCTCAAATGTTATGATAGGATAAGTTCTTTATTGGTTTGTTTTCTTTTCATTCTTTCTGTTTTTACTGTGTGATTCTTTTTCATTATAAATCCTTATGTTTCTAAGTCAAGGAGCCTGACTAATCAGAAGGGCTTCCAGCAGAGGTAGACAAATATTCTCAACATGGTCCTCAGTCCCTCCAGATGCAGATAGCTCTGCTATTCAAAGGAAATGAAGAAGTCAGGTCCATCCGAGACAGGGGATTTCCTATTCTGATAAAATGTGATAGTGGTTTCATGTTAGTTCTAGAAAGCTGAGGGATAGAGACAAGATGATGACAGATGGTAGAGGAAATGGGTTCCTCTTATCCTGAATGGTGCTAACAGGAGAGTCTGACACAAAGGTTATACACTTGGGGGTTGCTTCCAGACAGAGAACTACAATAATAGCAATAATGATAGAAAGGCAATATATAATAGAATAGCAATAATGATAGAAAGGAATTAACGACAGTTAAAAAACTTACAAGAGAGGCTCAGGTGAGAAGTTTGTTGTTGTTTATAACTTGTGAATGTAATTTTTCTTTCATTCTTTCTTTTATATGTATGTATTATGTATATATATGTATATATATACGTATAAAATATGTATATGTATGTCCATATGTATATATGCATGTTCCAAATGCTGCCTTCTTTCCAGTACTTTCATTACTGAGTCCCTCCCTCCATCTTTTCGCCCCTTCTTCTCTGAGAGGGTCAGGTCCCCAAGATATCCCCTGATCCTGGTGCACCAAGTTTCTGCAGGGTTAGGCACATCCTCTCCCACTGAGGCCAGACAAGGCAGCCCTGTTGAGGAGTAGATTCCGCAGTCAGTCTATAGCTTTGTGGACAGCCCCTACTCCAGTTGTTGGGGGAGATGCACATGGATACTGAACAAAGGGGGAGGGTTGGTCCACCCCATGAATGCTTTTTGGTTGGTGGCTAAGTATCTGAGAGCTCCTAAGGGGTCCAGGTTAATTGACTCTGTTGGTCTCCCTGTGGAGTTCCTATTCCCTTCAGGGCTTTCAATCCTTCCCCCAACTCTTCCATAAGAGTTCCTACATCCACACAATGTTTCCCCTATGGATATCCACATCTGTTTCAGTCAGCTGCTGGGTAGAGCCTCTCAGAGGACAGTTATGCTAGGCTCCTGTCTGCAAGCAAAACAGAGTATCATTCCTAGTGTCAGGGACTGAGGAATCTCAAAATTGCTCTTGGACAGAAAAGGAGCATATGGATTTATTTCTTCGAGTAGCCAAAAGTAACTTAGCTACAAACACATGAATACTAAGTCTATGTGATACCCGTTAGAGGACTTTAAAAGTGAAGGTTAGTCATGATTAGCCTTCCCTGTCTGCCACTGGGAAGCATATCAGTGAGTGGCTTCTGAGATGAGCCAGAGATATTCGGAAGCAGCAGATGGGAGGTATCAAACACAACCTCCTAAGAAAATGGATGACCACTGATAGATAGATTTTTTTCATACTGGGAAGTCAGTGCTGTCGGATGACTAACCCTGGTGAGTCCAGCAGTTTCCATTGGATAATTATAAACTCACTGTCATACCTATGACCTAGTCAAGCTCATGGAGTCTCAAAACCAAGCAGAAACACATGGATGTAGACAAAGGACTTGCATAAAAAGAGAGGTTGAGGGGAATGGGAAGGAGACAAAGAAGAGTGAAGAATAAGGAGCAAGGAAAATGGAGATGTGCTGTAACAAGCATGAAACATACGGACATATTAGTGCTTAGAACGTTATTGTCAATGCTCAAAGCTCTCATGACAACTAGTAAAAGTGGCAGCTGTATGCCTTATGAATTTGATGATCAGAACAGTGGAATTTTACTTTTTATTAGATAGGCAAGATTTACATAGACATAAGATATGATGTAGATTCCTATCAAGTGCCTCTGAAACATGAAGATTCCAAAGTGATATACAAATCACCAAAACGATAAAGGAAAATAGGGTATTTGGTAAGAACATTTAAGATTTTTAGTTTACAAAAAATTTACGTGGGTTTGCTTTTGATTCCACCAAGCCTTGTACAAGCAAAATGTGTGTGTTTGTGTGTCCATGTGTGCCATAATAGGTGTGAGGATATCAGATAGCCACTTGTGGGAGTCAGTTATGTCCTTATAGCAAGTAAGTCTCAAGGTTTAAATTCAGGTTACTGAACTTGCTGCCTAGTGCCTTTCCATAATGGGCCATCTCACCAACTCATGAACATATCTTGATAATCACCATGCAATTTAATAAACATGTAAGAATCTATGTTTCAAAAATACTATTTTTCTAGTCTACATAATGTTTAGCTAGCATATGAATATTCAGATCATTTGCAATGATATTCATCTATTGTAACTATGCTGTAATCTAAACAAACTTTTACAGATATATGAAACCTGGTTTTTACACATAGTTGAAGTAAATTTCTTTTATATTTTATAGGCAGTTATTCATACCCTCTTACAAATCCCATGGTAAGAGTTTGGTCTGGAGTTGGATTATAGAAAAACAAACAAACAAACAACCAAAAAAAATGAAACACTGAAGGCAAATAATAAAATGGGACAGGTAGGTGACTACATAAAGATGACTATTATTGGGTGGATAGAAAGCTTCAGGTGTGGAAGGGCCTGCACGTCTCTACACTCTCTTTCTTCTCACTTTCTCACTCATCTTTCACTAGTTTTCTCTCTTTCTTTGTCTTGTGATGCCTTGTCTTTACATTTTATTAAGGAATGATACTTAAGTGATACTTAACTCTCAAGGAGGTCTTTCCTTCCTTGAATGTAAATATGTGCGTTGATAAAGGCTACCAAAGTAAATAATAGCCTGTCTTCAATATCTGAAAGAACAATACTCATATTGTTCACTGGCAGTCAGAAGACCAAGATGTGAGGGTAAGAGGTAAAGCACAGATTTTTCCACATTCTTCCATGGTTATAAAGTGTAGGGAAAATTAAAATTGATATTTGGAAATGTGAAATATAAAAGGATTTTCAGAAGTATGGTCTTTAACATTTGTATACCTTGTGTATCACCTTAATGGATTTAATTATGATTCAAATTATTAATACGTTTAAGTTCATGTTTTTGTTATTAGAAAAAGATATTTTATGGAAGATGACTTACTGCAGAAAGATACAACCTCAGCAGGGTCTAGGATAATGGTTCATTGCATAAATGCTTGCTGTGCTGTATGAGCTTGAGGTTCTAAGTTTGGATTCCCATAACCATGTAAAAAGCCAAGTGTGGTTGCACGTGTCTATACCCTCAATGCTAGGATGTGGAGATGGGCTCCAGCCTGCCCAGGGACACCCAGTCTAGTCTATCACTAAGTTCCAGGATCAGTGAGAGATTCTATGCCAACAAATAATGTGGAGGTTGACAGAGGATTGATAAAGATCAACATGTGAAGTTGGTCTCTGGCCTCCAAAAGTGCATTCATAGGTACATGTACCCACACATGCACACATACACAAGTAAAAAGCTAGAATAATTACTAAAACATGAGCTAACAAAATGCTTCCTCTTTCCTGTCTCATATTCCAGAATTTTCTGTTCTTCCCAGGATACAGCTCAAGCAAAAATAAAAACCAGGCCAAGTTTTCTTTGTCTTCCTCTTGTATTTTCTTTCTCTCCTTTTCTTTTTCATTTCAAGCCCAGATCCTGGGCTCATTTCCAGTGGTTTCCTGAATATTTGCACGTTAATACCAAATTGCTGCCAATAGATGCCTTTAAGTTCCAATTAAATGAACCTCTCCTAGTTGATTTTTAGATAGAAACACAGCCCTATATCAGGGACATTTTCTAGAGAAGGGCAGCCATCAATTTGTACTCCATTGCAGGTGAATTGCACCAGGGTTCTCAGGACCTAACTCAGGATGGAGTTGCTATCTTGACTTGTCAAACTGTTTTGGAGATCCTTTGACTCAGCACCCTCTAAGGCTCCTGTCATCTCCTCATTCATTTTTTTTAATCTGTAAATATATTTAAAGAAGTATGTGCCCCTATATTACTTCCTTACTTTTCTTTCAATCTCTGCCCACTGCAATGTGGCTTCCTATTACAATTTCACTGAAATTGTACTAGAACACATTAGCTTTATCAAATTGATTAGGTTACTCTGCCTAAGTTTTATCAAGAATAATACTTGACTTCTATATGTCCTTTGTGGTCTGTGACACTGAATCTGATTCGCTTATTAAAATACCAACTTCATTTAATCTCAAGACCCAAACTCACATTCTCTCTTTTCTCTGACCTGCCATTAACAGATTAACAGAGAGATTGACTCAACCTCCAGCTTTTGATATAGTCAATTGAATTTTTTCATCTTAGATAAAATATTATGCAAATTAGTTTTCAAACCCCTCTATCACCCAGTCCTTGGTTTGAGATCTTTGGGCTGAGAATGTAGCTACATTCTGGAATGCTTGCCTAGTTAGTATAAGCTCAGGGTTTGATCTTTAGTGTGCATGCATGCATACATGCATGTGATCATGTGTGTGTGTGTGTGTTGGGGGGGGGAAGCACCACCATATCCATTATTTCCTATTTTCCCATATTTACTCTTTGGTCTACTCTTTCTATATTCCTTAAATGTTTTTGTTTGCCATATTCTTTACTACCCCTTCTTCCCATCTGGAACTCATCAGTACCTTAAACTTTCATCACTGTGTCTGTGCTAATGACAATTAGACCTCTGTTTTTATTGTGGGCTTACTACTACCCTACACTCACACAACTTCTGACTGCCTATCCATCATCGCCATTTACTTGCCTTAGAGCTTTATAAACTCACACTGCACCCTCCACCCAATCTCCCACGTAAGCAGTCAGTCACTCTTAGCTGCTGCTTCCTCAAGTTTCCTCCTTCATATGGCCAGGAAGCCTTACTAGGCTCATTTTCTTAGTGTCTGTTAACACCATCTTCTCTTTTCCATTTCCATTGTCTCTGTCGTGGCGTGAACTGCTATTCTCCATTTTACCACACGAAACCTCTAAAAATCCTGCAGTCTGTACAAAGAAGTCTCCTCTTTCAGATGAAAATGTAATCCTTTGGCTGTTCACATAAAATTCCTCCTGTTTCCCTATGTATTTGCTAAGGTGACACGTGATGTACTTCAAGGTCTGAACTCATTCACAAGACTGGTACTACAGCCTTTCCCATGTAACTACAGCATTAGTCTTGGGCTGTCGGAACTTTTGTGTACTGTTACTTTGGATTATTATCTCTAATTTCTGAGTATCTATGCCTCATCTACCTACTGAGAAAGAACTCCCCTTATAAAAGATTATAGAATAATAGATTGTCTTTCATACTAACTCTTTATGCTGATTGTCTGAAATGATTGTCACAGGAAAGATAAGGAAAGGGTGTGCATCTCACTTAGCTACTGTCTCATTGTACTCTTGGCATGACTGGTGTGACACTGAGGTAGGAACATCCTTTGAAAATCTACCAGGTACCCATTTGATAATGATTATTACAGGTGAGATTCAAGTAAACAATTGACATCCCCCCTCCCCAGAAATAGTGGGGCATGCTGACTTAAGCAATTTTGACTTGAGTATCTCTTTAGATTTATTTTATTATTTAATGTGTATGAGTGTTTTGCTTGCATGCCTGTATATACATGCATACATGGTGTCCATGGAAGTCAGAAGAAGTTGCCAAATTCCCTGGCACCCTGGAGTTACAGAGAGGTGTGAGCTCCCAGGAGGGTGCTGGGATTTGAAAATGAGTCTTCTTCAAGAACAGCAAGTGTTTTTAACTGGAGAACAAACTCTGCGACCTCTCACCCGAGAGTCTTGATTCGAGCATCTTGACTTGGCTCTGTTGAATTGAGGTCTTTACTTGGCCATCTTGAATGGAACATCACATCCCCATCTTTCTTGAGCATTGTGTGAGAACCATGACTTGTATGTATGTTTATTGCTAATGGAACTTTCCTGGAATTAAAACACAAAGCATGATTCTCAGCATACATTTGATCTAGAAGGGGATACTCAAGTCATATCCTGATTAATAATGGAAGAAACTTTGTCAGCCAGGCTTTGGCGATATTCAATCTTGGCATCAAGCTTCTCTCTTTATTTACAGTATGACTATGAAGCTTTGGTAGTTAACTCTACACCATATGGTATATTAGTTTGAAAAATAATAAAATAATATTTTTATTTTTATTTTATCTGGTTTGGAATTATATTGACTAATCAGAATTTTTATTTATCTGTTTATTCTCATTTTAATTCCCAACATTGCTTGGAGCAATTTATTCATTAACTAGAGCTATCAAGTACTAAAGATCTTACTTGTCAGGAGAAACAGAAGTTTATTGTGACATAATAAAACAAATAAAATGATAAGATACAAATAAGATGCAACAGAAAATAATGCTTTTTTTACATTATGCCCTTTCCAATGTAGGCATACCTAGTTGGAGCAACCAATGCTAAAAAATCTATGAAATGGAAATAGTCATTTAGATATATGACAAGTGTTTTAATCATTTAATTATCCCCCGCATCTGGTGTCCTTCTTATTAAGATTGTCAAGTGAGAAATACTGATAGCTAGAAAGGCTTCTTTGGTATTTACCTAAGTTCTTCATATTTATTTTCTCTCATTTAAAAAATATTTAATTCTGCTGTTTAAAGAATGTCTCTATATGTATATGACTCTCTTTAGGTATGATTATCTGAGTACAGTTGTGAGTGTGGATGGCCATAGAGTCTAGAAATAGGGTTGGATTCCCTGGTGCTGGAGTTATATATGGTTGCTTGTAAGCTGACATGGATTTTAGGAACCAAATCTGGGTCCTATGGAAGAGCATTTTGTGCTAAAATTGCCAAGCCATCTCTCCCCTCCTACATATATTTTTATAGTACTTCATATGACTGTGTACGAGTGCTGTACACATAGTAATCCAAGCACATGTTCTATGTCATTATTGTGATTTGTCTTTCTCAAAATTCTTTGCTATGAGAATAGAGGGCTATTTGTTTCCATTTTTAAATTACTAGTACAAAATCTAGAAAAACTCAATAGTATTTTTGGAAGGCAAGTACAAAGTTACCCCCTGACACAAACACACACACACACACACACACACACACACACACACACACACACACACTCTCTCTCTCTCTCTCTCTCGCTCTCTCTCTCACACACACACACACACACACACACACACACACACACACACACGCTCACACACACACACACACACACACATGATTTCTTTCAATTTTATGTCCCAGAGAAAATGTGATAATTTAAGTTCTATATACTATTGATTACATCCCCACACAAATTGCACATGCATACCACAATATGTACAACAATATTTGGTTGTCAGAGGACAGTTTGCAGGAGTTGGTTCTCTCCTTCACAATTTGGGTTCTGGAGAATCAAAAACTCAGTTCACTGCGGTTGACAGCAAGCACCTGTACCGGCGGAACTATCATGACTATCGTGAATTCTCTATTCTTTATTGAGATTCTGAAAGATAAATAGACATGCAAATTATCTCTGAAAATTATATTGAGGTGTGATAGATCATAAGTATTGATATAGAATTGTTTGTTTCAAAGCTATAAAGCTGAAAATATTGTTTGTTTCTCCACAAAAATGATTGCTGACTCCTTATCTATAAAATCCCCATACATTTATATAAAGTTGATGAAATAATTAATCTCTAATATTACCCTAGCACTATAGTTTAGCACTAACTCCCACATTAAAACCACAGGTTCTGATCCTATGTGTATATCTCTTTTTTTGTTTTGATATTTTATTTCACTGGTCCTGGACCTGAGAAGAACTGATTTCTCTAGCTGATTGGTAATAGGATAAGATGACCTTAGCCTATCAGAATTGTGATTTAAAACCCTTAAAACACACTGTGAACGTGCTATTTCTAATGAGAATGATTTAAAATGGCAAGGTGGACTAGAGAAATATACTCAAGAATAAGTAGCTGACTCCTATGATTTACTCTTAGCTGACCTGTAGGAGTTGCTGGAAGATAGCTGAAGTTTAGTGAGTTTGGGGGAGGCTAGTATAGAGGGTATGCTCACTGATTCCCCCCACCCCCGGTTCTAGTTTAACAGCTTAGACACAGTATCACCAGTGACATCAGACAAAATCTTTCCAAGTCTTCACAAGTAGATAACTGAACAGGATAGTTCACTGGATGAAATATAATGCAGGGTTATTGTCATGGTTATCAAGATCTGCATCTTCATAGAATTTCTTTTCTGGTTATGGAGAAGTCTATACTAATTTCTCTTCTAAAGAGATTACATGTTCAGTGACTGGGATAAAGTGTTGTAAATCCTGCCTAAATTTAGCTTGAATAAACCAGTCAAGAATTTAACCTCTGTTTGACAAACTAATTGGTTTGAGTTTTAAAGCCATCAGTTATGTAATAAAACTGTATGAAGTCAATTAGGGTGAACTGATTATGTCCAGGCAGTTTTATGTCTGAGAAAGGTTGTTAGCTGTTGAGTTCTGAGTTACTTTCCAGACCCCTAAGGATGACTCAGCCTTTAGAATAAGTGTGAACTTTTCAGTTCCTTACAAATTTTATAGGACTTCCAGGTAATGGACTATATTTTGCCAAAGGAGACCATATTGCAGGTGTGTATGGGACAGAAGGATAATTTATTAATGCCAGTTCTTCCCTCTGAATGATCTATGGTGGTTTGAATAAGAATGGCTCCTAAAGGCTCACTGGTTTGGATGGTTAGTCATCATCAGGATGGTACTACCTGGAAGGGATTAGGAGGTGTGACATTGTGGAAGTAGGTGTGGTCTTGCTGGCAGAAGGATGTCCCTAGAGGTGGGCTTTGAGGTTTCAAAGGTCCAAGCCAGGGCCAGTGGCTTTCTGTCTCTTTTTGCTGCCGCTGAGACCTATGTAGCACTCTTAGGTACTTTCGTCTGCATGCCACCGTGCTCCTGCCAGGATAACAGACTAAATCTTTGAAATTGTAAGCAAGCCCCAATGAAATGTTTTCCTTTAGAAAGGTAGACATGCTCTTGGCGTCTCTTTACAGCAATAGAACACTGAGTAGGACATGATGCCTAGGTAGAGCTGAACTAGGATTCTGACATGGGGACACAACTAATTTCCCATGTGTTCTTGTCTTCTGTTTGAAAGTGGTGAGAAAAGTCAAGGCTCCGTCTATTCCTAAGACAGGGATGGGAACTCTCATGAGAGCACAACTAGTCAAAGGGCAAGGACACAGAGAACATAGAATATAATGGAATTTCTCACACCTGTAATTGCCCAATCCAGCAAGTGTAAGGAGGTAGTTCAGTTAGCAAAGTAGCTGCTATTCAAGCACAGAAACCAAACCTCCAACATCTATGCAGATCTAACAGCTAGGCATGGTTGTTTGCATCTATATCTCTAGCTCTAGGGAGATACCATTCAAGTATTGAGACCCGAGTTTGGACCTCCAACATCCATGAAGATCTAATATTTGTGTCCATAACTCTAGCTTTAAGGGGACGGGGACAGGAGGATCACTTTCTATCCTGAGTACTCAGTCAATGGGTTCCTTGTTCAGAGGGAGACTTGAAAATATAAGGTGCAAAGTGATGGTGGAGGAAGATAAGGGATGTTGACTCTTAACCTCCATTATGCACACAGACACATGCAAAAACATTTCTAGGTTAAATCTATATCTATACCTATACCTATGCCTATACCTATATCATCTATATCTATATCTATACCTATACCTATATCTATATCCATATCTAGATCTGTCTATCTTATGCTCATCATTAGAATGAATAACCCATGTAACTCATAATCATTTTTATATGTTCACACACATATACACACATCTCATAAGGGCAGAGGTCAAATATGTTTTCTATGCTTTTGCCCTCAGAATAGTAATTCTCCCCAAATATTTGTCAAACCATTGTGATTTTTGTTGATAAGTCCCAAGCCACAGAACATTTATCATAAGTAGAATAGATATGGAAAGTCATCATTCACCCAGTTCATGTCATTAATGTGACATGGTAACTCTCAGAACACAGTGTGAAAGCATCTTACAGTATTGAACGAAATATATTATATGGTTTTAAACATTTAATTTTCAAGACATTTTCCTCAAAATGCCTCATTGGAACATAAAATAGTGTTGTATCTCTAATAGGTGGATAGCATCCCCATAATGAGAATGTGCTGATTATAGCAGTGGACAGAGACTGATTTGAATGGTGTCCTCATCATTGAAGCCTTTTTAGATATTGCAAGACTAAGCTGAGTGTTGTGTAAAATGCCTGCAATTCCAGTACACAAGGCTCTGTGCAAAAAAGGACCATGGGTTTGAGAGCACCCTGAGTAACAGAATGAGTTCCAGGCTACTCTGATCTATCTCATAAACAATTTTAAAACATTATTTTAAAAGGAACATAACAGACTTAAAACAAAACCCTGACCATTGACTGTCAGATTCTACCACTAAGTGTTGATATGGAAGGTTAGACAGTAACTACATTTCACATACAAGCATGGTATGAAAAATTGTATCAAGACATTTGGTTATTAAGAGACATAAAGTTAAAGGGATACTTAACCTATGTCTTAACAATCCCAGCCCATAGAATCTATACTGCAGAAATAGAGATTTGGTTTTTTGTTTCTTAACAAAAACCTGGATATGAATGTTAGTAGAGGTTTCACTTGTTATAGATGAGAACTAGAAACAAACTGAATGTCCTTCATTAGGAGTATGGATAAACAAAAGTTATTTCCATGTATGAAGCTAGTGTTCCTAATTATAAAATAATATATGATTGATGTGTGCCATTAATAAGATTATTCTAAATATTTTCAGAAGCTAGAGTAAAAAGGGTACATGCTGTATGGTTCCAATTATGTGCCATTTTGAAAAATGAAAAACTCTATAGTCAGTGAAAAAATTCCTAAATTCAGAGATATGGCTATGGTGAAGGTATTTGTATGTAGGAAGGCTAGGAGACATTAGGAATGATTGATTTTACATCCTGACTATGATTAACAGTTTTACAAATCTATATACATTTGTTGAACTCAATAGACCTGGCTGGTAAGTGAAAACATTTTTCCCACAGAATATCTTTCAAAAATAAACAGAAAAATTCCTCAACATATAGTATTTGGAAAATCATATAAATATCTGAGATCTAAATTCAGTGGAATACTCTTGGGTGCAAATTATGGATTTTGGTTTCTATGGTATAGTACTCATGTATGATAAAGTAGAAAATTCAATTTTAGTATCACTTTCAAAACCATAAAATAGCCATCAACATGGAAACTTACCTATAATTACTTAAAAATCCAGGAGTTGAAATCTTGTCTGAACCCATCATTTTATTGTCCAGCTATGCATCCCTACCCTGGCATATGTTCTTCCCATTAATTAATGTACAAAAGCATTTGAAAAAAAGAAAAAATTAAGGATCCTCCTGTCCCCATCCCCTGTAATTAGAGAAAGCATAGTTAGGAACAAGCATATTGATAGAACAGGGGAGCAGTTGCGATTTTCTTACAGTTGAGCCATTTTTTTCTACTCATCTAGAGCCCAATGGAAACTATATATTTATAAAAGGATTGATGCCTGCGTTGCTTACTAGATCACACCATTAGTTGGCCTTGTCTAAACATCTCACTTTTGGCTTAGGTAATTACCAGGTAGTGTGCTTGAGATGGTGCTAGCTCTTCCCCGCAGAACACCTGATCAGTGTTTCTCTAATGATGATCATTGTGGTAATCCTATTTCTTAAAATTTTTATTGTAACCTTAATATTTTAAAAGTAAATTTATCAAATCCACTTTCCATCCCTCATTCTCTTCCCACCCATTCTTCCCCTACCCCCTTCCACTATCCCCTCTCAAATGCATGGTTTTTTATTTGTTTGTTTGTTTTCTTTTAAACCCACTGACTCAGTGCTGCCTGTATATGGATGGTATACAACTATCTAGTGGAGCATGTGTGACCTCTCAGAAACCAACTGTGGTGAAAACTAACTCTTGCGGTCATTTGTCAATAACTCCTCCCCTGAGGGTCAGTGATCCCCACGCCATCATCCATGTTTGAATTTTGTCTAGCTTGACCTGGTGCCAGTCCCATGCATATAATCATAGCTGTTGTGTGTTCACGTGCACAACAAGTCCCTAATGGTCAGAAAATATGGTTTTTCTTCAATTATCCATGGTCTCTGCTTCTTAAAGTTCTTTTGTTCCCTCTCCATTGTGACCCTTGAGCTTCAGAAGGAAGGGACATGAAATTAATATTTAAGGACAACCATACCATATGAGCAGTAAATAACCTTCTTCTGTAGCAGTGTTTTCTCAACAATTTTTCCTTCACTAGGGCATTTGGCAATATCTGTGTATATTCTATGTTGCCACACTTGGTCTTGGGTATATTTACTGGCAGTTAGTGGGCAGAAGCTAGAGTTTTTTTCTAAATGTCCTACTGTGGCTACAACTGCTCCTTACATGAAGAAGGCACTCAGGCCACTAGGTCAGTAGGGCTAAGGTCAGTGCAGAAAGGACTATTCTTTAGTGAGTAAGATGTGTTTTCAACACTGTGCAAAGGTCTAAGCAAGTCATTGCAGAACATAAATCTACTGTATTTTCTCCTGGGACTTCACAGTTCAGACTCAGGGCATGAAGGGAATGTATTTATTATTGTAATCAAGCAAATTGCAAAGGCATTTTAATGTTACACAAATTCTAAGCCATTCATTGGCAATGATTTAACAGCATGTTAGATTAGGCCCACATGCAAAGTAGCTCATTAGTAGAATATTACAAGTATCATTTTTAACCGGTGAGACTGCTGCCTTCTCTTCTCTATGACAGTATTTTTAAAGAGCAGTCATCAGGTTTCCCTCTTCTGCCACCCCTCAAAATATGTGAAGTTGCTGAAATGTATGTTCCATCAGTTGGGTTCTCTTTCTCTCACTCTGATGCTCCGAGAGTATATTTTCTGGTGTTTGGCTTCCAGGCTGTCCTGTCTTTAGCTGGTTGACCATTACATGTGGAGTGTTTTGGAGTCTCCTCTCTAAATTCTCAGTCTTTAAAATGAACTTGTAACACTGAGAGAAGAAATGGAATCAAAGAGTTCTGACCGGGAGAAGATGAGGAAGTAGCCAGTGATGGTGGATAGAAACAAGGAGAAATTATGGGCGTGCCTAAATCCTTGGTTGTAGAGCCCCTCCCAAAATGTGGCCCTCTGTGTATCGTTGGGCAGCTTTTGCTTACAGGCTGCCCCACACAAATCTCTGAGACTAAGCTTCTAGAAGCACCAGCTCTATTTCTTTTTGTCCAGAGGATATCCAAAGTGTCTAATGATTGGAGAAGAGCTAAGATTCTCTGGATGTTTTTTGTCTGTCTGTCTCTGCCAAATCCTATAAGGTAAAGTGCCTTCAAAGTAACCTTTCCAGTACTATAGCCTCACAGAGCAGGGGACATTCCATTCTTGAAATCACAGAATGATCTGGAAGCCAGTGCCTGTTATTCCCTTTAAACCCATAAAGATTTTTTTTTCTTTCAAAAATCAAGTATCTATAGTTGAAGCTGGGAGTGCATATTATAACATGTTTTTATACAAATTCAAATCAAGTCAAGGGATTCTGGTTTCTTGAAGAGACACTAGTTTATTTCCAGCAATCTTCCTTTACTTTGAGCTTGTGCTGTTGATTGTCTGCTCTTTACTTGTGAAGGTACGTAGGCATGAAGCAGTAAAGCAAGCAAGAAGAAAAGACTAAAATCCTCATGCTAGAATTTATGATAATGAAGAATTTGGCTCACCTATATTTACTCATTATGGCGTATTATGCTTTCCAGAAGTATTCATAAGGCTCATACTAGAATTACTTTAAACCAGCGATTTGAAGCTGCTGCTATCCATCAGTCTTTACTTTCTGAGCCTGTAAAGGAAGTATGTTCAAGATGTCAGGAGTGTCATTTGTAAACCTGAGGTGCATCCCATCCTGCTGCAAACAGAGCCATTATTAGGACTCATGCCAGGAACACATGCATGAATGCAAGTCATGTCTGCACAGCCTTGTGGATTTATGGACTTCAAAATTTCTCTCTCTCCTCACTTTCCTGTTTCCCCCTCCTTCCTTTCTCCTCCTATCCTACTGTCCCTTTCTCCTAGTCCTCTTCCTTTGCAAAAGTTAACTGTACATTCCAGAAATCATAGTCTTCAATCCTGCAGAGAAAGGTTATAGGGTTGAGTTTGAGGTTGCATTATAAAGACAAGTTAAAAGCTTTAATTTATATTTGAGAATAACAAGATACGAAAGGATTTTTGTGAAAATCCTTTGTTCATTAGATAATGTTTATCTAGCAAGATCAGAGTTTTTAATAAGATTAAACTGTGGGTTTTATTGGAAAGATCTAAGAAGTGAGGTCTCTGTTCCTTAAATCCCACTGATTTAAAGAAATACCACTAAATACTTTAAGTCCAGTTTTATTCAGCGTTGTCAGCTTTCCATTGGTAGTGATAGAATTAGAACATTAAACCTTATTGTTTCATTTTTCAGTTTCTTATTTTAAAATGTTGGCAAGATTTCTTGCTTGGGCATGCTGTTATTTGAAGGACCCAATGGAATTTCAATCCTGTAGACAGTGCCTCTGGAGGAAGTTACAGTCTTCCTGCTTCTGGGGAACCTGCAAGCATTTCAGTGAATCTGTGGCTATTCAGCTGAGTCATGTCCCTTAGGTCAGAAGTAGTAAGACTGTATCACCTATTCTTTCAAGAGAAGGTCAGTTTTGCCTGGATCTACTATCATTATAACTGTATACCCCAACGTACATTGACTTAAATAAATTGGTCACTCTGGATTTAGAAGGCTGAGAGGAAAGAGTGGTAATGATCACCAAGTCATCTCTTTGCTTTGGTCATATGGTGATGTAGCTTATTAAAATCATCAGTAAAATGTGAATATTCAGATGGTCAGAATGTGGTGGGACTTATGTTTGGAAGCAAGAAAGAAAAGAGCTGTAGAGATTACGATAAAGAAAAAAACAAAACAAAACAAAAAATCCAAAAGAAAGTAGAAAGAAGCAAAGCAACAGTGGGCCTAATAATTATTGGGATAAAGTAGGTGGAATGGTAGCAGTAAGACAGTGAGGGAGTGTACACATTCCACAGGATTTTCTTCCTTTCAAAACATAATAAAGTCTTTATAAAGCAAAAGAAGATAACATGGTGGATAAAGACATTTTAAAAATCAAAATGCTTGGAGTTTGCTTTCTTTTAAGGCATTTGAAAATGAAATAGAATCTTGAGGACTTTAGACCCCATTACCCACTTCAATGAAGTGGGGGGTGACTGTAGAACTTAGGCTACAGTGTCATTGCTGGGATTAAATGAATCAATGCCAGTGAGAGACGGGGGTTGTCACTCAGTGCTTGTTGTAAGGGATTGTCACACCTACTAGGATTTCAGTGGTTGTCTTGCTGCCACCTGTGACTCGAATGAAGCTGAACATGTTGTTGTGGACCAAATAACTCTTTAACCAGTCAGGCTGAATGGAGTCCTATCTTGTTTGTTCATCTAATTCCTCAGCTTCTCTTCAGTCTATCTCTGTATCTGTAGATAAGGAGGAAACCAGCAGGGATGTTTTCAGTTCATTGTGATGACTAGATTTGATATAAGCTCTGTAAACCATATCCAACAGTCCCAGACACACAAACTGTGCTAAAGGAATGTTGGGAGCTCTTCTAAAAGAATTTCTATATAAACTCACATATTTCTTAAAAAGAGATCAATAAGGTGGTTGCTTTGCGGGGGGCCTCTTAAATCTAATCCTTCAGAAATAGAAGTTAATGAATATGAGGTTCATCTTGAATCATGGAGAGATTACAGGGAAATGATGTTGGAGGTGTGTGTGAGGTGCTATTATTGAGTAGGGTAGATGACAGTTCAACTAGGGCAGATCGGTCATTTAGTATACATGGGGTCTCTCTCTCTCTCTCTCTGTGTGTGTGTGTGTGTGTGTGTGTGTGAGAGAGAGAGAGAGAGAGAGAGAGAGAGAGAGAGAGAGAGAGAGAGAGAGAGAGAGAGAGAGAGAGAATATCCCAAAGGATGAGGTTCAACAACAGCAGAAACCACAGTGAGCAAGAGAGAGTAATGTGGGATAACTGTCAAGGAATGGTGTGGGAGAGTTGGCTTCCCATCACATTATTGAGAGCAGTGTTCGAAAGGTGTGATGGAGACAGGAATCTGCTTCTGTGAATGGTAACATGAAAAAGATAAGACAAACTCAGTGATAAAAATTACAGTGTGAAACCAAGGCACCAGGAAGTCAGTCTTCCTGAAGGGTAGGCAATTCAAAGGATTACAATGGTACAAGAGTCTGAGGAGTGATGAGGAGAAATGTAGAAGAGAGTAACTACCAGGTAAGGGGCAGGGGAGATTGAATACTAAGCCGAAGCTACTGAGGCAAAGAAATGAAAAACCAATTGAAGGTTTGGTTAAAGAGGCATATTTCCTAGCTTAGGATTTTGTGAATAGGAATTTGTGAGAAGTGAAACAACCTGCAATTTGCTGTCAGATTAAATTTAACTAGCTGAAGAGTTTCTAAGTCACAAATCCTACTGATGGTAGAAGTTAAGTGTATTTATTATTTGATAGAGTCAGGTCTGAATTCCTGAAAACTAATGCAACTTTTTAATGTCTTAAGGCATATTGTTTAAGAGCTCTGAGTTTTGACAAACATTTGAGTTCTTTGAACAGGTTCTCTTGATTTTGAGATGGGTCTGTGCTTACAAAACCATATCATCATATACTTGAAGTCAAGTCTTCAGGGAAGTCAGAAACACTATAGTATAATATACTGAAGACTGTGTTTAGAAATTAATAAACTTACTGTTTTGACACACTTCATCAAATAAATTTATAGTGTCAACTACTGGCAACTTACTGTGACCAACTATATGTACATCAGAGACAACATATAATTCAGGTGACATATGACTTTAAAAGGTCACATTGCCTAACACCAGCCCTTGCTTAAGTCTAGTTAATTAATGGTAATTTTTGGTTAATTCAAATGGATGGACCCCACAGCAATACTATTTGTGGAACACAGTTTGAAAATTCAGTTACTTTCTGTGTTCTGTTTTAAAATGCTTTCTGAATTCACACAGTTTGAATATGAAAACAATTTTGAGAACACTCTGGAGATGATCATATCAGATTTTAACTGACAAACTCATTCATCCAGTCTTTGAGAAACATTTCTTTTCTAGCAAGAACATCGATAAACCCTTTAAATTGATGCGTTCTGTTTTTTTCATGAGACCTAAATGAACTATGCAAAGCTGGGTTTGTTACTTTAGGCCAATGGAAATGGCACTTCTTATACTTGCCTTTCACAGGTGTTGTGAAAGGCAGTTGATGACAAGAGAAATGGTTCTAAAAGTCCCAGGAGTGATGGCTCCTGTATAGTTTCAGATCCTGACTTGTCATGGGGGTTGACTGCCTGTGGTTATTTAGCTACTGTGAGCTTTAGTCTTATCACCTAAAAAGTAGAAGTTATTTTCTTTCCCAATTTTCTAGCATGTAAGTCACATAACATATTAGTCAGATAAAAAGGTTTACATTAGCACATTATAACAAGGCTTAAAAGATGTACAGTATTTAAAATGATAAAGATTATACATATATATGACTGTATATATATATATATATATATATATATATATATATATATATATATATATGTATGTGTGTGTGTTACAGGTGGATGTGAGATGCCCTATATAGGTGCTAAGACCTGAACACAGGCTCTCTGTAAGAGCAGACAACACTGACTGCATAGCTATCTCTCCAGCCCCTAACTTCTAATTATTGTTGAAATCTTGGGTCTTGATCTTTATACTATCTTGCTTCAAAAACACAATTAAATTCGCACACCCAATTCAGTGATGTTCTTGTCTCATATTTAATACATTACTCTCTGTTGATGAAGGGCCACATCCTAAAAATGTATTCATAGTCACACATGAGGAAAGTTTACAGGAAGCTACAACACAAATTTATGTTCAATTCTCTATTGTTATCTGTGAGTGTAAGACAGAACTTTAGAGTTAATAATACAAAGAAACGGATGTGTTGATTCTTCATTTTAACGTGTGTTTTCCCTGCGCATGCTGTTTGTCCAATACCTCTTGCAGTAGTAATTGGGGTACAGAAATCCAAAAACTCAAGTTAAAGGATTTCTGCCACAATGGAGCTCAACTTACAGAAGAAAAGAAAAGGAATAACCCATACAAGAAACAAGTAAGCGATTTAGTTTGTTTGAAAGTTATAAGTGCTATGGCTCAGAGGTGAGGGGGCAGGGGATGCAGAGTATCTTGAAGGACCATGGAGCTGTGTGTAAAGATAGTCACCATGGGTCTTACTGGGACAAGTAAGAGAAGGGATAGGAATGAGCCGTGTGAACACCTGGAACAGAGCAGATCTGCCTTGGCTGAGACCTCAAATTGAATGTGAGCCTGAAGCATTTGAAGATCAGCCAAGGAGTGAGAGTGGGCAAGGCAGAAACTAATGGCAAAAGGTTAAAAAGAAAAAAAAGGACTGAGGTAAAGTGCCCAGTGTTTTGCCAAACTCTTTACATAGTTTTAAAGACCATCATATCTAATTTCTTGGACTTTTATAGCAGAAGGGCCTTTATAAGGAAACAGGAGTCAGTGGTACCCAAGGTTTCTCTGCCTGAATCAAGAGTGCCACGCTGTATTTGGGCTTGATACGATTTATGTGCTGTTGGCCAAATCTGCCATTCATGCATGACGACATTTAACTTGAGAGTAATTTATTGGTGAATCCTGTCAGTTAGTAATCAGTACCAAAAGACTTTGAGAAATGTGGTCTTGGAAATCTTGTAGCTACCTGATATGGGTTGACAGCATGGAGGTTATGGCACTTCATGTAAGTGTTACAGAACAGGACATTTGTATAGGAAGAATAACTAGATATGATTGACAGAAGGTGTTGTTGGAGTTCCACCATAGTGGCTGCCATTTGTGTGTGTGTGTGTGTGTGTGTGTATGCCCATGTGTTAAGAATACCACAGCCAAAGCCCTGTGCATGCTAAACAAGTACTGTTCCTTTGATCTACATTCTCAGCCTTACACTGGTTGGTTGCTTTGTCAACTTGACAGAATGTGAAATTATTTGGGAAGAGGAAGTACCAGTTGAGAGATCGCCTCCACCAGATTGGTCGATTGACAAGTCTATGACTGATGATTGAGGTGGGGGTATCCATTCTACCCTGGGTGGTTCCAACCTGGGCAGGTTGTCCCGACGTGTGTAAGAAAGAAAACTGAGCAATCCATGAGGAACGAGACAGTAAGCAGTGTTCCTCCATGGTCTCTGTTTCTGTTCCTGCCTCCATGTTTCTGTTTTGAGTTCCTGTCCTGACTTCATGATGGACTGTAATCTGGAAGTGTAAGCTCAATATACCCTTTCTTCCCCAAGTTGCATTTTCTTGTGGTGTTTATCAAAGTAATAGAAAGAAAACTAGGCCATAGCCCTAATACCTTAAACACTAATTTTAGCTCACAATATGATCTGATAGCAATAATATGGAACATATAATCTTTATTTTATTTTATAGATAAGTACTACAAAGTTCATAGTAGTTGAACAACTATGACATGCCCGACTGAAAACCACAAACTGCTGTCATTGTATATGCATCGCCACCTTCTCATGTGCCGTGGTTCACCTTCATTGTTTTCTTTCCATGTCTGATCATAGCCTGGTAATGGCTGCTAAGCTGTGACTTTCTCAGCCAGTGGCATGGAAAATCATAAGCACTAGATAACAAGATCAGCCAAGTTGCTCTGGGAAAAAGACAAGCTAAGTCCAGGGAGCAAGTCGGTGGTTCCCTGATCTACAGGTCACTGAGAACTTCTGACAGGGAAGGTAAGAAGATCAGGTGAAGTGAAAAACATTAGGGGCTGTCAAACTTACTTTCTTTACTCCAATCCATGGTATGAGAAGGAGTACACTCTCAATGAAATTAAGGGTGAGAAAATTAAAGCAAATAGATGGAAATACTTCTACACATAGTATATAATCAGCCTGTAGAGTTTTCTGTTGAGGGAGGTCAGGGAGGCAGATGCTGAGGAGGAAGAAGAGAGAAGAATATCTGGTTAATTTTATGACAATCATAACGTTGTAATTATGCTCAGTTAAGAATAATGAGTCTGATGCTTTGGGGTATAAAATGATCTCATCCCAGAGGACAGGAAGGAATTTTTCTCCTCATACCCCTAAGAAATTGAATGGCACCAACAACTTGACCAGATGCGTTACAGGCTGTAGTATCCTCCCAGTAGGTGACTTATTAACATAGCAAACATGCTGAAAAGACCAGTGACTAACCTTATCTGGAGAATGCTTCATCTGGGGTGGGGGGAGTCAGTCATGAATGTCAGCAAAGAGAGTTCTTTAGTTGGAATAAACTCCTCACTGAATGATGAGGTCCAATTTCGCTTTTTGGCCCAGTGTGTGAATTTCTCTTAATATTCATATAACTGACCTAGTCTTATACAAAGGGGAGAAATGGTCACAGGGAAGGTTCTGTGGAAACACATGAACTTGCTTTTAAGAATGATCATGAGCATGCTTTTGCCTTTTTGCCAAACTACTTTTAACCTTCAAACCAGCTGCCTGCAGCTTCTAACTTTATTTTGGTATGAAGGATTCTGCTTTAGCACTTATATCCCAGATCTGAGTGTGGCTCTGGATCCTTAATAGTCCCTAGGGCTCCCAAATTAATTTTGAGCTGACCGCCAAGTGGGGAATGCCTAGGAGGGCAAATCCCATCAGTAGTCACTTTAAATAAACTCATAAGAGCACAGGCCAATGAAAGAAATGCCCCATTATTCCTCCACACGAGGATCCTTAAGTGTATATGTAGCCTTGGCCAGAAAGTCAGGATATGTGACTTTTTATCATAATGTGACTTCTAAGTACAGGTGTCCTGGCATTATTTATTCATTGCCTTTCTATATATATTCATTTTAAACATTTTGGCTCATTTACCTGCATAGTCAGTGCTATTGATCTCCCGTGTTTCAGCTATTTAACAAGCAAAAGACTACTATACGATTATCTTAGCCTGAAGAAGACTGAAGAGTTATGAGGTGCCGTCCTCTAGATGTGACACTTGGAGATCTTGGATGCTGCTTGCATCTGACTCACACACCCTTGAGTCTGTCAAATCCAATTTTCTCATTTGGTAAAAGGGAGCAATGGTACTATCCCTCTTAAACTGCTGTGAAGAAGAAACACAATGAACAGGTATATTTGGATGATTTGCACAGCAATCTGCACACTGTAGATGCTCAGGAAATCTTGATGTTTCTTCCCTCTTTGTGTGCATGAGAGGCCATGGAACATGCACACTGGAGGCATCAGTGAGTGCCAAGGTGATTTGCCAAGGCGAGTGAGGATTATGCCTACCTTCCAGTGTCCCCTGAGCCAAATGTTTCCTTAAGAGAAGCTAACTTCTTTATTTCTAGAGATGTGACTATAAGCTTAAGGGTAAGCATTCTGTCTTTTACTGTTTATGACCATTGTATTCCCAAGATTTTGTGTTCTATCAGAATAACGACAAATGCATAATCAGTCATGTTTGGCTTTGCTTAAATGTTAGAACTAGACAATGGGGAGAAGGTCAGTTAACATTATTCCCTTTATTTCTTCCCAGTTGGTCAACCTGCTGTACATTGAAATGATACACTCCATCCCAGGTGACTTTTCCTACTTCTACACCAGGTTTCATTCCAAGTTGAAGACATTTCCTTCAATTTTCCCTGTAAGCCGACCTTGCTATGTGCCCACATCCTGAGCATCCACATAAAGCCAGCTAAGCATGGCAGCCATGTTTTATTTGTAGTTGGACTCGTTTCTATAGAAACTGTGGTGGTTTGAATATGCTTGACCCATGGGCAGTAGTACTATTAGGAGGTTTCACCTTGTTTGAATAGGTGTGGCCTTGCTAGAGGAAGTATGTCTCTGTGTAAACTGGCTTTGAGGGCTCCTAGTTCTCAAGCTCACCCAGTGTGGAAGAGATACTCTGTTGCTGGCTGCCTGAAGAAGCCAGTTTCCTTCTGCTCCATTAATTTACCAGCACCATGTCTGCCTGCATGCTATCATGCTTGCAACCATGATGGTAATGGACTTAACTTCTCAAACTGTAAGCCAACACCAATTAATTGTTTTCTTTTATAAGAGTTACCTTGGTCATGTTGTCCCTTCACAGCCATGGAAACCCTTAGACAGACACATTTTGAATACTTGGTCTTATAGCTTCCGCACCTACTTTGTTTCATCATTTATTGAAAACTTCTGTCAGAAATAAGATTTTTGTCTTTTTTCCCCACATGGATATTGCTGATACATATGTATGTGTGTGTGCATGTTGAGATATAAGCATGCATACACACATGTACACACATACACATGTGTACATGTGCACATAGGGGCCCAAGGTTGACACACATAGGCTTCCTCAATTGCTCTGGATCTTATTCATTGAGGCTGGTTTTCTCCATGGAACTCCAAACTCAATGACACAGTGACTTTAGCTAGCCAGTTTGCCTGAGGGATCCCCTCTCTTTGCCTTCTGAAATAACTGGTTGGCTGCCTTGCTCAGCTGGCTTTATGTGGGTCTTAGGAAGGTGAGATACACCAATAATGTGTCTCAGGCTTTGTTGCCCCAAATTGAATTCCCCATGATCTTCAGCATCTGTGCTTCTTGTTCAGTAATGAGGACACAGCCTCCAGGAGTTACTGAAATGGAGGATGAAGTGGGTACAATGTCCCTGGAACCTTGTGTCCTGAAATTCCATTCCTAAGGAACAGGACAGCTGACTTGGTTCACCACCTAAGCAGTATCTGGTTGGTGTCATTGTGCTCTCATCTTTAGATGCTCAGTTTCCTTTCAATCCAACCCATCTATCTTATATGTGTCCTGAACCTCGCTGTCTTCATATGTGTGTGTGTGTATGTGTGTGTGTGTGTATGTGTGTGTATGAATATAAATATATATTTATATTTCTCTGTGTTAGGTAAATGCCATGGTGTACACCTTTGCATCTATAATAAAGAAACTAAGTGCATTGTAGCCTATAAACCCTCAAGTATCATAAACAGTGGGAAAAATTAGGTTGGAATTCATACTTGAAATGTGCTTTTGTTTGTTAAACCAAAGCAACTCCCTTGGCAAGATTCTCTCTTGCTCTGACCCCAGATGCTGAGTTCAGGCACACAGAGTTTGAAATCCCTGTGCTCTCTACCATTCTTGGTTTCCAAAGAGCAGTAGAGTAAGCCTGTTAGCTCAACTTGCCCATTTATGAAGTTGAAAGGTCATTGTGGTTTCTTCAAGGAAACAAACCTATTTCTTTACTTCCAAAGGTGAAAAATCTGTATATTTAAAAAAATGAGCCATATGTGTGGTTTACCCACTTTAAAACTATCAGTTCTCAAACATAAGAACTTATTATCGAATATTTTAGTATGCTAAACCCAGACTTATGTACATATCTCCCTTTACTTATGTCAGTAACTATGTGTGTTACCACACCAAGGAAATCCCTTCTGTGTAATTCCATACAAAAAAGAGATATTTGCAGAGGTGCATATAAAATGTCCTTCCATTGTACTTTACCAGAGAAGCTTGTCTCCAAACAATAGATGAAGTTGATGTTCTATAAAGGAAGTTTGTGCTTATTTAAGGGAAAGTTCTAGACCATGTGTTTGAGAACCAACTTATATTCTGAGGTGTTTAGAAGACAAAGAGTCCCCTATAATTTTTGTCCCATTTCTTGAATCAGGATGCAGTGAGTACATTCAGAGAAAATGATATGTCTGAGCTTAGTGAATCTGTATGCTACTTCCATCCCGGGAGGCTAGGTTAAGATGCCTATCAACCCCCACATCTCAGTACCTCCAAACAGCAAAGATTTATTTTTGACTTGTACTTCTGATCAACATATTCTTGGCAGGGACTCAGGCAAGGATTAGCTTCTATCTTATACTTAAGCTATTCACTGTCTCAGAAACAAAGTTAGAACTCAGAACACACATTGGCAAACACTTAACACCAAGCATCCTATACTAAATGTTTTAGTGCTTTCAACCACATCATTCCTTTTGAAATCATTCTGTTGTGCTGTTAAGGTGCAAAACAGCCATAGACAAGACACCGGCAAATGACTGTGGCTATGTTTAGAGAAATGTCCTTTATAACATTAGCCAATGAGCCAGATCTGTTTTGTAGCCCGTGGTTTGCCAACGCCTTCAATTAAATTATATGGCCCCAAAGGAACATTCATTCCTTCTGTGCTATGGTTAAGGACTAATTAATGACTGCCCACCCCTGAGAAGAGATGTCCAAGCTTCTCACTTCCTGACATATGAACAGGCTCATATGTGTTCTCACAGTTGCTCAGAAAATACTGCAATAACTTGAGTAGGTTTTTTTTTTTTCTTCACAAATCCATGACGTTTGGTTGAGGATACTGATCTTGTAAAGTTTCTCTGTCACTTTATGTTTTCCCTTTAACTGAGAAAAACAGACTTTACAAGGTGACAGTGTGCATTTGCTGATTAAAAGGCAGAAGCCATTGCTTCCCAATCAAAGGGCTGCTGCTCAACCTTGTGTTTTATTCAGTGTTGGTGGCCCTGTGGCTGAAGTCTCTAGAGTTATTCATAAATCTTCACATATAGGAACCCAAAGGTGGGTTGGCAAAGGAGTCCAGAAACAGATCTTGGGAAAGGGTCTGGACATAGCCAGTGGAACATTTATCAGATGCCATTCTGCAACAGAAGGAAAAAGTCATTTTCTCACAGACCAGCTCCTGAGAAGTTTCCTGGCTGTAGCATTTCTGTCTGTACAAGAAGAACAGATAAGCTCTGGCTTTCCGTTGATTAGGTCATAAATGGGGTCATACTTAAGTCCACTTTATCTAGAAGAACACCGTGTACATCCCTATTCACAACCAGCCCATTTCACACCGCGTGTTTGTCTCCTTCATGTTTGTAATTTTATGAAGCCACAGGGTTCATTACTTTCAGTTAGCTCTTTCCCATTTTATTGCCACTGCCTTATAAAGAAAACTTTAATAGTCCATTTACTTTTATGCAGTCCAATGCATTACTACTTCTGACTTTTCTCCATAGTTTGACTAGACATGACGAAATCATAAATGAGAAGATCTATCCGGAGGTTAAAATGAAGATACTAAAATTGATTGTGCAGATAGTAGGAACTCTGTAAATGGAAATACCTACTTGCATTGATCCTTATCCATACCTAATAACTTAAATTATGTATGTATTCCACTTATTGATGTACACATAGGGGCAATGCCTACACACAGTGCATACTTGAAGTTCAGAGGACAATTTGAAATTCCTTGTGTGATATGAGTTCCTGGGATCAAATTCAGGCCATTGGTCTTAGCAGCAAACCTACCAGACTTTGAACCCTGACCTTTTCATTGTTCCCTATCACTGGGCTACATTTCTAGCCTTTGGATTTTTTTTAATGGTTTGAATTTTATTTTATTTTATTCACTTTACATCCCATTCACTGTCTTCCTTCTGGTCACCCCTTCCCATAATCCTTCTGCTACCAATCCCTCACTCCTCCTCTGAGCAGGTGGGGACCTCCTAAGTATACCCCAACCCTGGCATATCAAGTCTCTTCAAGGCTAGGTGCTTCCACTCCCACTGAGGCCAGACAAGACATCCCAGCTAGAAAAACATATCCCACATACAGGCAACAGCTTTTGGGATAGCTCCTGCTCCAGTTGTTTGGGATCCACATGAAGGCCAAGCTGCACATCTGCTACATATGTGTATCAGGGGGGAGGCCTAGGTCCAGCCTATGTATTCCCTTTGATTGGTGGTTCAGTCTCTGAAAACCCCAAGGGTCTAGGTTAGTTGACTCTGTCGTTCTTCCTATGGAGTTCCTATCTACTTCCGGCATGCAATCTTTCCTCTCTTCTTTCATAAGAGTCCACAAATTCTGTCCACTCTTTGACTGTGGGTGTCTGTATCTGAGTCAGCTGCTGGGTGGAGCCTCTCAGAAGACTGCCATGTAGACACCTGTTTACAAGCATAAAAGAGTATCATTAATAGTGCCAGGAACTGGTTCTTGCCCATGGGATGGGTCTCAAGTTGGACCAGTTAGTGGTTGTCTATATCTTCATCTTTGCTCCATCCCCTATCCCTGCATTTTTTTTTGTAGACAGGATAAATTTGGGGTTGAAAATTTTTTGGGTGCCTTGGTGTCCTTATTGCTCCCCTGGGGTTCCTGCCTGGCTACGGGAGGTGGCCTCTGCAGGTTCTATATCCCCAATGCTGTGAGTCATAACTAAGGTAACCGCATTGATTCTTGGGCACCTCCCTTACCCCAGCTCTCTGTCACATCCTGGAGATGCCTCCACCTCCCCACCCTCATAAATTTCAGATTTCCATTCATTCTCATGGTCATCTTTCCATTTCTCCTATCCATTCTCACACCTGATTCTGAAACCCCCATTCCTCTTTCTATCCCCTCTCCCTCCCACTTCCCTCTCTCCATCTGCCTCTCATGACTATTTTATTTCCCCTTCTACATGAGATTCAAGTATCCTCACTTGTACCTTCCTTCTTGTTTACCTTCTTTGCAGCATTTGGGTTTTTGAGATAGAACTTGCTACACAGCCCAGGCTGATCTTGAACCCACTAGGTAGTCCATGGCAGTTTCAAATTCCTAATTTCCCTCTTCTGTTTCCTGAGTGCTTAGATGACAGGTCCACACCAAGACATTGGGTTTAGTCAGTGACATTTTTATGTTCACTATTAGTGCAATTCTATAGACAATGATTAATTCACCATTACAAAGTGTACCACCATAACAGATTAAAAATAAGTTTTACATAAAAATGATGTTGGGGTCTATATGATACTTGTTTTGGAAGTTAATGTTCATTGAATGTTATAGCCATTGGATTGAATAGATGTACTATTACAATTTTCTCCCAGAACTTTTGACTTTATTTCCAATACGTTTCTGTCAGTACTAAGCTTTCACAGAAAAGGGCTATATTGTTGCTAAGGAGACTCTCAGGTTTCTCTGTTTGGCCTAGCAATAACAGATATTAGATTAGATCATATTTATGTGCTTTAAGAATGCATTAATTGGTATAGTCACAGTATGAGCTTTATAAATCTGCTTTGGTTTAGTATGGTCTGTGCAGTTTCAATATTGATTTTGATATCTAACTTTTGATGTAATGGTATGGGGATTAAGAGGTGCTAAGCGTACCATGGAGATCCTGTCCACATGAGGAGGGAGATTCACGTCCATGTTACAGTGGGTCAGCTCTCCTGAACACATGTGGCCCCTGCCTCTCCACTCTTTGTATGAGCCTGACCGCTCCTCCATTTTTCCACTCTACACCCAAGCAGCCGCAGATCCTAAGAGCAAGCACATGTGGCTGCCCAGTCTTGCATGTCTTGCCCGGAGCACTGTGAGCTAAATAAAACTCTTCTTTATAAAGCACCCAGCCTGTGATGTTGTTATACATAACCCACAGCAACAAAAACCAGACCAGGATTGCACCATACCAGTAAACTTCCTGGTTTAAAAACCAGGAAAAAGGAGGGAAACAAGGTACACGGAGGGCAATTTAGTTAAGTGTGGCCACAGAGAATGTGAGTTAACTATGTCAGAACCTGAACACAGCCGCTTGCTCTATGGATAGTGTGTAATCACTCTGCTGTGCAATTGTTCCCAACGTGGAGATACCATAAGGGAATGTACAGATATGGAAGCCCTTTCAGACCAGTCCTTTGAACTGAGAAGCAAGGCTATTATATTCCCTTTATTGTAACTGACTCAAATTCATCAAATATAGAAAAACTCATTTTACTAGGACTATGAAGATACAGGGAAAAGTAGAGCTGTTTAAAAAATAACTATTGGTTTGGATGCTTTGTGGTTGTTCTTGAATAAAGCCACAATTGGAAAAAAGGGGGGAAGGGGAACTACACAAAGGCTTCCGTTTATTATCCGAGGTCACACATTAGCCGTGTCATGATAGCCACCTCTCAGTATTTTCATGCCAGTGATCACACATGGCTTTTCTGCCATGACTGGCTAAGAAACCTTTTGCTGTACCTAAGACCCCATACCTGATAGGCTGGATTTACACCTAAGATTAACAAGTACCACTCAAAGGCTTTGCATCTCTAGCCTGGATTTTTATATCCGAATAAGAAGAGGGAATTTCTCTCTTATGAGTCAGAGGCACTGAGTTGCTGGGAAAGTTTCTCTAACAGGGCAAGTTGGCAAAATAGTCCCATTGGGTTTCAAGTTAATTTGACTAATTCTTTCACCACTTGTCAAATGAAACTACTTTTGTTTAGGTAACAAAACAAGCTGTTTCCTCTGCCATTTCTCCAGTGGGTAGTATAGGCACTTCTGGCGAACACACATTACTGCTAACTGTTATGATGTTTGCTGTCAAATTCATTTATTTATACAACTGCTGTAAAGAGCCTGAGGCCCATAAGCAGCCATGAAAGATTTCAGAGTCATGGTGTGGGGTCAGGAGAGGGGAAAAAAAAAGTCTCCGCTGGTTATGAGAAAGGAATTGACACAGGAAATGGTCACATATGGTGCAGATTTATTGTGTCCGGGGCTTCCCATTCAAATCTCATTATAGCCACAGCTCTGAGCAGGCCACGGCAGCGCCCCATTCATTTCAGCTTTGGCACCCAGCAGAATTACTGTGGCTGCTTCAAAACAGGGTCTGGCGAGGTGATGACTTTATCATTTTGAGGAAAGAGTGTGCCAGGAATTGCACTTGTAAAGAATGATGGTGGCCGTCCCTCTTTTTAAGCCGCGCAATGAACACTGCTTTGTTTAAAGCCGGAAGACAAGGCTTGCTAGCGGAAGAGGGGATGAGAGGAGGGATGGGATGCGGTGGGGGGTTGAATGGAGATTGGATGAAAGTGAAAATTATCCTGGATTTTAGGGGTCAGGTTGTTTTCTTCAGTGGTAAATAATAGATGTTCTACTGAACCTTATGTGCATGTTCCATATGTGCACGTGTATACACATGCACATAAGGATGTTCTATGGATGTATGGGTATTTCCCTCATCTACATTTTCTAAATCTTACATTATGGGGGTCAATGTTTAAGTGATTCTTTTTCCTGTAACTCGTCTATCTCAACTCTATACCTGGGAACGAAGAGATTCAACATCTATCATCAGGTATTCAAGGTGAGAGAGAGAGAGAAAAACCACGAGAATGTTGTGAAGTTTTAAAAGACGATTCTTTTGCGGTGTTAGAGAATGTAACAGCACATATTTGATGGGTCCTCAATGTGGGCTCCGAGCGTATACTATCTTACGTACAAGAGTGCATCAGCCCATGAGTTGTGTGCAGCTGTTAATCCCTTTCCCTGTGAGAAAAGGTAGTCAGAGGGAGGATGAGAAGTCCAGCCACCGCTTCAAAGAGGAGGAGGCAGGATGCAATCAGAGCTAAACCTGATCTCTTGGTGAGCCTACTTCCTGAGCCTGCAGTTGCCTGGGATGTTTTCAATGTAGTATTCAAATAATAAGTTTCGTAATTGGGACCATATCCATTGATGCTTATAGGTGAAATTTTATTCCCCAAATTCTCCTACAAAAGTACTTGTTGTTTCAAGTACTATATCATAGTGAAACTTCACCATTGTTAGAAAATATAACATCAGAGAGTTCCTGGATTTGGTTTGAGTGTTCTCCTCCTAGCAGTAGAGGTACAGAAAAATTTAAAATAGCTGATTCGGAAGAAAGAGCAGTTGGGTCCATTTGTCACCCCACCTGGCACCTCCCCCTTATAATGTCATCCCGTTACCTCTTGAACCTCCTCTCCTTACCTTTCTCCAAATAATACTCTCATTAAAGAACATTTTATCTTATGAAAGATAAAAAAAATACTCTGAAACACCCACTAAAATAACATGACGGAGGCAGACGTTCTGCCAAACAAGCTTGTTTGTGTATTTACCCAGAGTGTGGCATTATTTTCACTGAGCAGCTTCTGTCTCCCTTGGTTATCTTCTTCTTAGGGTTGTCTTCACCCTCAAATGCCTCATGTACCACAGTCATCCAAAGCCTTAGCACTGCACCTGTCACTATGCATTAGAATGGCTTCCCTTGTTGAAAATGATGTCAAAGGTATCTATGCTCCCAAGTGACACTCTAGCTAGTTGTGAAAGCCAATCTAGAAATGGAGACGTGTGTGTGTGTGTGTGTGTGTGTGTGTGTGTGTGTGGTGTATTTGTGTGATACATATATATGTGATAGACACACACACACACACACACACACACACACACACACTACATTCCAGAAATAAATACTGAATATATAGTGACTCCTTTTAATCCAATGACATGGTTTCTCAAATTTTACAATGATAAATATTTTGCATGTTAAAATTGCACTATTACCCTTAACTCACTTATAAAGTTATAGTATGCACATATATGAACAAATATATGTGTTCCCTTTATAATAACTATGACTGACTTATGGTCACACAGCAGACCTTACAAACTCCAAGTTCTAGACTTTATATCAGCATAGTCATATTTTGTTTAGATATTGAATATACTACATTGTACTACATGTAAGAACACTCTCAACTTGTCTTAACAAATGATTCCAACACATATGCTTCTTACTTTTCAAGTTTAAAAAAGTAATTATACTTAGCATTTCTCCAGTTTGAAGTCAAAAGCCCTTCTGTTCATTGTATCTGAAATAAGCAAAACACATTTTTTCTAACAACCCCTGCAAATATCTGTTACTTTCTTTGGGTGTTATGAAACAGAGCTTTGAGGTTTTGGGGTGTCACTCCTGATTGCCTGAGGATTTGACATATGTAAATGGGGAGACATGTAACATGTCAACACTGGTTTGATCCATGCCCATTCGTATTTTTAAATTGGAAATAATGAGGTGTAGATATTGTTTGGCAGATGCAAATTGTAAATTACTTACTTTCATTTCTTGAAAACAAGTGAGTGATTATATATTTTGGTTATGTCCAAATCTCCTATAGTTTATGATACTTGGTGAAATATATCAAAGATGGCTAGAAAATATTGTTGAGGGAAATGGTGGCATTAACCTCGAGGAGAAAAATCATTAATGTTGATATATCTCATTCTATTTTAAACATATAAAGTTTTCTCTTTTGTTGAAATGGGAAGATGGAAGGATTCTATGTGCCTTTGAGTCAAAGCATTTATTTTAGAGATACTTTTTTTTCTTTCCTTCTGATCCATTTTTCTAAATAAAAGATAGAAGTTATTTCTCTTTTTTTGTTGTTGTTGTTTTCTGTTAATTTTTTTTTCCTGTAGCAGAGATGACCCCTTTGGCATATTTCCTTTTCAAACGTGAAATGAGGTGGAAAATCCTCATTTCACGACAGGAAGGACAAATATTGACACAAAGTTAATATTTGTTAGAACCCTAGAAGCAACCTGGGTGCAAACACACACACAAACACACACACACACACACACACACACACACACACACACACACACACACACACACACACAGAGTCCTTTCTCCTTTTAAACCAAACATAATTACCTCTCTCCCTTTCCTGGGCTTGGGTCTATGGTCTCTAGTCTAGGGAAAGAATGAGAGAGTATGCTTTATGTCCAGGATATTTTAGGGAGGTAAAAGACTCACAGAGCAAGTGCTCACGTGCCCATGTGCATACACAAATACAACCTGCTTAATCGAATTTCCCGCACTTAAAGCAGAGCTTCTGGACCTTGTCACTGTGCACGTCCACCCTGAATGCAATAGCATACGCCAAGCCAATGCTCACTGGTCACTCAGCCGTCATTATGACCTGTCCACTCTTGCCTTTTTGAGAAGAATGCCCTGGGGTGACTGGGTGGTTGCCCTGACAGGCTGTATCAGTTATCTGCTCACATTGATTATCAAAGTCAGCTGTGGCCAGGCCTTGCCTTCTCTCTGTCTTCTCTCAAGCCCCTCTTACAAGCACCCCTGCCTGGATTTTCATGAGGAAATAATCAGATTAGGCCTTTCACGGTGAGTTCATATGGAGTTCTCTTTCTCCCGTGTGCTGCTAACTGAATAAACGTGTTTAGTAGTAAATTGTAAATGACATTATGATTACCAAAGCCAGCGTGGGTTTCATTTAAAAGTGATCAGAATTGTGGACCACAAAAAATTGTGACTGGCAGATGAGGCCATTTGGCAAAGTAGGGAAGGAAAAGACAAAAACAAGTGCGAAAGAAAATCATTACTCAGAACTAAACCTTCTCTGACTGAGCAAAGCAGGAGAGAAAAACATTCATAGGAGAGAACAATGGAAGGCTATTCAGACACGATTCTAGACTGAGACTATGGGGTTTTACCTTCAGCCACTAGGGATTGAACCAGGAGGTCTGGCTAGCTGTGCATTGACTTTTCTTAAACAGTGACCATATATTCTCTGCTACAATTAAGAACCATGCCTGTTTAGTCACTCTTCAGTCTTCTAATTTTGCATATTTGTGCTTTAAAAATTATCACCACTATTATTTGACTTTTTTGGCCAATTGAAAACACTAGCATTGATTAACTGTACAGATTTCATAGGGAACCAGATGGTGAGACACTAGCAAACCGACGCATCTCTTAGCCATTGTGGCTGAATTCTGAAGACATTAAGGTAGACTTTCCAATTTAGAAAAAACAAGAGTTCACATTTGGCTACAAAGGTGGATCCTTCGTATGACTTACTGGTAGAATTGGGACAATTGCCTTTGTTAATATTGTGGCAAAATTTTTCTCCTCCTGGTACACCATGATAAAATGTTGGTTTGAAGGGGCAAATAATAATACACAGAATCAAGAAGCACTTGCCACATATGTGATTTGTCAACTATCAGGGATCTTACCATATGTGCCTTTTAAGAGAACTAGGCACAGACAGCTTCCAGAATTTTGGCCCTTCTTCTCACAATGGTGCATATCACATCAGAACCTTATGTCCAAAAACTGACATTGTATTTTACCAGGTACAAAATACAAAAATAAAAGTTTAGAAGTATGTAGTTGTACTGCTCCTTCCTTCCTTCCCCCTCCTCCTTCTCCTTCTTTCTCTTCCTCCTCCTTTCTCTTCCTCTTCCTTTTCCACGTCCTCAGTTCTAAATAATATTGTTGAGCTCATATGACTGTGATTCAGCCGGTTGTGGCGGCGCAGCCAGTAGGATTTGCTGACGGAGGCAGAGGCAGGAGGATCGTGACTGTGATTTAATTTTCTGTCTATGATGTAGCAATAATTAAACATGCTATCTAAAGGTGAATAAAGATAGAAATATAGCTGGGCAGTGGTGGTTCATACCTTTAATCCCAGCACTTTGGAGACAGAGGCAGGCATATTTCTGAGTTCGAGGCCAGCCTGGTCTACAGAGTAGGTTCCAGGGCAGCCAGAGCTACATAGATAAACCCTGTCTCAAAAAAAAAAAATAGGAATATAAAGGTAGGCAGAGAGGCCAAAGGAGAAAGGTGAGGAAAGAGGAGAGAAAGAAGGAAGGAAGAGAAGGAGCAAGGGAAGGTCTGTTAGCCTTATGGTATAAAGGCTTCTTTAAGGTAAAGCCAACATCTTAGCTGTTCAGATTCTTATCCTTCTGTGTCCCCTTCCTGATGCCACTCTATGGGCTTTCTGTCATATATTTCTGTATCTAAAGGTCTCCCCAGCCACCATGTTATTTTGGTGGCTGAAATAACCATAAAGTGACCACTTTGTTACCATATAAAATCAATTGACTAACAAAAAATATGTGAACCACCAATACTTGTGATTTTCACACAAATAAAATGTCCTTCAATTAATACACCTTGCCATGATCACAGGCCAGCACTATCTACAATCTCCAAAGTAACATATCTCTTCTCGGAGATACCCAGGAGCTCATTAACTGTTTATTTCACTTCTCCAAAATTTGCTCCTGGAGCTGAATGAATCCTTGAAATTGGAACTGGTGCAGCCATCATTTCCAAGGAACATGATTTGCCCCCCTTTCACTCCACTAGGATTCCATTGAGTTATAAAGAAATAGATATCTTTAGGTCACACTTTAAACCGTGTTTCCTTTCCTGATCTATGCTGTTCCTACAGAATGTGTAATATCCCTCAGTGTAACCACTGCTCTTCAATGACTAATAGCTTCTGGCTTACTTCTTGATCTTATGCATGTCTTATTTGCATATACTGGACAATGTTCTCCACTCATAGGAGGTCATGGAGAGTGGCCCAGTAGTCCCTCTCCATCCTAACATACTTACAATTCTTATCAAAGTAGGTAACTTGCGTCAAACCTTGACAGGTTTGGGAATAAGCAAAGAGCTTCCAAAGGGCAGCAAGTAAATGCCAGTTGTTTTGACCTTGGTACAAAGGAATCATCCATTACCTTTTGTTATTTGATAAAGACTAGAATGCAGATAGTAGGGTGGAGGGGCTCATAGAAGGAAACAGAAGGAAAGTTCAAGGAGAATTAGAGGCAGGTTTGAGCTTCATTAGAAACTCTGAAATAAGTCAAAACAAAATGAGTTAAAGCAAAACATGAAGCATCCTATGTGATTGGTTAGGAATATATTTTGGGCTTTTTACAATTGGTTTACATTGGAACCTGAGACAAAATAATAACAGTGAAGAGGACAGTGAAGATGAAGACGATGGGGGAAATTTAGGGAAATGGGCATAAGAACCTATTAATAAAGTACAGCCGCATGCTTTGAGAATTGTTTTTTTTTAATTCCTATGACTGGTTGGTGCAGATAGAAATATAGTTGCCTGGACTGGTTAGTGTAGATTAAGGGTTTGTGGTTCAGCTTTCTATACAATCTATCCATTGTACTTCTATACCTTTATGCAGGTCATCTTTAGATACTTTCTAGAAGCCTAAATGATTTTCAATAAAAATGATGTAATTGGGTATGCTTTCCTTTCCAATGCACTTTAGCATTCACAACACAATTCTTGTAGTGAAAATTTCACCACTAATGACCTTTAAAAAAATCAAGAAATGCAGAGTCCTATAACTCCTGAAATCCTAGATCACCTATTCAAAAGCTCTTTCCTTCTGACACCAAATTCTCTGTGGCCTTTGACTTTCCTTACTAAGCAGCTAAAATGAGCTATGCTTCTGTTTAATTAGTTCTATGTAAATACTCCTGTTACTGGCTACTCAGTCTCTTCTCTCTTAGCCGAGCATAAACCCAGTCTTACATGATCCCATCCACCTTGTTTGTCTACATCTTTTTATAATAAGGACCTATCCAAGGCATTTCCCATAATACAGATAGACTTTCTGTGAGGACTATGATCATGTGTCAGGTTTGCCACTGATACAAGTCCCTTCCATGCATCTCTAAAGGAGCTATAGCAGTGTGATTAGATGAATTATGGTTTTGTAAAATATTTTGAATTATGATGATTTAACTGAGACTAATAAAGATGGTACCTTTTCCATTCTAAATTTTCCTTTATTTTGAGATATGTGGTGTTGCATGACAGTGGACTGGCCACAGAGTTTGGTATAGCATAATACTTTAGATATGAAATTAATACAAGAAGGTAAGACTTTTTTTTTTTTTTTTTTTTTTTTAATTTAATTTTATTTTATTTTTTTAATTTACATTCCAAATCACTTCCCCTTTCCCGTTTCCTCCCTCCCCGAAAGTCCCATAAGCCCCCTTCCCTCCCTCTTTTCTCCGTTCAACCCCCTCTCATTACTCTGTCCTGGCGTTCCCCTACATCCAGTCTTTCCAGGACCAGGGGTCTCTCCTTCCATCTTTTTAGAAATCTATTGATATGCTGATTGTGTCTAGGGTATTCTGAGATTCTGGGTCAATATCCCCTTATCAGTGACTTCATACCATGTGTGATCTTTTGTGATTGGGTTACCTCACTAAGGATGATATTTTCAAGTTCTGACCATTTGCCTAGGAATTTCGTGAATTCATTGTTTTTAATTGCAGAGTAGTATTCCATTGTGTAAATATACCACATCTTCTGAATCCATTCCTCCGTTGAGGGACATCTGGGTTCTTTCCAGCTTCTGGCTATTATAAATAAGGCTGCTATGAATATAGTGGAGCATGTGTCCTTATTGCATGCAGGTAAAGTCTCTGGGTATATGCCCAGGAGTGGTATAGCCGGATCCTCCGGAAGTGTCATGCCCAGTTTTCTGAGGAGCCGCCAGACTGCTTTCCAGAGTGGTTGTAGCGGCAACCAACTAACTGGGAAATGATCTTTACCAACCTTACATCCGACAGAGGGCTAATATCCAAGATATACAAAGAACTCAAGAAGTTAAACTCCAGAGAGGCAAGTAACCCTATTAAAAAATGGGGTACAGAGCTCCACAAAGAGTTCTCACCTGAAGAATATCTAATGGCTGAGAAGCACCTAAAGAGATGTTCATCATCCTTAGTCATTAGGGAAATGCAAATCAAAACAACCCTGAGATTCCATCTCACACCAGTCAGGATGGCTAAGATCAAAAACACAGGAGACAGCAGTTGTTGGCGAGGATGTGGAGAAAGAGGTAAGACTTTTTTATTTCACCAAATACTTCTTTATAAAATTTCTACTCTTCATAAATGTTGGCTTACCCAATGCTATGGCACACAGGGACCAGACCCTAGGCCACTCTGTGATATGAACCTGTCCTGATTTACAGGAGAAAATGAAGGGCAAAAGAGACACAGATTTTAAAATGATTCTTCCTTGAATACTGATTTTCCAAACTGTATCCAATATCATAGTTTATCTATAAGTAAAAATTTTAAAGCATCACATTTAACAATAATCCTAAACATTTCTACATAATAAAAATAAAACTTAAAAACTGAGTGAATTCCTTCTAAACAGCTAATGCTGGAAAATAAATATCAATCGTTGGGCTGGAGGAAAGGCTGTATTTTCTTTCTAAGTCCTTCATGGGAAATTTAAAAATCTATCTCATATGAGGAAGAAATACAACAGCACGTTATTAAATATAGGAAAATTAACCAGTACTAAATAAGTTAATAAATTATTGCTTTTTAGATTTTATAATTATGTTATTTATGACAACATTTCCATTTATATCAGTTTTAACTTGCTTACAAAGAAATGTGGTTCTTTGAGACATTTGCATATATTATATGCATTGATACAGTTTGTCCTTGCTTTGCTCTCTTGCTACCACCTGTGCCTCCTCTACTCCTGTTTCTGATTCTCTCCCTTCTGCCAAATACTTTTGACTTCTGTTGGCATGACATTTGTATTCCACTACTTTTTATTGATGATCTCTTTAGATCTTTATGAGGATTATTAACAACTAACAATTTAGTTGTGATTTCTCTCACGTTGATTAATATTCAGGCCATGAGAAGGATCAACTGTGAACAATCAACCATTGTATATGTATATGGAAATTATAATAAAATCCATTGAAACTTTTTATGGTACTTAAAGGTACTCTATATGCTTCTAGGGAAAAAAAAATAATTAGTATTACCCAGACACCAACTCTGTGACCTACAACAGTGACATTCCTGTAAGACATACTGGTGCGATAGTGGCACAAATGAGAGTAACCAACCTCCTTTTTATTTATTTATTTTTTATTGGATTTAAGGCCAACTGTGGGAAATGAAATCCATATCTGATGCTGTGGACATGGCTAAGCACCCAAGGCTAGATAGGCATTGCCTCAGGTGAAAACATTGTACTAAGGGACATGGCGAAAATACATCTGCTAACAGGACATGGCTATAAAGTAACCCCTAATGACATACTACTTACTATATGTACAAATCAGTGCCTTGCTCAACACTCATCAGAGAGGTTTCTTCTTTCAGTTTATGGGAATTAACACAGAAACTCATAGCTGAACAATGGACAGAGTGAGAGGCTTTGGAATATGTAGTTGTAAGTGGAGTGTTCATACCAAACCCCGCCCCTCAAGGCTCAGGGTCAATGAAGAAGAGGAGGCAGAAAGGTTCTAAGAATGACTCCAAAGAAACTACAGGACTGATACACAAGTGACCTCACAGAGATTCTGTCAGTACACACATGAACTGCACAGTTCCAAGTGGGATGGAGTTCAAACACCAAGTAGGCTAAATAGACACAAAGTTCCACCAAGATGCTATTTGCAATTGACATGTTCTGGGAAAAGGACGATCAGTTTTCTCTAATGTAATATCACTGGATATATAGACCACATTCCAAGACCCTGCAAAATTAATTTCTTGTTTCTTTTGTAGGCTTGCCATCCTCATTTTGTTGTTATTTTGTTTTGGTACTTTTTGTTTGTTTGATTTTTTTTTTTAAAGAGAAAGAGAGAAAAATCATGAAGTTGGTTTGATAGGAAAGTGAGGAGGACCAGGTAGAACTTTGGAAACCAGGAAGAATATAATTAAAACATATTGTATGAAAAAATATTTTAAATAAAACTAATCTTAAAAAGACTTAATAATTAAAATAATTGTAGCTTTTTAGTATATAGGCACAATCTGTATGCCTCCATAATTTACTTGTTTTTCATTAGAATGTCTCTTGGATTTTACTACACAAACTTCATTAAACATACTTATTTTTTCAGTTCAACAAAAAAAATCAATGCAAAAAGAATAAATTGCGTTAAAACAAGTAATATTCCTAATTTAGAATTAACAACTTTGAGCCAAGTACTTGTAGAACCATTTACTGAGGTAAGCACTAAATTTCAAATAAGCTGCTTACTCTTCTGCTTGACACCATTTTCTCAGTCTAAGCATTGTGCCCCTAAGCCCATCCCCAACTCCATCCTCACAGGTGACTCTAAGATGCTGCTACCTCACAGCTCCTGGAAGATGAGAATGACTTCAATCTTCTGTGACCTCTGCCATGCACCTCATTTTTCCTCCAGTTTTAGAGATTGAGTCTTTAAATTTTCTACTGCCATTTGGTCGACAGGGATACCGTACTAATTCTTAAACTCTCAGGAAATTTACTCTAAGTAATTGACTTCATCCAACTCCATTTTAATTCTTTTATATGGTTTCTGTATTTAACTTGGGTCTCAACACAGTCATGTTTCTCTTTCACTTGGTCCATTGTGAGAAACTGTAGATAATCCTAGCATCATGAATTGGCTTTTTTTTTTCTATGTTTCATCTTGAGTTAAAGACTATAGATACACACACACACACACACACACACACACACACACACACACACACACACACACACACCTACCTACCTACCTCAAAGCCCTGGCTGCATTGTAAGTAGGGGTTACTTTTCATCCCACAGAATCATTTTGTATGTGTGTGTGTGTGTGTGTGTGTGTGTGTCTGTGTCTGTGTGTCTGTGCATGTTAGAGAGAGAGAGAGAGAGAGAAAAAGAGAGAGAGAGAGAGAGAGAGAGGAAGAGAGAGTAGCATATTGTCAATACTCAGAATTTTCATTATTTGCGGACTTTTGGTTATTAGAGATGACCATAAAGACCTGGAGATATTGCTTCTTTTCCCTCTGAGTTAGCTCCTCTTAGAAGAGGAAAATTTTCTAATTACCTATTATAAGGTGTCCATTATAGAATGACACTGTCCACTGGGTAAAGGCTAGTCCTGTGTGACTTTATGTCTTTTGTGGAAATATTGAAAAAGTATAATCTCGGTCATTACCACACTTACAAGGAAATTTCAACTTTGACTACTGAGACCTTTGCAATATCATAAGTGATATGAATGTCTGCCACTGGATCCTCTAGGAGTTCCCAGACAGGAGGAAGCACTGTTTGCCAATGATGGGGCTTGGTTTTCCCCCTTCCTTCCTTCCTTCCTTCCTTCCTTCCTTCCTTCCTTCCTTCTTTCCTTCCTTCCTTCCTCTCTCCTTTTCTTCCTTCTCCCCTCCATTGCCCCTCCCTCCACAACTCTCTTCTTCCCTTTCTTCCTTCTTTCTTTCTATTAATTTTTCAGATTAGTATGCAAAGTAACAGAGTTCACTATGGAATTGCATGCATATTTGTTTCTATTGATGTTTTACACCCCTGCATCTCCCCCATGTCCCTCCTGCTGGTCCCTCATAGGCCCCTCTCCCCCTTTATGTCACTGCATTACACTGTGCTCTTTTACCCCAACAGAACTCTCCCTCAAGATAGAGTTTTCTTTCCTAAATACCCCTTGTCAGTTTCCTTACCACCATACCTCACACATATAAATATAAAATTAAAAGCTAGGATGCACATATGACAGAAAATATTTGGTGTTTCTCTCTCAGGGTTGGCAATAATTTGTTTACAAGAGTATTTTCTTCTAGTTCCATCAATTTTCCCACTGCAGGCTTAGATTTTTCACATCTATTTTACTCAGGGTTCTCAAATGCTTCAACTTTCCTTCTAACCCATTGACCAAAGGTAGGGGGAAAAGAATGTTAACAAGAAAAGGGGGTTATGGGCCTATTTAGAAGTAATTCCTTGGGGTGATTCCACTCTTTCTAGTAAAGATACCAGCAATGCCGTCCAGTCCAATCACAAACACCAAACACTGAATCAGTAGCTGTGGCACAATCCAACAGAAACAACAAAGCCTTGCCAAATTGGCACCAGTCAGCAGAAGCAGCCAGAATCAGCCCGACTACCATGAGAAATTCTTTGGTGAATTTCTCTCTCTGAAGTGAAAACCAGTGAAGACCAGCAGTGTTGCACAGTATAACAATGCAGGAGCATCCTCAGCGAAGACCAGAGAAGCATTGTTCGGCATAGCAATGCAAAAGTGTCTCTCACTGTCTGTGTTGTTCTGCTTATATACTCTTTCTAAATGTCATGCACCCTCTCAAATGTCTGCTTCCCTCCCCAAGACAGCTTACAGAAAAACATTACATGACACAAGTGAGTTTTTAAAGGAACCAGAAACTTCTACTTCATCCCACAAATACCATTATTTCATTTTTCTATACAGCTGAATGAAACTCCTCTGTGGAGCTTTTATTATCCATTTATGACTTGATAGATGTCTAGGATGGTTCCTTTACCTATCTATTTAAAACAGAACACCCGTAAACAGATATGTATCAATGGTAAAGCTTGAAGCTCTCAGTGTATTTAGAATGGTACAGTTGGGCCATAGGGTAGTTTGATTTTTAGATTTATTTTAAAAGAAACTTTTATAATGATTTTTATATGACTTCACAAATTTGCAATCCCATCAGCAGTACATAGTGTTCTTGTCTACTGTTATCTCTTTTAATTTAAAGGTATTTTTATACTTATTCACTTTATATCCCACTCACTGTCCCCTTCCCACACCTCCTCCCACAATCCTTCTCCCATCTCCTCTTTCTTCTCTTAGCAGGTAGGTCCTCCCTAGGTATACCCCTACCCTTGCACTTCATGTCTTTTCAAGGCTAGGAAATTACTCTCCCACTGAGGCCAGATAAGGCAGCCCAGCTTAGAACATATCACACATACAGGCAACAGCTTTTGGGTCAGCCCTCATTCTGGTTGTTTGGGACCTACATGAAGATCAAGCTGTACATGAGCAGGTAGGCCTAAGTCCAGCCCATCAATGTTCTTTGGTAGGTGGTTTAGACTCTGAGAGGCCCAAGGTTCCAGGTTAGTTGACTCTGTTGCTCTTCCTATGGAGTTCCTATTCCTTCCATCCCCTTAAGGATCCACAATCCTTCCTTCTATTCTTCCATAAGAATCCCCAGGCTCAAACCACTGTGTGGCTGTTGGTGTCTATATCTGCCTAAGCGAGCTTTTGGTTAGAGCCTCTCAGAGGACAACATGCTCCTGTCTACAAGGATAACAGAGTATCATTAATAGTGTTAGGAATTTGTGATTGCCCATGGGCTGGATCTCAAGTTGGGCCAGTTATTTGCTAGCCATTTTCTCATCTCTGCTCCATCCCCTGTGCCTGCGTTTCTTGTACATAGGATAAATTTTGAGTTGAAAGTTTTGTGGGTGTGATGGTATCTCTATTGCTCTACTGGGGACCCAGCCTGGATATAGTAGGTGACCTCTTCAGGTTCCATATACCAATGTTGTGAGTCACATCTAAGGCCACATTATTGACTCTTGGTTGCCTCCCTTATCCCGGGTCTCTGCCTTGTTCTGGAGATGTTCCCCACCTCCTCACTCCTGTCAATTATAGATTTCCATTCATTTATTGAACAACTGTTTGTTCTTTTAATGGTAGCCACCTTAAGATGCGATGGAATCTTTAATCAGTTTTAGTTGTCATTTCTCCAATACTATTGGGTTTCTACTAGTTATAGGATAGACACATGTATGTATGTATATCCTACTTTTATCTTAATATTTAAAAGAACATTCCATACTGGAAGAAGTTGAGGAGAAGGGCGACCCCATAGGAAGACCAGCAGTCACAACAAACCTGAACCTCTGAGATCTCTCAGACACTGAGCCACCAACCAGGGAGTATACACTAGCTGGTCCAAGGCCTCTGACACATATACAGCAGAGGATTGCCTGGTCTGGCTCCAATGAGAGAAGACACACCTAACTCTTGAGAGACTTGAAACCCCAGGGAGGCCAAGTGGGGTGAGGGGGTGTTGGTGGGTGTGGGGACATCCTCTTGGAGATGGGGGAGGAGGAATCGGATGAGGAACTGTTGGAGGGCAGAACAAGAGGGGGATAATGACTAGAATGTATAAAAAGATTAAAGATAAAAAAAAGGACATGCTCTATTAGACTATCATTAGACTATGTCAAATGGGTGTTTTTAATGCATATATCTTTTCATACTTTGCTCAAGTTTGCTTTGTGTTCCCAATATCTAATATATTTAAATGGTCAATAAATATTTCATAACACATGGTGGTGAGAAAGTGAATTAAAAGTCCTCATTAGTTGTAGCTCAAATGTTATTCATTTGTTTTCTTTGTTTCACAGGTATATTCAGAGAAGAGCAGAAATGTACATTCCGAGCAATGATCCCAGGGTTCTTCTGTAAGCAGACTGAGCATGCAATCCTAATTCTTGATAATGTTGGTGCAACTTGGACAATCCCCACTTCATACCCACTTGTATCTATTACTAATGGCTTTGTGGACACATTTAACATTGTGAAGGACGGTAGTTTATGCTCTCCCACAACCTCTCTGTCTACTTTTTATTCCATCTTACCAACCAGACAAATGACCAAAGTATGCTTTCCAGAGCGAACGCCTCCATTCCTGCGCTTTCTTCTACTGGGTAACAGAAGAGCCTCCAAGATCATCTTGGCTGTATTCTACAATGAGATTCAGAGCCCTCACGTTTTTTTAGACAAGAGCTTTATTCCATCTACTCCAGTAGAGTCAGCATTTTCATTGTTGGATGAGGCTGCTGGTGCCAACTATTTTGACATCATGAACAACCTTTTATATGTTGTCCTGCAAGAAGCGGAGCCCGTTGAAATACATTCAAGTGTTTCCATTCAGTTGGTTTTAATGGTGACATTTTCAGTCCTAGAAAAGGGCTGGGAGAGAAAAATGCTTGAAAGTCTTACAGGTTTCTTCCAGATTGACTCACACCAAATCAGACTCACTCTTGAGATGCCTGGCAACAAAGAGACCTTAGAGACCATTGCGAATAGTGAAGGAAAACGAAAGCGCAATTGCCCAACTGTAATTTGTGGTGGCCCTTCTAGCAGATATGGTCAACGCAGACCTCTCATAGCAGAAATGACATCATTTAGGATTACACCATCAACCACCCTGAAAACTTTCTCAAAGGTGGTTGTTGTTGAAATCGGTGATCTGCCAAATGTCAGGAACAGTGAACCCATTCAGTCCTTACCAAGTAACAAATTACAGAAATTGGCTCACCAGGTTATCACTGCTCAACAGACTGGAGCTCTGGAAAATGTCCTCGGTATGACTGTTGGGGCCCTACTAGTGACTCAGTCCGAGGGAGTCTCAGGATATAGGTAAGCTCTAATTATCAAAACATCCGGATAAAGTGTGATTTCTTGAGTCCCTGTTGACATCTATTAAAATTTGCTTATTCTTTACTATCAACTGCAAAGGATTGACCAGAATTGATAATTTTATTTTATTTTTTTTTTAAATTTTATTTTCTAAGTTTTTTTTATTTACATTCAAAATCATTTCCCCTTTCCCGTTTCCTCCCTCCCCGAAAGTCCCATAAGCCCCCTTCCCTCCCTCTTTTCCCCATTCAACCCCCTCTAGCTTCTCTATCTTGGCGTTCCCCTACATCCAGTCTTTCCAGAGGCTTTACCTGCATGCAATGAGGATACATGCTCCACTATGTTCATAGCAGCCTTATTTATAATAGCCAGAAGCTGGAAGGAACCCAGATGTCCCTCAACGGAGGAATGGATTCAGAAGATGTGGTATATTTACACAATGGAATACTACTCTGCAATTAAAAACAATGAATTCACGAAATTCCTAGGCAAATGGTCAGAACTTGAAAATATCATCCTTAGTGAGGTAACCCAATCACAAAAGAATTGATAATTTTAAAAAGTCAACATTATACACCTAATTGGAGGCATATTTAACCAATTTATTTATGGATACTTAAAATAAATAGCATTATATCACTTTCCATCCTTTCTGCTCTTCCCAGGCACTTTTCCTCCAACCCCTCCCATTCTGCCCTCTCAAACTGATACTTTCTTTTCCTTTGATTTTTATTGTTTTATACACACACACACACACACACACACACACACACACTCACTCACACTTGTGTTCATAAATGTATAAATAAAATATGCTGAGCCTAGTTTTGTTGATTGTATGTATATGGTTTTAGGGGTTGACCACATATATTAGATAGCCAATAAGAAGGCTCATCCCTTAAAGAGGACAATTAACTTTTTTTTTTTTTTTAAGAAAAAAGTGCTCTTAACCCCTGGGCTACCTTTCACCCTTTCTAGTGTTACTATTATGTTTCGTAATGATAACATGAGTGTCAGTGGTGCTGATGCATTTCACTTTTGCTTTTTTTTTCTAGTGTAATTTTATTTATGCTTCACTGAGTTCTTATAAATTTATATGTATACTTAGAGATCAAAGCTTTAGCCTGTTGTGTTACTTTGTTCACCATTCCAAAATATTGAACATTGTAGAGAGAATATCTTGTGTGTTGTACAGATACATTCATTACCTGTCAATTAAAAAGCCTATGACCTATGGCTTAGGCAGGAAATATGAGGTGGAACATCTTGGGGGCAGAAAAGATTATAGGATAGAGCCAGGCATAGGAAGAGTTGCCTGGGAAGATGTGACAAAACAGACACATGGTACCTGAACACAGGAGAGCAGCCATGTGGCAGAATGTAGGTTAAAATAAATGGGTTATTTTAGTTATGATTCTAGTCAGAGATGAGCCTAGCTATGTGGCCAAGATATTTGTAAATATATTTTGAGTCTGAGTCTTATTTCTGGAAGCATGAAGCTGGGAAGAAGAACCAGCCCAAACTCCTACAGAACATTGTAGCGTGTGTTCTTCTTTAAGCAAGAGATGATAATGAGCAGAAATAATCAAGAACCATTGAGGAAAACCTGCAGAGTAGACTTGGAACATATAGGGAATGTAACAGGTATTTATGGTGCAAATCATCCGATCATGAAGACAAGAGATAGGCTCAGCTCAAAGATCACCTCTACCACCCAATCATTACATGCCCTCTTCACTTCTGACTCAGATATGTCTAATCTAATAATAATAATAAAAACTAGAAGCATAAATAATATGGCATTGATTTTCTGTTCAAATTTGTTATATCTGCCATTGCTTTGTTTCTCTGGTATCTTAAGAGCTATTTTACCAGATGTAAACCGACAAATCATGTGGAGATAAAGAAAAGCTTACCTAATAAAGCATACCTGACAAAAATCTCTGTGGAGTGAGAAACAGCATGCTCCCCATAGAACTGACAAACGTTTAGAAAGATTGCTTATGCCCCTGAACATTGCACTGTACGCTTAACAGCCTTGAAGGCATACACAGGCCCCAAGGCCAGCTCCGTGTCTTTCAGCTCTTACCAGTATCAGCTAGGACCTCCGCTGAGCTCCTTGGAGAGCCATCAGCACACTAATGAATTGACCTTGACGCAGCAGAGATGAGTCTAAGGATGAAGCCTTTTGGGGGGAGTGCTAATGAAGTCCTCTGGAAGTTCACTTTTGTTACATAGGGGTTACAGAATGAGACCATGTTGGAAACTTATATTTCCAGAAAACCACTACTTATTGGAAAGTGGGGAGAAATGAAGCTGCTAACTTCTTTTTAGGTGTGTAGTCAATTTACACATTTATGCTTTATCTTCCCTCCAGGAATTCAGGATACAAGTTTCCTCTACCCACTTAGGTCAGTTGCATGAACTTGTTCTCCAGTTTTTCCAACTTCTGTTGACACATAGAATGAGTTAGCTATTCACCCATCTTCTTCATTCTTGTATTTATTCGCTATTTTTACCCAGTTTTATGCTTCATGTGGTTTCAGTGGAGTTTTTAGTGGGAAGAGATGAACACACATCCTATATGTCTCTCTTTAAGGTAGAGGATCCCCACTAGAATCGGAATTTTTTTGTATTCAGGAATCTTGACAGAATAGTTATGCCTGCCTTCTTGTCACTAGAAGCTGGACCTTCATTCACCCTTGTATGTCTTTCATCTCTTCCTCATATCTGTCCTGTATCTTGCCTCACTCATTTTCCTACTAGAATATGAATCTACAGACTCCTATGTACCTGTATCCCTGGAGGTCAGAAACTTGAGTTTGATATATTCTTAAGTTGCTGACTACTTTATATATTGATCCAGGGTATATGTATTCTGGTACACACACACACACACACACACACACACACACACACACACACACACACACACAAATATACCCAGACATATAAAAATATTCCAGCATTGTCCCTTATAGAAGCTTGGCTGTTAAAACCAAAGCTGTCTGTAATTAGCAGCATTAATGGGTCCTCCCATAATGCTCTTCTATAAGCTGCTGACCCTGTGAATGATGAACTTTTATGGTTTTGCTGTGTTCTGTGGAGCATTTTGACATTAAGATGTGAAGAATATGCAGAATTATAGTTGGCTCAGTCAAACACATAAGTCTCAGAAAGAACGTAACTTTTCCTGGCATGGGAAAGAAACCAGAAAGGGAAAGCAGAACAATTCAAGGTGTGAAAAGGACTTGATTCCTCATGGTTAAGGGCAGTAAAGAGCCCATAAAAATGATGTAAGAGAACTGTGAAGATGGCTCAGTGAGTAAAGAAATTGCCCTGTAAGCATGAAGACCAGAGTTCAGCACCATATCACCTATGGAAATGCAAGGCTGCCTTGGTGCCTGCCTATACTCTCTGTGCTCATGAGACAGAGACATGAGATCCTCAGAGCAAGCTGGTTATCTAGACCAGTCAACATAACCAAATGAGTTCAAGTGAGATACCCTGCCTCAATAAATGAAATAGTGTGCCATCTAGGAAGACATTATATTCAGTCTCTGAGTTCCATTTGCACAGGTACATAGGAATCAGTAAGTACACATGCATTTATACAATTAGAAACACACATTTATAAATACACACAGGAAAAGAAGAATATAGGAAGGAAGGAAGAGAAGAAGGAAGGAAAGGAATTGTAGATAGATAGTATGAGTGCAAAATGAAGATTTCATGGCAGCCTAGGAGGAAAAAGCCCTTAAACCTGAGTGAGTTTAGAACTAGACTCATTCAGAATGCATCTCCACGAATACTGAAACAGCCCATCCATGTCTACCTAGACTCCTGACCTCCCTGGAGAAAATACATTTGTATAAACCTAAGTCAGCAACTCTGTGGTAGTGTTATATAGCAACAGAAATAAACATGTCACAAAACTGTGTCACATAAATCTCTTTACTTATGAAGTTGCATGAGCCTTGGACCCTGCAAATGATTTGGGTAAAAGGAGGCATAACAATGGCAACTAGTATGTGTGTGTGTGTGTGTGTGTGTGTGTGTGTGTGTGTGTGTGTATGAGTAAGTATGTGTAACTGTATGTGCATTGCATGCATATATATATGTATTTGCATGTCTGTGTTTGTGTATGCATGCCTGTGTATATGTCTCCATATGCATGTGTGTATCTATATGTGTGCTTGCATGCATGTGTGTGTATCTGTCGTGTGTGCATGCATGTGTGTGTATATATCAGCATGTGGGTGTGCATACATGCATGCACACACATGTGCTTATACCTAACATAATACTAACTTTTAAAAGTATTTTATTTTTAAATATGTGTTTGTGTTTCTTTGTATAGTATGTACATATGAGTGCAGAGTCTTACAGTCCAAAAAAGGGCATCAGATTCCCTAGAGCAGAAGTCATAGGCAGTTCTGAGTGGCTATACGACTGTGTGGGGACCTCAGTCACTTCTGCCAGTGTGGTACACATTCTCTAAGTGCTGAGTCATCTCTTCAATCCCCACTTTAGGAGCTTATAAAGCCATGTATTTATATCTACATAATGGAAGCTAGAATCACGAAAGAACATTTAAGTATAGTTCAAATGCACAAATTTATTAAGTTGGGTGAATAGCAAACTGCTATATACCTCCCGTGTACTCCTTTTTAGGAAAATGAGATGCTGCTCCTTTAGCAAACTTTCTACACAACTAATATTTGGTTTTTATTTAGTAGCATTTTTAAAAGTCTTGAAAATGGCATAGCACTATAGATCAATTTTTAGAGCACATGCTATCATGTCTTAATCCTTGAATGTGATGTCCATTGATTGCCACGTAACTCTGTGTGATGATTACATACTTACAACACCAGCACTTGTGTGGAGGAGGCTGAAGATCAGAAATTCAAGGTTGTACTTGCATAATAATGAATTTGAGGTTTACCTGGGCTAAAAAGAAAAGAAATAAAGAATTTCAGTGAAAGTTGAATACCTAGCCTTATTAAATGGGGAATATTGGAGTATTCACAGTTCATTCACAATACACAGTCCCTTTTATTGATGATTCTTCATGGTCATCAGAAAGACTGTCATGTATTTCAGAGCCCTATTTCTCCAATAATGACTTTAGGCTTTATTGTCTTTATACCAAATGCTCTGAGACCACTGGATGCAGTTTGATTTTTGTTCTGAAGATTATATGTTTTTTCTTTGCTTTTCTTTGTGAACAAGTTGTTATCTATAATCTGTTAGTATCACTGACATCCCTAAACCTAGCATATCTCTGTCCTCAGGCACATTAGTTTACAGTTCCAAAAATTAGTCGAAACTATTTTGAAAATACAGTAAAATGTATATGAATATATAGTGAGTTTTTGATAAATGAGAAACATCATGAAAACTCACATTTCAACAAATTTTTATTCCCAAACATTATTGGAATGGCTATCATGTCCAACATATTATATAAATTTTAACATTACTGTATATATACATGCATAATAAAATATTTTATTATATTACCACTCTGAAAATATAGATCTTCAAGTATGGATAATTAAAACTATTTTCTTAATTAGTTAATGAAAATATGTAACATACTTCACACACATGCACATATAAATGATACTACATGGATTTAGCATTTAATAGGTTTTGTGTGTGTGCGTGTGTGTGTGTGTGTGTGTGTGTGTGTGTGTGTACATATGTGTGTAATCCTAGAGGGAGTAGGGGAGAATGGGAGGAGTTGGAGGGGAGAAAGAAGAAGTGGAAATGACACAAATACAGTGTATTTATGCAAGAAATTTTCATACTTTAAGCAAAAAGTTGAAATAGCAAAAAAGGAATTAATTAAGCAATTCTACATGAACTAGCCCATTAGTGTTCTTTTTCTTTTTTTTATTCATTTTTTTTATTTTGTTTTTTTTATTTTATTTTTTTTTAAATTTTATTTTCTAAGTTTTTTAAATTTATATTCCAAATCATTTCCCCTTTCCCGTTTCTTCCCTCCCTGAAAGTCTCATAAGCCCCCTTCCCTCCCTCTTTTCTCCATTCAGCCCCCTCTCGTTTCTCTATCCTGGCGTTCCCCTACATCCAGTCTTTCCAGGACCAGGGGTCTCACCTTCCATCTTCTTAGAAGTCTATTGATATGCGAAATGTGTCTAGGGTATTCTGAGATTCTGGGTTAATATCCCCTTATCAGTGACTGCATACCATGTGTGTTCTTTTGTGATTGGGTTACCTCACTAAGGATGATATTTTCAAGTTCTGACCATTTGCCTAGGAATTTTGTGAATTCATTGTTTTTAATTGCAGAGTAGTATTCCATTGTGTAAATATACCACATCTTCTGAATCTATTCCTCCTTTGAGGAACATCTGGGTTCTTTCCAGCTTCTGGCTATTATAAATAAGGCTGCTATGAACATAGTGGAGCATGTGTCCTTATTGCATGCAGGTAAAGCCTCTGGGTATATGCCCAGGAGTGGTATAGCCGGATCCTCCGGGAGTGTCATGTCCAGTTTTCGGAGGAACTGCCAGACTGCTTTCCAGAGTGGTTGTACCAGCTTGCACTTCCACCAGCAGTGGAGGAGTGTTCCTCTTTCTCCACATCCTCGCCAACAACTGCTGTCTCCTGTGTTTTTGATCTTAGCCATTCTGACTGGTGTGAGATGGAATCTCAGGGTTGTTTTGATTTGCATTTCCCTAATGACTAAGGATGATGAACATCTCTTTAGGTGCTTCTCAGCCATTAGATATTCCTCAGGTGAGAACTCTTTGTTTAGCTCTGTACCCTATTTTTTAATAGGGTTACTTGCCTCTCTGGAGTTTAACTTCTTGAGTTCTTTGTATATATTGGATATTAGCCCTCTGTCGGATGTAAGGTTGGTAAAGATCATTTCCCAGTTAGTTGGTTGCCACTTTGTCTTTTGAACAGTGTCTTTTGCCTTGAAAAACTTTGTAATTTAATGAGGTCCCATTTGTCTATTCTTGATCTTAGAGCATAAGCTATTGGAGTTCTGTTCAGGAAATTCTCCCCTGTGCCCATATGTTCAAGGTTCTTCCCTAGTTTCCTTTCTATTAGTTTCACTGTGACTGGTTTTATGTGGAAGTCCTTGATCCACTTGGAATTGAGCTTAGTACAAGGAGATAAGAATGGGTCAATTTGCATTCTTCTGCATGTTGACCTCCAGTTGAGCCAGCACCATTTTTTGAAAAGGCTATCTTTTTTCCACTGGATGGTTTTAGCTCCTTTGTCAAAGATCAAGTGACCATAGGAGTGTGGATTCATTTCTGGGTCTTCATTTCTGTTTCATTGATCTATATGCCTGTCACTGTACCAATACCATGCGGTTTTTAACACTATTGCTCTGTAGTACAGCTTGAGGTCCGGGATACTGATTCCCCCAGAGGTTCTTTTACTCTTGAGAATAGTTTCAGCTATTCTGGGTTTTCTGTTATTCCAGATGAATATTTGAATTGCTCTTTCTAACTCTATGAAGAATTGAGTTGGGATTTTGATGGGGATTGCATTGAATCTGTATATTACTTTTGGTAAGATGGTCGTTTTTACTATATTAATCCTGCCAATCCATGAGCATGGCAGATTTTTCCATCTTCTGAGGTCTTCTTCAATTTCTTTCTTCAGAGACTTGAAGTTCTTGTCATACAGATCTTTCACTTGTTTGGTTAGAGTCACACCAAGATACTTTATATGGTTTGTGGCTATCGTGAAGGGTATCATTTCTCTTACTTCTTTCTCAGCCTGCTTATCCTTTGAGTATAGGAAGGCTACTGACTTGCTTAAGTTGATTTTATATCCGGCCACTTTGCTGAAGTCGTTTATCAGCTGTAGGAGTTCTCTGGTGGAGTTCTTTGGGTCGCTCAAGTATACTATCATATCATCTTCAAATAGTGATAGTTTGATTTCTTCCTTTCCAATTTGTATCCCTTTGACCTCTTTTTGTTGTCTAATTGCTCTAGCTAGAACTTCAGGTTCTATACTGAAAAGATATGGAGAGAGAGGGCAGCCTTGTCTAGTCCCTGATTTTAGTGGGATTGCTTCAAGTTTCTCTCCATTTAGATTGATGCTGGCTACCGGTTTGCTGTAAATTGCTTTTACTATGTTTAGATATGGGCCTTGAATTCCTGATTTTTCCAAGACCTTTAGCATGAAAGGATGCTGAATTTTGTCAAATGCTTTCTCAGCATCTAATGAGATGACCATGTGGTTTTTTTTCTTTGAGATTGTTTATGTAGTGGATTACATTGATGGACTTCCTTATATTGAACCATCCCTGCATCCCTGGGATGAAGCCTACTTGATCGTGGTGAATGATTGTTTTGATGTGTTCTTAGATTTGGTTGGCAAGAATTTTATTAAGTATTTTTGCATCGATATTCATAAGAGAAATTGGTCTGAGATTCTTTTTCTTTGTTGGATCTTTGTGTGATTTTGGTATTAGCGCAATTGTGCCTTCATAGAATGAGTTGGGTCGTGTTCCTTCTGTTTCTATTTTGTGGAATAGTTTGAAGAGCATTGGTGTTAGGTCTTTTTTGAAGGTCTGATAGAATTCTGCACTAAAACCATCTGGACCTGTGCTTTTTTTGGTTGGAAGACTTCCAATGACGACTTCTATTTCTCCAGGGGTTATAGGACGGTTTAGATGGTCTATTTGATCCTGATTTAATTTTGGTATTTGGTATCTGTCAGGAAATTGTCCATTTCCTCCAGATTTTCTAGTTGTGCTGAATACAGGCTTTTGTAGTAGGATCTGATGATTTTTTTTAATTTCCTCAGTTTCTGTTGTTATCTCTCCCTTTTTGTTTCTGATTTTGTTAATTTGGATACTGTCTCTGTGCCCTCTGGCTAGTGTGGCTAAGGGTTTATCTATCTTGTTTATTTTCTCAAAGAACCAGCTCCTAGTTTTGTTGAGTCTTTGTATGGTTTTATTTGTTTCTACTTGTTTCATTTTAGCACTGAAATTGATGATTTCCTGCCTTCTACTCCTCTTGGGTGTATTTGCTTCTTTCTGTTCCAGGGCTTTCAGGTGTGCCGTTTAGCTGCCAGTGTATGCTCTCTCCCATTTCTTTTTGGAGGCACTCAGGGCTATGAATTTTCCTCTTAGCACCGTTTTCATTGTGTCCCATAAATTAGGGTATGTTGTGCCTTCATTTTCATTAAATTTTAAAAAGTCTTTGATTTCTTCTTTTATTTCCTCCTTGACCAAGTTATCATTGAGTAGAACATTGTTCAGCCTCCATGTGTATATGGGCTTTCCGTTGTATTTGTTGCCATTGAAGACCACCCTTATTCCATAGTGGTCTGATAAGAGGCATGGGATTAGTTCTTCTTATATCTGTTAAGGTCTAATTTGTGACCAATTATATGGTCGATTTTGGAGAAGGTACCATGAGGTGCTGAGAAGAAGGTGTATTCTTTTGCTTTAGAATGAAATGTTCTATATATATCTGTTAGTTCCATTTGGTCCAAGGCTTCAATTAGATTCACTGTGCCCCTGTAGTATTATTTTTCTAATAAAACAAGTATGCTTTCATCTGTATAATTTTTACTTTACTAGGTAGTCAGAGTTTCAGTTTACTTTTATATTCACAAGAGACGCTAATCAGATTTTATTCATAACAAGGGATTGTTCAGTATCTTTCATAGACAGTGATATGTGTTCCGAAGCATTCCTATCATCTTTCCTAGCTCTACAAACACAATGCCTAACAAATAACTCAAGTGTGTAAAGGTTTGTTTTTTCTCAGGGTCTAAGGACAGTCAATAGACAAATGGGGAGGGCAAGGTGGAGCGTGGAATCAGGTCACATGACGTAAGCCAGAACACAGACAAACAAATGCTACTGCTCCGAATGCTGTCTGCTCTTCCCATTTTATTATTTCCAGGCCCCCAACCATAGGCACCCCCAACTCCCACCATATTCAGGCTGGGTAGTTCTTCCTGAGTTAACCCTCTGTGGAAGATCCTCACAGGCACACTGAGATATTTGTCTCATCACCTCCTGTGTAATTCTAAGTCCAGTTGAATTGATTGTGAAAATCAACCATCACAATAGCTACTTAGCTTCTCTAGTCTGATAGTCCCATGTAACCTTCTGCAGGAGGCCAGCAGAGAGATGATCTGCTGAAGGCAAGAAGACCAAGCAGCTGGTATTGGTTCAAACTTCTGGAGTCTGACCCTGAGTAGTTTATTTTAGGCATATTTAAACATAGCACAACTTGGTGAAAACTTATTGTGGCAATTAACTCATTCTCACATGCAGAATGAAATATATATATAAATCTCTTTGAGAGAAAGTAAGCTAAATACAGATAGGATGAAGCCACATCAAAACACTTTGTTAAGTCCAGAAAGATAGGTTCTATAGATGGACTAAAAAAACAAATTACAATAAGGATCTGTGGGAGAATACAGTATTGAAAAAGTCTCTAGCTACCCAGATAGAGCATAGGTCACTGAACTAGTAAACACATCTGTTCCCAGACTTCTGGGTGGATAGCAGGTACAATATCCCCTCCCTTGAGGGAACAACTGTGTGTGCTTAACAGACTAGATTCCCCTTGTGCTTATCCGTGAGCACAGAGACCTACATACCCCAAACCACATTACTTTGTATTAATCTCTTCTTTTAGAAAGGTTCTGAGTGGTTTCTAGCAAGACTTTTACTGCTACAGCAACTCCAAATAAATAGAAAACTTCTAATATTTGTATAGATCTTAACTGTTATTTACCATTTTTTTCCCTGGGAAACTTTAATACATAATTTTATTCAGGCTAGATTTCTCATAAAATAATATCTTAGATAACTTACCAATTATAGTATTTTAGGTATGTTTCCTGAATGTTTGCATCTCATTGAAATTGTTGAAAGATATACAGTGTTTATTCTTGGCACACTGCTTTTTGAAATGGATACTTTCAGGCCACTGCAAGAGTTTAACCATAAATGGATTAGCCCAGAAGTAAGCTTGCTGTGTGGACAATGTACCCAATGTTGAAATTGGTTAGGCAAAGAAATGTAATGCACCTTCCTGAGACGATTGATGGCCTATGTGCAAAGAAAGGACATGACAGGTACTGAGATGGTGAAGGGTTATGGGGAGATGGGACTTGCAATGTGTCAGGCTTAAAATGACAGGACCATAGCACCAGTAGTAAACTGTCAGATCATAAGACATTTTTTCCCAGCTGGGGAGGGCAGCTGTTAAGAGAGCCAGCCTGGGTTTAATAGGGATCATGAGAATCATTAAATGTGAATAAAATGGTTTGTATCAATTCAGAAGGATAGCTAGGAAAGTCATTCCTGTCTTCCAGAGGTATAGAAGGGTCTTCCCCAGGGCTAGAGCCATAGCGTTTTATTTATCTTTGCATATCTCACGTTGCCTCAAGCAATTTTTGTATGTACTAGGAGGTCTAACATTGATTGTCAAATGGAATTGACTGGAAAACTTTTTCTTCCAGGGCACAGAAATTCCCCATTCCTCCTTTTCAAGTCCTCTCTATGGTACATATAGACTATGTCATTTGTCTAGTATGTTGAGAAAAAGAGAGACCCCGGGCATTTAATAAAAAAAAAAAAAGGAGTTCTTTTGTTATTTTAGTTTGTTTGCTTGCTTGCTTTTTATCTTGTTTGGTTTTGTGGAAAACTAGTTAACAATCCTGGAGGAAGGGTGCAATGAAGAGGAGGTGCCAGACATCCCCCCACACCAACCCGTCATTCCAGAAGGTCTTGTTGAAAACCAGGGTTCACCACTAGGATTGATTTATTTCCATTTGCAAGGTTTATGCAAGTTTTATCTTGTCCTTTCTTTGTACTTTGGCCAGGTCTGGGAGGTAAGCATTCTGTGGCTACTAGATTTAGAAGCCCATGCAGGAAAGAATACTGGTGGTCTCTGAGCTGGAAAGTTTTTGCATCGTCATGATTTTCCTTCTTCAGCTTGCACTTAAGCATTGCAGGGAGAAATATATTTCACATACTTGACTGGGTATTGCAAGCCGTTAAATAGTATTTGAAACTGGAGGAGATGGAGGGAACTTTCCTCCCCCATTTTTTAAAGTTTGGCTGTAGGTCCTTCTGCCTGCAGGCTACAGTCACATTAGCAGTTGGAAATTGGATAACGACAGCACAATGACAAATCCAGGTTGCTTGCAATAAGTTGCTAATCCCTTTGCTTTAATATTGGAGCAGCGTGTAATGATGTTTGGACATCACTCCAGTTTACTGACGACCCCACTGGGGCCAGCAATAGAACCTTACAACTGTCTAACAAGGCGTCAGGTGACTCCCGTCGTCACAGCAACGGACACTGGAATCTAATCTTCCCTCCATCCCTTCTAGCACCCAATAACGCCTAGATTATATAAGTGGCCCATCATTGCTTGGTAACTTGAATCAATTAACGTTAATTCGCACAATGCTATGATGTATTGTGATCACTTTCATTTCAGGGAAGGGGGAGAAATTGCTATAAGTCACCTAAAATGAGGTTGTCTGTGGTACTGAGGTATTAATTGGGTGTCCATATTAAATGCAAAAGGAGCCCCATCGTGAAAGGAAAGTGGATGAGTGACTCTCTTGGCTGCTATTGACCTATCAGAAGAAGACAGTGCCCTTTTCCTTTGCTTTTATCTATTACAGTTTTCCCTATTGCGTGTCAAGTTGATGTATTATAAAAAATTCATTTGGTGACCTTTCACCCCCTTAGCAGATTAAACAATTTCACTTCAATGGCATCATTAACAGGACCCAGCATTTAATGATGATTTCTCCAAAAGGCCATGGAGATTCGATTTTAAGCTAACAGATTTATTGCACTATTATAACATATCGTAAAAAATTGTACCACCTACGGTCAGGTTTTAGGATAGAAACTGCTTAGGAGTTTATGTGGAGCTTAAAGTGGTATTACCTTGGGATATGCTGCAGTCGAAAGTCTCTGACCTCCGGTGAGATGCTGTTTACATTTAATAAGAGATGTTTGCTCACAATAAACTTTAAAGTGTGTCAGGGACAGACCTTTCTGGAAGTGTTCAGGCCATTGCTTCCCAACCTAGTGTCTCCAATTACCAACGAACTTATGTCAGAATCTTTAATGGGTTTTTCAGTTTCCTTGACACAAGCTGCTTGCCCATACCCATTTCTCATCAGAAAACATTTGAAAATGAGAGTAGGAAAGGAATACAGTCTAGTAACAGTTGTTAAAATTTTCCAATAATCTGCAGCATCCCAACCTAGGGTAGGGGGAAATCTTGGCATAGATTTTAAAAACAACTCTAGCGTGCTTTGTTCCTCTTTTTAAAACAAAGATAGCTATTCAGGCTAAGCAAACTAATATATTATAATAGGGTACAGAACTTCCAGGGAGATGTTTCGGCAGTCAGCGCCTTACTTTGGTAGATAAACCAAGTTCCTCGGACCATATGCTTCCACTCTGCCTGTACCTTTCTGTGCTCCATAGGCCACAAGGAAATAGTTCCCTATATAGAAACTTCATATTTTTTAACACATTGTAATCATTCCTCCATAATTACCTCTTTCAGGACTAATGTCTACCTTTACCTGTCCTAAGCTGCCTCTGATAAATAATACTTTATCCTTTCTTATGCCCACAAATGGACAGTAGAAGACAAAAAATAGAATATGTGACTTACAAACATTTAATTGACACTACAGTTTAAAAGATAATGGAAAACTTATTAGACCAAGCAGGACTAACTACTCTGAAAGTGGTTTATCAAATAACACTATATGTTGGTGTAGAATGAATAGTATATGTTATCTATAGATCTCCATTTACTTGTAAAGCATCTGTTGAATGCCTATGATATGTAATGCATAAGATAAAGGGAATAGCGAGTTTTTAATGTCCTCATAAGTTACATCTTTCAGCACACCAAAGCACTTGAGTCAAAGTTGCTTCAAAGTATCAGAAGTTACATAGTTATCTTATGCTAGGTCTCACTGGCAATTAACATTGCATGGTTGAACAAAAAGAGAGGCAGTATAGCTAACTAGATCAGTGGCAAAAACAGTTACAGTTTAGAAGACCTCTGCTAATCCTTCCTTTTGAACTTCGAACTCCTCAACCATACAGTGTCATTTTAAAGGTATAACAACTTTATACAGGAAAGGTTAATAGCACATAGTACGCAATGTAAGTGAATATCCACTACCATCTTTATTTGTACCATATGATTCTAGAAACTGCAATTAATACGTGGCTATGGGACCTATTTAATCAAGTATGTTGGGAGAGTGTGAATACAAAATGAGAGCATGCTGGAGTTGAGGTCATCCCTTCTCAGGTTTGTTGAGTCGCATCTGGGTATTTTGGGCTCAGTCACATTGGGAAAATATTTGTGCCATAGACCCTGGGATATGGTTCAAATCAGGGAATTTCCCAGAAGAGTTGATTCAACATCGTATGGCTCAGCATCCTCTTGCCTTGTAACTATCTTAATTCATCATATTGTTCACTAAAATTTGTTGGGGGCAAACTTAATATATGCTTATGGAAACTATAATTTCACTTTCCCAGTGCTTTACACACATTTTAAGCATAGCTAATCTATAATATGTCAGACACATAATGAGTGTGCAAATCTAGAATTATTCACTACAGTATATTTATGGAGTTTGTAGAAATACAAGCAACTCAGATATTCTCATCAGTCCAACTGCTCTATGGGAAACAGCTACTGCAATGATTTCTGTAATCCTATGGATGTTTTGATCCCATTCTTTTTTTTTTAATTTTCTAGAAATGCAAGTAGTTTAATAACTGGGAACCTGATATATACCCGACCCTCTGTGCTTTCCATCTTGGTGCAGCCTTCAGATGGGGAAGTGGGAATAGAATTGCCGGTTCAGCCACGGCTCATCTTCCTGGATGAGAAGGTAGCTCCTCAGGCCTGACAAGCTCTCCACAGAATATGCTTTATGTCTAAATATCCCCAACTACATTCACAAATCGACTGCCACATTAACGTAGTTATTCTCACTGCTTTGGTCATTCCTATATATCACACTGTGTCTTCTTGCATTTCCTATGTAGGTTTGAGATTTATCAAAGGCAAACAGAAACCTCTGATGCTTTTCCTCCCTGTGCTGGTGCTGGTTCTATTCTTGAAGCAAAGACTCATGTCTTTGATGAAGTCTTGCCTTCAGATTCCATAGCTTTAGTTCTGCTTCTTTCTTCTCCTTTAGAGGTCATGGAAGATTGAACCGAGAGTGGTACCTATGTGAGGCAAGTGCTAAACCATAGAGCTGTTTCCCTAGCCTCCTTTTCCCATTTCCTTTCTTTCTTACCAGCATCCCTAGGATAGCTGTCATAATCTTCTCTTTTGTAACTCCATTTCACTTTCTCCTCTTGCACACCCTGCTTTAAATTTCCATAAAATAACTTCCATTTTCTTTCAATAATTCAATTATGATGAGAAGTAATGCCTTCCTCTATTTCCTTCCTTCAATGGAGTACATGTGGATTTATAACATATATGTGTGAACATGTCTCTTTTTTTCAGAAGCCAAGTAATGATATTCTTAATCCAGTCTTTTCTCTTTTCTCTCATATTTCCAGAATGAGAGAGTAGAGTCTTTGGGTCTCCCTTCCAAACCTTGGATTGTTTCAGTTTCCCTGGAAGGGGCATCTGAATCAATGTTAAAAGGTAGGTGCCAGTGACTTTCAAGTATCTATTAGTACCTTGTACAACAAAGGTTCATGTTGTCTTAGTTGTTTCATTATAACGAAACATCTGAAATTGGCAAATTGTGGATGCATTTATGTGGTGTATGTGTGTTTATGGTGTATGTGATATATGTGTGTGGATGCACATATGTGTGTGTTCACATGCAGTGTGTGTGTATGTATGTGTGTATTGTGTCTCTTTAAAAATTCATTAGTATTCAATCAAGGAGGCTCCACTTGGTGGCTCTACAAATTCAAATCACATTTTCTTCCTCAACTTCTATTGAATATATGATTCATATGATTTTCTATGTGAATACTCTCACTTTTTAGAAAACTTGACAGAATATGCACAGGAATCCTAACGTTTCCTCTCATAAGCACATATTCAAAAAATATTAAATTTCAACACATGAATGTATAAGTGGCATTCCCCAGCCTTATCCAAACAATTGGGACCCCATTAGGAATTCATAGCAAATGTGGGCGTGCTCAACAAGTTCTCAGAGTTCTTTTTATTCCATCTACTGTCCTGATGTGCATCAAAAGGAAGACTAAGCTAGCAATAAATACTTACAACCTTACTTTTTGGCTAAGTCTCAAGTCCTAGTTCCTCTGTACACTACTCAATTATCCTATGACACACACTTTTTGGTAGAGCATCATAGATTTACCCAGGATTTCATTTGCCTGGCACTTGTGTCTTCTAGTATGGAAACAGAAGAATAAATGGATTACTTATGCAAATATGTGACCCAGAGTAAACTTATAGTTAGGTTTTCTTTATGTTATTTTCATGCCCTCCCTCACTGTATTCTTCAATCCTGGCAGCAAATGCAGTACCATCTCATTTCCTTGGGGATTGTATGTATGAAAAGGCATATATAAGTAATTTAATTTGAAGACTTTTTAGCTGGGAAAAAGAGAATTGGGATTTTGTATTCTGCAGCAAATTCCCCCAGTTTACATTTATTCATGAACCAAGGAGAAATAGACATGTATGGCATGATTTTACACAAAAAGTAGTTTTTTTTTGTTTTTTTGGTTTTTTTGAGACAGGGTTTCTCTGTGTAGCCCTGGCTATCCTGGAACTCACTTAGTAGACCAGGCTGGCCTGGAACTCAGAAATTCTGCTGCCTCTGCCTCCCAAGTGCTGGAATTAAAGGTGTGCACCACCACCGCCCAGCACTAAAAGTAGTTATTATACTTTAAATTCAGATCATCTGACACGTCAAACAAACATTTTTTTTTAAATGAAACCAACTTGGCACAGTGCACTCCACCATCTTTGCTCCTGCAACAGGGCAATTGGGACCTCCAGGCACAGGGACAATCAAGCATAATATCTCTTGGGACTCAGGCATATTGTGTACTCCCTGCTCCCAAGAGCTGGGCAGTTCTGTGGTCAACTATGCACCAGCTCTGCTGTGGGACATCTGCCCTGCAGAGGGAGAGAGCGCAACCACACAGGGAGGGAGTGCACCAGCCTCCCCATGGCGACCTCTGCTCTGGGGATTGACTACTCTGAGCCTTTGGATGGGCAGGGATTCCCCAATATAACATCACTTGGGGCAAGGCACATCAGGGATCCAAAGTCACTCAGGAGCAGGGCAGCCCTCCAGAAATCGGTGCCAGGGGAATCCCAGTAATTCGGGGGGGGGGGGGCAGAATTCGCCTTGCAGGCTCACAGGAAGTCCAAACTACAGCCAGTGACAGCAGGACCAACTAACACCAGAGGTATCCAGATGGCAAAAAGCAAACATAGGAACATTACTAACAGAAATCAAGGCAATATGGCACCATCCAAACCCTACTCTCCAACAGCAGCAAGTCCTGGATACCCCATCACACTCGAAAGGCAAGATCTGGATTTAAAATCACTTCTCATGATGCTATTAGAGGATTTCAAGAAGGACACAAATAAATATCATAAAGAAATATAGGAGAACATGAATCAACAGGTAGAAGCCCTTACAAAGGAAACACAAAAATCGCTTAGAGAAATGCAGGAGAATATGGGTCAACTGAAGGAGGCCCATAAGGAGGTAACACAAAAATTTCTTAGAGACATACAGGAGAACTTGGATCAACAGGCAGAAATCCTGAAAGAGGAAATGCAAAAATATCTTAAAGAAATACAGGAAAATACAAACAAACAAGTGAAGGATGTGAGCAAATCCATCCAGGATCTAAAAAAGGAAGTAGAAACAACTAAGAAACCACAAAGGGAGACAACTTTGGAGATAGAAAACCTTGGGAAGAAATCAGGAGTCATAGATGCAACCATCAACAATAGAATACAAGAGATGGGAGAAAGAATCTCAGGTGCTGAAGATTCCATAGAAAGCATCGACTCAACAGTCAAAGAAAATGCAAAATGCAAAAAAAGTGTAACCCAAAACATCCAGGAAATCCAGGACACAATGAGAAGACCAAAGCTAAGGCTTATAGGTATAAATGAGAGTGAAGATTTGCAACTTAAAGGGCCAGTAAACATCTTCAACAAAATTATGGAAGAAAACTTCCCTAACCTAAAGAGAGAGATGCCGATGAACGTACAAGAAGCCTACAGAACTCCAAACAGACTGGACCAGAACAGAAATACCTCCCGTCACATAATAATCAAAACACCAAATGTACTAAACAAAGAAAGAATATTAAAAGCCGTAAGAGAAAAAGACCAAGTAACATATAAAGGAAGACCTATCCGAAGCACATCAGACTTCTCACCAGAAACTACAAAAGCCAGAAGATCCTGGGCAGATCTCATGCAGACTCTAAAAGAATATAAATGCCAGCCTAGACTACTATACCCAGCAAAACTCTCAATCACCATAGATGGAGAGACCAAGATATTCCATGATAAAACCAAATTTACCCAATATCTTTCCACAAAGCCAGCCTTGCAAAGGATAATAGGTGGAAACCGCTAATACAAGGAGAGAAACTACACCCTGGAAAAAACGAGATAGTAACCTTCTTGCTTCAAACCCAAAAGTAGATAACCACTCAAACATAAAGATGGCGTCAAGAACGGCAGGTGGCAATAATCACTATTCTTTAATCTCTCTTAATATCAGTGGTCGCAGTTCCCCAATAAAAAGACATAGACTAACAGACTGGATACGTAAACAGGACCCAGCATTTTGCTGCCTGCAAGAAATGCACATCAGTGTCGAAGACAAACACTACCTCAGAGTAAAAGGCTGGAAAACAATTTTACAAGCAAATGGCCCCAAGAAACGAGGTGGAGTAGCCATCCTAATATCAGATAAAATTGATTTTCAACCTAAAGTCATCAAAAAAAACACAGAAGGACACTACATACTGGTTAAGGGAAAAATCCACCATCAAGAACTCTCAATTCTGAACATCTATGCTCCAAATGCAAGGGCACCCTCATTCGTAAAAGAAACTTTACTAAAGCTCAAACCACACATCGCACCTCACACAATAATAGTGGGTGACTTCAACACCCTGCTCTCTGAAATGGATCGTTCAGGAAAGCAGAACCTAAACAGGGACACAGTGAAACTAATTGAAGCCTTGGACCAAATATATAGGAACATATATAGATATATATAGAACATTTCTTCCTAAAGCAAAAGAATACACCTTCTTCTCAGCACCTCATGGTACCTTCTCCAAAATCGACCATATAATTGTCACAAAACAGATCTCAACAGATATAATAAGATCGAACTAATCCCATGCCTCCTATCAGACCACTATGGAATAAGGGTGGTCTTCAATAACAACAAAAACAACAGAAAGCCCACATACAAGTGGAAGCTGAACAATGCTCTACTCAATGATAACTTGATCAAGGAGGAAATAAAGAAATCAAAGACTTTTTAAAATTTAATGAAAATGAAGGCACAACATACCCTAATTTATGGGACACAATGAAAGCGGTGCTAAGAGAAAAATTCATAGCCCTGAGTGCCTCCAAAAAGAAATGGGAGAGAGCATACACCAGCAGCTTAAGGGCACACCTGAAAGCCCTGGAACAAAAAGAAGCAAATACACCCAAGAGGAGTAGAAGGCAGGAAATCATCAAACTCAGGGCTGAAATCAATGAAGTGGAAACAAATAAAGCCATACAAAGAATCAATAAAACTAGGAGTTGGTTTTTTGAGAAAATCAACAAGATAGATAAGCCCTTAGCCAGACTAGCCAAAGGGCACAGAGACAGTATCCAAATTAACAAAATCAGGAACAAAAAGGGAGAGATAACAACAGAAAATGAGGAAATTCAAAAAATCATCAGATCCTACTACAAAAGCCTATATTCAACACAAGTAGAAAATCTGGAGGAAATGGACAATATTCTAGACAGATATCAAATACCAAAATTAAATCAGGATCAAATAGACCATCTAAACCGTCCTATAACCCCTAAAGAAATAGAAGTGGTCATTGGAAGTTTTTCAACCAAAAAAAAAAAAAAAACAAAACACAGGTCTAGATGGTTTTAGTGCAGAATTCTATCAGACCATCAAAGAACACCTAACACCAATACTCTTCAAACTATTCCACAAAATAGAAACAGAAGGAACACTACCCAACTCGTTCTATGAAGGCACAATTATGCTGATACCAAAATCACACCAAGATCCAACAAAGAAAAAGAATCTCAGGCCAATTTCTCTTATGAATATCAATGCAAAAATACTCAATAAAATTCTTGCCAACTGAATTCAAGAACACATCAAAACGATCATTCACCACGATCAAGTAGGCTTCATCCCAGGGATGCAGGGATGGTTCAATATAAGGAAGTCCATCAATTTAATCCACTACATAACAAATTCAAAGAAAAAAAACCACATGGTCATCTCATTAGATGCTGAGAAAGCATTTGACAAAATTCAGCATCCTTTCATGTTAAAGGTCTTGGAAAGATTAGGAATTCGAGGCCCATATCTAAACATAATAAAAGCAATGTACAGCAAACTGGTAGCCAACATCAATTTAAATGGAGAGAAACTTGAAGCAATCCCACTAAAATCAGGGACTAGACAAGGCTGCTCTCTCTCTCCATATCTTTTCAATATAGTACTTGAAGTTCTACCTAGAACAATTAGACAACAAACGGAGGTCAAAGGATACAAATTGGAAAGGACGAAGTAAAACTGTCACTATTTGCAGATGATATGATAGTATACTTGAGCGACCCAAAGAACTCCACCAGAGAACTCCTACAGCTGATAAACAACTTCAGCAAAGTGGCCGGATATAAAATCAATATGAGTATAGCCTTTCTATACTCAAAGGATAAGCATGCTGAGAAAGAAATAAGAGAAATGATACCCTTCACGATAGCCACAAACAATATAAAGTATCTTGGTGTGACTCTAACCAAACAAGTGAAAGATCTGTATGTTAAGAACTTCATGTCTTTGAAGAAAGAAATTGAAGAAGATCTCAGAAGATGGAACAATCTTCCATGCTCACGGATTGGCAAGATTAATATAGTAAAAATGACCATCTTGCCAAAAGCAATATACAGATTCAATGCAATCCCCATCAAAATTCCAATTCAATTCTTCATAGAGTTAGAAAGAGCAATTCAAAAATTCATCTGCAATATCAGAAAACCCAGGATTGCTAAAACTATTCTCAACAGTAAAAGAACTTCTGGGGGAGTCAGTATCTCGGACCTCAAGCTGTACTACAGAGTAGTAGTGTTAAAAACTGCATGGTATTGGTATAGTGACAGGTATGTAGATCTGTGGAACAGAATTGAAGACCCAGAAATGAATCCACACTCCTAGGGTCACTTGATCTTTGACAAAGGAGCTAAAACCATCCAGTGGAAAAAAGATAGCCTTTTCAAAAAATGGTGCTGGCTCAACTGGAGGTCAACATGCAGAAGAATGCAAATTGACCCATTCTTATCTCCATGCACTAAGCTCAATTCTAAATGGATCAAGGACCTCCACATAAAACCAGTCACAGTGAAACTAATAGAAAGGAAACTAGGAAAGAATCTTGAACATATGGGCACAGGGGAGAATTTCCTGAATAGAACTCCAATAGCTTATGCTCTAAGATCAAGAATTGACAAATGGGACCTCATAAAATTACAAAGTTTCTGGAAGGCAAAGGACACTCTCAAAAGGACCAAGCTGCAACCAACAAACTGGGAAATGATCTTTACCAACCCTACATCCGACAGAGGACTAATATCCAATTTATACAAAGAACTCAAGAAATTATACTCCAGAGAGCCAAATAACCCTATTAAAAAATGGGATACAGAGCTAAACAAAGAGTTCTCACCGGAACAATATCTAATGGCTGAGAAGCACCTATAGAAATATTCAACATCTTAGTCATTGGTGAAATGCAAATCAAAACAACCCTGAGATTCCACCTCACCCCATGCAGAATGGCTAAGATCAAAAACACAGGAGACAGCAGCTGTTGGCGAGAATGTGGAGAAAGAGGAACACTCCTCCACTGCTGGTGGGATTGCAAGCTGGTACAACCACTCTGGAAAGCAGTCTGGCAGTTCCTCAGAAAACTGGGCATGACACTCCCAGAGGATCCGGCTATACCACTCCTGGACATATACCCAGAGGGTTTCCCTGCATGCAGTAAGGACACATGCTCCACTCTGTTCATAGCAGCCTTATTTATAATAGCCAGAAGCTGGAAAGAACCCAGATGTCCCTCAACGAAGGAATGGATTCAGAAGATGTCGTACATTTACACAATGGAAAACTACTCTGCAATTAAAAACAATGAATTCACAAAATTCCTAGGCAAATGGTCAGAACTTGAAAATATCATCCTTACTGCGGTAACCCAATTACAAAAGAACACACATGGTATGCAGTCACTGATAAGGGGATATTAACCCAGAATCTCGGAATACCCAAGACATAATTCACATATCAATAGATTTCCAAGAAAATGGAAGGAGAGATCCCTGGACCTGGAAAGACTGGATGTAGGGAAATGCCAGGACAGAGAAGCGAGAGGGGGTTTAATGGGGGAATAGAGGGAGGTAAGGGGTTTATGGGACTATCTGGCAAGGAGGAATTGGTAAAGGGGAAATCATTTGGAATATAAATTAAAAAACTTAGAAAATAATCATAGCTCTGTTCTGGTAGACTGCACTGAAGAGACAGGTACCCAGGCTCTCCCCAATATAACATCACTTGGGACACGACCTGTTGGGGCTTCCGCCTGCGCCCAAGAATGGGACAGCGCTGTGGTCGTCTGGGTGCCAGATCTGCAGGCCATCGCCTCTGCAGGGTGAGCAGCGCCACGGAGAGAGTGCAGAGTGCACTCCGCCATCTTTGCTCCAGTGGCCAGGAAGACTGCCAGGCTCTGAGACAGACAGGCATAATATCGCTTGGGTCTCGGGCGGATTGCGTGTACGTGGCTCCCAAGAGCTGGGCAGATCTGCAGTAACCAGCGTGCTAGCTCTGCTGTGGGACTTCTGCCTGGCAGAGGGACGCCCCCTCCCCCCCCCACTCTAGGAGAGATCACACACCCCTGCACAGGACAGGAGCCTACCAGCCTCCCTTTGGGGACCTCTGCTCCAGGAATCCACTACGCTGAGCCTTTGGATGTGCAAGGACTCCCCAATATAACATCACTTGGGGCAAGGCACATCAGGGCTCCAGAGTCACTCAGGAGCAGGGCAGGCCCCAGAAATCTGTGCCAGGGGAATCCTGGTAAACCAAGGGGGGAAGAAATAGCTTTGCAGGCTCACAGGAGGTCCAACCAACAGCCAGTGACAGCAGGACCAACTAACATCAGAGGTATCCAGATGGCAAAAGGCAAACGTAGGAACGTTACTAACAGAAATCAAAGGAATACGGGACCATCCGAACCCAACTCTCCAACAGCAGGAAGTCTTGGATACCCCACCACACCCGAAAGACAAGATCTGGATTTAAAATCACTTCTCATGATGCTATTAGAGGATCACAAGAAGGACACAAATAAGTCTAATAAAGAATTACAGGAGACCATGAATCAACGGTTAGAAGCCCTTACAAAGGAAACACAAAAATCGCTTAGAGAAATGCAGGAGAACATGGATCAAAAGATGGAGGCGCACAAGGAGACAACACAAAAATCACTTAACGAGATGAATCAACGGGTAGATGCACTCACAAAGGAATCACAAAAATTGCATAAAGAAATGCAGAAGAATATGGGTCAACAGACGGATGCCCATAAGGAGGCAACACAAAAATTGCTTAAAGAAATGAATCAACGGTTAGATGCCCTTACAAAGGAAACACGAGAACTGCTTAAAGAAATTCAGGAGACGATGGATCAACAGATGGATTCCCATGAGGAAGAAACACAACAATCGCTCAGAGAAATGCAGGAGAACATGGGTCAACAGGCAGATTTCCTGAAAGAGGTAATGCAAAAATACCTTAAAGAAATACAGGAAAATACAAACAAACAAGTGAAGGATCTCAGCAAATCCACCCAGGAACTAAAAAAGGAAGTAGAAACAACTAAGAAACCACAAAGGGAGACAACTTTGGAGATAGAAAACCTTGGGAAGAAATCAGGAGTCATAGATGCAAACATCAACAATAGAATACAAGAGATGGAAGAAAGAATCTCAGGTGCTGAAGATTCCATAGAAAGCATCGACTCAACAGTCAAAGAAAATGCAAAATGCAAAAAAAGTGTAACCCAAAACATCCAGGAAATCCAGGACACAATGAGAAGACCAAACCTAAGGATTATAGGTATAGGTGAGAGTGAAGATTTGCAAATTAAAGGGCCAGTAAACATCTTCAACAAAATTATGAAGGAAAACTTCCCTAACCTAAAGAGAAAGATGCCGATGAACGTACAAGAAGCCTACAGAACTCCAAACAGACTGGACCAGAACAGAAATACCTCCCGTCACATAATAATCAAAACACCAAATGTACTAAACAAAGAAAGAATACTAAAAGCAGTAAGAGAAAAGGGCCAAGTAACATACAAAGGAAGACCTATCTGAATCACATCAGACTTCTCACCAGAGACTATGAAAGTCAGAAGATCCTGGGCAGATCTCATGCAGACACTAAGAGAGCACAAATGCCAGCCTAAACTACTATACCCAGCAAAACTCTCAATCACCATAGATGGAGAGACCAAGATATTCCATGATAAAACCAAATTTTCACAATATCTTTCCACAAATCCAGCCCTGCAAAGGATAATAGGTGGAAACGTCCAATACAGGGAGAGAAACAACACCCTGGAAAAAATGAGATAATAACCTTGAATCAAACCCAAAAGTAGATAACCACTCAAACATAAAGATAGCGTCAAGAATGGCAGATGGCAATAATCACTATGCCTTAATCTCTCTTAATATCAATGGTCTCAATTCCCCAATTAAAAGACATAGACTAGCAGACTGGATACGTAAACAGGACCCAGAATTTTGCTGCATGCAGGAAACACACCTCAGTGTCAAAGACAAACACTACCTCAGAGTAAAAGGCTGGAAAACAATTTTACAAGCAAATGACCCCAAGAAACGAGGTGGAGTAGCCATCCTAATATCAGATAAAATTGATTTTCAACCTAAAGTCATCAAAAAAGACACAGAAGGACACTACATACTGATCAAGGGAAAAATCCACCATCAAGAACTCTCAATTCTGAATATCTGTGCTCCAAATGCAAGGGCACCCTCATTCGTAAAAGAAACTTTACTAAAGCTCAAAGCACACATCGCACCTCACACAATAATAGTGGGTGACTTCAACACCCTGCTTTTTGAAATGGATCGTTCAGGAAAGCAGAAACTAAACAGGGACACAGTGAATCTAATTGAAGCCTTGGACCAAATGGAACTAACATATATATAAACATTTCATCCTAGAGCTAAAGAATACACCTTCTTCTCAGCACCTCATGGTACCTTCTCCAAAATTGACCATATAATTGGTCACAAATCAGACCTCAACAGATATAAGAAGATACAACTAATCCCATGCCTCCTATCAGATCACTATGGAATAAGGGTGGTCTTCAATGGCAACAAAAACAAAAGAAAACCCATGTACACATGGAGGCTGAACAATGCTCTACTCAATGATAACTTGGTCAAGGTGGAAATAAAGAAAGAAATCAAAGACTTTTTGAAAGTTAATGAAAATGAAGGCACAACATACCCTAATTTATGGGACAAAATGAAAGCAGTGCTAAGAAGAAAATTCATAGCCCTGAGTGCCTCCAAAAAGAAACGGGAGACAGCATACACTAACAGCTTAATGGCACACCTGAAAGCCCTGGAACAAAAAGAAGCAAATACACCAAAGAGGATTAGAAGGAAGGAAATCATCAAACTCAGGGCTGAAATCAATCAAGTAGAAACAAATAAAACCATACAAAGAATCAACAAAACGAGGAGTTGGTTCTTTGAGAAAATTAACAAGATAGATAAGCCCTTAGCCAGACTAACCAGAGAGCACAGAGATAGTATCCAAATTAATAAAATCAGAAACGAAAAGGGAGAGATAACAACAGAAACTGAGGAAATTAAAAAAATCATCAGATCCTACTACAAAAACCTGTATTCAACACAACTAGAAAATCTTGAGGAAATGGACAATTTCCTTGACAGATACCAAATACCAAAATTAAATCAGGATCAAATAGACCATCTAAACCGTCCTATAACCCCTGAAGAAATAGAAGTTGTCATTGGAAGTCTTCCAACCAAAAAAAGCACAGGTCCAGATGGCTTTAGTGTAGAATTCTATCAGACCTTCAAAGAAGACCTAACACCAATAGTCTTCAAACTGTTCCACAAAATAGAAACAGAAGGAACAGTACCCAACTTGTTCTATGAAGCCACAATTACACTAATACCAAAAGCACACAAAGATCCGACAAAGAAAGAGAATCTCAGGCCAATCTCTCTTATGAATATCGATGCAAAAATACTCAATAAAATTCTTGCCAACCGAATCCAAGAACACATCAAAATGCATTCACTACGATCAAGTAGGCTTCATCTCAGGGATGCAGGGATGGTTCAATATAAGGAAATCCATCAATGTAATCCACTATATAAACAATCTCAAAGAAAAAAACCACATGGTCATCTCATTAGATGCTGAGAAAGCATTTGACAAAATTCAGCATCCTTTCATGCTAAAGGTCTTGGAAAGATCAGGAATTCAAGGCCCATATCTAAACATAGTAAAAGCAATTTACAGCAAACCGGTAGCCAGCATCAATCTAAATGGAGAGAAACTTGAAGCAATCCCACTAAAATCAGGGACTAGACAAGGCTGCCCTCTCTCTCCATATCTTTTCAGTATAGTACTTGAAGTTCTAGCTAGAGCAATTAGACAACAAAAAGAGGTCAAAGGGATACAAATTGGAAAGGAAGAAGTCAAACTATCACTATTTGCAGACGATATGATAGTATACTTAAGCGCCCCAAAAAACTCCACCAGAGAACTCCTACAGCTGATAAACGACTTCAGCAAAGCGGCCGGATATAAAATCACCTCAAGCAAGTCAGAAGCCTTCCTATACTCAAAGGATAAGCAGGCTGAGAAAGAAGTAAGAGAAATGATACCCTTCACGATAGCCACAAACCATATATAGTATCTTGGCGTGACTCTAACCAAACAAGTGAAAGATCTGTATGACAAGAACTTCAAGTCTCTGAAGAAAGAAATTGAAGAAGACCTCAGAAGATGGAAAAATCTGCCATGCTCATGGTTTGGCAGGATTAATATAGTAAAAATGACCATCTTACCAAAAGTAATATACAGATTCAATGCAATCCCCATCAAAATCCCAACTCAATTCTTCATAGAGTTAGAAAGAGAAATTCAAAAATTCATCTGGAATAACAGAAAACCCAGAATAGCTAAAACTATTCTCAAGAGTAAAAGAACCTCTGGGGGAATCAGTATCCCAGACCTCAAGCTGTACTACAGAGCAATAGTGTTAAAATCCGCATGGTATTGGTACAATGACAGGCATGTAGATCAATGGAACAGAATTGAAGACCCAGAAATGAATCCACACTCCTATGGTCACTTGATCTTTGACAAAGGAGCTAAAACCATCCAGTGGAAAAAAGATAGCCTTTTCAAAAAATGGTGCTGGCTCAACTGGAGGTCAACATGCAGAAGAATGCAAATTGATCCATTTTTATCTCCTTGCACTAAGCTCAATTCTAAGTGGATCAAGGATCTCCACATAAAAACAGTCACAGTGAAACTAATAGAAGAGAAACTAGGGAAGAACCTTGAACATATGGGCACAGGGGAGAATTTCTTGAACAGAACTCAAATAGTTTATGCTCTAAGGTAAAGAATAGACAAATGGGACCTCATTAAATTACAAAGTTTTTGCAAGGCAAAAGACACTGTTCAAAAGACAAAGCGGCAACCAACTAACTGGGAAATGATCTTTACCAACCTTACATTCGACAGAGGGCTAATATCCAATATATACAAAAAACTCAAGAAGTTAAACTCCAGAGAGGCAAGTAACCCTATAAAAAATGGGGTACAGAGCTAAACAAAGAGTTCTCACCTGAAGAATATCTAATGGCTGAGAAGCATAAAGAGATGTTCATCATCCTTAGTCATTAGGGAAATGCAAATCAAAACAACCCTGAGATTCATTCCATCTCACATCAGTCAGAATGGCTAAGATCAAAAACACAGGAGATAGCAGTTGTTGGCAGGATGTGGAGAAAGAGGAACACTCCTCCACTGCTGGTGGAAGTGCAAGCTGGTACAACCACTCTGGAAAGCAGTCTGGCGGTTCCTCAGAAAACTGGGCATGACACTCCCGGAGGATCCGGCTATACCACTCCTGGGCATATACCCAGAGGCTTTACCTGCATGCAATAAAGACACATGCTCCACTATGTTCATAGCAGCCTTATTTATAATAGCCAGAAGCTGGAAAGAACCCAGATGTCCCTCAACGGAGGAATGGATTCAGAAGATGTGGTATATCTACACAATGGAATACTACTCTGCAATTAAAAACAATGAATTCACGAAATTCCTAGGCAAATGGTCAGAACTTGAAAATATCATCCTTAGTGAGGTAACCCAATCACAAAAGAACACACATGGTATGCAGTCACTGATAAGGGGCTATTAACCCAGAATCTCGGAATACCCTAGACACAATTCGCATATCAATAGATTTCTAAGAAGATGGAAGGAGAGACCCCTGTTCCTGGAAAGACTGGATATTAGGGAATGCCAGGACAGAGAAAGGAGAAGGGGTTGAATGGAGAAAAGAGGGAGGGAAGGGGGCTTATGGGACTTTTGGGGAGGGAGGAAACGGGAAAGGGGAAATGATTTGGCATGTAAATTAAAAAAAAATAAAATAAAAAAAAAGAAAATGGCCTTCTCACACTCTTTATCCAACTAAATAGATGTAAGCAGTGAGTATAAATGTGTAGGTAAGCAGAAATCAGTTTTGGAAGACAGTTTCTCTCCACTGTTTATATATATATATATGTATGTATATATATATATGTTAAAATTAAGTAGAAACCAAATAGTGTTGAAAGTTTCCTGGAGTAATAGACATTTTAAGTACCTAGCAATCTAGTTATAACTAGATTAACTACAATATCTAGTTATTTTAATTTATAATTATCTTTAGTAATCATCAGCAAACCAGTACTCACGAACACTTGTCAGGAGCCACTCTCTTTGCAACTCATAGCCCCTTACCTCGACTTACATATTTGCTAAATTGGAAAACTACTGCTACAAGTCTAGCCAAACAGGATACACACTTGCAGAACAAACACAGCTTTCCTATGATTGGGTTGCATAGAAACACAGCATGCATCTGGACCTTTTGGTGGCCAATATCCTACAGCCATGGCCAACTTTCTTCTTAGATCCTGGGAACATGTCATAGCGATCCCTCTGAAACAATGGCTGCCGCCTCCCAATGTTCTGTAGCTATTGCCTAGGACCCTTGGAGCATTAAGAACAAGTTAGAACATATTCTTCTAACGCCTCACCCACTCCCCCTCCCCATTTCCTGCTTGTTACCCTTTATAACCCTGTATGAGAATAATAAAATTTGACAGCGTGATCAGGATAAAAAAAAAAAAAGAAAATAATTATAAAAAAAGGAAGAAAAAGAATGCAATGTAACCAACTCGATGAGATACAAAGTTGCCTACAGATGTGTTCCAGGGGTCTATAATGTTTCAGTGTTCTGAAATATTAGCTTGGATGTCAATACTTAGTTTTGCTTGGAGGCTTACAAAATGTATATTCTACTATTTTAGAATAGTTCTATCATTGCAATTTTATATTTAAAATCTAAAGTGTGTTCTACAGTCATTATTTTAAGGAGAATAAGTCATACATACAGACAAGGGAAAGAAGCCTATTAACTAGGAGAAACAAGGAGAGAAGGTGAAATCAGGGACTGGGGGTTGGAGGCAGAAATCAGTGGATTCTAGAATTGGAGGAAGGGAGCCTGAACTACTTCTGGGAAGTGCACATCCATTGGTAGATCGTTAGGCAGACCAGTGTGCCAAGGACTGACATTTGTGTTAGATAACTTTTCTGGAGTATAGTTGGTGAGACACAACAGTAGACACTGGATCCCTGGACAGTAGGGGTGATGTAAGAGTGTTGACTCAGATTGGCTTTTAAAAGTAGAATCAAGTGATACATGTCAAATAAAATAAACAGAGAGTGAAGCATCCCTTTGAGGTCTGACCCTAGTACAGCAACAGGAGGTTGGTGTTACTCACTGAGATGGGGAACCACAGAGTGGAAACACAAAAAAGTAAATGCCTGAATGCTAGACCAAATTAAGAGAGTGGTGAAGCAGGGGGAAAGGGAGACTTTTGTATGAGTAGTATTTTAAAGCAAAGGAGAAAGAGATTTTTTGGGTCACAATTGTTATTCTTTTTGTGACAAAGAGAGTCAATGATGAATGCAAGGTGACAACTCCCTGTTCTGCTCCATATAGCTCTCCACTCAGGATAGCTTTCTGCTCACAATACCTCTGTCTCGAGATAGCTCTCTCTTGCAGAGCAAAGCCCAATGTTTTATTTTTGCATAGCCTATTTCTTTAGGAATTACACATCAATTCCATCATTTACCCCAGGTTTCCTTTTAATTTTCCCACAAATCATGATTTTAGGATTTAGCCCCTTGACTCTAAAGACACAGAGGCACATAGTCAAGCTGTAGAATTTTGCTGCTTGCTGGGGCTACAACGTAGCCCATTGTTCTATTATATTATCACCTGATTTCTGTTTTCCAACTCCTTCACTGACTAAGGTTGGCTAGACAGATCTTGAACTCAGAGATCTGCACAGCTCTGTCTCTGGAAGACTGGACTTAAACCACAACAACTAGACCTACGTTTTTATGGCCACTATTCCACAAGATGTGGATCAAAAGTCTGTGTCTTCCAGCCTCAATATCTGGATCATAAGTGTTATTCCCATTTCTGGATTTTAGTTCATTCCAGATTAAAAATTCAAACTATTCATTCTTCAACACAAGCAATAAGCATAACTGCATGGGATCTTTCCCTGAGCTTTCCCACTCCCTAAATCTCTTTATCTCCTTGCTTAATATCTTTCTGACAAAGCTGGCTTATTTATGCAGCTATCTCTGTTCTTTCAGGTATGTAAATCCCCTTATACAATTCATATTGCATCCTAATATTTTGAATAGTTGACAAATCCTGTAACAAACACTTCTCACACTAATTTTTGTATTCTTGAGCTCATGTTTCCAGAGTTCTTTCTCACAGCCTTAAAGGCTGTCCATAGCCACCATTTTTTCTGAAGGAATACCAGATATATTTTCATTTCCTGGAATCATGCTGTTTCTGATTATCATGGAGTCATTAACCTTGGCAGGGAGAACATTCCCCAAAGGAAGAACTTAAGGGAAACTCATATATTATTATACAAACAAGCCTTCTGTCCACAGCAAACATCAGCACTCCAGAAGACCCACATCCTGGCTCTACTCCAGGGTTGGGAACCATGTCACACCATCCCTTCCTCGGCCCTGTTGCATCTGAGAGACTGACATCTATGTTAGTTAGCCTCTTAGGAGTATAGTGGGTAAGACATAACAATAGACCCTGTATGAGCAGGACAGTAGGGCAAATGTAAAGAGTCTTGACTCAGATTGCCTTTTAGAAGTAGAATCAAGAGATTTATTTAAAATAAAAGAAACAGAGAGTGAAGGATACCTTTGAGGTCTGATCCTAATACAGTGACAGAAGTTTGGTGTTACTGAGATGGAGAACATCAGAGTGGAAACACAAAAAAGTAAGTGCCTGAATGGTGGACCAAATTAAGGAAGAGGATGAGGAGGCAGGAGGAAAGAGAGACTTTTGTATGGGTGGTTTAAACTTTAAAGCAAAGGAGAAAGAGATTTTGGGGTTAATTTTTATGTTTTTGTTTATTTTTTTGTTTTGTTGTGACAAAGAGACTTTACTTGCTTTTTTCCTTAAATTCATTTTGGAATCCCAATTCAGGATGTGTCTTCCTGCCTCAGTTAAGCTTCTCTGGAAACATTCTTACAGAAACAATGAGAGCTGTGTTTACTTGGTGATTCCAAATCCTGTCAAGTTGATAGTCAAAACTAGCTATTGTACTGTTTCATGGTGTAATGGTTCATATGAAAGTATTCACAAAATAGTAACTTCAGAATGTCTATACTTATAACCATCAACCTTTATTCCAGATAGACCCTCTCAAATAAGCCTAAGAGATTTGAGTTGATAAATTTGTATCTGTTGCATTTGTATTCCTGAATCACTTTTTATCAAGACCCAATAATCAATCAATTCTCCAAACTAAGAATATGTATTGTCACTATTGCATCAGAAAGAGTTCCCCAATATTATCTTAGTTGTTGCTGAAAAATAATAGTTTCCATTGCTGTGAAGAGATAAGACATACCATTACCATGACAACTCTTAGAAAAGAATTCATTGGGACTGACTTGTAGTTTCAGAGGTTCAGTCCATTATCATCATATTGGGAAGTGTGGCAGCATGCAAGTAGTCATAGTGTTAGAAGATCCAAGACTTCTACATCTTGATCTGAAGGGACCAGAAGTATACTGAATTCTTTTCACTCTGGGCATAACTTTAGTACTTAAGACCTCAAAACCTCACCTCCACTATGACAAACTTCTGCTAACAAGGCCATACTTCCTCCAATAAGGCTACACCTCCTAATAGTGCAACTCTCTATGTCCAAGAATTCAAACACATGAATCTGTGGAAGCCATACCTATTTAAACTACCACACTGGTATTCAACTCACTTAATCTTGCTCAGACCTCTATGAATTCATGAATATAATTACAAGGTCATATCTAGAGAAAAACATTTCACAATATTCTTCTCCATCTTCCATGAATTACCTTCTTTCGCCCTCCTTTTCCATGATGATCCTTTAGCTTTAGTGGAGGTTTAATATAGATGTCTCCGTTAGGGATGAGCACTTACAGTCATTTTGTTCTTTCCCCAGAATGAGTCTGCATTCAGTCCTATTCACTGTAAAAGGCAGGCTCCTCTGACTGAAGATGAGAACAGTCCAAACTATAATTATAAGCATTTAGATGGCTGTTGATAACAAGAACATTTAGCAAAATAGTAAAAGTTTTCTCTCATAGTGCATATGACCTCCACAACCATGGAATTTTGACCAGGTTTGTGTCATGTAGAAATTACTTCATGTGCAGTAGGTCTCAAAGCCAACCAGAAAGTGGTTGGTTGTCTTCTTCACAGTTAAGCCACTATTGTACCAGTTGCTACATCTTACCTGGTAGGTGATTCTTTTAGCAGGGGTCTAGACCATGGGTGACTATTACTGAGCAGCAGAGGTTTCCAAACCAACATATGCCATCGTTATTTCTCTTAGATACCGATTATAACAGAATGATAAAACCATATGACTAAAATCATTGCATAGATTAGTTAGATGACATAGAGAAACCAATCTTAAATCAACCAAAAAACTTCTTCCTTGATGGCTAATTTTCATTAGTGCCAGAAGGCTGTATGGTATACATTGTCATAACTGGTCATATAAGCTATTCTCAACACAATTTGAAGATAGTTCTTTTAACAAGTTCATATCCCAGGTTTTTTGTCTACTTTATGGACTACTCTGGGGTGTTTCTGTTGACTTTATATTATCTGAAACTTTTTCCATAAACATAGAAATGTATTCTCTACCAAGACAAATGTCAACCTGTCTATATTTACCCATTTCTCCAATGAGGACATTTCTTGGTCTATCCTATCTATATGTCTACAATGCATCACATGCTTCTTGTAAGTATGTAAAATGCTTAAATGCATGGAAGAAGTTTCTTGTAGTTATGCTCAATACCCATAGAAAACACCCATTGTTCCTGTGGATATTGGGGGATTTTGTTGTTCTTGTTTCTTTTTTCACTTTTTTCCATTCATCCTTAAATAAAGCAAAGTGTAATGTTGTTAGAATTCAGTGATGATGTCTCATTTACATGGCTTTCATGGTTTTTATTTGTTTGTTTGTTTGTTTTTTATAATTTGATGTCATAGCCCAAGGTATTCTAGCATACCTATCTCATTTCATTTATTCCTCTTGTTTTCTGGGTACACATCATCAACTCCAGAGAAGAGAACTAAAATCTCTTGAGGAAGCAATCAACATTGTGTGATTACACCTTACATGCTTCAAAGCCTTAGTGTTTAATGCTTATTTTCTTATTAAAGCCATGTATTTTCTCACTATCTCTTTTTAAACTGCCCTTCAATGAGTTTTGCCTGTAAACATCATTTATTCATAAGCCTTATCTTAAGATGTCCACAAAATACAGTCTTTAAACTTAATTTTTTTCTTAGTTTACACAGATGTTTGCATGCATGTATATTTGTGAAACACTTGTGTAGTTGGTACTTGTAGGCCAGAAGAGTGTGTGGGATCCCTTGGAACAGGAGTTACAGACAGGAGATGACATATAGGTGCTCATTATTGAACCTGGAGCCTATGGAAAAATTGCCAGTGTTCCTAACTGCTATGTAAGTCTTAAATCCCAACAGAATGAATTTTTTTTTGTCAAAATGCTTAAAGTGTCTGTATTCCCATCAACATATTCACTGTTGTATTTGATGGATCTAAGAAACTGCATGCATTTTGTGAGAGTCTCCTTATACTACTCTAATGAGAAAAAATGATATACAGTTGTTTTCTTTTAATGTTCAATGTTATCTACAAAAGATAACTCATATAGTGTATGACTAGTGGAAATTACCTACCTCTATCTTCTCCAGCACTTACTTATTTCTAGCTTTTCCTTATATTTCATTCTATGATCATTCTTCAGTCTCTTACAAATGCTTCATACCTTTCTCATACTGTACAACTTAGTAGCCATACCCTGTTCATACTTCCTATCTTGTCTATACTCACTACCTTGCTTATACCCAATACCTCCTCTAGGACTATTCACCCTTTGGACTTCACATATTTTTAAAAATTCTTTCAAATCATCCTTCTTTTATGTTTCTTTACTTATCTTAAGGATGACCCACTAACTAGCTTAAAATAATAGAATGATCATAAAATATAAATGAAGAAGAGAAGACTTTGTTGTTTTGTTCAATTAGACATTAAGCCATGCTCAATCTAAGTAGCCTACTTGGATTGATATTATGACTATTAACTGTTTCAGTAATAGAATGGTAGATGGAATTACTCACGTGTGTGTGTGCGTGTGTGTGTGTATGTGTGTATGTGTGTGTTTGTGTATGTATGATTAAGCAGGAGACAAATGATACATTTTATGATTTTATAATACATGTCTCTTACACACATGCACAAATATACACAACATACTTTTATTTCATATTATTAAAATATTTCTTTTTAACTTCATAAAGAATGGAAACTAAACCACTTAAAATGGATTAATTAACTTACTCCAGGTAATTAACAGAGGCAGGGGAAATATTCTCTATATATAATCTAAACATTTAATGGTCTTTGTTTTCTATTCTTAGGCCCTACCCAATGAAAAAGATATTATCCCCAAAGTGGATTCATAGACAAAGGCAATTTTAGGAGGTCTCCCTGTATCCCCTGAAACTCAATTATAGCTCATAATTGCAGAAAATATTATATATATTATATATTATATGTATATTATATAATATATATGTTTAAAAATAATTTCCCAGCATTGTTGATATAGCAGCTTGCTGGCATGTATACCAAGTAGCTAGTTTGTTATTGAAGATGTTTTGGTTGCAAGGGGATTTTAGAGACCATATACTCTGCATACCCAGGTATGATTCCTTGGTGGCTGTATAACCCAATTTCAATGCTGATTTCAGCCTGCCTCCCCACTCCATCCCATATTCTCTCAGCCAGTATCTTGTCTATAGCAGCTTGATCAGGGAGCCTGTCAACCACGTTTGTATATTTTATAATAGCCATTGCAAAGATATGCTGGACCCTGGAGTAATGTACTGTACTTGGCAGCAAGTGCTTCAGCTTTCGGGCACATATGCTTCAAATCTGAAAATATCATAGATATATATGGGAATCTTTGTGGAGATCTGTAAGGCAAGCTGGTATTTAACGCAAAAGCAAGCCCATTTGGAGCTAAAGCACTTTCCATTAGGCAGTTTGGCGGCTGTTCTATGAGGCAAACTCACAGTGCTCAACGGACACATTTCGATTAAATGCTGCTTTGCATTCTTCCAAAGATGAGAACAATAAGGACATTTGTCAAAGGAAAAACTGCAGCAAACGATTTCATGTTGAACATCTGTACTCTGCAGTTCATTGTTTGCAAGAGTTTATTGACCATAATTTTGATGCATATAGGTTTTAGAGAGTATAAACTACATTTATCTTGAGTGCCTATCATTTACTTGAGTCTTGGCTTATTTATTTCCATTTTTTTCTGGGCATTTTATTTATTTTGGGACTCTGTAGAGATGGAAGAAAATATGGCTTGTGTAAAGAAACTTTTAGTTAGCTCTGCAAAATTGATGAGGAAAGGCATTGTTTTCACAGAAAGGACTGAACAATTGAATTGAAAAATGTTAACACTAAATGTCCTAAATCTTTATGATTCTTTTCTGCCTTAGACATCACAAACAAATTTGTAAACTTTAAGATCACTCTTTTAACTCTTTGTCCTCCATGGTGACATGTTCAAAGCGAAGTGTAACAGCAATTAATTCACAAAGTAATTTAGGTGTAGTGTAGTCAAAAGGTAATTCATGGTATAGGGATGGGAGCTTGAGTTAAGTTGTCCCCTTTTACTTTTTGAATGGGTCATTCATTAGAAAATGTAAGGTTTGCATCTTCTTTTTTCTTTTTATTTTTTTAATTATTTTCTAAGTTTTTTTTTTAATTTACATTCCAAATGATTTCCCCTTTCCAGTTTCCTTCCTCCCCCAAAATCCCATAAGCTCCCTTCCCTCCCTCTGTTCCCCATTCAACCCCCTCTCGCTTCTCTGTCCTGGTATTCCCCTACACCCAGTCTTTCCAGGACCAGGGGTCTCTCCTTCCATCTTCTTGGAAATCTATTGATATAAAATTGTGTCTTGGTTATTCCGAGATTCTGGGTTAATATCCCCTTATCAGTGACTGCATACCATGTGTGTTCTTTTTTTTTTTTAAACATTTAATTTTAATTCAGGGAAACCAAGGCCCAAGCAATCCATTTTACTAATGCCCTGAGCTCATCCAGTCAAGATTTGATGATAGAGTGTTGTCATCCTGATGGACTAGCTTAACCTTACTACTGCCTTAGTACAGATTCCCTAAATAGAGATATCGACCTCCTAGACAGATTTCAGGATTTATTTCTTGATATACATTCTTTTGACGGTGTTACTCTTTGAACCCAGGATGTTTCATATGCTAAAAGAGTACTCCACTACTCATCTATAAACCCAGCCCCCTCCATAGACATGTATCAAAACAGTAGCCAAATACAGAGTTGTAGTTAGGAATATAAGCTTATAATAAGGTATATCTGTGATTACAATGTCAGCATAAATTTCACAATTTAACTCTAGAATATAAAATAGTTTATAGCACTGTTATATAGGTGAAACACAAAGATATTTATCCAGAATAATGTTTAGCATAGTATGCTTTCAGTAAATGCCATTTTATATTTTGTTTTGAGTTATTTGGTTCCAGCGTTTGTTTAAGACGAAATGGATAGATTCAATGATCTTTATTAATTCCTTTCAGATATTCAGTTCCTTGTCTCCAGAGAAAACTTAAAAGACATTGTTCTAGTTGAGGTACCTAACACCTAACATTGGTTTTCTGTCTGTTTACAGGGTGTACCCAGGCAGAAACACGGGATGGCTATGTGACCTTCTCCAGATTGGCTGTCTTGATCTCTGGGTCAAACTGGCACTTGGTTTTTACTGTTACGTTCCCTCCAGGTAATTTCAGCACAGTATTCTTTTATATCCGTGTTTTCTCAAAAAGTTACCCCTTTTCTTTGTGACTCAAATAACTCCTTTCATGAATAAGAAGCCGTGATAGTTTATAGAAGAAGTTGACTTGGCTGTACTATAGAGTATAAAATTAAAGAGCTCCTGTGGAAATTCAGGCTCAGAGTCTATTTAATGAACAAGACTCTAAATACACATTTTCCCATAGTTGTTACCATTAATTTGATATGCACTCCTCTTCTTTCTCTCATTCCTTCCCTTTCTTTTTCTCTTTCTTTTACATATATGACTTACACTTATTAAAAATCCATGACACAATTGAGCTGTTGAATATCTTGGAAACAAATCTTTGCATCCCATTTCCTTTGTGCTTTCTACATGGAGAAATTGAAACAAGACCTGTTAGCATTCCAGTATCTGAAAACATTGGTAAAAGGCATGGGTAAATCATGAACCAGTTCAGCTTTCCTTCATAAGCCATTTTAAGATATCTGCTTTCTGATCCATCTAATGTGTCTCAGATGAAAATATATAATAAATGCTTGTCTAAAAGTAGTTTAAACTGTTTCTGAGGGAGCCAGGACAACAGCAATAGTATTCTAGAAAATCTTTGAGCTAAAGTGTCACGTAGAGGTGTTCTGAAAGGCCCTTGTCAAGGAATATAGAAAAAGAAAGCCACAGCATTTGAGTTACATGCTGACAGATATCACTTATATTACTTCTTGGCAAAAATCATTTGTAAATTATTAGTTTTCTCCAAATTAACAAATCAGGATGCTAAAATTATAAATATTTGCCTGTCTTTGGTAGACACAAAAACTGCAGAGACTGATACAGGAATATTGCTGAAGTCCAGGAGCTTGAGGGACAACGTTTGGGCAGTATAGTGAGATCTCACTTTGTAAAATGAGATCTACTGTAGAGAATTTGATAAATCTTGCTTGAAAATGCTTCAGCACAGTGTGAGGAAGAACGTCAATGAATATGCCTTAAATCCAAGTTTAAAAACATTTTTTCTTAACAAAAGATCTAACTTCTGAAATATAAAATTGTTGTCAAGTAGTAGTTATGTGAGTCAGATATTCTTTTCATACCTATGAATCTGCCTAAAGATGGACAATGATTCATGGAGAAACATGCTCATTCTCCAGCTGCAGGAATTTTTGCCTTTAAGCTCAACTTTTTGAATGTGTGTTTTTAAAGGGTCAGACTTGTTCCTTGCAACCCCGACTAAGACCCTTGGAAGCTGGGGTAAGAAGGAACAGTATCAATGGCACAAATTCCAGGAGTTAGGCAAGTGGCAAAAGCAGACTTGTTTATTGCAGGAACTGGGCAAACCTTTACCCATCCCTCCCATTATCTCATTGTCTCTCAAGTAGCCAGATGCTCCTGTCTCTTTCTCATTGGCTTGTTCCACCACCTTATCCAGCATCTGCAGTCTCTAGCCACAGCCCAGCAGATTCTTGGCTGACTTGGGGAGGAAATATCAGCAGCGCATGCGTCAACTTTGTGGTTGGGTCTGCTTAGCTAAATTCATCCTCTTGAATCCTTCCTTTGTATTAATAAATCCAACTTTATCATATATGCCCTTCCTGAGATACTATTAGCTTATGATTGTGGCTATAGGTTAATGAGTCTGACTTTCTAGTTGGCGCTTCTGCTTTTGTCCCCATGGTCTGGGCTGTGGCTCTTCTTAACACTACTCGAAGCCATGAAGTTCTTAAATGAATCACAGGGGAGCCAGAATCTTTCCCCTTACCCAAAAACATTTAAAGAAAAATTGCCTGTAATTGGCATTTCTTAGGAAGACTCTCGAGAAATCCACATAATTCACTCATCAAGTTTCCATTCCAAAGTTTTATCTACAATACCTTTGCCCAACAACCCACTGCTAGTACTTTGATCTTTTACCTTTGCTTTTGTCTCCCCTCAACCCTCCTACACAACTTTGACCATTATAGTTCATGTGCATTTTTCTCCTTTATCTAGAGCTTGTGTGCTAGGTCCCCTACTAGAACCTGAGTTTCTGAGGGAAAGAAATTCTGCTTAGGTAACTATAGTTGAGCAACATATCCCCAAGTTATAGAAATGTCTATCACAAATAAATATTTGATTAAGGAAGGTCAAATACATGGAGATTACATTTAAGGTTATGTTGTTGAAAATGGTTTCATTTTTTAAAATATTTAAAAGCCAGGGTTTTTTCCCGCGGATTTCTGGTACCTCCCAGTTTCTACTTGCACCTCTCTGACTTTAGCTTCTCAGCCATTGTTGTTGTGGTAGTGGTGAATCTCCTTTTCATTACAATCTACTAGAGTCAGATCTAGAATGTTTCCCCTAACATTTAATGCCTACCAAAAGTTCCCTGTCTTCTAATATTTCACACCAAATGTTTCCTTCTCCTTTTCTTGTTTACGACTCTGCTGGGCCTTTGAACTGTCTTCCAGACCATTTCTTCTTCAGAGTTCTTTGCCTGGTCATTTTTATTTGTGTTATTTTTTTCTAGATTGCATTCTGATTTTTGTAAATATATGTCATATGTATGTATTGATTCATTTACTAGCTCCTAATATCTTAAATAAGAATGAGAGTTAGCATCATTGTTACTAATAAAAATGGGGGCAATGGATAAAAAAATTACAAATTTTATATAACTTTTTGAGTATCTGGTAAAATCCATTCCTCTCTTTGGGATAATTGACCTTATGCAGATGCTCATAACAAGCAGGTATTTGAGGATAATCTAGCTGAATTTAGCTCAAGCCTTAGCTACATGTTTGCAAATTAGAGCCACAGTATCAGATGCCATTACAGCAGCTCTGGGAGCCCTGACATGAGTTCAGCCTAGAGTCAAGAAGTTATCTAATTGTGGCTTCCAAAGAAATTGTCAGGTTCACCCAAGGAAACCGTAGCATGACAATATATGATGTGTCTTTGAGTAGAGAAAAAATAAAAACCAACTCTGTTTCTTATGAGAGATTTGTTTTGAATTAGATATTTGGAAAAAAAAGGCCAGCTATGAGTCATGATCAGAAACAAATAATCATTCTGATTTTTATTTTTAATATTTAAAGTAATTGAATAGGGTAAAGTTTAAATATAAAGCATATTATGTGATAAATTCTGATAGATGTCCTCTCATATAATTATCTCCATAATTAACATATTCTTCAAAGACTATGGTCACATTTTCAGTGCATGTTATTTTTCAAATTTTCTTGTAGCTAAATAGGTCATTTCCATGTTTTATAACTTAAAAAAACATGTATAGATTCTTGTAAGTATAAATCAATCAAGATGCAGGTAATTATCATTACTCCAGAAAGTTCCACTCTGCTAGTGCAAAAATCTCATCCTCTTACCTACTGGCAAACACCGATGTGTTTTCTGTCTCCATTATTTGGTCCTTTCTAGAATGTCATGTGAGTTGAATCTACAGAGTCTACCCTGTGGCCATCAGCTTCTCTTAGCACATTGGATTTGGTTGTAATTTCAGTCATTAGAGGTTACTGAGCACCCACTCCTTACCCATCTTTTCATCATTTTTTCTTTGTGCTTGAGGAGGCAGGCTGTTGATTCTCTAGACCAACCATTTTATTTACTTATTCTTCTTTCAAAGGATATTTGGTTGTATTCTGAGTTTGGATGGTTAGGAATAGAACTGCCATAAACACTTGTATCTAGTTCTTTTAAGTGTTCCTAAACAAATTCTTTTGGACCTTTTTTTCGTACACAATAATGGGATAAGAAGCAAATTTTTTTTGTTTATTTTCTATATTTTTTTTATTTACATTCCCAATAATTTCCCCTTTCCTGGTTCCTCCCTCCCTGAAAGTCCCATAAGCCCTCTTCCCTCCCCCTGTTCCCCATTCAACCTCCTCTCGCTTCTCTGGTTTCAGATGATTCTCAAATATACTCTCTCTCAGTAAGAAGTCCTCATCTTGCCCAATCCCCACTCCTCCCCCCATGAGCCCAAGCAGCAGTGTCTACAGCTACTCCACAGTGTTCCTGATAGCAATTCACTTAACTTTGGGAAATCTGTTAGCACCGTATTAACAGACCATGTGACCCTGATGTGATGAACACTTTAAGTAAGACCAACAAACTTCAATTTTTAAATTTGTTCATTTGTTTGGTTGTATATAGAACTATCCGATTTAGGCTGGATAGATGGCTCAACCATTAAGACTACTTGCTAGTCATTTAGTTGTGTTTCCAGCACCAATGTCTGGAAACTTACAGTAATTCCTGGTACAGGGGATCTGGTGCCTTATTCTTGGCTTCTGCTAGCACCCCACACAAGTGCTCACACACACAAGTACACACATATATGCACACACACACATATATATACACACATACTAAATCTTTTAAGGTATTATTTATATTCTATGAGCTTTGGAGTAGAAATTGGTACCTAATGACTATATCTTTGGGTATGTAGTTCCACACATTCTGAAGCGAAGAGCATGTTTTACCATAAGTAGATAATGAGAGAAGATGAAGTTATAATTTCACAGTGAGGGAGAAAGTTAGTCTGAACATCAAATGAAGGATTTAAAAGGATTTCTCATCATGATGGACAAAGCTAAAACAAAATATTGACTTCTTACTGTCATCCTACACTTCTTCTAGAACGTGAAAGTTGAATTTATTATTGATTTATTTGCTTGGTAACTTTAAAGAAATACATTTCACATGTCTTCTCTGGGCTAGATATTGATATCTTAATATATTATTGAAATTTGGATTTCCCTCCCAAACAGGTAGTAATATTACAGCTCGATCCAAGACCTTTGCTGTCTTGCCTGTGACCAGCAAGGAGAGATCAACTATCATCCTGGCCTTGTCCCTGTGCTCAGTGGCATCATGGGTATCTCTGAGTTGTCTCGTTTGCTGCTGGTTTAAGAAAAGCAAAACCAGAAGTAGGTGGCTTGGGGGAGGATGTTACAAAAATTTCTGAAGTAATGATGTATAATAGATATATTCATGACTTTCATGTCTTCAAAGAGAACTGTTATGACTGTTTGCAATTTATACAACTCCATGGAACCCACCATTTCAATAAATACAATAAAGGCAGGAATTACCTAATCTGTAATATTAACAAAAATAGTAAATGATCACATTGCATGCTCAATATTGATAGGGTTCTAAGTGCATTAGATAAGTAAGCTTATTAGATCCTTAAACAAGGATGAAGATATAGTGATAATTATTCTACAGTGTATGTGTTGAATGGTGAGGTACAATAAGGGTAAGTAACTTGAGTTCTGTCACCCACCATTGGAAATCCATGCAGTGTGCCTCCACGGCCTACTCTTTGATGGATCCCATCTATAATCCTACTTCTCACACTCCTGAGGTGGAGAAAGGATAATCAGATGTTCAAGATTATACTTGGTAATATCTTTGAGAGTCTGTTTTGAGTACTTAACTGTGAGACACAAAGGAAGTAAAACACAGTTGCAAACTCCCCAGAGGGAGAAACTCAAGATTTCCTTAGCAGTGAATAGTTCCAAATGATCATGAACCTCCTTGATCCTGTTCCCAGAGGCAAAATGTCATGTCTTTAGGCAGTATCATGCACTCTGAAGGGGAGTCTCTAATGGAAGTTCTGGAACTTCATATTCTTCTCCTTTGGTTTTGGAGATGAAATGAGAAAGAAACTGCAGATATCCATTTAAAAATCTTCTCCTTATACTCAAACTTCAAACCATGGACTTTAAGTGTACTAAAGAACCGCCCATGATAGGAGGAGCCAGCATGAAACTACAGCCTTAAACAATAACTGCCTAAAACTGAGTAAATGGATAAGATAAACATACCGAAACTACATACAATGATGGAACCTTGCCTAACCACTAGGATGTTCACTGTGTTTGGACTTTCAAGGGCTATTTGAGAAAAAGATAGCCCTAATTGATGAACACTGCATCTGAACAGTATTCAGCCTGGAGATCTTGTCTCTTGCCCCATCATGTGACCAGGGCTGAATAAGCTACTAGTGAAACCTTTATCTTTCTTAAAAAAATAAGTATATAGTCATGAAGGAGTTGTGAACTGTATTGTCTATAATGTGTTGAACTTCAGTTTCTATATTGTTTACATGTTTAATTATGAAATTCTGTCTACATTCTGTTTATATGTATTTACAGTCTGTGTTTACATGTATATATGTGAGTGTGTTTGTGTATACATGAGTGTCTAAGGTTATATGTGTGTGTGTAGGTTTGCACTGTGTTTTTGTGATGTATGTGTGTGTGTATGTTTGTATGTGCATGTGTCTTCTTTTATGTGTTTGTGTATCTGTGTTTGTGCATGTAGGTGTGTTTATGTATGTGTGTGTCTATGTTGTGTGTATATATTTGTGTATGGTACTTTCTGATTCCTAAGTAGGTTATCAAAATCTTTTATGTCATGTGATCCTCTGGATTAAGTTACATAATTCCCACTCTTAATTTAATAACTAATTCCACTAGCAATTCGCAGGCCACACACTGAACCTCTCATCTCTTTTGGATGTGATCTCAGTTCTAAAAGTAGATTCTTCCTACACTTATCAACATGAAAGTTGCCCATCTTGGTCCCTTTCTGTTCTTTAAAGCTGCCAATATCTGTGGATTCACTTCTCTGATTTTTCAATGACATGTCAGGATTTTCACCCCTTGTTAATCTGTTTGGACACTGGTTAGGACACTCCTTAGAAACCTGTGGTTGAAGCGCTGCTGTACAAGATGGCATTGTTAGGACGGTAGATCCTTATAGTTTACCCAACTCCATGATAGTAAAATACAGCATTGACATTTGCAATATTCAATTTTGAGGGCCATATAATCTATTTTTTAATATAAAAAAGCTAGCTCATAATGTCTTAAGGGGATTTATGACTTTGTGTTGGGTTGTATCCATAACTGTCCTTAGCTATATGTAGTCACATTCTCATGCTCCTTATAAATTTCTTGAAAGTTTTCTTTGAATTTTTATTGTTTACTTCAAATTAAAAGCTTTAATGGCTTTTGTTGTACTAACTGGTCTTGCCCACTTGAAACATAACATAAACAATACTATAAGACACACAATAAGTATACTGATTTTCTAATTGGTCTCTATCCTAAATATACAACATATTACTTTGTTGTGTAGTGAATATAAAATAAGTGGATATCTTGCTTTTCCCCAAATCTGGTGTGTATTTTCTATTTACCATACATTTCAACTAAAACTAGGTATATGTAAAGCATTCCAAATCAATATGTGGCTGCTAATGTATCAAACAATACAAATTCATATCTAAAAGTTAGTGACCAGTATGTGAGTATTTTTTAAACCATTTCTTAATCTCTAGACATACTACATACATTCTGCTAAATATTACAATCATGATTGAAGGAGATATGAATGACAGAGATGCCTACACATTTAGGTCCTCCTTGTCATTAAAAAAAATGACTTTTAATCTGATGAAACAAGAGAAAAATGGCACTTTTTTTTTTCATCAATACAGAAATAAAACCAGAAGACATATCTGAATCCCAGACTAAGGAACAAAAGAAGACTACTCATGGCTCCTCCAAACCCAGAGGACTACATGTAAAGACAACAAAAGAAGACTCTTTGGTGGGAGAAGGTAAGGGTACAGCAGAGAAAACCCTTGTGGGTTAATGGTTAGGTAGTGGTTTAGTTCCAGTCCCTTCTTTGTTTTTGTTTTTTTTTATTGCTGTTTTCTTTTTCATTATTTTTTCTTAATTAAATAAAATCCCAGAGCAGGAAGACACAGGACTATCTCATTTACCTAGCTAGTAGCCAGTTATTTGAACTGACATTTATATATCTTTTCTTAGAAAAAGATTATTGGTTTCGCATTTGAGTTTGTTTAACAGAGACTAGGGGGAAAGCCAGCAGATAGAGGATAGGCATAGAATCTTTCCCTTAGCTGTTGCAAAGCTGCCAATTTGGCAACATTATTGAGTTTGGAAAAGCAGAGGGTGTAGTTGCCAAATGCCCGCTGTGCAAATTAGATTTTAGTGTAGAACCCTCAAGATCTGAGTCAGTATTGCTCAACCCTGTGGTGTTGTTTCCTGGGACTGTTAGCAGCATGTATCCTTAGCTGTGCTGTGGTGTGTGCCCCTGCTTCATTCACAGTTTCATTATCATTAGAATTGATGCAAAGCAAGAAAGCTAAGACTTTGCCTCAAATGAGTGTCTAACTTTTCATCTACTTAAGGGTGCACAGTAGGAATGCAATGACCAGAGCACATGGATTTGCCAAGCATGGATAGTGTGTATAAAAAGTATTCACATAATTCCCATGACTCTGAAACATTTTCAAATATATGCTCTAAGTAGAATAACAGTTCTAGTTTTCCTAATATGCATCAAATAGCATATTTTCTAGTAGAAAAGGAATAATGGTTTTAGTGGTTCTGAGTTCAGGTTTAACTGAAATCTGTCAGTCAGAGATTATAGTTGAAAGAGATTGTAGGTGAATGAGCCTTTCGGTTGTGTGCATATGTGTGTATGACCATGTGTGTGTATGTGTATATATATATATATATATATATATATATATATATATAGTAGCTTGTTTGGCTGTGCCATTTCCCATAGAAGAAATACAAATTTTTTTTAAAATTACCCAGCCATATAGCACATTCCCTCAATCTATACAAAATAATAATAAAAATGAGGATGATGATAATAATAATAATGGTGAGGATAATAATAATAATAATAATAATAATAATAATAATAGGAGTAGGAGTGAAGTGGGGATATGCTAATATAAAAAATGGACTGAGAAAAAGGGACCCAAAAATTCTTTGAAGATTCCACATCAAGCCATTTGGATCTTGGGCACTTATCCACCTCTTAAAGAGGAACGTTTCTTGTCCTTTATTGCATGCAGATTCCGGATGTACTTGAAATTGCCTTCTAACCCCAGCAGTACATCTTCAGTTACATTCTTCAGCCACTGGCTGGGGGAAGCCATGCTTGCACCTAACCTAATATGGTTATCTACACAGCTCACAGTCTTGCTTAAATTAATGTTATTAAATGCTCCACAATTGCTGGGTTTTATGGGGTAGTTTATTAATAAATTATCAGGAATGAGACAAGAAATAGGGCTTCTGGGGATCAGTTTAGTCTGGAGAGATGGGAACATCAAAGAGGCCATTTTATTTGGACATCCATGTTAAAAATAGATGTGCTATCTGAGCCCTCCCTGAGGATCATGCTAGATTTGTTTCCTTATCTTCCAAGCTTTGTCTGGATCTTAAAAACATCATTTCCAAAAATGCCTAATTATTAAAATGCTTTAAATAAGTTTGGTTTTGTTCCACTATTTACATGACATTTTAGTTTTCCGTTTCCGTCTGTGTTTTCAAACTTTTGGCATTTACTACTAACAGAGTTGGCTTTCCTGCTTGCCAGTGTCTTTCTTCCCTATGGATTCCCTCAGAGATGGAGATGATTTAGAAATATGGGCTGAGACTTACTCCTAAATTTAGATACTAAGCTCATTATGTCATGGATGCAAGAGTGGAAGAAAGGAGGGAAGTGTAGAGAAAGGACCCTTAGAACACATCGCCGCCAAGGGTTTCGACATGCTGACGCCATCTTTCCAGTTCCTATATAATGCTTCTCTTCTATGCCACAGATTTAACAAATCCTCCTTGTCAGACGGAGGAGCAGGAGGATGTTACAATTGTGGACATGGAACCATGGAGTCAGACAGACTGGGTTTACTTCTGAATGCCTCCTTTGACAGACTTTCTTTCCTCTAGCTTCACTACTAACCTCCCCATGCCTCTCAGTTTCCAAATTGGTAGAACTGACATTATAATGCTGCTCGTAGTTAGGGTTCTTGTACAAATTGTGTATCAATTAAGAGAATTAATATCAGCAAAGGTCGCAGGGCAGATCATAGCATCTAATGAATTAACCATATGCTAGGTATTCTTGGATTTTCTTATGACTGTGACATTCACTCAATTTGGGATAGCCTAACTCCTTGTTAGTTTGCTAGCATACTCTTATCAATTGAGGCACTAGATACTAAGCATTTATTCTTCATACAGTTTTCCCTAGTCTTTCTGTAGGAGTTGTGCTTCTCCCCATTCAGTACAGGATACACCCAGACACCAAATTCCCAGTACATAGGAGATTTATTACCATGGGTGGGGGGAGGGAAACAGGAGCAAGGGGATGGGGTAGGGTGGAGCAAGGGAGGGCTGCCTCTGAATCAGGTGAAGGCACACAGCAAGCTGTAGCTGGTTTTGTTTGTTTGTGTGTTTGTTTTCTTTTTGTTTGCTTGTTTGTTTTTACAGATGTAGGCTTTTAAGGAAAAAAGGGGACGTCTCTGGTAGGGTGGGTTGATAAGCCCTGATTGGACAGGTTAGCCAATGTAGACAAATAATGAATTTTGATTACGTGATCTTGGTGGTGTTGTTTCAGGAATGAGCCAGAAGTCAAATAAGGGAATAGAGCATGGGGCTAGCTTTTGGAATGTCGTCTAACAGTTCAGCAAGGGCAATAAAAGGGGAAGGGAAAGGGGCGCGACTTGTCTGCAAGCTTGGGCCTGCTAGAGAGCCTTTCCCTTCCATATTTAAATAAAAAGGGAATGTTTTCTTATAGGATTAAGAAACACTGCGTATGTGCCTGCATAGTAGTAGCTATGGCCTTGAGAATTCCTCTTCACCCCTCCATTAATTTGTTTATTCACTTTACAACCTGATTGCAGCCCCCTTCCTTCTCTCCCTTACACCCTGTTCCCCTACTCCTCCCTCCCGTTCTCCTTAGAGAAGGGGAGGACCCTCCTACTGGTACCCAGACACTCTGGGACATAAAGTCATAGCAGGACTAAGTGCATCCTCTCCCAATGAAGGGAGAGGTAGCCAGACAAGGCAGCCCAGCTATGGGAAAGGGATCCAAAGGTCCACAGCAACAGAGTCAAAGATGGCCCTGCTGCAGTAGTTAGGAGGCCCACATGAAGATTGGGATGCATGTCTGCTACATATGTGTAGGGGTTAGGGGACTCTAGGTCCAGCCACATGTACACTTTAGTTAGTGGTTTACTTTCTGTGATCCCTCCATGGACCCAGGATAGTTGACTCTGTAGGCCTTCTTGAACTCTTTGTGCATGTGATAGTTTCTTTCTCAAGAATAGTAGCTCTCTGTCACAGCAATTTTGTCCCCTCTCTATGGCAACTGACTTACCAATGGCCTTGCAGAGAAGGGTCTCAGTTATAAAACTAAAAAACAGTAACACTCAGTCATTCCCTCACTACCAGAATTTTGGGGACAATTAGTTATATTTTCTTTGAAGGATATTTGCAGTGTGTGGAGAAAAGTTTCTAGCCAGGACTTGGTAAAGACAGTTCACTGTTGGCAGTGTGTGGAGACCAAGAATACTAGAATTTACCTGATGTCTGGTGTCAAGCACACAACAGAAATTATTTGGTTCCAAATGGCAAGAGTATCAAGAATTAGAAACCCCACCTGCAGTTCCTCCCTATCATTGCTACACTTGGGTGAGAACCTAAGAGAATGAGCGGCTAGTGAAGTTTAATGCTCCTCTCTATATAATACTGACCATTAATTTACTGTATCATAGCGTCCTGTTGTAGTTTCCAGATATTATCAGCTTCCTTGTCTTACATCAAGTTCTAACATATGGAAACTCAATTTTTGGGACAATTAGAGAATAGTGTCAGCCAATGAAGAATAAAGACATCTCAACAGACAAGTATCCAATTAATGACTGTAGTAGATAAGTAACTAGGTGCTAAAAGGGAAAAGAACAATATTTTGAATGACACATTTAGCCCTTCTAGGTCTTCCTGAATCATTTTATACTGTTTCGAATTTCATTTGTTAGGGACTTGGCTGTCCATTTTGCAGAAACTCTGGTTCAAAGCAATGCAAGGGAAGGAGTCTGGCGTTGCTATCAGAACTCAGAACCATATTGTGTTTTCTCTGTTTCTTGTTCCCTTAAACTAGACTTAGCACCATTGTCTCTGAGGCTAGAAACCTCCAAGTTCTGTTTCTTTCCTAGTTCAGTCTTTCTCATACTTCCCTCTTTCTTTTTTGCTGAATTTTATAAATTCAGCCTTCCTTTTATGGTTTTTAATGAACTTATCTTTTTCCTCCATTTCACAATATCTTCAGTACAGCCACAAAGGCTTACCATCCTCTCCAGTTGCTTGACCCTCAGTGGCAATATTCCCTGTGTATAACAGCATCTCCCCTTCAAAATGTTCTCAAATGTGTCCATATATTTAGTTTCTCCCATTTCTTCCAACTCAAGATGAACCATTTTTTCAGAATCCTTTATCTAAGAATTTATAATACCCCCTCTTGTCATTTTAATGCAAGGCTAACTTATGTCTACCTTATCATTTGATATAAATTTATATCTTTTCTAAGCCTAACCTCTTTCACCATAGTGATTATTATATTAAAAACCACAGGGAAAGACGGGAGAGATGTTTCTCCAAAGCACTAAGAAAGGGCAAGTATATTTGGAAACTACTAATTAATAGCATCTCTATATTTCATTAAATGGGGTGTAAATATTTCCTATTTTAAAAGGATGAATAAAATCTAGCACTTATCTTCTTAAAATAATTTCAAAATAAGCACTGAAAGTTCTGTTGCTGCACAATATTTTATTAACCATAAAATTTTAGATTTCCTACTCAAATATGTACAAAACAAATAATTTAATCATATCACATTACAACACAGATTTGACACTATGGAATGTAATCAGATATAAATCAAAACTAAAAATGTATTGGAAACCATTTGTAGATGATATTAGCATTTAAAGATGACCCCTTTCTCTGTAAAGTTATCCTGGTTTGGGAATTTCATTATAGCAACACAAAGTGAATTAACACAATAAATGCATTGAATGTGGTTAGGTAGTATCGTGAAAGTGGCTTAAATATGTGGTCAGCTTTGAAGAATATTACTGAAAGATATGGTGAACCAATTAAAAACCATATTTTGCCAAGCAGTTTAAAGAAACACTGAATAAGGTAGAGGATGATCTTATGTTTATGATATATATTTCATGATTACAAAGACCTATTAACTTATATTAATGTAATTTCAATCACTTTATACAATGTCAAATGATATAAGATGATTTTAAATTTCATCATAAAATATTAACCAGTGAGATGGATCCAATCTTCTAAAACAAATTAAGTAAATTGATGCCATGACTGTGAGAATGTTAGGATCTAGCAGAGAAGTAAAATTTATGTTACCACTCTTCAGATTCTCTGATTATATATATATATATTATATTTATATGCGTGTGTGTATGTGTGTCTATAATAATGAAAATAACTATCTATCTATCTATTATATTTTAGGTAATTTAGGTTTAGAAAAATAACCTATGGTAAAAGTAAAAACCAAACAGCAGTGTAGAGAATGCCAGTGGTAAAGAGAAATAGAAGAAAGAAAAGTATAGTAACACATGTGTATGAAAATGGCATAGCAACACACATTACTCTATATGCTAACATAAAAACATTCAGCCTTCACGTGGAACTAGTCAATTTGACTACTTAGAATATTTACCTAGATCTATATTTAAAAAAAAAACACAATTCACAGACCGCATGAAGCTTAAGAAGAAGGAAGACCAAAGTGTGAAAGCTTCAGTCCTTTTTAGAAGGGAAACAAAATACTCAAGGAAGAAGATACAGAGACAAAGTGTAGAGTAGAGACCGAAGGAATGGCCATCCAAAGACTGCCCCACCTGGCGTTTCATACCTCAAACAGTCACCAAACCCAGACACTACAGCAGATGCCAAGAAGTAAGTGCTTGCTGACAAGAGCCCCATATAACTGTCTCCTGAGAGACTCTGGACAAATACAGAGGCGGTTGCTCACAGCCAACCATTGTACTGAGCACAGGGTCCCCAATGGAGTTCCCAGTGGAGGAGTTAGAGAAAGGACTGAAGGAGCTGAAGGGGTTTTCAACCCTATAGGAAGAACAACAATATCAACCAATCAGACCCCCCCCCCAGAGCTCCCAGGGACTAAACCACCAACCAAAGAGTACACATGGAGGGACCCATGACTCCAGCCCCATATGTAGCAAAGGATGGCCTTGTTGGGCATCCATGGGAGAAGAGGCCCTTGGTCCTGTGAAGCCTCCATACCCCAGTGTAGGGGAATGCCAGGGCAGGGAGGCAGGAGTGGGTGAGTTGGTGGGGGATCACACTCATTGAAGCAGGGGAAAGGGGTAGAATAGGGGCTTTGGGGTGGGGGACCTGGAAAGGAGTTAACATTTGAAATGTAAATAAAGAAAATATCTAATATAAATAAAGAAAGAAAGAAAGAAAGAAAGAAAGAAAGAAAGAAAGAAAGAAAGAAAGAAAGAAAGTAAATTTCACAGACATAACTTAGCTGCATAAATTGACCAAACACAACAGAGGTAGAGTATCATCCAAACCAATAAAGTGCAAGGTGCTAGGGACAGTATGTGAGAGACTAGATAAATTTCCTTCTCAGTTTTATTTTCTCTAAATTTTTCTGCTTTCTGAAGAACAATGTATTGCTTATTAAGATAAACACTACCTTCCACACAAAGGAATATAGAGTCTAATTAAAACACAAGCGACAGTGTTTATTAACTGTATACATTCTCCAACACATGGGCAGTTCCCAGTCCTAATGACAAGCAATGGAGTATATCCCTTCTCCTAAGTGACTGCCACCTCAGATTGCATGAGTCTCATATAAAGCAACTGTATTAAGGACTTATGTGGTTCAACACTGAGCCCGATACATAGAGCTAGGTAGAGAAAAAATATGAACATTTCACATGAGGGTTGGGAGCCAGAGGACACTCATTAATTCTTGTGCTGTTAAAAGAGAAAGAAAGGAAAGAAAGGAAGGAAGGAAGGAAGGAAGGAAGGAAGGAAGGAAGGAAGGAAGGAAGGAAGGGAAGAAAGAAGGAAGGAAAAAAAGAAAAGAAAAGAAAAGAATGGTTGTACCAGCTTGCAATCCCACCAGCAGCAGCGGAGTGTTCTTCTTTCTCCACATCCTCGCCAACAACTGCTGTCTCCTGTGTTTTTGATCTTAGCCATTCTGACTGGTGTAAGGTGAAATCTCAGGATTGTTTTGATTTGCATTTCCCTAATGACTAAGGATGTTGAACATTTCTTTAGGTGCTTCTCAGCCATTAGATATTCTTCAGGTGAGAACACTTTGTTTAGCTCTGTACCCCATTTTTTAATAGGGTTATTTGCCTCTCTGGAGTCTAACTTCTTGAGTTCTTTGTATATATTGGATATAAGCCCTCTGTCAGATGTAGGGTTGGTAAAGATCTTTTCCCAGTTTGTTGGTTGCGCTTTGTCCTTTTGACAGTGTCTTTTGCCTCCCAGAAACTTTGTAATTTTATTAGGTCCCATTTGTCAATTATTGACCTTAGAGAATAAGCTATTGGTGTTCTGTTCAGGAAATTTTCCCCTGTGCCCATATGTTCAACGTTCTCTGGAAAGCAGTCTGGCAGTTCCTCAGAAAACTGGCCATGACACTCCCAAAGGATCCTGTTATACCACTCCTGGGCATATACCCAGAGGCTTCCCCTGCACAAAATAAGGACACATGCTCCACTATGTTCATAGCAGCCTTATTTATAATAACCAGAAGCTGGAAAGAACCCAGATGTCCCTCAACGGAGGAATGGATTCAGAAGTTGTGGTATATTTACACAATTGAATACTACTCTGCAATTAAAAACAATGAATTCACGAAATTCCTAGGCAAATGGTCAGAACTGGAAAATATCATCCTTAGTGAGGTAACCCAATCACAAAAGAACACACATGGTATGCAGTCAGTGATAAGGGGATATTAACCCAGAAACTCGGAATACCCAAGACACAATTCACATATCAATAGATTTCCAAGAAGATGGAAGGAGAGACCCCTGGTCATGGAAAGACTGGATGTAGGGGAATACCAGGACAGAGAAGTGAGAGGGGCTTGAATGGGGAACAGGAGGAGGGAAGAGGGCTTATGGGACTTTCGGGTAGGGAGGAAACGGGAAAGGGGAAATCATTAGGGAAAGATACTCAGAGCAAACTCTGTGTGTGTGTGTGTGTGTGTGTGTGTGTGTGTGTGTGTGTGTGTGTGTGTGAGAGAGAGAGAGAGAGAGAGAGAGAGAGAGAGAGAGAGAGAGAGAACATGTGCTTGCTGTTTGAGAATGTTCTCAAAGTCAAAAGAGACTAAGGATCTTGAGAAGTTACAGGTACATGCACTCATTAGGCCCTCAACACAATGAGCCCTTACTTGAGAAGAGCAGGAGTATGTCTTGCCCATGTTTTATAATGTTCTCCCTGAAGCTTCATCACACCTGATAGCCACTATTAAGAAGCATGGTTGGGTCGTCTGAAGTCATGCTTCCATTTTAGTGGAGACCCATCAGCAAGAACGATGTGGGTAGGATGCATGGGATTCGCATGTTTTGCTACTCACTGTCCTTCCTTCCCCAAAACCCAAACATTCAGCTGAATGCCTTAGGATACATATCTGCTGTAAATTCATTTTTATATCTAATTTGTCTGAGATCTAAGCTTCCTGTGGAGGTCTAAGATCAAAGGAGCTGATTCTTTCTGATGTTGGCAGTGACACATAATGTGTGCTGACTTAGTTCTGTCTATAAGTTCACAGTGGGAGGTGGCCGACCTCCCTAGGCACCTTTACACTGGGAACTTTCATTTCCGCTGGGGAGTCTGTCAGGTGTGTTGCTGGTTGGAACTGCCATGTAAATAATTCATGGGAGATTTTTTTTTTAAATGTTTAGGGGTCTGTAAAAGGAAGTGAGGCTTGCATTAGTCTTTTATGAATAGATGCAGACTTGAAATACAAAAGGACAGGGAGATTTCCTAGGAAGATCTCTCAAAACCAGAGACCATCTTCATTGAGAACATCTTCAATGGGTTCAGAAAAAGGCGACATGTAGTGCTTGATTCCTCAGGTCTGTAGTTATATTGGTTTTATCTAAAGATTAAAATTTAAAACCCGTTTTTTTTTTTCTTTTAAAGTCGGCTTCTATATGACCATTGACTATTCTTGTTCCTGGTTATTTGCTGTTGCTGAAAAACCTTCTTTTCCTCCTGGTGAGAATAGTCGTTATGGAGGTGATACCAAGTCCATTACAGGTTACAGGAGGGGGAATGGTGACTATGCAGAGCTGATGACAGGAAGCAATTCCTCCCTTGAGGGCATCCAAAACCCTTGAATGAAGGGCCAACACACAAGTGAAGGTGGCCAACATAGGCCAAGTGAGACTCCCTAGTCAGTGTGCATTGAGATATAGATCCATATAGCTAGCTTTCAAGAAACATTTGTGGAAGGAGTTGCAGACCCCATAGAAGAATTAACATAACCAGGAAGTTCTATAGCTCTCAGCAAGATCTTTCCAGTTTGGTGACCATGGCAGATAAGTAGCAGCCAACAAGGGTCTGGAAAGGAATAGCGTTGATAAGAAGAACATGTGCTTCTCAGATATTAATCCATGCACTGTGTAAATGATATGCACAATATGATCTCTTCTCATTATTCCACTGTGAATACAAAATACCACTCATATATTCACAGTTGCAATTGCCTTCATATGTCTTCACATCCTTTTTCAATCCACTGTTAGAATGAACTGAAGTTGAAACTGGTACTTTGTGCCCTGTTTCTTATTATAAAACAAAGATGTACTGACTGTCTTCTAACACAGTAAAGAAGGCAGCTCTCAGTGAATTAGAACTGTATAATGTACCAGTTTATAAATTGCCAACTTCAGTGTGTACCAAAAAGTAAAGGATTAGAGGGGAAATGCAAGATAAATGGGCATGGTGAATGTAGAGGATGGTACTACTGTCTGCTTCCCAAGAATTTGGAGAGATCTCTCATTTTTGTAAGCAGTAAGGCGCCTGAAAGGCATTCTTTCGCATACGTGACATCGTTGCATGCATTGGAGAATAGTGTAACGAGTGGAGGGATGGCTATCATACAGCCAGCTTCCAGAAGAGAATAGTATGTGCACACCATGACTTCTTTCACTATTACACTGGTTTCTTAAGTCTCCATTCTTGTTCTAATCTTTCCACAGTATTGGTGTGGTCTTGGCTTCACCAACTCTGTAGAGCCAAATACTTTAATTCTTCCAGAAGGTCTGTTCCTGCTTTGTTTGTGGTCTTAGAAAGTTACTTGACTTGTGTCTTAACTACTTTACGTCTAAAGCAGTGCTAATAACACTCCCTACATCAAAAAGTTGTTTTGAGAGCAAAATTGCATGTGGAACTAGTATGGAACATGTGTTGAGTTTTGTAATTGTGATATGTGCTTATTAAGACTATTAAAGCAAATTTTAGGAAAAATTACTAGTTTTTCTTTTTAAATTCAGCTTTCTGAATAAACACATTAGTTGGCTTGATGCTTTGCCTTGGCTGTGATAATGGATTTCAAATTTGACCCATATTTACAATTAAAAATATTTGTTAATTTAATAATACCATGTAAGTGTTTTTTTCTTCTTCTTGGAATGATATAATCGTATTTTGGTTACATGGTTAATATTAATTACAAATTGAGGAGGAGAATAGTACTTTATAAGGGATATATTTCTAAATTTATTTGGAAATTTGCTGAATAGATGTCATTTAATATTTTATTCTTTGAGTGTGCTGTCATGATGGCCAAATAAAGAGCTCAAATATAGTAATCAACTGACTGAAAACAAAGTCCATTCTTCCCTTATGTCCTTTTTACAGATATAAGAATGAAGGTCATGCAGAGAATGCAGAGCCAGTTTTCCCAACACTCAATGGATGGAGTGTCCAAAAGAAAAGTTAGCCGTCGTGCTGTCCCAGAGGAAAGAACAGCTACACCTGCCCCAAAGATTCCCAGAGTCACCTGTGTTCCAGGATCTCTTGCCCAGCAGCTGACCCTGCAGGAGCCTGGGAACTGGCAGGAGGCCCAACAGCAGTTGCTCACATACCAGCTGGCAGGCCGTGATCAGCTGCTCCTGTTATGCCCAGACCTCAGGCAAGAGAGGCAGCAGGGTCAGGAGCCTAGCCAGCTGAACAAAGGGAGTGGCTGCATGGAGCTGTCTCAAGGGAAGGCCACTTGCATTCCCACTGAGACCTTCTGCCTCCACACTGCTCCACCAGAAACTATCCAGTAACAGCTGTGGGCATGGAGAACTGTGGATATTTGTATAAAAAGTAGAAAATGTTCAGGATTATTTCTACAGGATAAATGGAGGAGGAAAGGTCTGATCTGTTTGGAAAACTAAAGGAGAATGTGGACTCTAAATATTTTGACTTAAATATGGAAGACTGTCAGACAAATGCTTGTAGACTGAGATTGTGACCAATCATGTCTCTTGTACCTCTCATTGATCCTACCCAATTCTAGCAAATAATAGCCTCTCAAAAATTTGCTGATATTTTCCAGGGTTCAAACTGGTTGCGATGCATCCAACTTAATACCTGTGCTATATATACTGAATTTCACTAGTAGGAACTATGATTAACCTTCTCTTAGAGTCAATACTTGTGATATTTCAGGATTGTCTTATGGAAAACCTGCGATAGCTTTAATTAGCTAACATTGTATCTCATTACTCAGGAGATATGTTACACCAAAGCTTACCCTCCAAACAGAGTTAATGTAATAAAAGTTAGTTGTATATTATTTTGTGGTTTAAACTCAGTCATTATTGGGAGTTTTCTGTATTGCAAACATTATTATTTGTACCTCATGAGTATTTGTCTATGAAAGATGATTGTCACATGGGCTTTGTTGGGATTTCAGTAAGAAAAAGGTGTGAAAGTACTAAATTTAGGCAATTTTTTTTTTACATATTATAGTTACATTTTAGACTACGGCTATTTGTATGAAAAGGGAAATATTCAAAATTATTTCTACATAGTAAATGGAGGAGGCGAGGTCTGATCAGGAGAATGTGCACTCTCAATATTTTGACTTTTTAGTTCTAATAATTTCATCGGGTTAAATTTACAATGACAAGGAAATTTTCCTGGAAGACTAAACATAACCCCATGGTAAAGTGGATTAATAGCTCACTAATTTATAATAGAACTGATTTTTGTTTTCCAGAAAAAGCCAGTGTAAGAACTGCCCAAGGGACTAGAAAAGAAATAAAATTAGGTGTGGTCTTTTGAAGCTGTGTTAAGGGAGACAAAGCAAAAGGGGAGTTGGTGCTCTAAGAAAGGAAGTGCAGGCCATTTTAACCCACTCATATATTTGTACAGCATCCATCTGTATATAAACTAAAGAATACTTTAAGTGCACTGACTTATCTGCTTCCCAGAAAGCCTTACAACATGAGAATATGGAGCAAAAATATAGATGACAATCAGACAGTAAAGAGAATTTCCACAATTTTCAGCGATAATGTCAGATTTTCCCAGAGTATAAACCAGGATTTTCCAATCTCCTCATGTGGAACTATTCTGTGGTTGAGACAGAGCACAGGCAAGCAATAGTGTCTTCTATTGCTAACTCACAAATAATTGCAGCTTAGAAATTGAATCCATAGGACGTATTAGTATAAAGTAGTCATCAACTGGAAAGCATATCTCTTCCCACCATGAGTTGGCCATAGCTATCTCAGCCTCTTTCCTCTTTAAACATTCTTGAAGTATCTCATAAGACTCCCAGTTTCTAAGATTACTTTGTTTAGAGGTGGAGACCCTTCCCTATGGCTTTATACTGACTACTGAGGAGAGCAATGATGGTACTGAGTCAGATGCTCCCTGGGATATGTAAATCCAGTCTATATACATGCTGAGATACCATAAGACAATCAAAACTATAAATGTTTACCATTAAGGTATAAGATAGTTTCCTCAGGATAAATCTCTATAGAAGTGGTTTTTTTTTCAGACAACACAAGTATTTTAAAAATAGCTACCACAGCCCAACTATTTCTGCATAACATTGCTTCTCCCATTGAATTAGGCCTTGCAATAATAATTTTATTATATTTCATTTGGTAACTTTTTGATTGCCCAAACCACTGGCCTTTGCAAACTCTAGTGCAGACTCTGCATTCTCAAGAACTGTGATCTTCATGGACCAGACCTTTTCAGAAATTTAGGAGATTGAGAACTATAGGAGAGTAGCCCTCAGTGCCTGCTGTTTGTCTTTGCATTACATCTGCACTCAGGTAACTGCCTTGAACACTTTCAATTTCTGCCCAGGCTTTTGCTGAACTCTATTCCATGTACCTAGGGAGAATTTTCAGGATGTTGTTTCATAGCCACAGTGAAGTCAGTGCAAAGCTCAATCCTACTCCAGCTCATTATTTTCCCCTCCTAATCCCATGAATGGCATCGATTTATAACAGAAACCATGACACTTTTTTGTATGTCAGCCTTCTCATTCAACTCCCAAGACTCATTTGCACATTTCTCCATTCTAACTCTAATCTCCTCATCCATACTCCATGATGTACAGGATAGTCTTTGTGTAAGATAACTGATGAGCTGGTTCTCTGTTTTACTTCTTAAAAAGAAAAAGATGGGTGAGTGGGATAAATACTGGGAGCAGGAAAAGAAGCTAAGCTCACATATGGCTTAGAACAAGCCTGTTAAAGACCGCTAACTATAAGCCAGCCCTGAACTGCACCATCAATGAAGGTAAATATTTCTCAGCTACTCCTATTAACCAAATAAGCAATGGGATAAACATCTCTTTTCCTGTGTCATTTCAAAGAACCTATTTTTGTTGCTCATTTCCAATGCTCTCTATATGACGTGCCCTTCCTCCCAAGAGATTATGGTACTGAAGCTCTGAGGATTTAAAACTATTTGAGAACAGATTTTAAGAGATGCTCATCACAAGAAAGCTGATAGATAGGAGAGGTGATACAAATGTCATTTACTGAGCTGTTTCACAGCAGATGTGTATTTGGAAACTTTTATTTTGTACTCAGTAAATACATGCATTTGTTAATCTGTCAAATATATGAGATCATTCATAAATATTTTTGCATAGTAAAGTGCAAAGGAAAGGGAATGCAGTTTGTCCCATTTATCTTACTTTTTGCATCATGTTCGGGGAGGTTCAGCCTTCAGCAGATGTCATTCCTAGAGACGAGACTGAGCCAATTGAATCAGATAGTTACCATAGAATACTTGCCAATGTTGCTATCAGTGAAGCTGCTAAAAATAAAGATGCCTTGAGCTCCCTCAGGTTTTATCTCTTCTGAAAGCTACTCAGTTGAATGACTTGTACCCATATGATGGTGGAATTCCAAACATACAGTATTGCTGTACATTAAAATGCACACAAAGTACATTCAGAAACAAAAATGGAGAAACATTATGAAACACACGCACTTGTTACTCAACTAAATTTCTTTAAAACTATATATGTCTGTGACAGTAAAGTGATTCCATCACTTAGAAATTGTACATTTATTCCATCAATTTCTTCCCAAATTTAAAATTGTCTCAGTGTCAATTTTAGAAAAGCAATAAGAAGAATTAGAATTGGATGGAGAACAGTTTATTACAATCTTCATTAGATCCTCAAGTTAGAGACATAACATGCTACATACTCTAGTATGTAAATAAACATGCTAGCTTGAGAAATTAAATGTAGAATTTTTCTTAATACCAGGTAAATAAATAATCATGAGTGTTTCCCTAGAGTCTTGAATATGCTAGAGGTATTACATGTTTAGGGGTATAGATTAATAGCATCAACTCCTAATCCCCACCAAAATTTTATGCCATTCTCAATGATGTGGCAGCTTCAATGATCACCTTTTTCTAAAATCTTCAATCACTTCCCATTTACTAGTTTGCTTCAATAATAGTCCAACATAGTTAATAAATTCATATCCTAAAACACAAATAGAAAAGAAGAGGAAAAACAAAGGAATATAGTTGTTTTTTTTCTTTTTTATTTATTTTTTTTGTTTTTTGAAAAGCATGTTCTTTTTATTGAAAAAGGAAGTAAAACATTTTATGATAAAATTGAAGATTTATGTGGAAAATATTTCTGATAAAATAGAAGAGATATATAGAAAAACATGTTAAAATTGTCAATTTTCATGGAAAATTAAAAAGTAAAGTGGTAGACATAAAAACATTGCTAAATTAATTGAAAAATTAAATAGAAACATTTTATGATAGAATCAAAGATTTATGTGGAAAATATTTCTGATAAAATTGTAGAAAAATGTAGAAAAACATGTTAAAATTGAAGATTGTCATGGAAAATCTTATATAGATGTAATAATGGTAGGCATAAAAGTATTCCTAAGTTGATTGAAAGTGGAATTATAAACATTTTCTGATAAAATTGAAAATTTACATGGAAAATATTTCTGATAAAATTGAAGAAATATATAGAAAAACATGTTAAAATTGAAGATTATCATGGAAAATTATACAGATAAGATGGTAGGCATAAAAATAATTCTAAGTTGATTGAAAGTGGAATTATAAACATTTTCAGGTAAAATTGAAGACTGGACCAGACCAGAAAGTTCTCCCAGTACATAATAATCAAAACACCAAATGCACTAAACAAAGAAAGAATATTAAAAGCAGTAAGGGAAGAAGGGTAAGTAACTTATAAAGGCAGACCTATCAGAATTACACCAGACTTCTCACCAGAGATGATGACAGCTAGAAGATCCTGGGCAGATCTCATACAGACCCTAAGAGAACACAAATGCCAGCCCAGACTACTATACCCAGCAAAACTCTCAATCACCATAGATGAAGAAACCAAGATACTCCATGATAAAACCAAATTTACACAATATCTGTCCACAAATCCAGCCCTACAAAGGATAATAGATGGAAAATGCCAACACAAGGAGGGAAACTACACCCCACAAAAAGCAAGAAAGTAATCTTCCAACAAATCCAAAAAAAAGTAACCACACAAACATATAAATAACATAAAAATAACAGGAAATATATTTGTTAATACCTTTATTTTAAATGCTGTGGTTTCTATTATGTTCCAAGTTCATTAATACATCACTTGACACTGTTACAGAATAGAGATTACTCTAGTGGTGACCACAGATGACCTCTACATTGCAAGTCTGAACAATGCTTCTCTGGTTCTTCTTTGCATCACCTCAGTTGAATATCTAATTGATTCTTTCTCAGATACCACCATTTGTGTTGACTGTATTTTTAGTTCTTGGTTTACTGGCATGCTCCATGTACTTGTGTGGTGGTTATAATGAGTTCTCTCATAAGCTCATATGTATGAATATTTGGTCCCCAGTTAGTGAACCTGCTTGGGAAGGATTAGGAGGTATGCTCTTGTTGGATGAGATGTGTCACTGGTGATGGGCTTTGATGTTTCAAAAGACGTGTGACATTCCTAAATATTTTCTTTCTGCCTTCTCATCTGTTCTTGCCACTGTGCCTTTATTTTGCCATCATGGCCTCTAACCCCTGGAAATAGTAATCCCAATTAAATCCTTTCTTTTTGTAACTTACAACTTGGTCATTGTTTTTTTGTTTTGTTTTGTTTTGTTTTGTTTTAACAAAAATAAAAAAGTAACTAAGACAGAAGTGAAAGTTAACACCAAGAGTAAAGTATTGCTGTGAAAAAGCTGACCATGTTATTTTTTGGAGGACTATGGAAGACTTTAGGACTTTGGACTAGAAAAGTCAACGTTGTAAGAAGAGTTTGATTGGTCATCCTAGTAGAGATGAGAAAACAGTTGTGATGAAAGCAATGTGGATTATGGAGCTCAAGAAGTTTCAGAGTGAAGAAGCAAGACCTCAACCAGCAACTGGGGTAGAAACCATTCTTGTCATATTTTGGTTTAAACGGTGGCTGCCTTTGCCCTTGCCCTAAGAATTTACCTGAGGCCAAATTTAAAAGTCACTTTAAAATGAATTTCTTTGGTAGAGGAGATTTTAAAGTTGCCTAGTATTGACTGTCTTGTGGTTATTAGTGATCTTTCTTAAGCAGTTCTACAATGAATAAAAAACAAATTGAGCCAAAAGAAATACAAAATGTACAGTTTGAACAGAGCACTGGGAAATTTGACTTCAGAGTCAAGGAGAGGCTGGATCCTCAGTAAAACAAAAGGAGGACCTTGTTTAGGGCAAGACTCAACCAGAACAACTACAAAACCAGGTGTTTTGTGTGTGCAATTAATCCCAGTACTCTACTCAAAAGGTAGAGGCAGGCAGATCTCTGAGTTCAAGATACAAAGTGAGTTCCAGGATAGCAATGGCTACAAATGATTGGGGGAAAAAAAGGCACAACAAACTAAGGTTACTGAAAATGTAATCTAAGGTGCTCTGGCTCTATCTCAAGTGGGCAACCAAACTTGACACTGTGATCCACATGGTTTTGGCTTTAGATTTATGAAGTATACACAATCAAAGGACTTGTAGAATCATTCTAAGGCTAATGAGTTCAACTGAGTCATGTGTATAGCAGTGGAGTCCTTGAGAACTGGAAGCATTGAGAGACCATTGGATAAAGTGAAAATGAAGACTTGATAGCTTTGGAGACTCCAAGGTGTTAGAGGTGTGCTAGAGCTATGGGTTTTCTGCCTAGGACAGCTTCAAACAGTATGACCAGAGAGAGAGAGAGAAAGAGAGAGGTGTTGTAGGCAGCAAAGCTGGAAGGAAACATCCATCTAAGCCTTTTGACATGAGACATGAGATATCAAACATCAGACAGTTTCAGGATTTGGATTTTGACCCACTGAGTTTCTCTCTTGCTTGGGACTAGCATTTCTCACCATGCCCCTACTCCTATCTTTTAGAATATATTGGTAATGCATATTCTCTGGCACTTGTATGTTATGGCATGTGTAATTTTACTTTATTTTTATCCTACCTGAGTTTATAGTTAAAAGATTGCCTTGAGTCTCAGAAGAAATGTCATACTTTTAAACAGTTGTTGAAATGGAAAGACTACGGGGACTTTTAAAGTTGGATTCACTGATGCTTATATTATGATATGGCCATGAGTCTATGGGGGTTGGGGAGTGAAGTGTAGTTGTTCGAATGAGAGCAGTCCCAATATGCTCATGTGTTTGAATACTCTGTCCGTAGTTGGCAGAACTTCTTGGGAAGGATTAGGAAGTGTCACCTTGTTGGAGGAGGTGTGTCAATAGGCATGGGTTTTGAGGTGTCAAAAGACTCCCTTCATTCCCAGATTGTCAACCAATCATGAACTCAATGTTTATGTTTTCTTCAGATTTGTACATTGAAGTTCTAATTTCTGCTATTATACTATTTGTAAGTATAGGCAATAGAAGGACCTGAGAAGCAATTGTGAACATTTGTGAAAGTGGAGACTGGACTGCTTGTAGGTGATAGGACTAGGCACTTCGTGATTGGACTAAGACCCTTATGAACAGAAGCAGAGATGTGGGGGCTCTCGCTCTGCTTTTTATTTCCATAACCTCCCTCCTTTGACCCTACACCAGGCCAAGTTCTCTGCTAAATGAGGTGATAGAAAAAAGCTAGCAATATTCAAACTAATTCAAACTGATTTCTAATTTTTCCCATCTTGGTCTTGTAACTACTTGCTTCCAAAACTATGGGAAACAAATGATTGTTGTTTAATCCTCTCAGGATATGGTATTTTGTTATGGCAATCAGAACAGAATAAGACAAGTGATTGAATAGGAAATGTATATATTATAATTTAAGGATTTGAAAACTTGAAATAGCATCATTTTGTTCTGAATACATTACATTTAATAATGTTTCATCCTTGTGCTATAACATAGTCTCACTCATATAATTTCTTACTGGACAGAGTGACCAAAAACTATCAATGAATTTTTATTTCTTTTAAAAATAATATTAATCTATCTATTAAATATAAATTTAATAATAAAATAAAATTATTTCCTGACTCACTATTTTACAAAATGTAGGTGTATTTTTATGATGACTTTAACTCTGTGATCATATATGACATTTATACTATCACTTACCCTGTTCTGATCCATTATCTTTATTGTACATGAGTTCATTGAATGAGTACTTCATATCTTATGTGCTTTTTGAAGGAAGGTAAAGGCATTTGTATTTTCTGGGTCTTTTTGTCATAAACACGTGCTTTTATTCATGAAACCCATGTGGTGAAGCAAAAAAATATTTTGCAAACTTTATCTCATTTAAGCATTTTGATAATTATATATAAATTGAATTATCCCTTATTTATAGTCATTTGCATACTCTACAATAATAATTACAAAGAGAGACTGGTCATACTGCAATAAGAGAGGAAGTCTCATAGGAAGGAAAACTCAAGCAAGATCTATAAGAATGAGTAGAATTTAAATAACTATAGAATAAATCATGTAGGGGGAAATATATACATGAATACAATAGTTCTTTATACACATATTATAGATATATCCCCAATAAATTATTGCTTTTAATGGAAATAAAAGGCTGAATGAATATTCTGTAATTACCTTGAGATAATAAAATTACAAACTGGTGGTACCACAGTTCAACATTCAATCTGTACTATGACAAATGAAAGAAAATTCATTTTGACAAGATTAGGAATTATGGAAAATTTTTCAGTAAAAATTATAAATATTTCTGCATCTAATTCAATGGAGATTTGAATTTTTATAGCCTTTTTTAAATGTGTATGAACCTATATGAGGGTGTGTGTGTGCATGCATGCCATGGAACACACATGGATACCTGAGGACAATGTGTTTTAGGACTTAGCTTTCTTCTTCCACAATGTGGGACATGGGATTGTACTCAGATTGGCAAGATTGGCAGCAAACACCAATGCTAATTTAGTCATCTTACTAGTCCTCTGTTTATATTCATTTGTTAAGGGTTTGTATTATTTTTAATGATGTGCTTCTGTGGGTATGTATGGGTATGTATACATGAGTGCAGGTGTCTGTGGAGTCCACAGGTTTAAGGTCTCCTGCAGCTAGAGTTACATCCTATCCATTTATTTGAGTGCTGCAAACAGAACTCTGGTGCCCTGGAAGAACAAGTGCTCTTTTTTTTTTCTATATATTTTTTTTATTTACATTCCAAATGATTTCCCCTTTCCCGGTTCCCCCCTCCCCGAAAGTCCCATAATCCTCTTAACCACAGAACCATCTGTCCAGTCCCTGTATTTAAATTTCATTTTTATTTATTTTTTATTAGATATTTGCTTTATTTACATTTTAAATGTTATCCCCTTTCCTCGATACCCCTCCAAAAACCCCTATCCCATCCCCCTTCCCCCTGCTTACCAAGCCCTCCCCCCTTCCCCCCAGTTTCCTGACCTGTCATTCCCTTACTCTGGGGCATCAAGCCTTCACAGGACCAATGGCCTCTCCTCTCATTGATGTCTGAAAAGGCCAACCTCTGCTACATATGTAGCTGGAGCCACGAGTCCTTCCATGTGTACTCTTTGGTTGGTAGTTAGTCCCTGGGAGCTCTGGGGGTACTGGTTGGTACATGTTATTTTTCCTCCTATGTGGCTGCAAACGTCTTCAGCTCCTTGGGTCCTTTCTCTAGCTGCTCCATTGGGGACCCTATGCTCAGTCCATTGGTTGGCTGTGAGCTATGGGTATTTTAATCCCCCTTCTAAGAAGCACCAAAGTATCCACACTTTGGTCTTCCTTCATCTTTAGCTTCATGTGGTCTGTGAATTGTACCTTGGGTATTCCGACCTTTTGGGCTAATATCCACTTATCAGTGAGTGCACATCATGTGTGTTCTTTTGTGATTGGGTTACCTCACTCAGGATGACACTTTCTAGTTCCATCCATTTGCCTAAGATTTTCATGAATTCATTGTTTTTAATAGTTGAGTAGTATTCCATTGTGTAAATGTACCACATTATCTGTATCCATTCCTCTGTTGAAGGACATCTGGGTTCTTTCCAGCTTCTGGCTATTATAAATAGGGTTGCTACAAACATAGTGGAGCATGTGTCCTTATTACATGTTGGAGCATCTTTTGGGTATATGCCCAGGAGTGGTATAGCTGGGTCCTCAGGTAGTTCTATGTCCAATTTTCTGAGGAACTGCCAAACTGATTTCCAGAGTGGTTTTACCAGCTTGCAATTCCACCGGTAATGGAGGAGGTTCCTCTTTCTCCATATCCTCTCAAGCATCTGCTGTCCCCTGAATTTTTGATCTTAGCCATTCTGACTGGTGTGAGGTGGAATATCAGGACTAAGTGCTATTTTTCTCATCTTACTTGCATATTGGAGAATGCTGTAGTAGGTAAGCTAATTTTCCTTATTTTTTTCCTTACATTGAATGGATCAGAAATTAATAAACTCCCCTGTCAATAATCCCTTCAGATCTACACAGTGGGCATTTTTCCAGACACCATGATGCTGAGTGACATCATACTGTTCCTAGCCAGACTTTCATACAGGCAAGGAGTCCATGAAACAGTAAATATGCCTAGTCACTTGCTATGAGCATGTCTAATCTAGGTGATCTATCAAGTGACGATGATCTGAGTGTGCTTGGGTCCACGGCATACATGCAAGAACTACTCGAAGCCTCGATCAAAATTTACAGAAGTGAGTTCTTTCTTTTTTTCCTCAAAGTAAATGGAAGAAGAATTTCTTATAAACAGGTAGGGATAGTTCTGTGATCCACTAGTACCTCAATAGATGAAGGAGACAGTCTAGAAGAGGAAGCTCTTGGGTTCTGGGAACCAAAAACGGCCTCAGGAAGGCAACCGGGATGCAACTAGAGATGGCAGTGTTTGCTGTGCAAGACAAATAGTTCTGCCAACTGCATGAATGAATGAGTCTGGAAACAGATTCTTCCAGTAGAAGCTCCAGGTAGATGCTCAGATTGACTTTGACTTCAAAAACATGAAGCCCTAAATATGAAATCTCTTTAAGCCATCTGATTTTCAGGAGTATAGAACCAAGCTCTGATACACAGGTACTGCTTTGGGTCAATGATTGTGAAACAGAAAATTATTAGAGACTAATTTCCTTGAGCCAACAGGAGGCTCAGGAACTTTTGTTTTTGCACATGTCTCTTGGTTTCGTATTCAGCTGACAGGAATCACTTCCAGCCTCTAGAAGCTTAAACTCCTGGTTCAATTCATAGGTGCTCTTCCGGAACACACCTGGTTCATATCAGCTCCCAGGGGCTTCTCGAAGCTCGCCACTAGTGAAACTGCTCCCTTCAGTGGGGAAGTGAGCTACCATCAGGTCTCAAGACTCAGAGGGTTTGTCTCTATGAGTGAAATCACAAGATAAAAAAAAAAAACACCATCTCAATTTTTCTCTCTCCCATTCTGGCTTCTCATTTCATTCTCTTTCCCCAACTAGATTCTGACAAAAGTTATTTGCAGCAATCCCATCTGCTCCGTGAGTGACAGGAGACTGGTGTCAAGTGAGAAAATGAAATGTAAATTTTATTAAACACCTCCTCTCATCTCGGTGTATCAATCCAGATTCCAGCCGAACACAGCAAATCAAATCCTGTCTATGCCAGGCCTCAGGGCAGAAGGAAAAAATCATTTCTCCTTAATACTGTTCCCTTCTAGTAAAATATTTTGCTGTTTAGTAAATGAAAATTTTAAATGCAAACCCTCCATTAATCCCGGGGAAAAGCATATCTCCAAAATGAGCATTTAAAGGAAGGAGTTGAAAAAGAGAAAAGGGTAGACATTGGGTCAAAGGAGAGAAAGAAGGGACAGGGGATATGAAGCTGTCTCTAGTCGTTAGGTGCAGTCTTCCTTGGTAGCCATGGAAGGTTACATATCTGAAGAATAAATGGCAGAATGCTTTGAAGCCAGTACCGTTAGATCATTTATCTACAAGATGCTTTCTCTCAGAGATAATGAAGATCTTTACTCTGATGCATTACCTTCCAATGGCATTAGAAACAGATGCTTCCTTCTGAATGTGAATGAATGTGCAGTGGCTGACAATGGCTAGGTAGCTTTGACAAGTGATGTCTGGTATAGAGATTCTTAACTTGGGACTGTAAATTACGTGATTTGCTCAAATAATAAAGAGCATGCCTTTTGCACATTTGTTCAAAAGCAAAATTTTGTTCAATAATTAAATGAGCAATTAAAACACCACTGCAATTTTGAATCAAATAATTTTATTCATATTCTATTTAATGTGAATAAAAACTATAAATACATTATTAAGAAAAATATTTTTAAAAATTCATTTGAAATATTTGGCTGCATAGTCTTTTTACAAAAGGAATAAATAGATTTATTGATTTATTTATTTTTTCATCCCAATCATTGCCCCAGTTGCCACCTCACAGAGTCCCTCCCCATCCCCCCTGCCCTCTCCTCTGAGAGGGTGGGACCCTCTGGTAATACCCCCATCCTTTCATATCAAGTCTCTGCAGGGTTGGAAACAACCTCTCCCACTGAGGCCAGACAAAGACACCCTGTTGGGGAACAGCTTCCACAGGCAAGCAATCTTTGCAATTTGCTAGAATATTAAATAGTGTAAACTTTGCATAACAAGTATATTAAGTTAGAAATAGTTTACTAGTAGGAACTTTGACTGTCAAATTGTACAACATCCACATGGGAAAAATTCCAGCACATTTCCTTTTAATATGTTGGACCACTAGAAGACCTTATCTCACTTCCTAAATTATTCTCCTTTCATTGATTATTTGACTTTAAATTAACACCCAATAATTGTATATAATTCTGCAGTATACTGTGATATATATATTTGCAAATATACATATGTACACATATATACATATATATACATCACATGCATATGCATATACACATGTATATATATCTACACACATATATATATACTATACACTTGCAATGTCTAAATTAGTATAATTAGCATTTCATTCTGACATAATTTTTTGTGTTGAGAAAATTAGAGGTATTCTCTTTTAGATCTTATTGGTTTGTGCTTCTGTTGGGATAGGGTCTCATGCAGACCAGAGTGAGTTTGAAATCCTGATCATAAACCTCTACCTCTTCTCAAGAGCTAGGATTACAGGTGTGTGCCACGCTGGGATTACAGGTGTATGCCATGCTTAGATTGCAGATGTGTGCCATGCTGGGATTACAGGTGTATGCCATGCTTAGATTGCAGATGTGTGCCGTCCTGGGATTACAGGTGTGTGTCATCCTGGGATTACAGGTATGTATCATCTGGGGATTACAGATGTATGGCATCCTTGGATTGCAGATGTGTGCCACCCAAAGACTACAGGTGTGTGCCATCCTGCTTACCTTTGTCCTAGTTCTTGATAAAGTATATAAGCATTCATTATGTGCTATAGTCTACATAATAACCTGAAGAATTTTAACACATTCCATTTTGATGTTCACAGTCAGAGTTTCTTGTATCTCCCTTCTCCTCTCTCCTCACTGGCTTGTCATGCCTCTGTCTGTTCCACTTCTCTATATTCAATGATTTCACTTCCAATCTATGGGTGGTAGTATCTGACATTATTCTTTATATGCTTGGGATGTGCACTTAAGCTAACCTAAATCCAACTATATTGCAAAAATGTCAAGGTTTTGTTTACATGACTGAAAAATATCCCCCTGTACATCTATACTATGTTTTCTTTATGTACTTTATGTAGTTCTTTGTTTTTATTTGTTTAGAATTCACACACCACTTCCTATAATCATGTAGGAGCTGGCATCTACACCAACAGTGTAGGCAGGTTTCCTTTGCTCTACCTCTCTCCCAGTGTTTGATAATATTCATTTGTCACCTTGGCTTTACAATTTCAGTGAGATACCTTGTGGTTTTGGTTTTCAACTTTTTAATAATGTGTTACATCAAGTAAATTTTTAGATACTTGATATCCATTTGCATAATTACTTTTCATAATTTTATGTTGAAGACTTCATGTACAATTACTGCACATGCATCGCTTGTGTTCCTACCACTCCCCCACTCCTTTCACGTTGCCTTCCTCCCAAATTCGCAATATCACCTTTAATTATCATTATGGGTATATGTATGTGAATATATATGCCAACATGCATCCCAACCTACTGAAACCATTTAGCATTGGTAATATGTACATGGGTCCTGAGCCAGCCACTTGATATAGAAAGGCCAATGAGGCAGCTTGTCCCTAGAGGAAAGTAATTCTCCCTCTCTAGCAGCCACTGGCCACCCGGAGCTCTTCATCTAGAGGTGGAATTTCCTCTGTTCACATTGGCATATCAACTGGTGTTGTCACTGATGCCCATCTTGTTCAGGCAACCACATTATTGAAGTTTCCTGGGTTCATTTTCTCGGTCATGTCTAGGGAAAACAGATTGTCTAACAGCGGGCATCCTGGTTGCCTGCCTCTTAAAATCATTTTGCATTCTCTTCTGTTATTTTCCCTCAATGTCAGGGGTTGCAATATATCTGTAATACATACCAATTTTATATATGCTTTTGAAAAAAATGATGGTTTTTCAAAAGAATTATTTGATTTTGAAGTAGAATTTTCTGAGTTCTTCGTATTAGTCCACGCTTACGTGAATAATTTTGAATTCTTTTTCAGTTTCTCAGGTGGTCTCTTCACTATACTAATCATGTTCTTTGCTGTACAAAAATTTCTTAGTCTACATTTATCTACTTTGAGTTTTTAGGGAAGAACTGGCACAAAAAGGAATGAGAATAGCCCCCACAGGCTCCTGTATTTGAAGGTTGGGTAAACTATTCAGGAAGGATTAGGAGGTGTGGCCTTGTTGGAGGACCTGTATCACTGGGAGTGTGCTTACCTGTTTCAAAAGTCCAGCCCAGGCCCAGTCCTTGGCTCTCTCTGCCTTCTGCTTATGGATCAGATATAAGCTTCCAGCTAATGTCCAAGTGCCAAGCCTGCCTACCTGCTGCCATGCCACCGTGATGATCATGGAATAACCTAACCCTCTGAAAACAGGTCCCCAATTAAACACTTTCTTGCATAAATCTCTTTGGTCATGGCGTCTGTTCACAGGAATAGAAATGTGAGGATGACACTTCTTCAATTTATATATGATTATAATAATATGCTTATTTTACATTGGTGGAAATATTTTTGAACTCATGTTTTTCCAGTACATTAGTGTTTGTGGCATCTTCTCTGATTTGCCTAAGAGATGGGGGTTTCTCAGTGTCGGGGTTCAGCCTCAACACAGGATAGGAGTTGTCAACTGGAAGCAGGTATATCCAGAAGGCACATGATAAATATACACAGACTACTTTTCAGGTACAAGCTGTGAGGCAATTGTTCAAGGCTTAAAGTTTCTCTTCTCTCTCATTCTCTTCTCTCTTTCTCGCTCATTGCTCGCAGCTTGAGGCTGCACACTCTCTGCATTCTCCTGCGCACTCTGCTTTTCTCCTGTGTGCTTTTCTTTTCTTGCACTCTCACGCTCATACATACCTCTGTGTGTTCCCCTTTCACTCACACACACACTCTTCACACACATCTCACACACATACCACATGCACTCCCCTTTCACTTACACACATACTCTTCACACACATCTCACACACACACCACATGCGCTCTCCTTTCACTCACACACACACACTCTTCACACACACCTCACATTCTCTCTTCACTCACTCTTTACAAGCTCTTCTCATGGTCTCTGCATTCGCTCTCTCACTTGCTCTTCACATGCTCACTACTCGCTCTCCACATGCTCTCTACATGCTCTCTTGCCTTCTTTTTGCCCCAGTCTTTTATTGAGATTCCAAAAGCAGATAAAAAAGACATTGTATAATCATTGCCAAATCAAATTCAAAAGAATAACCAAGCCCCACAAAGAATCAAGAATTACAATTGCTCTCCAAAGTTTCAAGCTTCCCTATTCCCAGGCCTATAGACAAAATAATAATAATTGCAAACTTATCATTATTTAAACTTTAACTTTAATTATTATACTTCAGAGCTCAGAGCTCCAAGGCCAGCTACTTGTATTTTCTTGTGAAGCTCTAATGATAAATGACATGCGCAAAGCTGCCAGGCAGTGGCCAGAAAGAATCAAGTTAACCCTTAACTCAGTAGTTCCCCTAGCTTTCTGCTTCAACACGCACACAATGACTCTCCTAAGAGTCACAGTGTTTTGACTTAGTTTTACTAATATAAGATTTTACATATTCTATACTATGTAATATAAGAATTTACATATTCTTTACGTATTATTTACCAGAAACCACTCTCAAATGTGCAAAACTTATTTCATAACTTTAATAATTTTTTTCCTTTGGGGTCCCAATGTTGGCTCTAATTCATTTTCTAATAATTTCATCAAACTTTCTTTGCAAGTCAAGCATTAATCTGGAACTATCATTGTGCAGTTATTGCATTGTTTCTAAGATGAGAACACACAGCATGCACTGGACCATTAGGACTGTGCTGTGCTGTGCCCCATGCCTCAATTTTTAATTGTTTAAGAATCATTACATCAGGGAACATCTAGTTTTACAGAATTCACCAGAGCAGAAGAAAGAAGTAAGAAAGTCAGATATAATAGAATAATTATGCACACCAAGGCCAACTGAAACACAGTCACACACAAATGAAATCTATACCGCTGTTGTTCAGGGCTAAGGTTAGGAGAAATGGGAACAACTGTTGTTATAAAGAGCTGCTGTGGGCTACTGAAATGTCTCCATCCAGGCCTACTGCAGGCAGTCCCTTATTTCAGATGGCAGATCACCTGGAGGGATGTGTCTCCCGCTTCTCAGGGTCCCAGACACCATCCTTTTCTACAAGGAACTTCTGCGGTCTTCTGAGATGTCTCCATCTGGCCTACTGCAGGCAGTCCCTGTCATTGTTTGCTGTCCCCAGCAGCTCAGGATATGGAAACTTCATAGCTAAAACTAGGAAATGGCAGAAAGTTTCAGACAAACTATCCTGAACTGGTTACTCTAAAATAGTAATTCATTTTACTTTAATAAACTGAAAATTCTGGAATATTTTTATGTATTTGCTAGTTCTTTGACTCACGTATATGCTCTTTATCCTCACAGTGGCAGAGTCCTTGTTATAGGAGGAAGAAAGGAAGGAGAGACGGTGATAACAGGGGTAAGGATATACTCTGGTTGCAAATTACGCTGCTCTGACAAACAGCCAGACAGAAAGGGACTTAGAAAAGAAAGGGTTTATTTGTTTACACATCTACATTAGAGTGCACTACTGTAGGGAATAATAACCTCCCATAATAAATAAAACAAGATACACTGAAGCTTATAGAGGAGACAGTGGGGAAGAGCCTTGAACACATGGGCACAGAGGAAAATTTCCTGAACAGAACACAAGTGGCTTATACTCTAAGAACAAGAATCAACAAATGGGACCTCATAAAACTGTGAAGCTTCTGTAAAGCACAGGACACTGTCAATAGGACAAAACGGCAACCAACAGAGTAGGAAAAGGATCTTAACCAATCTTACATCAAATAGAAGGCTAATATCCAATGTATATAAAAAAAAACTCAAGAAGTTAGACTCCAGAAACCCAAATAACCCTATTAAAAAAGGAGTAGAGAGCTAAACAGAGAATTCTTAACTGAGGAAACTTGAATGGGTTTGAAGTACTTAAGAAATGTTCAGTGCTCACTTTGGCAGCACATATACTAAAATTGGAACAATACAGAGAAGATTAGTATGACCCCTGCGCTAGGATGACATGCAAATTCATGAAGCGTTCCATATTTTTAAAACATGTAACCCAAAACATCTAGGAAATCCAGGACACAATGAGAAGACCAAACCTAAGGATTATAGGTATAGATGAGAGTGAAGATTTCCAACTTAAAGGGCCAATAAGTATCTTCAACAAAATTATGGAGGAAAACTTCCCTAACCTAAAGAGAGAGATGCCGATGAACGAACAAGAAGCCTACAAAACCTCAAACAGACTGGACCAGAACAGAAATACCTCCCATCACATAATAATCAAAACGCCAAATGTACTAAACAAAGAATATTAAAAGCAGTAAGAGAAAAAGTAACATATAAAGGAAGACCTATCCGAATCACATCAGACTTCTCACCAGAGAATATGAAAGCCAGAAGATCCTGGGCAGATCTCATGCCGACTCTAAGAGAACACAAATGCCAGCCTAGACTAGTATACCCAGAAAAACTATCAATTACCATAGATGGAGAGACCAAGATATTCCATGATAAAACCAAATTTATACAATATCTTTCCACAAACCCAGCCCTGCAAAGGATAATAAGTAGAAACCGCCAATACAGGGAGAGAAACAACACCCTGGAAAATTCATAGCCCTGAGTGCCTCCAAAAAGAAACGGGAGAAAGCACACACTAGCAGCTTAATGGCACACCTGAAAGCCCTGGAACAGAAAGAAGCAAATACACCCAAGAGGAGTAGAAGGCAGGAAATCATCAAACTCAGGGCTGAAATCAATCAAGTAGAAACAAATAAAACCATACAAAGAATCAACAAAACTAGGAATTGGTTCTTTGAGAAAATCAACAAGATAGATAAGCCCGTAGCCAGACTAGCCAGAGGTCACAGAGACAGTATCCAAATTAACAAAATCAGAAACAAAAAGGGAGAGATAACAACAGAAACTGAGGAAATTAAAAAAGAAATCATCAGATCCTACTACAAAAGCCTGTATTCAACACAACTAGAAAATGTGGAGGGAATGGACAATTTCCTAGACAGATACTAAATACCAAAATTAAATTAGGATCAAACAGACCATCTAAACTGTCCTATAACCCCTGAAGAAATAGAAGTAGTCATTGGAAGTCTTCCAACCAAAAAAAAGCACAGGTCCAGATGGTTTTATTGCAGAATTCTATCAGACCTTCAAAGAAGACCTAACACCAATACTCTTCAAACTATTCCACAACATAGAAACAGAAGGAACACTACCCAACTCGTTCTATGAAGCCACAATTATGCTGATACCAAAATTACACAAAGATCCGACAAAGAAAGAGAATCTCAGGACAATTTCTCTTATGAATATCAATGCAAAAATACTCAATAAAATTCTTGCCAACCAAATCCAAGAACACATCAAAACGATCATTCACCACAATCAAATAGGCTTCATCCCAGGGATGCAGAGTTGGTTCAATATAAGGAAGTCCATCAATGTAATCCACTACATAAACAATCTGAAAGAAAAAAAACACATGGTCATTTCATTAGATGCTGAGAAAGCATTTGATAAAATTCAGCATCCTTTCATGTTAAAGGTCTTGGAAAGATCAGGAATTCGAGGCCCATATCTAAACATAGTAAAAGCAATTTACAGCAAACCGGTAGCCAGCATCAAACTAAATGGAGAGAAACTTGAAGCAATCCCATTAAAATCAGGGACTACACAAGGCTGCCCTCTCTCTCCATATCTTTTCAATATAGTACTTGAAGTTCTAGCTAGAGCAATTAGACAATGAAAGGGGGTCAAAGGGATACAAATTGGAAAGGAAGAAGTCAAACTATCACTATTTGCAGACGATATGATAGTATACTTAAGTGACCCAAAGAACTCCACCAGAGAACTCCTACAACTGATAAAAAACTTCAGCAAAGTGGCCAGATATAATCAACTCAAGCAAATCAGTAGCCTTCCTATACTCAAAGGATAAGCAGGTTGAGAAAGAAATAAGAGAAATGATACCCTTCACAATAGCCACAAACAATATAAAGTATCTTTGTGTGACTCTAACCAAACAAGTGAAAGATCTGTATGACAAGAACTTCAAGTCTCTGAAGAAAGAAATTGAAGAAGACCTCAGAAGATGGAAAAATCTCCCATGTTCATGGATTGGCAGGATAAAAATGACCATCTTGCCAAAAGCAATATACAGATTCAATGCAATTCCCATCAAAATCCCAACTCAATTCTTCGTAGAGTTAGAAAGAGCAATTCAAAAATTCATCTGGAATAACAGAAAACCCAGGATTGCTAAAACTATTCTCAAGAGTATAAGAACTTCTGGGGGAATCAGTATCCCGGACCTCAAGCTGTACTACCGAGCAATAGTGTTAAAAACTGCATGGTATTGATACAGTGACAGGCATGTAGATCAATGGAACAGAATTGAAGACCTAGAAATGAATCCACACTCCTATGATCACTTGATCTTTGACAAAGGAGCTAAAACCATCCAGTGGAAAAAAGATAGCCTTTTCAACAAATGGTGCTGGTTCAACTGGAGGTCAACACTCAGAAGAATGCAAATTGATCCATTCTTATCTCCTTGTACTAAGCTCAATTCCAAGTGGATCAAGGACCTCCACATAAAACCAGACACAGTGAAACTAATAGAAAGGAAACTAGGGAAGAACCTTGAACATATGGGCACAGGGGAAAATTTTCCTGAACAGAACACCAATAGCTTATGCTCTAAGATCAAGAATTGACAAATGGGACCTCATAAAATTGCAAAGTTTCTGTAAGGCAAGAACACTGTCAAAAGGACAAAGCAGCAACCAACAAACTGGGAAAAGATCTTTACCAACCCTACATCCGGCAGAGGGCTAATATCCAATATATACTCAAGAAGTTAGACTCCAGAGAGCCAAATAACCCTATTAAAAATGGGGTACAGAGCTAAACAAAGAGTTCTCCCATGAAGAATATGGAATGGCTGAGAAGCTACTAAAGAAATGTTCAACATCCTTATTCATTAGGGAAATGCAAATCAAACAACCCTGAGATTCCACCTCACACCAGTCAGAATGGCTAAGATCAAAAACTCAGGAGACAGCAGTTGTTGGCGAGGATGTAGAGAAAGAGGAACACTCCTCCACTGCTGGTGGGATTGCAAGCTGGTACAACCACTCTGGAAAGCAGTCTGGCGGTTCCTCAGAAAACTGGGCACGACACTCCCGGAGGACCCTGCTGGGACCTCTGCATATACCCAGAGGCTTCCCCTGCATGCAATAAGGACACATGCTCCACTATGTTCATAGCAGCCTTATTTATAATAGCCAGAAGCTGGAAAGAACCCAGATGTCCCTCAACGAAGGAATGGATTCAGAAGATGTGGTATATTTACACAGTGGAATACTACTCTGCAATTAAAAACAATGAATTCGCGAAATTCTTAGGCAAATGGTCAGAACTGGAAAATATGATCCTTAGTGAGGTAACCCAATCACAAAAGAACACACATGGTATACAGTCACTGATAAGGGGATATTAACCCAGAATCTCGGAATACCCAAGACACAATTCACTTATCAATAGATTTCCAAGAAGATGGAAGGAGAGACTCCTGGTCTTAGAAAGACTGGATGTAGGGGAATACCACGACAGAGAAGCGAGAGGGGGTTGAATGGGGAACAGGGGGAGGGAAGAGGGCTTATGGGACTTGCGGGGAGGGAGGATCCAGGAAAGGGGAAATCATTTGGAATATAAATAAAAAAATAAAGAAAATAAATTAAAAAAAGGTATTTTCTTCCAAGTCTACAGTGACCATAAACCACATGTGTGTTTGAGAATTCTAAATGTGTGTAATGTAAATGGAGATGTGTTAAAAGTTTAAAATGTATACAAAATTCCAAAGCCATTAGTAGCTTGTTGATAACTTTCATTAATTATTTATTAAATATCATGCTATTTTTGAAAAAAAAAGAGAAATGTTTAACATCCTTAGTTATCAGGGAAATGCAAATCAAAATAACCCTGATATTCCACCTCACACCAGTCAGAATGGCTGAGATCAAAAACTCAGAAGACAGCAGGTGTTGGCAAGGATGTTGAGAAAGAGGAACACTTGTCCACTGCTGGTGGGATTGCAAGCTTGTACAACCACTCTGGAGAGCAGATTGGCGGTTCCTCAGAAAACTGGGCACAACACTCCCGGAGGACCCTGTTATACCACTCCTGGGCTTATACCCAGAAGATGCTCCAACATATAATAAGTACACATGCTCCACTATGTTCATAGCAGCCCTATTCATAATAGGCAGAAGCTGGAGAGAATCCAGATATCCCTCAACAGAGAAATAGATACAGAAAATGTGGTATATTTACACAATTGAGTACTACTCAGGTATTAAAAACAATGAATTCATGAAATTCTTAGGCAAATGGATGCAACTAGAAAGTGGCATCCTGAGTGAGGTAACCCAATCACAAAATAACACCAATGGTATGCACTCACTGATAAGTGGATATTAACCCAAAAGCTCAGAATAAACAAGATACTATTCACAGATCACATGAAGCTCAAGAAGAAGGAAGACCAAAGTGTGGGGTGCATCAGTTTTTTTTCCTGAGAAATGGAACAAAATACTCACAGGAGCAATTATGGAGACAAAGTGTGGGGCAGAAACTGAAGGAAAGGTCATCCAGATACTGTCCTATCTAGAGATACTTATTATAAACAGACACCTAACCCGACACTATTGTGGATGTCAAGAAGTGCTTGCCAAAAGGAGCCTGTTATGACTGTCTCCTGAGGGGCTTTGCCAGAGCCTTACAGATACAGAGGCTGATGCTAGCAGTCAATCATTGGACTGAGACCTGAGTCCCCAATGGAGGAGTTGGAGGGAGGACTGGCAGAGCTGAAGGGGTTTGCAACCTCATGGGAGTCATCCCTGAGAGATGGTGCTACTTATATTTAATTTAAAATATATTATCTGGGGCTAGAGAGACTGCCATGTGGATAAGACCACTTGGTGGTTTTGTAGGGAATTCAAGTTTGAGTTTGGTTCCCAGTACCTATATCAGATGGTTCAGAATGACCTGTATCAAGCTTTGGAGGATCCATGTCCTTTTCTGGCCTCCATAATCACCCATATTCACATGTTCATACCCACACACAGACAGGCATGAGCATAATTATATACTTTAAAATAAAACAACTCTTAAAAAATATGATCAGATTAATTGGATTTCTGTAACTTCATTTCCTTTCACCAACACCCAGTAAGTAGAGAACTGGAGTGCCTCACCTCTGCCTTAATTAACCAAGATCCCAGGACTGAAAGAGATGGCTCAGCAGTTGAGAACACTGACTGCTCTTCTGAGGGTTCTGAGTTCAAATCCCAGCAACCACTTGGTGACTCACAACCATCCATAACAAGATCTGACTCACTCTTCTGGAGTGTCTGAGACAGCTACAGTGTACTTGCATATAATAAATAAACCTTAAAAAAAAAAGAATTTATCTCTGGAAAGCCTTACCTGGCTGACTTAACTTCAAACCCGCCCACTGCTCTCCAGTGCCCTTGCCCTGAGGATAGATCACCTACAAAGGTTTGAGCAGCCTGCAGATGGCTGAGAATGGCAACATGCTAGCCCTGGAGAGGTCCTTTGGCAAGTCGTTAATTTCCACTGTTGTCACCACTATCCAGAGTTAGGACTCGGTCCACTTGGAGAAACCCTGTTCTCAGGATTGTTGTCCTCGCATTTGCCCGCCTGGGAAAGGATGCCAAGGGACCATGATCGTGTGTAGATGGCAGAGGAGGGAAAAGTAATAGACAGCATTGACTAGACCCGGTATCAGCGCCAGCACTAGGAAGCGGGTCCTGGCTTTGGGCTGCCCGAAGGCAGTGGTGATCCCATGCTTGTCCTATCTGTCAGTCTATTTGATCTCCAAATGAATTGCTTTTGATAACAGCTATATAAATGCAGAACGGATCCGCTGGGCCTTCTTAAATGAGACTCCTTGCTTTCATCTCCCAGTCGTTTCAAAAAGCAGATAGACTTGTTAGAGGTTTTAATGCAATGATTTATGTTTTATCTTGCCTGGTTTGAGGCAGCATTTATTTAGCCCTAAATTCTTCCCAAGCTTCTTTTTAAGGAAAAATGTTTGAACACAAAATATTTGGGGCTTCTCTTTTTTGTTTTAAATCAATAATACATGTTTTCTTTTTAAATTTTATTTAGAAAAAGCAACGAAACTTTTCTTAATAAGGAAGAGAAGGAAAGGGGCCGGGGAACCAGTATTAAAAACCACTTTCATTGATACACTCTTAGCAAAGTCATAAGGAAATCAGTTTATATCAATTGTCAGACTGTAAAACAAATAATTGAGAACCTTTATATTAATGACTACTAGAAAAGGAACTCAATTAATTTAACTGAAACAAAAGAAAATAACATTTCTTATATTTTCCCATATGTTTGTAGTATATGTAAAGAGCAAACTTTCTGGAAGTTTTAATTATGTTCTGTACATTTTCCTCTTACACCTCATTTTCTGTGCTTTACTTTTCCCTCTCTCTTTCTCTCCTCTCTGCTCTGCCCCCTCTACCTGGCTCTCTCCCTCCTCATCTCTCTTTAATCTAGGTATTGGATTTACACTGGAACATCAAACAGTGTATCTAAATGTTCTGTCACTGGATGTCATCCACAACCCAGAAAACTTTCTCATTAAGGAGATGAGAAAATCACTCATGGCACAGGAGACCTTTTGTAATTTTGTACAAAATGTAAATTATTTAATTTTCATATGCTAAAAATAAGCTCACTTAAGACATACTGGACGATGAATGGTAAGTTGCTGAAACTGTGTATTTCAATTGAACTAAATTTCAAACTCATTACAGAATTATCTTTGTGATATTATTGCCACAAGATGCACAATAGAGTGCATAAATTATAGGTCAACTATTATAAAATTTGTCTTTTAGATACAATAATCGATCTAAACAAAATTATCAGTGTGATTTTTTTTTCAGTGATTATGTTTTATTCAATTGTGAAAGCATGATAATTCTCTCATGGAATGCTATCCTGCCATGTTCAGGGTGATACCATACAATAATGTCTCCTTAAATGCCATGTACAAGGGGGGGGGAGGGGAAACATTTGCTCTCAAATATGTTCCATCTCTGTAGGTAGGAGATAAGATATATGTTTAAGAAATGATGTTTACCCTGCTTTCTTTGGTAGTGTGCAGAGCACCTTCTGGTACTGTGAATAGTAATCCATAGGAGTGAAGGGCCTAGGTAGGCACCAGATGAACTTCTCCATATTAACTCAGTTGTAACCTTTGATCTACAATGGTGACCTGCCTGTGACATATGCTGGTGCAATAGTGGCACAAAGCCTACAGGTGTCACCAACCAATATCCAATTTGATTTAAGATCCAGGACATGAGATGGGTGCGTGCCCAACACTGTTTGAGTGACCATGTGCCTGAGACTACACAGGCCAGGGACCAGGAAGAAAATCAAACACTAAAGTGTAGCAATAAAATGACTCCTAATGACAATCTGCTATACTCATGAACATGCTAGCATCAGCCAACATCAGAGAAGCTTCCTCCTGCAACAGATGGTTACAAATACAGAGACCCACAGCCAGGCAATGTGCAGAGTGAGACCTTGGAACACTTCATTCTAAAAGGGATGTCTCCATAAAATCCCTCCCCTCAGAGCTCAGGAAGTTCTACAGAAGAGGAGGAAGAAAGAAGGTATGAGCCAGAGTGGAGAGAGGACACCAAAGAATCAAGGCCTTCTAAGCATACCGTGGCTGACACACATATGAACCCACAGAGACTATGGCAGTATGCACAGTGTCTGCATAGATAGGGTACTAGAACTGGAAGAGGGACACACACACACCCATCCCTAACCCAGAAAGCGTTTCTGATTGACAGCACTTTCAAATGAAAATTAGTGTTCTCTAAGGGATAAAGAAGCCACTCTTAAGGTTAGGCCCCACGCTAAACTGTAGATGGCCAACACAAAACTCAGTGGCATCTTTGTGAGTTCTTTGTTATGTTAAATCAGGGTACTTAAACTTATAGCTCCTTTGCGTGTATATTATGGTTTCCAGTTTGGGGATTTTGTAGGATTACTGTGTGTATAAGCATGTATGTCACTAAGTCTATGTGAATCTCTTGTGGGTTTTTGTTTTTTGCCTCTTTTACTTGCTTAGTTGTTTTGTCCTCTTCCAGTTTGTTAGTTTTTGTTTAATTTCCTTTTGCTTATTATTCCTTCGACGCCTGTTTGCTTCTCAGTGAGAGAGAGAAGTGGGAAGTGTGTGGGGAGAAACAAAAAAGAAAAAACGAAGGGCCTCATTGGTTTCTTTTTAATGTTTGACGTTATGATTACATTATTTCTCCCTTCTCTTTCCCTTCTCCAAATGCCTCATCATTCTGAACTGTCAAGGGTAGCTAGCAATGAGTTATAATTTTTTTCTATTCCATTCCTATCCAACTGGCTTTTTACTCCGTTTTCTCTTTAAGCAAATAGAAAAGCTAAAAGAAGCATGTAAACAGCCTGAACATTTGGTTAAAGCAGCAAAGATTGTGTTCTCCGGAGCCAGTGCCACAGGTTACAGCTGTCGGTGATAATGAGATTGTCATCGTGATTTTTTTTTTTCTTGTTACTCTTTCTAAATGTTTGAATAAATACTGGAAAACTATTTTTTTAAAATCAATTTGCAAATTTCGATGGAAATTACAAGTAAGTATTTCTATTAAAAACAGCAAAATAAACAAACAAAAAAACCAAAAAAACCAAAAAAAAAAACCCAAAACAAAACCCTAAAACACTTTGTGGGCAGCTTTGGTGGGACCTTTGATCTAATAGTGGTTTGAATGAAAATAGAACCCCATAGGTTCATAGAGAGTGACACTATTAGTAGGCATTGTGTGGAGTCCTTGGAGGAAGAATGTCACTGAGGGTGGGCTTTGGGGTTTCAAAAACTGAAACCAAGCCAAGTGTGACTCTCTCTTCCTGCTGCCTGCAGATCCAGATGTAGAACTCTACGCTCCTTCTCCAGCACCATGTCTACCTCCATACACTCATGCTTTCCATGAAGACAATAGCAGACCAAACATCTGAACCCAGCTCTGATTAAATGCTTTCTTTATGAAAGTAGCCATGGTCGTGGTGTGTCTTCACAGCAAACAGAACTCAACACAGTAGACATAGAAGCAGGAGGGTCAGAAATTCACACCTGAATATCTAGTGGATACAGGATCCTATCTTGGGATACCCTATAACCTGGTAACCAGATAAAGGCAACACACATTTCACTTAACACTTTGCTCCCTTTCCTGTAGGACATCAGATGACTTATGATGTCTTTTTAGAATTATTCTTACTTTATTAAAATAAATTAATTATAATATAAATATAAATTTATTATAATTAAAAATTATATTATATCCTGGTTCCCTTTCTTCGCACCAACACCTCCCATGCCCCTCTTCATGCTCCCTCTATATTTTATAGCATCAGTCTACTTTCTTTAATTGTTTGCACGCACACACATACACACACACACACACACACACACACAAACACACACACAAGAATATAAGTAGTACACATATCAAGTTGATTAGTGTTGCTGACCATACTTACATTATTTCAGTGTGGACCACTTGGTATTGTTTAACCTGCTAGGAGACTCAACCCTGGAGAAGACTGAGTGAATGTATTTAATAAAATAAGAGTACCATGTAAGTGATTTATGAAGTATGTTTTTAAAACATAAACACAAAAAACGAGGTGAACTGAGTTGAAGTGAGTCACATAATCTGAGTCAAGATGGAAGCAGTTCCTGGTTCCTCGCCTTGCTGAATCCCTGATCATCCACACCAAGCGTTCACCTATGAGCAGCACCAGGTATTTATTAAAGAAAGAGTTGAAGATGGATCAAAATCCTAAATGGAAAGCTTTAGAGTCCTAGCCAACAGACTCAACCTGATGGAAGAGGAAGGAAGTTAAGACTTAGTTTCTTTAGCACAAGGAGAAGGAGAAACCACAGCCATGCACCACAAACATGCACCCAATGTTGTCCTTCAGAGCCTCTCTCCCTACCACATAGGATCAAGGCACAGTGTCAGATCACTCCACTCAGCTCAGACTCCTGCTGGATCAACACAAGAAGCCTTACTACCATTGCTGCCTCAAGGATGAGAACCTTGTTTGGTACTTTTCCTGTATGATATATATTTTTTATTTTAAAAAACATTCATTTGAGTCTGGGTTTTTGCCTCCTTTCCCACTTTGAGACAGTTTCATGAAGCACGCTGCCCTAGAGTTAGCTGCTTTTGTTAATGTTTTTCATCTTGCTTGTTAGGGACCTGTTGGGATTTCATTTCTATCAAGAGCAGATTGGTAATAAAATTATTCATAGAAACAAAAGAAAAAAGTAACTAATACTATCTAAATTCCATATTCCATCACAATTATTTTGAGATATCTTTAATACGTTAGTCCTAATGTCTGAGTATATCCACTGTGTAACCACAACCCTCTTATAAAAATGAACGCCTAGTATTCCTGTTACGTGATATCAGGTTTTGTTACTATATTATTAATAAATTTTATTTTAACATAATGACATTACTCCCCTTTCCCTTATCTCACTTCAGACCCTCCCACTCAACCCTGCTGTGTGTCTTTAATAGTTGATATATTCCTAGATAGGTACTTACAACCTGCTCATTTAAAAGGCATAAAAACGTAGAGACATAGTAGGCAGAAGAGAAAGAGAAAGAGAGAGAGAGGAGAGAGAAGCTTTTTCTGACCTCATGTGGAACCATGTTTATTCACGACAAGGGTCATCTTGGCCACCCACATATGCAGGTGGTCCAAATACCCACAGAGGAAGATGTGGTGTGATGTAGTCACTTCTGTAGTATGCAGAGGAAGCAAGGAATCATAGTCTTGAGCAGAAAACTATCAGTAATATCAGTAATGTTACCTGTGTGGTCTCAGAGTGGCCTACTTGGAATTTAAAATATTTACTTGTATTTTTATCATTTATTGTGCTTTCGGGTACACACAGAGGCCAGAAAACATCATCAGATCCCTTTTAACTGGAATTGTAGGCTGTTGAGAGCCACCTCACCTGCTTCTACAGTCCTCCAGAAGAGCAGCCAGGACTGGTACCCACTGAGCTACTGTTTTCAGCCAAGTCACAATTGCCTTTTGAAAACATTGCCATTATCTTTTATCCCTGAAAATATTGTGTCTCAGAAAAGTAATCTACTTAGTTTGTAGCTTTAAATACACGTAGACATTTTGGCTTCAAGACCAACATTTCAAGACAAAGTGCTTTAATTGAATTTGACTGAAATGATTACCAAGATGCATTCTTTGATGAGGTTGGTGTGATGGTGTTTATTTTGTTTGAATTCTGCTAGCTTCCATAAACCAACAAAACCTTAGGCCTCTTACACTCTCTCATATGAGATTTTTATTTGTTGTGCTTAAATCCCTCATGATCCTGAAAATTTTTTCTAGAGGACAATGTCATTAATTTTATTATCTATTTAATATACCTTCCATTTTATCTACTCACATGGCCATTGTAGAAACCTTCAAAGTCTGCAGAATACTCCATTTGTAAGTGTGATTATAAGGCATATGTACACCCGGCATAGTTCAAATAGCATACTGGTCTCTAGGTTCATCCACTTATCCATGGCCTTGGTTCCCAACCTTCCTAATGCTGTGACCATTTAATGCAGTTCCTCATGTTGTAGTAACCTGAACCATAAAGTTATTTTCATTGCTACTTCATAATTTTAATTTTAGTACTGTTATAAATAATATTGTAAATATTTTTGGACATAGAAGTTTGCCCATATGTTGAGAACCACTGATCTGCATTATGGCTAATAACATGATTTCTTACTCTTCTAAGACTAAACCATAGGCCATTGGGTATGAGTGTGTTATATTTACCCACATAATATGTATTCATTGTTCGCATTCTCCTCGACTATTCCTAAATTTATAGATACTTCTGCAGATTCTTCAATAGTATTTCATTGATAATGCAATGGTGAACTGAAAATGCAGATATCCCTTTCACATACTGATTCCATCTCCTGTTGTGTGTGTGTGTGTGTGTGTGTGAGGTGGGATTGCTGGATCATGTGTTCTCTGTGCTTTACTATGCTCTTGTCTTAAAAGTCCATAATAGTTACAATGGATAAATTCGATTGCTTTGGCATAGTATCATTTAATTTACATAAAAGGATAAGAATATGCCTGGAGCACAGTAAGTCTCAATAGATGGCAATCATCATTATCGGATCTTGTAAATAAACAAATACCACCCGCATTTGTCTTCCACCCACCATCTTTTGAAACATGATGAGCTGGAGAAGTTTTTCAGCTACACTACCTGAAAACTTGGTTGCCTGCAAAATTTTCTGTCTCTCTGTGGAAATCTAATAGTTTTATTGTAACTTTCTAATATGAAAACCATAGCCTTAATTCATACTACAGAAATACTAATGAGTTTCATTGAAATGTCAGCTTTTTATCAGGACATGTCACGTAGCTTGCACCAATGGATGATTTATCTAGGGCAAAGACATGAGATTAAGAACTGATCACATGCATGCTTATTTTTGATGAGACTATATTATGTGTTTTGAAATAATGTGTGGTTTGTGCTTTCTTACTTGTTCATCCCCCACATATTACAGTAAGCCACTGGGGCTGAATTAGCCTTTTAAGAAAAGACAGTCATCCAATACTAGTGGAAATTAAGTTTACTCTCCCTAGAGACCCTCTTTCCGGTCTGGTCAGACGTTTAAACATTGTTTTATGTGGCATTTAGAGACAATTTTTGGCAGCTCTCTTTTGTCTCTGCATATTTTTTAAGCAGAGAAAGGTCTAACTATCTTTCTTTCAGATTCTTTTTGTAAGATTGAATAGCCTTGGAAGATAAGGAGAGTATTTTCCATCAAAGAAAATTACAGGCTCTATAGAGTTACAACAGTGTAAATGACAGTCTTCTTTTGTCTTTTCTCTCTCGCTCTCTGTTTTCCTGAAGATTAATTCTAGGCTTGGTGTAGTAACAGAAATGAACAGTGTGACCAGAAGACCAAAATTAAAAAAGAGTGTCCACAGAATTGAAAAATATGAGGTGGTGAAAAGCAAGGAAGACCACAGAAAATCAAAGTTGTAATGTTGTAAACAAAATCCAGAGTTCACTGCCATGGCTGTGAAGAGCAAATGCCCCGGGGAAAACCTATAACTGTTAGGACAAGAATTTGGATCCCAACAGTCGCACTAGAAGATGGCCATCTCTTGCACACATTTTAAACTCAGGCTCAGAAGTAGGCGAGTGTAGTTGAATTGCTGTCTTTGAGCTTAGACTAGAAAACATAGACCTCAGATTCAAGGAGAGATTACCTCAAAGAAATAGGAATTATGTGATAAAGGACATTCAATGCCTTCATCTAGATTCTGTTTACAAGCATAGGGTCTTGCACCTGCACGCACATGTCCACATATACTCATAGACATATATACATATAAAAATAAACACAAAAATTCTCAAAACATTGGAAAAAATCCAACTTTAGGGTGCTCAAAGGACACCAAATATGTTGATTTAAACAAATTCATATCTAGATTTACTAATCTTGCACTCTTCACAGACAGAAAAAAAAATAATGCCAAAATTCATCTGGAACTACCAAAGACCATCGGATAGCCAAAGCAATCCTAAGCAAAATGTTTCATGCTGGAGGGATTTTCAAATCAAATTTCCAGCTATAATTCCGAGCTATGCTAATGAAAACAACATGGCGTACCTACAAATACAGACATATAGACCAATGGACAAAAACTAGACCCAGATAGTCTGCAACTATAGATAGACGATAGACAACAAGGCAGCCAAAAATGCACATTGAAGAAAACAAAACAAAAGAAAGCCAAACAGCATTTTTGACAAACAGGTCCAGGACAACTAGATATCCAAATGAAGAAGAATGAATTAGACCCATATCTATCACCCTGCAGAAAACTTGACGTCAACTAGATCAAATACTTCAATGTAATATCTGGAACATTGAATCTTCTAGAAGAAACCATAGGCAGTTCGCTATGTAGTATACATGGAGGAAACAACTTTTGGGATAGGACTCTATTTGCTCATGCACTATGGGCCGCAATTGACAAGTGGGACCACGAGAAACTAAAAAGCTTCTATACACCAAAGGGAAGAATCATTTAAATCAAATTATCAAAAGTTAAAGGCAAAGAAATATGAAAACAGTAAGAGAAAACTCACATAACTTGTAAGGAAACTTTCATAAGATTACAGGTGAATTTTTTTCAACAAACAGATGGAAAACATAGATTGCTATGATCAATTTCTGCTATTTAAATGGCCAACTATTAATACTAAACCTGATAGCCACATGCATTACAAATGACCGAAATATAAAGATATTCTCAGACCAAAATAAATACATAAATAAAAAAGAAAGTAAACTGTTTGTTAATTATAAGTTTGGCTTGCTCTAGTTTCAGGCAATGCAAACAGAATTATTCACACTGAAATCTAAATGTGAAACAACCATGTAGAGCATAAGAAAGCAGGAAATCATTGGTTAAAAAAGTATTACTATGAAAACAATAAAGAAAAAATGTATGTTACTTGGCCCTTTTCTCTTACTGCTTTTAGTATTCTTTCTTAATAATCCTATTAAAAAATGGGGTACAGAGCTACACAAAGAGTTCTCACCTGAAGAATATCTAATGGCTGAGAAGCACCTAAAGAGATGTTCATTATCCTTAGTCATTAGGGAAATGCAAATCAAAACAACCCTGAGATTCCATCTCACAGCAGTCAGGATGGCTAAGATCAAAAACACAGGAGACAGCAGTTGTTGGCGAGGATGTGGAGAAAGAGGAACACTCCTCCACTGCTGGTGGAATTGCAGGCTGGTACAACCACTCTGGAAAGCAGTCTGGCAGTTCCTCAGAAAACTGGGCATGACACTTCCGGAGGATCTGGCTATACCACTCCTGGGCATATACCCAGAGACTTTACCTGCATGCAATAAGGACACATGCTCCACTATATTCATAGCAGCCTTATTTATAATAGCCAGAAGCTGGAAAGAACCCAGATGTCCCTCAACGGAGGAATGGATTCAGAAGATGTGGTATATTTACACAATGGAATACTACTCTGCAATTAAAAACAATGAATTCACGAAATTCCTAGGCAAATGGTCAGAACTTGAAAATATCATCCTTAGTGAGGTAACCCAATCACAAAAGATCACACATGGTATGCAGTCACTGATAAGGGGATATTGACCCAGAATCTCAGAATACCCTAGACACAATCAGCATATCAATAAATTTCTAAAAAGATGGAAGGAGAGACCCCTGGTCCTGGAAAGACTGGATGTAGGGGAACGCCAGGACAGAGTAATGAGAGGGGGTTGAACGGAGAAAAGAGGGAGGGAAGGGGACTTATGGGACTTTCGGGGAGGGAGGAAACGGGAAAGGGGAAGTGATTTGGAATGTAAATTAAAAAAATAAAATAAAATAAATAATAAAAAAAGAAAAAATGTAGTCATGCTATAAAAAGCAAAATTCAAAAGTATTAAAAAAATAACTGCATCTAAATTTGTCACTCAATCAATGGAAACTAGGACATCTAAAAACCACAACGATAGGAAAGAGGAAAAAATGAAGAGTAATTGCAGGTATTTGAAGTTAAGTAATTGCTTGTAAGCCTGGTCTACAGGGAGAGTTTCAAGACAGCCAGGGCTACACAGAGAAACAGTGTCTCAAAAAAGTGTGTGGGTGTGTCATATATATGTATGTGTATATGTATTGTGTATATATGATATATACATATATGTGTTAATAAGTATGCCAACCAATATACCTAAAGAGGACTGTGAGATTGTCTGTCTGTCTGTCTGTCTGTCTATCTATCATCTATCTCTACCTTATCTCTATTTATCAAAGTCCCTTTTAAGTAAGTCAATAGCTTCAAGCTTTTATTCCATGATTCATATAAGGCAAATATTGCCACTATCATTACCTCTATGCAACATAGAATTTGATGCACTAACAAGAGATAAGAAAAACAAGCAAACAAAACATTCAGTTTGAACAAATGGCTGAGCCTATTTAAATTTCATAATATAAACATTCACATTGTATTGTTATATCAATTGGACCTATGTATAAGTGAGGTTTCCAGTTACATTATCATTCCCAGTTAAGACACCATTTCAAAGGGAAAATAACTGGGAATAAATTTGGCCAAGTAGGGAAAAGTGATGCATGCTCTAAAATATAAAACATTAAAAGAAACTGAAGACACAAATATCACATATATACAAAAAATAACCTATATTTGTGTAACAGAATAATAAATACTATAAAATGTGAATTCTACCCAAAGTGACATACAAATTCAACACTACCTCTATTAAATATTCATAACACATTTTCCCAGAATTACATATATAAAATAATACTAAAATTAATATGTAACAATATGATCCTAAATAAAGCAATTCCAAGGAAGAAGAGTAAAGCGTGAGACTTCAAAATTTCTGGTATTATGTTGCATTACAGATCCATAATAATCAATGTAGCATTGCAGTGGCCTAAACCCAGATTCAGTCCCCTATGGAGTACATTACAGAAGCAAAAATTAAACACAAGGATATGTGCTTGACTTACTTGTAAACACAGACACTAGGAACACACAATGGGAATAAGGCTAGCTATCTCTTCAGTAAATTGTGTCCTAGGAAGGCGGGAGAAGTGGCTCAGCACTTAAGAATGCTGGCTGTACTTACAAAGCACCCAGCTCAATTCCAAGTACCCACATTGTGTCTCATAGTTATCTATAATGCTAGTTGCAAGGGATTCAGTGGCTTCTTCTGTTCCTACCTGGCACAAGGCATGCATGTGGTCCAAATACATATATGTAAGCAAAACACTCATACACATAAAATATAACTTAAAAAATAAATGTCAGAAAACTCAACATCTAGATGTACAGATGAAGAAGTAATACTATTGAATTCTATCTTATAAGACCTATGAAATCAAAGTGAAATAAAGATATATACAAAAACTCTGAAAAAAAACCCTCCTAGAAGAGAACATGATTAGAAAACCCCTTGATGTTGATCTTGGTACATTAAAAAAAAAAAAAACAATGTATGTTAAAGCTCAAGAAACAAAACAATGTTGGGCATGGTGGTATACACTGTTCCAGCAGTTCGGAGACAGAGATAAGCATAGCTTTGTAAGTTTGAGGCCAGCCTGGTCTGCATAACATGCTTCAGCCCAGCAGGCCACTTAGTAAAGCATAGCATCAGAAAGAGGGTGGGAGGACAAAGAAAAGAAGAAAGAGAGAAAAACTGGAAGAAGGAAGGAAAAAACCAAACAAGTATAAACCAAACACTGAAGAGCTTCTGTACAGTAAAGGTAACAACCAAACTATGTATATGTATATCCAATGTGTATACACATATATATCCCACGTGTGCAGGAATATGTATACTCATTGGGGCAAAATGTTATCTATGGTTCTAAGAAGGAAATAATCATCAGCACATGTTAGGAAAGCTAACAGCTCACTACAAATAAAAATGAGTGACTATAATAAGAAATCATTGAAAATTATCAAAACAGATATATTTCCAACACAGAGAAACAATCTGGAGAATTCATGAAAGTATACCAACAGATATCTGAGAAAGTATTTGGCATCACTAATCACTAGCAAAATACAACCCTAAACACAATTAGATAACCCCTCCCTTATAGAATCTCTTGTTTTTGAAGATGTAACAGGCAACAAATATTGGTAAGAGCGTGACAAAAGTTGGAACCTAACTCAGTGGAAGAGTGCTTGTCCATCATGGCCGCAGACTGAAGTCAACACCCAGCAAATGACATGAAAAAATGGTGGTATTTAGAGGGTAGATGTCACTTCATAAGCTTGGGTTGTCAGAGGCGCAAACTGTTGTAGTGAAATGGAAAATAGCTGTTCCTCAAAAACTTAAGATTACAACCACAATTAGATATGGCAATGCCTCTTAGAAAATGAGACAGAGAAGGACAGAGTAATGTAAATGATCTCCTTCTCTGGCTACCACACATACCTGCACACATACATCTTAGCCTCTAATTACATTTATTCGTATGTTTTGGAATATACTCATGCTATAGAGGGCATGTTGAGATCACAGGACAGTTTGCAGGAGTTCATTGTCTCCTTCTATCATGTGGAATCTACTATGTGGGACAGAACTCAGATCTTCAAGTTAGTGCCAAGGGCCCTTTGGCTGAGCCAACTCAGCAGCTCAGCAGCTCAGCAGCTCATGGTATGTTCTTTAGCTTTATCTTAAGCTAAACAAAGGAAAGACCCAAGTCAAATATCAAGCACTTCAGTGTATCTCCCTTAAAGGGGCATGGTCCCCCAAGGGGAAATATTTCAGTAAGTGGGAATATTAATTGTCCTGACTAATAGTAGAATAGCATTTGATTCAGACATGAATTCAATATACAAGAGATTCAAATAAGAGGCAGGTAGCGTGGAAACTGACAGTGGTGAAAAAGGTCTTCATTCAATGTATCATCAATATGTGGTCCATGAAGATATTGAGACATTGGGGCCTGTTTTATCTTATGTGAAGAAGTGGTTGGTAGGGAAGCACAATGAGGAGGATAATCATGTGATTAGACTAGGAACACGCTCATGGTATTGAATTTAGACCTCAACATATCTGCATGTTGCCTTTGTGATTTTGGAAGAGGCCTTCTGCTTTTTTATTAGGCGTACTATTACATAGATCTGGTTATGTAAAGAAGTATGAATGAAGAAGTATGAATGAAGAAGAAGTGTTTGGGACATAAAATTTTCATGGATTGTGATCATTAACAGAGTTATTTAGTTACATTTTAAAATAAACACTCTCACATAGTTATTGTATTTCTAATTTGTACCAAGAATTAAAAGGAATCTTAAAGTTTCAAAACAAGAAAGCAAAAACAAAAATAAGTAAATAAATAAATAAATAATCTGCTACCATTTTCAAATGCATATCCCACTTTACCTTCAAGAGATACTGGCATCTCCAGTATCTATGAAAAAAGGCTAAGAGACAACACACTAGTCACTACCCAGTTGATACTGAAACCAAGGAGTGTCCAGTTAACCTAGACATCCCTTATCACTTTCCTGATCTCTGTCCCATTGACATTAGTGTCTGTGATTTTCTCCAAATTAACTCACTTGATCCTCTACCAGAGATGTTTTCTGCATTCTTCTTTGATTAAAATTTTCTATTTTCACACAAAATTGAACTCAGGAATCACTTTCTCACAAACAATCTATCTCCACACACCAGAATGTCTGTGTGAATTTCGTAGGTCAGGGTTTTCTACAACCTTTGCATTTGCAGCTAAAAGAATGAGCATTTCCATAATTCTGTGCAATTTCTTTCCCACTAAAGGGGTTTTTATTTTGACAACAGTGTCTGACATAAGGTAGATAGACAACAAATGTTTACCAAAATAAATGGATTAAAAGGTAGGTGTGTTGAGGGAATGAGAAAGGTAGAGAGGTAGGGGAAGAAAAGAGGGAAAGATGGATGGATAGGTGGGTGTGTGGTTGGGTGGATGCATGGCTAGATGGCTAGATAAATAAACTATTGGGTAGACAGATGTGTAGATATAAAAAGGAGGAAGGGAAGGAAGGAAGAATGGGTGGTTGAATGGATGGATAGATGGATGGACAGATGGACGGATGGCTAGAAGATGACTGTATGAATGGGTTAGGTGCATGTATAGATACGTGGATGGAAGAACATGTCAACTGTTGAGAAGAATTAGAGCAAAATATTTCAGGTTAAAGAAAAATTAAAATTCTGAGCTTACTAGCATAACACTGAACTCAAATTTGTGAACAGTACTCACTTGTAATTCAGATCTAACAGAGACATTGCCTGGTTCTCTTGTTGCTTCGATGTACCTGTACCCATGCCCCTCCCATGTTACTATTGGGCAAATGTCAGGAAAGGGCAGTAGTAACCCTTTTCACATTGTAGTTATTACTGATGGGTGAGAAGAGACAATCCCATTTGTCTTTGTCATACTTTTGTCTACACCATATCTCTGTCACTTTCCACGAACACACGCCTTCAGTCCCTTTGCCTGATGTTTAGCAGGAGAACATGCACCTTTAATTCACTGCTTGTTTTGCTTGAGGACAATGCTGATGTCCCTCTATCCCTCCAGTAGAGTTAAAACACCTCTCCTTAAGACTGGGGAAGCTTAAGGACCAGTTTAAAATAACAGCAGTGTGGGAGCGGTCCATAGTGCTTCGTATTTCCCCCTATGTATCACTTATTAAACTCCTGTTGCCCTGACCATTGTTGCTTCCCACTGAAGTCTGGTTTATTTACTTGAAAATCTGATTTGTTTCATTTTATTACTGTGTTTGCGAAGTAACTGATATCAGATTCGGAGGGAAAGAGCTGCCATTTACCAGCAGGCTGTGATGGCTTTGCCTCGGTCTGCAGGCCTGATTTTGAGGCCTCGTCTGCCCTGGGGCTCCCACAGAAATAAGATTACTGGCAATAACTGCTTCAACTGCTTTGAATAACAGACACAACTCAGAGAGCATAAAATTAGCATAAACACAGCACTGGTGTGTTCCCTCAGCGGATATGAGACAGGCAGGCTATGGAAAATTGACTGCAATGGGGTCAGACAATGTAGAAATCTGAAATATAGGAAATACCGCCTAAGAGATCAAAGGTATTACTACCTCTCTCCTCTTCTTTATCTTCCTCTCTCTATATTCATGCAGTTTTAATGATAACATGTTAGCCACGGTAAAATTAAAGATGCAAAATCACACAGCCTCCTAACATGTCTGCATTATCTTTGCAGACAAATTATTATTAATCATTTCTCAGCTTTTTAATCCTGAGGGTAGAAAAATAAACACATTTCCACAGTCATTTGAAATTGATTTTTCTTTTTAGGGGGAATATTAGTTTGAGGATAGAGGGTTTTGCTTCAGAAAGGAGGTGAACAGCTGAAGCAGCACAGGGCTGTAGCTTGAAACAATTCTTCCCATATCTATTTATCAAATATTAAAATGGAATATGCTGCCGACAAATGCAATAAAGTCTAACATTACAGGGAAGAGAGTGACGCCATGCATCCCAACAGGCAGATGGGAGCTATGATTTTGCTGTTTTAATAATATGTTGTCACATATGGAATACAATTTTCAATACAGCTGCATATAGATGGATCCAATTGCATATATATATATATATATATATATATATATATATATATATGGTGTGAGGTTGGCAACAGTTCAAGTTAGCCTTCCAGAAAATGGAAATTCTTAGGGAATTCAGCATTTTCTGGTTTTATCATGGTCAGAAAAAAAAATGTTCAAAGGTTGTCAACTTAACACTTCAAATTTAGATGACGGGAAAGGGAGCAAATGGCTAGAGACATCTCTCTTCCACAGGACCAGCTTCGGTCTTTCCAGAATGTTCTGAATGCATGTTTTTCATTTTTAGAATTTTTTAGCTAATGCCCATCTAGGGACCTTTGTTTAAGTGGTATTCACTGTTATGCTTTGGTGCTTGCTCTCGTGCCTCATATTCAGCGAGCTCTCAGTAGATATTTACTGAATGCACAAATGAAGGTTGATTTAATAACAGGGAAAAACAAACAAACATGACAGACCCTGTGGTGATTTGAACCAGAATGGGACCTCATAGGCTCCTTTACTTCCATGTTTGGTTCCCAGTTAGCAGACTACTTAGAAAGGATTAGGAAGTGTGTTTTTATAGGAGAAGTTGTGTCACTGGGGTTGCCTTTGCAGTTTCAAAAGCCCAGGGTAGGCTCAGACTTGTTCTTCTTGGCTCCTGCCTAAGGATAAGGATGTAAACTCTCAGCTATTACTCCAGAACCATGTCTGTTAGTAGCCATGTTTTCAACCATGAAGATCATGGATTAACCTTTCTAAAACTGTTAGGAAGACCCTAGTTAGATATTTTCTCTTATAAGTTGCCTTGGTCATTGTGATGGATTGTATATCCTCAGCCCAGGGGATGGCACTTTTAGAAGATGTGACCCTGTTGGAATAGGTATGGCCTTGTTGGAGTAGGTATGTCACTGTGGGTGTGGGCTTTAAGACCCTCTTCCTAGATGTCTGGAAGTCAGTATTCTGCTAGCTGCCTTCAGATGAAGATGTAGAACTCATAGTTCCTCCCGCACCATGCCTGTCTAGCTGCTGCCATGTTACCACCTTGATGACAATGAACTGAATCTCTGAACCTGTAAGCCAGCCCCAATTAAATGTTGTTCTTATAAGAGTTTCCTTAGTCATGGTATCTGTTCACAGCAGTAAAATCCTAACTAAGACAATTATAGTATCTTTTCACAGCTATAGAACAGTGACTCAGACAGATATATAAGTTTTAATGATACTTCTTATGATAGTGTTATCAGATTTGACTATCAAATTATGGCAAAACTGGGAATGTAGATTCATAGTAGATTGCATGCCTAACATGCATGAGGTTTCAGTTTCTATCCCTCTAGTTGAAAAAGAAAAAAAGATAAAAGACACACAAAAATGAAGGTCATAGACACATATTCCTTTGGAGTCTCAAAATAAAGAATAGATCTGTCTTTGAAATGAACAAAATTGGGTACAGAATTAAAACATTATGTTTATACAAACATTTGTAAAATATATGCCGCAGAATAATCCCAAAAGATCCTAATGTTACAACATGTCATTGACATGTGACAATCTTTCACTTGACATTTTAAAGACAGTTAAAAATTTCAATATTAGATAAATACATACATATGATACTGGGACTAAGGACTTATACAAAGCAGATGTTATCTTGTTTAATATAGCAAAGATTCAGTGAGTTATTCAATTTTCCATCTATAATATTTAGATATATCAGGTGTTTGCTCCACAGATGAATGGACAAAACTGAAAGTTAGATTTCTTTTATCCATTTATTCTTAACCTTGGAGAAAAACTCAACTCATCATATACCAAGCAAATTTTAATGTCAAGGAAGTATTGCCTTCTTTGATCTCATAAAGATTTCCATCTAAATAACATAATAGAAGCAAAATAATTGCTATTTTGAACACAGCTTGCCTCCTCAGATTAGTTATATCAAGCTGTGGTCACTGTATTTTGAGACTTTTATTTTTAAATCCTTGAATATAAGCCGTTCATTGTGAGCCAGTACTTTTCTATTACCAAAAGTGTTCTGAGATAAGCTCTAAATTATAAATTAATTTCATAAAAATTCGCATATTGATATACACACAGAGACAAGAAGACATAATACAGAGAGAGGTCACCCCCTCCCCCAAAAAGAGAAGACATTGACAGTCCAAAGGTTTCTTCTACTCAAAAGCCTGCCCCTGAAGTGGAACATAGAGACAGTCAACAGATACAACCAGATCTGTACATAGATAGAGTAGATCTGCTCAGAAGGGTCACTTTATGTGGAAGAATACATTGAGTCTATAATAATGAAACAGTTGCTCACATTATTAGGCTTTATAGTCTTTTCCTCCCTTTTGTTTTACATTCCTTTTTTTTTAAATTTTATTTTCTATGTTTTTTTATTTACATTCAAAATCATTTCCCCTTTCCCGTTTCCTCCCTCCCCGAAAGTCCCATAAGCCCCCTTCCCTCCCTCTTTTCCCCATTCAACCCCCTCTCACTTCTCTGTCCTGGCATTGTTTTACATTCCTATTTACTGGTTTTGGGATTCTCCAAAATCCTTCAGTGGATGGCATCCTGCCAATCATACATACACAAGTTATCCTAAGCATTTACATTGTGCTCAGCTAGGATAATCACCAGCTAGGATAATCAGATTCTACAATAATATTTTTGAGTCTGAAAATTCTAATTCTAATTCAATTTCTATTATTAACATAAACTAAGTATAAACTATAAATATATAGGCTGCTGTTTTCTTCCAGTGAATAGAGCATCCAAAGCCTCTTTGCCATTAAAATGGATGTATCAGGTAGGGATTGTATTGGCTGAAAAACAGACCCAAAAAGCCAATGACAACAGATTCATTTTTAACATTTTCACCTGAGAGATGTTTAGACATAAACAATCCTAGACTGACGAAGGACATATCTCTTTATAGTCCCTGCTCTTTATATAGTCTTTAGAATGCAGCTCTCTGTCCCCTACTCACAAGATAGATATTTCAGCTCCAGACATAGTATCTGTATCTTGAAGAAGGAAGAAATTCCAGGCCATGAGCTTCCCCCATTCCTGGCTCTCTGAGGTCACCACCCCATGGCATCTACTCCTATTGTACTTGTCTGAACAGTGTCTCCATGCCAATATCAAGTTGTGAATGTACCTGGAAAACTAAACCATGAAATTCATCAGTGTCTGTATGTACAGAATAGCAGAAGGGAGACTATACCGAAAGTTGACTAAAAGATGCTTTAGGTATTAGCCTAAAGAATATATTATAGATGATAAGTAAACACATCAATGTACATAAGTTTAGGTATTGAATACTTCAAGAGGCCACTTGGTACCCTTGCATGCACATGAACCTCAGATAGTTTTCTTACTTTTGGCTTCAGTTTCTCGTCAGGTAATTCTGAATGCATGGTTAGATAGTATTCTGTGGTGTGTATACTATTAACTCACCAGGGTCTAGTAGCATATGAGAAACTGATTTTTCACCATGTATAATTCACCAGTGTATATGATTTTTTTGCCTTGTTTCAGATGATTTGGGGTACTGTATTCTTCAAGAGTCATCCTTGCTCTGTGCTCCCCTCAACTTGTGCCATTGGGACTCTATTCAAATGGTGTGCTAGTATTAGAGACTGAGAAGCATTTTCCACATAAAGAAGGCTGCCTCTAAAAAAAAAAAAAAAAAACCTATGGGCCAATCTTCCTCACTTTCCACAGTATCTAATTTCTTTAAATGAGATATCCTGCATGATCCATGGTATCCTTGAATATTTTGTTGGTGTAATGGGATTAAGCATACTGAGACTTTCTCCCCCATTCCAGAGACTGCCCAGGGCTGCCAGTCAGTCAAGAGAATAAACATCTTAAGGTTTATGCTATATCCTATATTAATAGTGCAATTAGAAGGGTCAATAGTGTGCTCTGCACCAGGCATAAGAATAGCAAAATGCCAGAGGATTTGAGGTATAATCTATGCTAACATCAGGGACATGGTTAGGAAAGAGTAGGACCCTGAGATAAGTTATAGGGACACTTAGCATTGTTGCAAACAATGAATCTCTAAATTCCCCTAAATCACCACTTTTAATCTCTACACTTTTAACACTTATGGCTAGATATTTTTGTAATATGTCAAATAATGCAAATATGAATGGGCTTGATGCAGGCGCACATGTCATCAATTATTTCTGGTGCTTATTATCCCACTAATATCACTATGCCTAGTTCTATAGTGTCATAGTTCATTCCTACTCTAAACGCAAACCATTGCTGCTCCTCCCATCCATGTATTTCCTACTAGTTTAGAAAACACAGGGTTCTAACTTTATTTCTTGGTGCTGCAATAAAATACCTGGAAAAAGCAATTTAGGATAGAAAGGGTTTGTGTCAGATCATGAAATTCCAAGGTACAGTCTATTCCTTCCATAAAGAGGAGGTCAAGGTAACAAGAACTCAGAGTAGCTAGTCACATACAAAGTCAAGAGCAGACAGAAATCAGTATTTCAGCATACAGAGTCAATTATCAGCTGAGACAATGACAATGACAACGACAACATTTTTCTTCTTAGAAACCAGCTTAGCAGCATTTGGTACTATGTAAGCTAGCAAGCTAGCCGGGAAGAAATTTCCCTATTCTTTTAAGATGTTCTCAGCCAAAGGTATCCTGACCAATATTAACTTACTATATATTTATGGTATATAACTAAGAGCAATGTCAAAATATCCTCACCTGTACAACAGTGCCATGATTTTCTTGGAGTAGCTAACTGCTTTCTGATTGGATTTGTGACAATTTGCACAAAGGCATTTCATGCCTGGTGAACTGTAATCCTGATCCAAAGCCCATGCACGAATGAGGAGGTCAAACAGAGATATAGTAGACTCTCCAAATACAGAAGACACACAGTGGGTTAATATTACAGTTTTAAAATAATGTTTATGAATATTTATGAGTTAGGTGACACTCAACATAAGGTGAAGCCTTTTCTCTCCCAAATCATGGAGAACCAGGTCTCCATGATAGGGGATATTTTCCTTTAGAAATACCTATAGTTTGGGAAGAGTCAAAATGACAGTATAAATAATATTATAATATAGTCAAAGTCTTTAGAGTTGCACTAGTTCTATGGTTTCTGACACTGGAACTTCATGGTCATTTAAGCATAGAAAGACATCATGAGCATCAGGGACCCAACCATCATGATACAGATGCAGGTTTGTGGTGACTTCCTATCTAGATCTGTTTTGTCATACTCCAGGTCTAATGACTGTATACCAACTAAGACTTTCTGTTGAACCAAGATTTAATTATGTCTTGTTTTTAAAACTGAGTCTTATTATTAAGAATGAAATTAATTATTAAAGCTCAGGTCAGGGTTTTGTAAAAGTCTGCCAGGCTGAACAAAGAGCAACAGTGCTTGGGGTTATAATAATAGTTGAAAGATAATAAATCTACACATGCTTGAACTCAGTTTTTATGTATTTATATAGAACTTATATATCATATAGATACATCATATATTATATGTAACACATATATTATGTAATATAACATATATATTTGTGTGTGTGTGTGTGTGTGTGTGTGTGTGTGTGTGTGAGTGTGTGTACCACACTTAACAATGATGGAATGAAAAAGATCCCCGACAGATTTATCTAAATAGCAGCATGATCTAGATAGTCCCTCACTGAGGCTTTCTTTGGATCAAGTAAACAACCAAAATTCATCAGACTTCCCCGTAGGCTTCAAATCACCCTTTGAGTTAGTCAGTTTTCTTATGATTTACCCAAGGAAGTAATTCCTAACATAGAGGTTGGCCAGTGGTTTTGGCACTGGAGCTTTTAGACCACAGGTTTAAACCTAGAAGATATTTCATTGTGTATGCTGATTTTTTTCACTATTACAAAGGAAGCAACATGACTCTAGGCTACAGAAATCTGGTAGGTAGACATCTGAAACTGCTGAATATCTTACAATGCACAGAAAAGACAGCAGCTATAAAGAACAACCCAATTAGAAAGGGTTGAGAATATTGGATTAGGTGAATTTAGGTAACTGCAGTCTGTGATTATGGTAGATGTTCTTATCATTGATTGTTCCATTGCTTTCTACTGCTTAAACTTAGAATAGCATATTTGTTTGCATGGGTTATTTTCATTGTTATTTGATTTCTCCTACTCTTGTGAATAACCGCTGGAAAGATTCAGTTTATTCTGTCTTTCAGCTGTAAAAGATAAGTACCTGCTTCTACGTGGTCAGGCAGGTGTTCTACATTCATTTGCAAGTTCAAATTTCTGATTTGTTAGTCTCAGCTTTTGATTATTTGTTTTCAGTAGGGCTCGATGCCCCTAGCAATATTTTCTCACTTCCATTGCATCTCTATTATTTTCTCAACGTTTCCTAAGCACCTGTTACAGCATACCACATGTGTTTCTTCACTAGCATGCCAACCTGATTCCCTAAGGTGAAACCTTTAACAGGTACACCGCTGCCCCATTCTGGGTTATTGTCTTAGCTCATGTCCTACTGATGTGAGGAGACACCATGATCATGGCAACCCTTATAAAAGAAAACACACAATTAGGGCTTGCCTACACTGTCATAGATTTAGTCCATTAACCTCAGGGTGGAGAGCATGATGGCATGAAGACAGATATGGTAGCTTAGATCTACATACTTACCCAAAGGAAGCCGGAAGAGCAAGAACTTCTGGATATGGCTTGGGCTTCTGAAACCTCAAAGCCCCCTCCTGTGACACATTTCCTCCAACCATGCCACACTTCCTAATCCTTGTAAGTAGTGCCACTCCATAGTGATTAGGTGTACTGGCTGGTTTTGTGTCAACTTGACACAAGCTGGAGTTATCACAGAGAAAGGATACTCCCTCGAGGAAATGCCTCTCTGAGATCCAACTGTAAGGCATTTTCTCCATTAGTGATCAAGGGTGGGAAGGCCCCTTGTGGGTGGTGCCATCCCTGGGCTGGTAGTCCTGGGTTCTATAAGAAAGCAAGCTGAGCAAGCCAGGAGAAGCAAGCCAGTAACCAGCATCCCTCCATGGCTTCTGTGTCAGCTCCTGCCTCCAGGTTCCTACACTGTTTGAGTTCCAGTTCTGATTTCCTTTGGTGATTAGCAATGTGGAAGTGGAAGCTGAATAAACCCATTCCTCCCCAACTTGCTTATTGGCCCTGATGTTTTGTGCAGGAATAGAAACCCTGACTAAAACACTAGGCATTCAAATATATGAGCCCATGGGGCCGTTCTTACCTTGACCACCACAGTTGTGTATTCTTCTTCCATGAATGACTGTCAACTTGGTGTCTACTGACTGCTGCTGGTGGTGGGGTAGCTTCAGAATGCTGTATACACATCTGTTTCTCAGACTTCTGATCTGAATGTTGACAGTCAGCTTCCCCAAGAAGGGAAATCAGATGATTCAAATGAAGGGTTGTATATAAGATGAATATCTGTAGAAAGCAGGAACAGAGTCAGGGAAAATTCCTGCTTTAGCACAGGCATATTTTTAGCGTTGGTTTCAAGTAATTTACAGAGTGCTCTGAAACTCTATTGTGCTATGGAGTTGACCAAATTGAGACAAAAGTGTAGTCCTTTGTTTTGCTAAATCAATTTGTCATTGGGACCAGGATGCAGCTTTAGTTAATGTAGTGCAGTTCCTGGAGACATAGCAAAGATAGCACTGATGATGTAAGCAGTATGTCTTTGTCGGGGAGGGGAAGGGGTACTCCTCTAAGCTGTACCACACAGCATTCTTTATAGCAGCTAGCCACTGTATCTGTGTGTGATGCTAGATATGCATGCTTTCCACAGCTGTGGATGGGAAGGCAGCAAAAGGGGAAAGTGAGGTACCAACAGGAAGTTTCTTTGTGAATAGACAGAGCAAATGAAGGGGCAGAAGTCTCTGTGAGTAGGAACTTATGGCAAGCTATGGAAGTGATGCACGTCACCTGATATAGAAGCTACAAACTCCATCAGTCCTGTGACACAGGAGACAAAAAAAGGAAGAAAAGAATAGTTAATGGATATATAATGCATATACATAATATACATGCGTGCATACACATACATACATAGTAATTTCCAGAATGTTTCTCAGAATGTAACTATCATTGTTTATTAAACTGAACTTTGACTAGAGTAAGCTTATACCAAAACTTACTTCAAGCTTATACCAAACAAGTGTTGATAATTGAAGAATCTATATGAATTTTAAAAGACACAATGAAGGAAGAAAGGGAAACAGAAATTTTTGATTTCTAAGAAAAATGCAAATTTAAAATAGAACTATAATTAATTAGGATACTTTTCTTGGTGGTGAAAAAATTGATTTCCATGAGACTAGATAGTGACATCCAGTTCAGAAGTGTTATTGCTGCTGGGAATAAGTAAGGCAGCTTTATCATGACATGATACACAGAGGCCATGTTCCTTTTGCTTAGTTACTCAACCTAAAACATCTTCAAAGTGTCAAGGCAGCTGCCAGTGAACACCAGACTTTGTATTTACACACAATGAGATGAGCATTTCCCCTTCAAGCATCTTTCCATTCACCTTGATTGGCTCATCCTAGGTCACATGACTCACCCTGTACCCACAGCTGTGCTCGGAACATTCTCTGTGTTGGGTCTGACCTCTTTCCTTAAAGTCTGAGTTTACTGACAAGGGAAGATATGGCTAACCAAATTGTTTATGCTTGTAGGAAATGAAGGAAAAGGAGTAGATAGGCAGAAAAAGGAATAAAAGAAAAAGAAAGTTTTCAAATAAAAAAAATTCTTGAAAATCCCACTCCTTTCCAGGATAAAAGACCAATGACATCCCCCAAAGAAGGGAGGGTCAAAACACAAGAACACGCTGACCATTGTTCTACATATGACAACTACATAATCTTAAACTTATGTCTTTGGTATACCAGTATTGCTAGCCAAAGCCAATTATGGTCATAAGTACATGATATGAATGAATTATTGTTTTTATTTGATTTCACTTTTTAATAGTATAATTTGGTAACACTATAAATGTACGTGTGTGTTTGAGTGTGTGTGTGTGTGTTTGTGTGTGTGCTTATACAGTATGAGCTGATCTTTTGGTATATGTATACATTTTATAAACTATAAACCAAGGTAATTAATATTAGCCTACACTTCAGAACATTTAAAATCAATCAGACCATTTTAGAATATATATAATGATCATTAACTGTCATATATATGCATATATATACATATATATAAAATTATCAACTGTCATCCATAAGAAATAGTTCAATTAATCTAGCTAAGTGAGATGTTGAAACTTTTGACCAACATTCCTCAGCATTTTTCTGTCCCTAAATTTTAGAAACCACAACATTTTATGAGTTTTATCTTTTTACATTAAGATTCCACATATAACTAGCATAAAGGGTAAGAAGTATCAGTGGGAATGTGGAGAAATGAAACGGGCAGGCTTGTGCACTGAAGTGAGAGTATAAGTTATTAGAGTCAGTTTTGAAAGCATTATTGAGGTTCCACAAAAAAGTTAAAATAAAATAACCATCTAATCCAGAAATCACTCTATCACCCAGGGAAATAAAGTCAGTAGGTCAAAGAGACATCTATACTCCCATGTTCATGTCAACATTTCTCAACTTAAGGATCCATTAATGGATTAATAAAAAAGAAAATGTACTATACGGGTAATGGAACATTAGCCAAGCTTAAAAAGGAAACCCTGTAACTATCATGTCATAGATGAATTTAAAGGACACTGGACATGTGTTATAAGCCAGATACTGCTATACAAACAAATACTGAGTTATTTTTAAATGTAGTAACTTTCTACAATGTGAGTCGGCATCTATATGCCTAAGCAATCTTTCAGAAAAACTAACAAAACCAAGTTAAGTAAAATCACTAAAATGGAGAGAAATTTAATGAAACTCACTCTAAAAGCCCCAAAACTTTTTCTGAATTGTTTTGGCTCTTTGAATAAAGAAAGAAAAAAAGATTTTGAGTCATGTTCCCCTATACTTCAAAGAGTGAAAGATTTTATTTATTTGGGCTAGATAGCATGTGACAGAAAGAGATTCTCAATAACAGAATGTGTGAATGTAAACTGTTCTGTGGAGAACTTTGATCTGACTTCAGGAGAAAGTCACATAGTGTCTTAAAAAAATTTTTTTTAAAGATTTATTCATTTATTATATATAAGTACACTGTAGCTGTCTTCAGACACACGGGAAGAGGGCGTTAGATCTCATTACAGATGGTTGTGAGCCACCTTGTGGTTGCTTGGAATCGAACTCAGGACCTCTGGACAAGTAGTCAGTGCTCTTAACCACGGAGCCATCTCTCCAGCCCCATTCTTTTAGTTCCTTCAGTAACTGGAATGGTCAGGATGTACCATCGCACTTAGCTTCTGAAGACAGTTGTTGTCTCTAGTTACACAAGGTAATTGATGCCGAAAACCTTCAAGAACCTTGCTGCCTTTGTTTGGGTTTGGCTTTGGCTTTCCCGAAAGTTTGTACAAAATTTCTTTCACAATTTTTATGTGATTCTGTATAAATTTGTGAGCAAATCAGTATCTTTTATACATAGTCACAACCTATAAATGCTGATGCTATAAAAATTAACATCTAAATCAATCTGAATTATCTCTGCTTTTATAGAACTGAACTTTTCAAGATTACATTTTCCCAATAAACAATATGTATTTGCATATATACTTAAGTACAGTTATGTTAATTTATTGTAATATTTGATATTAAATCCAGATCTTCAATCTTTAGATGATAGGGAAAGACAAGAATTTATGAACTTTATGAATGTTATGATTTTCAAGGAGAATGAAGAGTATACATGGTGCTAACAATAAAGTCATACAAAATTTGCAGATTTTTAATGTAAACATGCACACTTGTCTTGAAGACCCTTCTACATGGTCACACATCTACAAATAGCATGGCCACACTCTTAACACACATCTCCAGCTCATTGCTTCTTTTTTTTATCATTGTATATACATTATAACATAAGCATTTGGTGAATTGCTCCTTTCCTCCTGGGAACTATATTTTTGTGATTACTATGTGGTGAGATAGACAGCTACCATTATTCATTCTCATGAATACTTACCTTTATGAAAGAGCATTCATGTTTATGAATATTCTATTTTGCCACTAAATATGACACAATTAATTTGCTTATTGAGAAATAATGTGTTCATTTAGAGTTTTTTTTAAATTTCTGTCATCATAAATAATACTCTGTGAAGATTCTTCCTACATATTTCTTGTAATATATTTGGGTGTCAGAATGTATTAATTTAATCCCACCCACATAAATTGAGAATTTTGTTGTATTACTCCATACTAAGGTGTAAACTTAGAGTTTTATTTTTTAATTTAAGATATATACATATATATATAGTATGGCTTCCACTGTAGTGTTTTTATGGGACTCCCGAGTGTGTAAACAAGTGGTTCTCTATGTTTATACTTGTTTCTTGTGCCTTTTCTTAGGCTGTTTTCCTTCTGTGTGTTTTCTCCTATACTGATGTGTTAGTTTTTGTTTTATCATATTATATTTTATTATTATCCTTTAGAAGATTGTTTCCTAATGGAACAAGGAAGAAGAGGAGATGAGAAGGAACTAGAAAGAGTATAGGAAGGAGAAACCATAATCAGGATATATTATCTGAGGAAAAAAATCTGTTCCAAACAAAGGGAATATATACTAAATGTTAGTTTATTTAGTTTCTGCTGCAGTTGTTCACTATCTTTGTATGTTTGCTCAGTTTTTCTTCAGTGGAATTCCTGATATTGTCCATCATGCATTGTTTACCTATGGATTAGGCAGATTTGCTGTAGATTATGTAGATTTTATATCACCTTGGAACTAATCTGTTTGTTAGATGAATTTCAAGCATTTTACCTTTGTAAATACTATACCTTAACTTTGGTGAAATAGAACATTAATTTCAAATTGTGTCTAGAGTATTCCGAGATTCTGGGTTAATATCCCCTTATCAGTGACTGCATACCATGTGTGTTCTTTTGTGATTGGGTTACCTCACTAAGGATGATATTTTCAAGTTCTGACCATTTGCCTAGGAATTTCGTGAATTCATTATTTTTAATTGCAGAGTAGTATTCCATTGTGTAAATATACCACATCTTCTGAATCCATTCCTCTGTTGAGGGACATCTGGGTTCTTTCCAGCTTCTGGCTATTATAAATAAGGCTGCTATGAACATAGTGAAGCATGTGTCCTTATTGCATGCAGGTAAAGCCTCTGGGTATATGCCCAGGAGAGGTATAGCCGGATCCTCCGGGAGTGTCATGCTTTCTGAGGAACCGCCAGACTGCTTTCCAGAGTGGTTGTATCAGCTTGCAATCCCAACAGCAGTGGAGTAGTGTTCCTCTTTCTCCACATCCTCGCCAACAACTGCTGTCTCCTGTGTTTTTGATCTTAGCCATTCTGACTGGTGTGAGATGGAATCTCAGGGTTGTTTTGATTTGCATTTCCCTAATGACTAAGGATGGTGAACATTTCTTTAGGTGCTTCTCAGCCATTAGATATTCTTCAGGTGAGAACTCTTTGTTTAGCTCTGTACCCCATTTTTTAATAGGGTTACTTGCCTCTCTGGAGTTTAACTTCTTGAGTTATTTGTTTATATTGGATATTAGCCCTCTGTCAGATGTAGGGTTGGTAAAGATCATTTCCCAGTTACTTGGTTTTCGCTTTGTCTTTTTGACAGTGTCTTTTGCCTTGCAAAATCTTTGTAATTTAATGATGTCCCATTTGTCAATTCTTGATCTAGACACAATTCGCATATCAATAGATTTCCAAGAAGATGGAAGGAGAGATCCCTGGTCCTGGAAAGACTGGATGTAGGGGAATGCCAAGACAGAGAAGTGAGAGGGTGTTGAATGGGGAAAAGAGGGAGGGAAGGGGGCTTATGGGACTTTCGGGGAGGGAGGAAACGGGAAAGGGGAAATGATTTTGAATGTAAATAAAAAAAAACTTAGAAAATAAAAAAAAGAAAGTAAAAAAAAAAGCTAAAGTGTAAATATTCAAAAAAAAGAACATTAATTTCTTTAATGTACTCTAAGAATCCTTTGTCTTATTTTGAGAATGTTTTTAGAATTATATTTTCTCTCAGTTTTTGTATGGCATGACGCCCTCCTACAATTTCTTCTTTTACTTCTTAAACATTTGGCCATTGCACTTTTCTTTGTCTCTGAAATATATCTTATTATTTATTTGTTCATTTACTTTTATTTTTTGAGAAACGTGTACAACATCACTGTCTTAGTTAGGGTTTTACTGCTGTGAACAGACACCATGACCAATGCAAGTTTTATAAAAGACATTTAATTAGGGCTGGCTTACAGGTTCAACGGTTCAGTCTATTACCATCAAGGCAGGAGCATGGCAGCATCCGGGCAGGCATGGTGCAGGAGGAGCTGAGTGTTTTACATCTTCATCTGGAGGCTGCTATCATTATACTGACTTCCAGGCAGTTAGAGTGTGGTTCTTATAGCCCACACCCACAGTGACACACTTACTCCAACAGGGCCACACCTTCTAATAGTGACATTCCCTGGGCCAAGTATATAGAAACTATCACAATGCGTCTACATCACTGCCACCCCTTTCCTACCACCCGTCTTCCCGTGTCCACCTCTCTCCATATCATGCTTTGTTCTTTAATTACTATTGCTACATGTATATGATTATGTATATGTGTATACACACAGGTACATGACTTTCTTCAAACCAATATAAGTTCTAACTCCTTTTAAAGTACTTAATTCTATACCCACAGTTGAGTGTTGTTCTTGCCTCTCATTAAAGAAGTTTCTTTTTGCAACAGAGACTCTCAGAGATTGACAACTCAGTCAAAATGCAGAGAATGAGTAAACATGGGCTGCTCCACCTCAACTGCAACACAACTCTTATACCTAAGGCTTAGGAAAAGACACAGAGAAGGGAACAGAGAAGTTTGAAGAGTCAGAGGCCCAAAACTCCTGTTCTTAGGTAGCATCCCATTGCTGTGAGAAAGGAGTTGCACCATGAAATCTCAACAATGGAGTTGCCTGAAAAAATTCATCATATTTAGTTATTATTAATATTTTTAAATCCATTTGGATTTTATAAGCATCTCATGAAATTGTGGCATTTCAATAGAAGTTGTATTGACTATGTATATAAATTTGAGCTTTTATCCTTATATACAACTTTCATATTTATTAGCATATATATTTTATATTTATTAGCACACATATATATGTATGTATATTTGTATGTATATATGTATATTATATATGTATACACACACGTGTGTGTGTGTGTGTATCTCTAGTTGTCCTGAAATTCCCCCTGTAGAACAGGTTGGCCTCAAAGTCAGAGAATCACCTGCCTCTGCCTCTGCCTCTGCCTCTGCCTCCTGAGTGCTGGGATTAAAGGCATGAATCACCATCACCCAGTTTTTAAAATATTTTTTATTGAAGTCTATTCTATCACTCATAAAATTTTTACATACCATTTTGATGAATATATTCCTAAATGTGTTGTTTTTAGAATACCACTATGAATAATTTTGTATGGCTATGGTAATTTAATAAATTTAAGTAGATATAAGAATCCTTTAGAATAATGCATTATTAAATCTTTGAGAATTTTATATAATGCACTCATCCTTGTTCTCAACTTGTTCCGTAACTACTCTCATCTTCCTGACTTTCCTACCCACCCAACTTTGAGGTTTTTGGTAGATGCCTCTAATTCCAGAAATTGGGAAACTGAAGAAAAGCTATCTTTGTAAGTTCAAGGTCAGCCTTGTCTACATAGTGAGGCCAAGCAAGGCCACTTAGTGTCATTCTATCAAAAGGAAGAAAAAAAATCTATTATTAATGATTTCATTTTGAAATTCCCAACTGTTAGTACATGTACATGGCTGGTTTCGTATGTCAACTTGACACAGGCTGAAGTTATCATAGAGAAAGGAGCTTCAGTTGGGGAAGTGCCTCCATGAGATCCAGCTGTGGGGCATTTTCTCAGTTGGTGATCAAGGGGGGTTCCCATTGTGGGTGGTACCATCTCTGGGCTGGTAGTCTTGGGTTCTATAAGAAAGCAAGCTGAGCAAGCCAGGGGAAGCAAGCCAGTAAGAAACATCCCTCCATGGCCTCTGCATCAGTTCCTGCTTTCTGACCTTCTTGAGTTCCAGTCCTGACTTCCTTTGGTGATAAACAGCACTGTGGAAGTGTAAGCTGAATAAACCCTTTCCTCCCCAACTTGCTTCTTGGTCATGATGTTTTGTGCAGGAATAGAAACCCTGACTAAGATAGTACACTAGAGAAATGTAATTACTATGTAATGATGTGTCTGTGAAGTCAGTAGCAATCTATGATCTCTTCATTATATAAAATAAATGTGTCCTTAACCTTATCATGTTTTTAAAGTTTGTTATGTACTGTAGAATGGCATTGAGCATTAGACTGTCTTCCATCCCAGAGGCAGCTTTTCTTAGGCTTCTCATTCCTGATGCAGCTGAGCCATAATTGAATTTTTTATCTACAATATATTTCATAGTATCATTATTCACAGAGTGTGTTAATTTAGATAGGACAATACTGCTCTGATCCTAGTTCTTCTATGGATATCTTATGGAACTATTATTGCTTAAACAGCTATGGTATGTCCACTCACTAGGGCTAATGGTTGTCCTTTTACTGTAACCCATGTAGCAATAATTTATACTCTGTCTTATTTAATCATTATTACAGATAATTCTTAGGAACAAATGCACCTGAGTTTAAATGTAATTTTTATGCACCAGATGTAATTGTCATCTCAGAGGCTTACTGCTAAATAAGTTCACCTATTTTTAGTTCTTTCTGAACTCTGGCTGGGGGTTCAACTCAGCTATTCTGGCTCAAAATACCTTTGCAAGCTGACTGATTAAAACTGACTTCTCTTGGCTTCTGACTGAATTGCTCTGCTTGGCTTCAAACTAACTCTAGCAATCTGTTCTAATCATCTAGCTCATTCTCATTCTCTGGCTTGTTCTGTCTTCATTGGCATTCTCTCAAATCTTTCTCTGACACAGCACTTTGCCCCTCAATTAGACACCACTTTCAAACATGGCTGATTCTTTCTACAAACCTTACTTTCACTGTTAGGGATTAAAGGTGTGTCCTGAGAGCATGTCTGTGTTCCAGCCAGAAAGACTAAAGGTGTGTCATTCCAGCCAGACCACTCAGACCTAGGTCTTTAGATATGATCCCCTGCCAGAGCAACCATGTTGCTGGATTAAAATTCCCCTACACCTGAGTGTCCCAGCAAAGTGTGGCTTCTCTGGTTTGACAATTATTTATTGTAAGGAATCAATCCAGGCCCAGAAAAACATTATGATTCCTTTAAAATATAAAACCTTATCTTAACCTCAAAACCTACTGACTTCTACAAAAAATTTTAAAAATATCAAAGTAATAAATTCTTTAGAAATATGATAGTGTTGTGCCCTAATTTTCCACTGTCTTTTTCCCCGTCACCATCTGCCCAGTTGTACAATCACAAAAGAAACGGCTGAGGGGTTTATGTTCTTTTGTCACAGTGATTATTCATCTATTTTCTGTGACTTATGAGATGATAACAACAACAATAATAACAACTACCAATTAGTAATCTATTCCTTTCCTAGTCCTTCATGGATTTAACTTGAATTTGGGTCTAGAAGACTTTCTTTACCTAATTCTGTTTTATTGACTAGTTCATCTTTTATTATTTTTAAAAGCCTAATCATGGAAAGCCCTGGTCTAGACAGTACCATCAGCAACAGTCCCTCCTATGCACATTTGTCTCACATCTATGACACCATCAGTCACCAGGAGTTTCTGAAAAACGTGTGAAAATCTTGCTATTAAGTTTACTAGAAATGGGAATTTAGATGAGCAAAAGAATTACAGTTTTTTTCTTCAAATCATTATATTTACATCTTTAGTTAATACACACACACACACACACACACACACGCACACATATGCCCAGATTCATCATGCAGCTTCTATAACATAATTGTAAACAAGTGACTGATGGTAGCTATATAATACCCTATGAACCCAACTCTGTAACTTTAGAATCACACTTTCTTTTCTCTGCCACCTAGTAGACTTCTGTTAACACTTCCTTTGATCTCAGAAGACATAATCCACCAAAATCAAGAGACTACAATGTGTTCCTTTTTTGCTACCATCTGAGTTTTATATCCCATCTCAACAGGCAGAACAAGAAAGAAGAGAAATGTTACTTCTGTTGTTTCTCCCAGGCCAAATGAAATAAACCTGGCAGGAGCAAACGTTAAACTGAAGCTTATGAAAACTCAGCAATATAGTCTTTAATTGAAACCTTAGAGAGGAAGACTTGAGACAATTGCCAATGGACATAGAATAGCAATACCAAAGCTTATTCACATGGTTGTTTCTTGTATCTCCTCTCCATTGTGAGAGCAAAGAAAGCAACAGTCAGACAAGGAGGAAGTCATGAGCCCTGAAAGACAGACACAGGATCAGCTAGATCTCTGGAGAGCCCATAGCCTGCACTTTACAATGGACCTCTCCCAGGTGTCCTAGGAAGGAGAAGTCCTTTCAAGTCACATCCAGAAATCATGTGAACTCCCTTCCTCCAAGTGCATGGAGTTTTGAAGAGGATTCTTTTATTTATCTGTATGGCAAACAATCAGATAATTTATTGAAAACAAACCTTTTGAAAGTAGTAATATTGTCAACCCCGTCAGTGAAAATAATTAATACTATTACTATTCCCTTAGTGCTCAGTCCTTTTAGACTAGTGTTATTCAGTCTCTTGCACTTGCTTCTGTTGGTTTTGTTTTCTCCAACTCTCTTACTTTGTTGTCTGGAACCAAGCCAAGTATGGATAAATTTAAATTTTACATATTAATTACAGTTTATGTATTTGAGGTTTATGCAATGTATACATGCACACACTTAAAATGGTTGTTTTAAAAATTACAAGGTATTAGGTACAAGGCTGAAACCATAAAAGGTAGAATTATCACTCTGTCTCTTTCTCATTTTATAATTTGGAGGAAAATCATGTTGCTTATTGATAGTTCAGTTTCCACATTTCTAAAATGAAGACACTTACTAGAGCTCTATTTCGATGATCGAATTTGTTAAGTGAAAACTACCTAGGCTAGTACCTATCTCACAGTAAGACTTCTAAACACATCACTGTTATTTTATAATCATTTGACTTGCTTAATATTATAGTATATTGATGACTCAGTATTTAGGAAGTCAAAATTAATTACCCTTAATCTAGACTCTATCATGTAAACCATAATACTTAGTAAAATTGCAAGCAAGCTTGCACATTATATTAAAGGCCATAGAATTCTTTGAGAGGGAAGGAAGAACAAAGAGCAGAAGAAAGTTTAGGAGACAAATCGAAGAGTAGAACTCCTCCCAGCATGTCTCAAATTTATCATTAACTTCTTCAGGAAATAGCTGGATGGTGAACATTCTTTCAAGCAGATGTTCCTAGAGAGCAGCAATATGGAACTTTTCCTGAAGAGTAACTGTCTTCAACATTCCTGGCACCAAGGAATGGGGCTGCCTGCTGAGGTGTTACAGACAGGTGGAGCTGTGTGGCTATTTGTCTGTGAGAGTGTCCCTCACTTTCATAAAGGAAAAAATGGTGCAAAAGTCAGAGGAGGGAGAAAGCAGCAGAAACAAGGCTGGGGTGAGTACAAGGCACGAAAATACTGGGAATAAGGGGATGGAGGAGGGAGGAAAGTCACCGAAAACAAATTCTGCTTGCAGACACCATTCCTTAATACCTTATATATTAATTGAAAAAAATAAATTTATTTTTAAAAGGTTTCGTTTTCTACATCTTTTTTGTTCCATTTGTTTTGTTGTCTGTCCTCAGTTTTGTTCCAAACCTCGGGATTATTCTGTGTTCACACACGTTGGATTGACATGGAGAGAAATGAACAGAAGTGTTCTGACACGTGGCTGATCATCACTCACCCATGCTTATGTTTCCTGTTGCAGTATAAGGCTTACTAGAAAGTCACTATGTAAGATCCACTTTTCATTCCCTACTAAGAATGGAGCATTCACTGGACTTAAGGGAGATGCTCTGCTCTTTCAATGTCGGGCATTCTCGTTGCTTCTCTGGTCCGCTTTCATTTGCTTAGATCTTGCTTCTCCTCATGAGGAGAATAAGTTCATAGGACCTGGGAGGCATCACCATTCAGAGACTAGATCTGTCACCTGACTCTGAGAGTGCCCTTCCTTTGCCCAGCAGGAAACTGAGCAAGGACTTGTGCTGTCACTCTCCTGTTGCCATCAGCAGGCACTGGTAAGAATGGAGCCATGAGACAGGTTTCACATCCTATGATTAAAGCATTTGTAGAAATTCAGTATTTGGTATTTTCCTATTAGCAATATATATATATATATATATATATATATACACATATGCATATACATATATACATATATATATATTTAGGTAGGTTATTTAGGTAGGTAGATGATAGATAGGTAGATAGATAGATAGATAGATAGATAGATAGATAGATAGATAGATAGATAGATAGAGAGTAGGAAGTCCCAGTCTTACAGCTTGTCAGCATCCCTCCACCCCTGCTATTATCAATTATTGAAATGGCAGCTGGAGATTCCAGATTGCATTGGAATAGATTTCATCTCTTGTTCTTACAAGAGAGGGATGACACATTTGGAGGAAGAACTTAGAACATAATATTATCTTTACATTTTAAAAAGAAAGCAAAGAATCTCTTGTCCTGTGGCAGTTACAGAAGTGAAGAAATTTACTTGTAATGACTGATTCCAGCAGGCTGGTACAGTATGAAGGAAAAGGGATTTTGAGTGTGTTAAATCTCAGGGTGAGTGCACGCACAATTTAAAGTGAGTGGATACTCTGTTACACTCACTTCTATGTCACTTACTCAAAAGTTTATTTTCTTAAAATTAACAATGTTCTATCAGTACAATTCCATTATTTATGGCTGAATACATTTACAAGTAAGTGAGTCTGGGGATATTGGCTCCTTCAGGAGAGCCTTTTCAATCATTTCCTGAGAAAGAGTTTTCTGTGAGGTAATGAACTTATTGGCAATTGGATTTCCTTTTCTGTTTAGCACATTTTTAATGGTATTTCTTTATCACCTCGGTATTTGCAAAAATACTGTTTGTCATACAAAGCCAAGTTAAAAATCTAACGCAGTCACCTTCCCAACCCACTTTAGTGGTTCTTTACTCACTCTCCTGTTACTCAGCTTGTAATTTTCTTTAGAGGCTGCAGAGATAACTGAGTGTTCAACGGAACACACTGCTAGACCTTATAGAGGACCAACGTTCAGTTCTCAGCATCCATGTTGATGTGTGCCTTACAACCATCTATAACTCCAGTTCCAGAGCACATGATCCTCTTGGCCTCCAAACATACCTGCATTCACATGTACACATACATGTAAGTAAAGAAGAATTTTAGATCTTTATAAAGGAGACCATTCCTTTGATGTTAGTCCTTAATACTCCCTGGTATTTTCCTACAATTCAATAATCCAAAAGTTTTGCAGTGCTTGTGAAATTCATATCGTTAGGTTTTACAATTCTGAATTTGTGATTCACTGTCCATACATAAATTTGATGCCTTGATAAGTGTGATCAGTTTCCCTATTCTATTAGTGTTATTAAAGGACCGGAAATAAATTCTACTGTTTACTTCGAATGATGCCTTAACCTGAACTGTGGCATTAATTCATGCAAATCTCCTCATGCATATGAAAATAAATTACATGATACATATTTTGTCATAAATGGGGTAACCTATAATGCTGCTTTAGAAAAGAAAAATAACACACACACAGGCACATGTACACATGCTCACACTGTATTTAAGAGGGCAAGAAGAAACTTGTAATCAATTCTAACCATTAATATTAGTTAATTTGGGTCAGTGAGTCTCTCAATATTTTGATATAAGTCCTTTTTAGGGGACCTGTACTTTCTTCCATTTCTGACTGCTATCTATTGCGGTAAAAAAAGAATACTGAGAAGCAAAATCTAAAAATTATAAGGGTGCCGAAGGACATCTTGTTGAACGGAAACCAATTTTCCTGGTGAGAAACTTGGCTTCATTTTTTATTTTATAAACGTTGGCTTAATACTGATTGTGTGTCATGGAGAAGCCCTACAACATTCGCTACATCAAATGCTGTGAAAATTATCCAGCTCATATTATGTACCTCTAAGCACTTCACCAAAATGTAATAATTTCCTGAAACATAAAAGAAACTTTTCGCTGTCTTATTTTTTATTTTTTTATTTTTTATTTTATTTTTTTGCCAAGTAAGAGGACTGGGCTTGTACTCTAATTCTGCATTTAAAACGAGAAGCAGAAAAACCACTTTATTTCCTCTTACAGGCAGTGAATTTGGGTGGTTGCTGGGGTGAACCGAGAACTCTGACTTTTCTGCCCCTGGGATCACTGGTTCCAGCTTCCTGGGTATCAATGGACACAAACTATCCTTGGGATGGCCAGACAAGATGAGAATCCAAACCACTGATTTAGAGAACTAGAAATCCAATTTCTGAAAGATTCAATGCATATATTTTCTTGGTCTGCAAAAAAAGAAATTTGCAGATACTCTATAAAAATAAAACTAACATCTGCACTGTGTTCCAGGACATGCTGTTCAGACAGCCAACAGAGCATCTTCCTAGCACTGTGCTCTTCCTCTAGCTACTGTTTCACAAGTACTCCTTTCCTACCTAAGCTTAATGAATGCAATAAGATGTGGACTAGTGGAAGGTTTGAAAATGAGTTCCATTTTCTTGCAAATAAACTACTAACTGGACACACCTTTAAAAACATCAACCACCCAGGCCCCTGCCTTATAGTCTCCAGAAATTAAATCCATTCCTTAAATGGTCATTTTTTTCTTTTGTTTGTTTGAGACAGGGTTTCTCTGTATAGTCCCGGCTGTTCTAAAACCCACTCTGTAGACCAGGCTGTGGAACTAAGAGACCTGCCTCTGCCTCTGCCTCCTCTGCCTCTGGAGCGCTGGAGTTAAAGTCATGGGCTACACACCCAGCTCAGATTCTACTCATTAGCAGAGATACTTTGGAGGAAGATCACTGCACCTTCCCTTCTCCTGCTTCATGAATGTACAGACTGCACTATTGTCATATTCACCACCACCCTGCGTGTCCTCTTATATCTCTTTCCTACTGCTACTCTCTTCTTTCCTCTTCCCAACTACTCCATTTACTGTCTCTGCATGCCCCTCCCCATGCTGAGTTTTGTGTCCAGAGTTAGTGTTAGTGTTAGTGTTAGTGTTAGCGTTAGTGTTATGGTTAGGGTTAGGGTTGGGTTAGGGTTAGGGTTGTTATGGTTATGGTTACAGTTATGGTTATGGTTATGGTTAGGGTTGGGTTATGGTTAGGGTTAGGTTTAAGGTGAGGGTTAGGATTGAGTTAGAATTAGGTTTTCTGCAGTTATTGTTGTCAAGATAGAGTCATTTGGGAAGTGAAAGCCCTATCTGAGAAAATATCATCTCATTGACTCATAGACAAGTTATGTGGAAAATTTTCATAATTGATGACTTATGGGGCAGTGCATAGTTCCCTGTGAATTGTTCCAACCCTCAGCAATTGGTCCTGGGAGGTGTAAGAAAGCCAGCTAAACCAACCATAAGGAGCAAGTCAGTAAGCCGTACTCCTCCAGGGAGTTTTAATTTCTGCCTTGAGTTCTGTCTGTGACTTTTCCTGAATTATGGACTATAATATGTAAAACAGAATAAATTCTTTATTTTCTCCAAGTTGCCTTTAGTCAGTGTTTTATCACAACAATGTAAAGCACACTAAGACATTCCACTCAACCTCTCCTGTTTTTTGATCTAGCTCAGCCAACTCATTGTATTGTGAAACTGAAGGTCCACTGGTCTACCTGCTACACTTTGGCCCATATGGATCTGGTACCACCTTCTTCAAAGAGTTGTCTCACTTTGCTTTCTCTTTGTTCCACACAAAATTAACAGTGTTTTTAAATGTTTCAGCACCCTTCCTAGCAAGCCAAAAGGACCTTAAAATCTTGATAGCATTTGTGGAATTAAATTGTAATGATACATATCTTTGGTTTGTACAGAAGGAGTTATTCTAGGAGTGGTACAGATTTTTTTCTGAAGATTGGGGCTGGGGTTTGTAGTATTGATTTTTAACCTGTTATTAATTTTCATTTCTTCTTTTCTTCATTATGTTCCCAACCTCCGTTACCCTTCCTTTTCTTTTTCCTTCCTCAATTCATTCTCTCTCTCTCTCTCTCTCTCTCTCTCTCTCTCTCTCTGTCTCTCTCTCTCTCTGTCTCTCTGTCTCTCTCTCTCTCTCTCTGCCTCTCTGTCTCTCTCTCTGTCTCTCTCTCTCTCTGTCTCTCTCTCTGTCTCTCTCTCTCTCTCCCCTCCCCTCCCTCCCTTCCCCTCCCTCCCTTCCTCTCTTTTTCAGGCAGTCTGGTGGTTCCTCAAAAAACTGGGCATGACACTCCAGGAGGATCCTGCTATACCACTCCTGGGCAGGTACCCAGAGGCTTCCCCTGCATGCAATAAAGACACATGCTCCACTATGTTCATAGCAGCCTTATTTATAATAGCCAGAAGTTGGAAAGAACCCAGATGTCCCTCAACGGAGGAATGGATTCAGAAGATGTGGTATATTTACACAATGGAATACTACATTGCAATTAAAAACAATGAATTCACGTTCCTAGGCAAATGGTCAGAACTGGAAAATATCATCCTTAGTGAGGTAACCCAACCACAAAACCCAATACATGGTATGCAGTCACTGATAAGGGGATATTAACCCAGAATCTCAGAATACCCTAGACACAATTTGCATATCAATAGATTTCCAAGAAGATGGAAGGAGAGACCCCTGGTCCTAGAAAGACTGAATGTAGGGGAATGCCAGGACAGAGAAGCGAGAGGGGGTTGAATGGGGAAAAGAGGGAGGGAAGGGGGCTTATGGGACTTTTGGGGAGGGAGGAAACGGGAAAGGGGAAATGATTTGGAATGTAAATAAAAAAACTTAGAAAATAAAAAAAATAAAGAAAAAAATCTTATTCATGGAAATACAATTGTTAAGCTAAAACTATACAACTTCTATTAGCTTCCAAAAAGCTGATACTGTCATCAGTGTTAGGTGACTAGGATGTCTCTCCCGCCCACACCACTGAGAGCAGTAGGCATTGCCTACTTTTGCAGGTTTGTTTAAATTTGCTTTGACTCTTGGTCATTTTGAACACTGGTTTCTCACATATCATTAGTTAGTGTTTTAGTGGTACTTCTCATGTATTTAATCTTTCAGTCATCTATGGGGGCTTTATTCTTGCTTAAATAAACACTCGTGAGCTTTTCATACATTTCAATTGTCTTATTTACTGAAGTTGTTTTCATTTCATCTTCATTTTGACTGAAAATGTTTGAAATAATATTTAGTTTGCTTATTTTCCCTTTAAGATTCTTCAGTGTACAGAATCCTCTTCCAAATTCCCCCAAATCCAGTGAATATTGCATTCTTAATCTGTTTTTCCCCAATATTTTACTGTTATATTTAATTATTTGATCCATCTGGAGTTCTTCTTGACCAATACTTGGCATTACAGGTCTTGATTTATTTTTTGTTACAAAATGCTAACCAGCCATTCAGCTGCCATTTAGTGACTAATCCTCTGCTTCCCCGCTGCTTTGATAAAATAAATCTTACATATAATAAAGTCTGTTCCCAGGCTTCTTCTTCTGCTCCATTTAGCTTTGCTTTGTAGTTTGCAAGACACTTTAACATACATTATCTCATTTCATTCTTCCTACCCCACACTGATTGCCTGGATCACCCCCTGCTGCTACAAACATCAAACATCTGACTTGTCCCATCCCTGCCTTATGGATGGAAAAATACCCCAAAAGCCTGTAAGGTAAAGAAACAGGTTAGCTCGCCTTGCCAGCCTTTTTAATACTGGTAAGAAATGGCAAGCTTCCATGTTCATTCGTGCAATGCCCTGGGATGCTGTATCTAGCACTAAAGAAAACTGTGTTGCCTTCAGGGTCACCTGGGAGCCTTTGTTATTGATTCTCAAAACTACAAACCATTTTGTGCACTCAGGCCCACCTTTTAGAATACTCCTGAAGCTTGTGCTCCCACACGAGAGGTGAAGCTGCAGCCTGGGCTTGGGCCTGGGCTTCCCATTCTGTGTGTGCTTGGCTCTGACTGAGAACTCTGCTTTCTGTCAGTATATTTGTGCTCTGACACATATTCTCCAGTGATTAGATTAAGGCTGGCAAAGCCAATATGAAAAACCCACACAGATTACCACTGTCACCCACAGTAATTACATTTATTCATTTCCATTTAGCCAAGTTTTTACAAGCCGAGCAAGGGGCCAAGTAAGCAATAAACACAGAGGCAAGAAATTAAAAAGCTGATCTGTTTGCTGTGAAAACAATCAGACTATCATCTTTCTTTAGGCACCTCATTCATCATTGGAGAGGGCCACACTGGCGAGGTGGAGGTTGGGAGCCTAATGTTATTACATGTAAATTCACTAACATGAAATTACTGCCCCTGATGCGATTTTACTAATAAATTAGTTCATTTCTACCTTCTCGCTAGAGACTTTAGGGACCATGGAGAATTGTACATGCATCTCCTAATCTTGCCTGCTTTATTTCAGCCTGGCTGGCTCTTAAATTTCTATCTCTTTTCACTCCCTCCCATCCAATTCTTTAGTTTCCTTGCTATGCCTTATTGGATAAACACGCCATACAGTTTGCTGTCTTCACATGTAGTTTGGAAATAAGCAGCTTAAGGACAAATGCTCTTTCATAGGCAATGAGAATGACATCAGGAGGCATTATGAGGATATACTAGTCCTTGGAGCTCATTGGAAGCTATTATTAATTCATTGCTGGGTATGGTGGTTTTTCTCATTTCTGTATAAAGTTTCAATTTGAAAATGGAATGAAGCCAAACTTGGCCATGTCAAGTAGCTATTGAAGCAAGGAACTCAGTCTGCCAGCAGCTCCCTTTACTAACTAGCCCCTGCGCTGTATCTTCAAAGTAGCAGAGACTACACAGTAGAAGAGCAGTCGATGGCTCACAGAAGACAGATGTGTCCTTTCCCTGCACTGCTCTCTCCCTGGGACATTCTCAGCCCTACTCTTGCTTACTGCTAATGGGCCATGCCTCTACATAGAGTAGTTCATTTATTTTATTTTATTATTTTATTTTATTTTATTTTATTTTAAATTTCATCAGCATGACTGTTTATCCTTGCCCCAACCTCCCAATCAGTTTCCATAAGTCCACAAATGGCTTCTATGACCATGACTTTGATGCCATCACTGAAGCAGTGGCGATGAGCAGACCAAGAGTGGAGAGAGAGCACAGACACGTTTTTCAGAGGAGTCCCTTCCCCCACTCAGTTGTACTCTAAACGCTCCCTATGGTGATTCTGTCATAAGTGGTTCAACGTTACACCCGCAGGGAAAATATGCACAATAGTATGTTCCTGCGTTGCCCAGCCAAATATGTGTTTTAAAAGTTTCTTTGGTACAGTAGTGCCATGAAAGTCATTCATTGAAGAGGTAAGCATTCCACTGCATCACACACAATCATTGAGTGACACCAGCCAGTCCTTGTGATTAGAAATCTCAAGAAATGAAATTCTCATGAAAGACTGCCTACTTCCATATGCCTGGATCTTAATTTAACATTGCAGCATGTAAACACAATGAGATGGTAAGGTACCAGAAATGTGTGCCTTTCTTCACAAAGGAGAAATAAAAGTCAATGAAATCCAGTCCTGTTTCTTGGGATCATTGGGTAATAGAACATTCTGATAGACTAATGTTTTGTTAGTAAGTGAAAATATATCGGATACTAGTTTTAAAACAATTCAATTTAGCTAATATTTATTGATCAACTGCTCTTGTAAATTGTCCTGGTGTTGTTTGTATTTTGATGTTAATTCTGCTTTCCCAACAGGGGCTACCTGGGTTGAGTTGTGAATCATGTATTCAGGTGACTTTATGTGAACTTTCTTCCCATTTTAACTTGTAAAATAGGGGCTAGAGCCAGTGATTGGGCAGCGGAATGGAAGGTGGAGCTGACAAGTTTTAGGGTGAACAAGGAGAGGGGGAGGGGGAGAAAGACTGGAGGAGGGGGAAGGAAACAGAGCAGAAGCACTTGGCCTGGAGAAACCACAAGTTATAAGGGATCTGTCTCATAGCTGGGGAATATAGTAGGATAGTGGTAAATCTGCCCAATCTAGGCACGCAGCTGGTATTTATTTTGATTGAGTTGTGATTTTCGTGTATGGGCTTATTTGGGTTAGAGATTTATCGAAACAAGTTGACACCCATTGTATCGATAACTCAACTAAGCTGAGATAAAAGTTCACTGCCACCTCATCCCTGACTATGGCTCAGGCAGCCATCTAGGCTATCATAGGGAGAGATGTTGCCAAAGACCAAAAACAAACAAGCCTTGCCTGTTAGGGCCTGAAATTCATAATTTTCTAATTCCTGATTCACTACTAGTGTGACTCACATTTCACGGTCCTCCCATAGAACACTGAACTTTCTTTCATGATTATTACCACAGTTTGCTGGGTTTTTACATATTTGGGTATTTTCTAAATATCTGTCTTTTCACTTAGATGTTCTTTATTCACGTATGAACTCTGTCATAGTTTAGAAATAGAATGTTCCTCAAAGGCCCTTGTAGTAAAAGATTGATCCTCAATTTGATGTTACTGGAGAGTGGTGGAGAATTCAAGGGGTGGAGGATGATAATTGTGGATGGATGTGACCTAAGACAGAATATGGGACTCTGGCTTCTTCCCCTCCCTCCCGGCCTCCCTCCCTTCCTCCCCTCCCTCCTTCCCTATTCCTCCCTTTCTCTTCTTCTGTAATTGTTTGCTTCCCTTTTCCCTTCGTTCCTTGCTTCCTTCTTTTCCTTCCTTCCTCCTTTCCTCCCTCCCTCCCTTCCTTCCTTCCTTCCTTCCTTCCTTCCTTCCTTCCTTCCTTCCTTTCTTCCTTCTTCCCTTCTTCCCTTCCTCTCTTCCTTCTTGTCTTCGTGCTTTAAGTGAAAAATGTCTCTCACAGTCTCATGGGTTTGCACACAGTTGGTGGGATGGTGTGGGGACAGCTTCTCATCACACTGTGCTCATTTGGGATTCACCTATGTTTGACAAATACTGAATATGAGAATGAAGAATCATGAGTTGTATAGTTCTATAGAAACAGGGGTATCATTTTGAATAAGTATCCCTTGAGGGTCATTTGTTTAGTATCTATGCTTGAGAACTATTTATTGAGCATCATTTATGTCTTAAGTCGCCTTGTAAGTGATGAAGATCCAGAAGTGGATAGGTAGCCAAAAACACTTGCCTTCATGAGTCTACATTTCTACAGAAAGTAGATAATAAAGACATATATCAGATTATGAGTGATGGTCATTTTATTTCTTATACAAACGTATATACCTGATGTTGGTATTTTCTACACATAATGGCATTAGCATTTCCTATCTTTCTATTGTGCTGACAATGTTTACTCATTATCTGAGATGTACATGTTACCATGTTCTGGCCCCATACTTCTCTTGATACATGATGGCTGTTCCACTGGAGTGCATGCTGCCCTCACCGTCTAATGGACATATTGCATTCTTTCAATCTCATAAGTTGTTTCTTCCTCAACTCTTCTCCCCTCCAAATTTACATTATTTGTCTACCACCTTCTTCATTGATGTGTCTCTGATTTGACTAGCAAATAACTTCCTGTTGCTATGGTAAATAATCTGTCAGTCAAATCATCATAGGTTGCCTATGTGAAGCAATGTTGCCATTCTTTTGTTGATTAGCTCAGTCACTCCCACACAACACACACACACACACACACACACACACACCTTTTGTACATTGGATCCAAACTGGTATACCTATGTTGTACTTCTTTAAATGAACAACACGCTGACTGAGTCAAGCCCTGCACTTTGGAGTCACCTTCTGAAGATCTCTAGTGGCAACTACAATTTGACCTGATATTATTTATATCCTACATCAAGAACATTTTAGTAATTTGTATAGTCTCTTCTCACTTCAAAACAAGAAATGATAAGGTCCCTCTACTCTGGTTTCCTGAGTTATCTGAACTACCCAAAATGTATATACATTAATACCATAATATGATTTCAATTAAATATTTAGTTCTTGATTGATATCCTATTAATTTATATTTCAGTATAGAGCAAACAACCATCATAAATACTACTGGTCATTCAATAATGTAAAACCATGTTTTCTGGGGAAGGGGTAGATAGCTTAGGTGAATGGATGTAGATGAAGCTACATGTCCTAGTTCCCATTATAGGGATTATAGGTTCAAGGCCAGACTAGGCCATGGAATGAGATCTTATCTTAAAACAGCAATAAACTAAAAAGCCAAAAGTATTAATAAACTTTCTGTATACAATTTCTCATCACTAAAATATAATATATCAAAGCCATTGTGTTAGTGTAAAAAAAAACAGCATTAATTTAGAAAGCATTTGATTTTTTTTTATCATGGTGAGATATTCATAAAATTTTCATTTTAGTCACTTGTACCTACTGCAGTGTTTATTAAGTACTTCAACTCTCCACCCCTTCCCCAGAAAACATGGCTTTACATTATTGAAAGACCAGTAGGATTTAGGAAAGCTGTTTGCTATATACTGAGATATAATAAGATATAAACCAATAGCATATCAATTCAGAACAAAATATTTAACTGAAATCATATTATGGAATTAATGCATATTGAAAAAAGTAATAATGACTTCTGTTAAAAGCAGGTGGCTACAAGAAAAGGAGGAGCTGTTGGCTGTATTTCACTTATATCTCTTATTAATTCACTATGAGCTCAATAGGCTGTGAGGAGAACCATTAGGGAGAAGCTAGTTGCACCAGTGAACTTATACACATATTTTCCAGACTTCATAGAACCTCGAGAAAAAATACATGCAATATATGCCATGCCTGCATGCTTTTGCATGTTTGGGAATATTTTCCTTTGATGACATACTTTCCCTTCTATCAGTGGAATGGATTAAAGATCTAAGATGATAGCTTTGTACGTGTCTCAGATCGTATGATTTTTTTTTCAGACTCCCTCTGTTGTCAGAGAGTGCAAGTGTAACCCCTTGATGGTTTTGAAATGTCTCTCTATATACTAGTTCCTTTATTCCTCCAGTGTCCCTTTTGATTCAGGACTTTTGTCTGTCAGTCATGAATATCTTTAAGTGGATTTAGAAACTTTTCACACATAAATAAAGGTGCAGTTTAGTGTCGGCTTAATAATATGGTGTTATCCTGCTCAACACTGTAATTTCCATGTTCTTATTGATCGTAATTTATAACATCATTAGCTTTCTAAACTGCCATTAACTAATGATAGACTCTGTGGGTTAACAGTGCTTTGAAATCAGTTACTGACAAGTTGACCCCAGAAGCATTTATCAAAAGGATAATGGATCCCTATTGGAGTGACAATAAATTAGGTTATGCTCTTATCGAATTAAACAATGGATGAAGGAAAATTAGCTATCAATAAACATCTATAAAGCCTTCCCGATTATTCCCAGTCAATTATATCAATTAGAGATCAAACAGGGAACCCCTGCAGTAAGTTAAATAGGACTAACCAGAGCCCAAAGAGGCCAAATTGTGTTACAAAATGCAACACCAGGGGCAGCTGCAAAAGAGGTAATCATTCTGGCCATTGACAAAAGGGCTCCTTTATTAGAACATGGGGCTACCACCCCGAGGCATGCTTCTGGCTTAGGGACAAAGACTTTGTAATAAAGGCAAAAAGAGAGGGAGGGTAAGAAGATGTTGGAGGTGAGATAGACCAGGAAAAATGAGACATAGCATATATTGGAATAAAAGAAAAGATTGCAAAATGTATTGGTATGCGTTGTCTTCCTCTTTTTCTATAAGAAAATTAAACCTCTTGGCTCATAAGAATGTCTTATTGGCTCTTTGGCAGGTGATGGTTTTGATGCCTTATTACTCAGTATTTCTGACCCTTCCTGGTTCTGTCCTAGTGATATGTTTTGTAAGGAATGTTGAGATTTTTACTCTATGCATTTGAATATGATGGACATTTGACTTGTGTCTCAGACAAATTCCCTTTTCTCTTCATCATTCTCCATTAAGAATTTCCTTAGTTCTTAAAGAGGGCTGATGAGATGGCTCCACAGTTGAGAGCACTGGCTGTTCATTTAGAGAACCTATGTCCAATCTTCAACATTTACATGACAGCTCACAACCACTCCCATGGGATCTGATAACTTCATCTGCCTTCCAAAGGCACCAGGTACACACATGATGCACAGATATACACGTGCATCATGAACACCCATATGTAAAATTAAAATAAAATAGCAAGCAATAATTTTAAAAAGAATTTGTTAACCAGGAGGCTTATTCATTCTCTCTCTCTCTCTCTCTCTCTCTCTCTCTCTCTCTGTGTGTGTGTGTGTGTGTGTGTGTGTGTGTGTGTGTGTTTAAACCTCTTGGAGACCCAACATGAAATCCAGCTAACTTTCTGAACCACATACTCATTTTACAAAATTCTGGTGGGTTAGGTTTAACTACAGAAACTAAATACAACATAAAGGAGGTGGGAAAAGGCCCAGGGAAAGCACCATTTTGAAACATCATGGCTGTGAAGCCAGACAAAACTCTCACCACCTTCATCAGCCCATTCATCTAACTTCTCTGTCTCCTTACATCATAGAAATACAGCAACGGTTATAACTAACTTGCTTTTTTTTCTACCGGGAAGCATGCCAATCACGTGTAATGTTTTGGAAACAAGCTCTTTTATAGGTATCTGATCAGGAACTTGCACTTTTCCTAGCTACATCCACCATTACCCACCATTGAGTCTCACTCTTGCATTCTTCTCTCGGCATACACACGTATGTTAATCTTGGCTTTTCCCTGAGCTCTGAAGCATTGGGTTACATCTGAGGAATTATAGGGTTTCTAATCAATGTCAATGTGATATTAATCTCATTGTCAGTGCCACAGTCCTGAGCAGGGTAAGACTTTGCAGCATTGTGATTTGGAGCCCAAGCGTATCAGTATTGAGCATCAGGCTAGAAGCTTATCCAGACAGCCTTATACACTGAAGGACATTTTCCTAAGACCATACTAAGGTCTTACGGTCAGTCTTAGACAACACAGAAAGGTGCCTTGATGGGTTATTTCTATATGAATAAATATTTATAGTCTAGTTAATGAAAGATATCATATATACAAGAAATTTTGGTATCAATCTCAAATGTACTACCAGATTGCTAAGGTACCCCAGCTTGAATTCATTGTCAAGTCCTGCCTGGTTTTATTTTTATTTATTTATTTATTTACCTGTAACAGTATTTTTAATTGTCTCATCTCATTACACTGGGGCAACAAAATTGTCCACTAAAAACAGTTTCCGCACATTTCCCCAAACCACACTCTTTACTATTGCAGAAAGGGGAGGGAAATAAGAGACAGTTTGCTGAATTCTTATCAGTCTTCTAGTCCAAAATGCTTTCCAACTTTCTCCATGCTGGCTTTGAGCATGTGGAACTTGTTCTGGTGGGTACATGAGCCTTTAGGACAGAGTCCGAAAAAATGCAAAAGAAAAATCATCCAGTTAACTAAAAACACGTGGTTGTGAAAGGGTAACAATGCACTAAAACATTGTTGGTTCCAAATTAAAAATACATATTTACATATTTTATACATGTATATTATGCATATATAGTAGATAAAATGAGATATAGATTTTAATTCAGCACAGTGTCTAAGCTTAGTGAGGGAAATTAACTACAGTAGTTAAAGTTTATAAATTAACTTCACTGGAGCCGCACAAAATCTCCAAGTGAAGCATTATCCGTTGATTGTGCATCTATCACTCTGAAACAGACATTCCCTGTGCATTTGAAACCATGCAGGCAGCCCTGAATACACTTGTGACAGTTTCATTAAAGGCTTGATGATATAATTTGGTCTGTGATTTCAATTTGTTCAACTGGTCATGTTAAAGGAAGTTAATGTCTTCCTATGCTTAGACTCACTGCCTGGTGTTCCCTCAACACACTGAATCTGTAGACATTTTCTGTCTTTGATACCCAGGACATTCCTGCAGACTCACTAAGCACATTTATGGAGCACCTACTAAGCACCAGGTACTCTTCTAGATCCTCAGCATGCAAAGGGAAATAAATCAGTGATCCTTGTGTTTATGCCTGTGTTTTACTTGATGGATGTCAATGGCAAACAAAACAAAGAAGAAAAATGTAGAGACTAATGGGATGTTTGAGAATGCCAAAGAGAAAGGTAAATTGGGGTTTAGGTATAGGGAGTATGCAAATGTTGAAGAAGAAAAAAAAAGTGCTGAAAAATTCGCTGGAAGCAGGAAAGAGCTCACTGTAATGACACTTATGTCCAGACCTGAAAGAGGTGGGGTGAGAGTCACTAGTGATCTAAAGACACAGGTGAAAGAAGAATGAGCAAGAGCAGAGGCAGGAGTGTTTTCCACCAGTTGCAGTACAGAAGTCTGACTGGAAGGGATGGCTGGGAATGTGGAATAAAAAGGTTAGTGCATTCCCCTATACTGAGGCATTTAGCCTTCTCAGGTCCAAGGGCCTCTCCACAGGGAAGCAGGAGTTGGTAGATTGGTGAGCAGGGAGATCTGAGATGGGTTAGGGGATTTTGGGGGGGGGGACCAGGAAAGGGGACAACATCTGAATTATAAATAAAGAATTTATCTAATAAAAAAAAAACTAGAAAGGGTTTCATGAGTTGAGGGAAAGGGGCTTTGAGGAAGGGGATGTGGAGGGCAATAGAACACACTTGGCAAGAAAGTTCAAAGTGTGGACCTTGGGGGAAGAAGGGTACGAGCAGGGCAGGGGCAGAGATGGGAAAGAAGAGTGGGCTGTGGAGAGTGATAACCAAAACTAAACATTGTGAAAGCACTGTGAGAAAATCTTCTTGTAAGAAACTTAAAGGAATAATGTCTTAAAACTAAAACAAAAAGTAAAATTTACATTAAAAAAAAAAGATTAGTGCATGAGAGCTACAGACTATCTAGGGCCATTGTAGCCATGATGGAAGCCTTGGCTTTTAATCTAAGTGAGATTTAAATACTTAAAAGTTTTAGATAAAAGGCATACACTTGGACTGTGTCTGAGTCATGTGAACTAGAGTTCAGCTGAATGAACTAGCTAGCTTTGGTCTTTAAAAAAATGAACTAATTTTATGTTTTAAATTTTTTATTTTTGTAATTTTTAAAAATGAAAGTATACTTACAGAATTTCCATCCTTCCTGTTCTCCTTTCAAGCCCCTCAACTCTCCCCCTTTATTATTCATTCTCATATTCATGGTCTCTAAAGAAAGACTGACTTAAGCAACTTCTCAGAAGACGGGGTAGAAAGACCAGGAATTCTTCTGTGGGACTATGCCTTTTAGAAGTAACAGAGAAGCCACACGTGAGAGAGAGAGTGGGAAGGAGGAGACACATGTCTAGAAGGACAGTGAAGTTATATAAGATATCTGACAACTGGAGTTACAAGTGCTTATAAGCTGCCTAGTATGGGTTCTGGGAACTCAGGTCTTCTGAAAGAGCAGAAAGCATGCTTAACTCCTGAGCTATTTCCCCAATGCCTATTTATATTTTTATTTAGATTTTTGCTTATGTGTACATGTGTGTATATGTCATGTATGGGGTTACCCACTGAGGCCAGCACCAAGTGTAAATTGAATATTCTGAGTGTCAGAAGAGGCAACATTTACAAGGGAGAAATCTCTCTCTCGTTCTATCTCTCTCTCTCCATTCAATGTTAATGCACATGTTTCACTGACAACACCTCTTCACTGATAACATCCCCTACATAGTCCCACACCTGTAAACAAAGCCAAGTGACAGGAAGCTCTTTTAAGTCTCCACTCAGATTCTACAAAATCCATTGGTAATCAAAATAAACATTTCAATAAAAGAACACAGAACTGAAAATCACACCCCTCCATACCCCTCAACCCATCCTAAATATGGAAGTGCTTTTGCAAATCTCTTGAGTTTATGGATCCACATGTGTTCTGTATTATCACCAGCTCCTTGGCAAATAGGAGCATATTACTTGTGTATGAGAGAATTTTAACTTTCCAGCTTGCTCTTCACCCAGGAGGCATGTGACCACAAAAGCTGAATGGAATATATAATTGCTAATGTTCACCTGCTGTAAACTGTTACTGTCTCCAACAAATAGCTGCATAGCTGTTGCAATGATATAGTACTCAGAGAACTTGAACATAAATTTTCTTTCTCAGATAACATGAATTGTATAGGTATAGGTTGCAGTCCCAGGGTACTAAGCCAAGTTCAAAAGCAAAACAAATCCTGGAGTCATGATTGATATGTGATTCCTTGACTCTCCTGCAACTACTCCTTTGAAGATGATGTTGTTTCCAATTTAGGAAGTGGCTAGTTTTCTAAATTTCCCTATCGGTCCATGACTTGGAACTGTTTTCCTTGAGAAACAAGGTGACAGGTAGAGTTTAAATACCTAGACAACTCTCAAAGAGCCTAGCCTGGAGTATAACTGAATGGCAGCCAATGCGTAGTATCTCAGAGCAGCTGGTCAAAAGAATAGCAGAAAGAAAGGAGAAGAGAAGGATGGGGAAGTAGTTTTCTTCTCATCATCATTCAGAAAGATCCCGTTGTCTTGAAATCAATGATTGTATCTGATACCATTCCCACCTCTTTGATTTATAGTTCTTTCCATTTAGCCAGTGGTCCTGGTTCCACATCCCCAGAGATTCAAGGTCCAGTATCATGCCATGCTCCAGCTTTCCTCACAACAAAATGATCCATGTTCAACACGAGTTTTACTCTAAGCAAAACTCCTTCTGGCTTCAGAACACCAAGTTCTGATGTAATTTGGGAAAGAATGTGATCAAATTATTTCATCCTGATGAATGAATGCTTTAAACAACAACTCTAAAAAAAGAAAGAAAGAAAGAAAGAAAGAAAGAAAGAAAGAAAGAAAGAAAGAAAGAAAAAGTGCAAAGAAAAAAAAGGAAACAGAAGAGAATTTTATAGCTTTTCTCCATGGAGTCAAATAAAGCAAATAAATATAAATGATAGCAGAGATTAGGAAAAGAGACCCAATCAGAAAGAGTTTCTGCCAAGGACCAATCTCAGCTAGAAGAGGGGTTCTGAGGAAGGGCTGTATAGGAGCAAAAACAATAAACTTAGCTGGGTGGGATCTTACCCTGCAATCGCCACTCCCTTGGATCTCTTTATCTGCTCCCTCAATATTGAGGGAGCAGATAAATATCTTTCAGATATTTATCAGATAAATATCTTTCAGATAATATCTTTCAGATAATATTGAGGGAGCAGATAAATATCTTTCAGATAAAATATCTTTCAGATAATATTGAGGGAGCAGATAAATATCTTTCAGATAATATCTTTCAGATAATATTGAGGGAGCAGATAAATATCTTTCAGACAATATCTTTCTAACAAGCTGGTGCATAGTGCAGCTGCCTCTGTTCCTTTAGGTCTGTGAAGCACCTTATAAAATTCATATTGCCTGGTTAGATTTTGCATAGTTTAGAAATTGTATATTTTTGAGCTCATGTTTTCAGTGTTCTTTCCCTCAGCATGAAGAGCTGTCCTGTAGGTCACAGCATTTTCCCAACTGCTGAGACACCCTGGCCTCCCAGACTCCTGCTCTCTCCTATTATCATGGAGTCATTAACCTTGGCAGAGAGGACATTCCTCAAAAGAGGAATGTGAAAATATATACATCATTATACAAACAAACCTTATTCCCACAGCAACCATGGACACTCCTGGAGGCCCACACTCTGCTGGCTCTGTTCCAGGGGCAGGAACCATGTCATTCTGTCCCTTACCTTGTCAATCAGGACACTGCAAGTTTCCACAGGAATCAGTTCTAATAAATCCCACGTCTTTCTCTGCTCTCTATGCCTGTCTGTGTGTCTGTGTCTGTCTATCTCTCTATCGTTCTCTCTCTCTCTCTCTCTCTCTCTCTCTCTCTCTCTCTCTCTCTCTCTCTCTGTGTGTGTGTGTGTGTGTATATGTGTATTTGTGTATATGTGTGTACATGTTATATGTACACATGTGTATGTGCAGGTGTACATGGCAGAGGCCAGTGTTCTTTCTGTTACTGGCTTCCTATTCCCTGGAGGCATGATCTCTGTGTGAACCTTGATTATTCACATTCTTTTCATCTAGGTTGGCAGCTAGTGAATCAATGTTGGGGTTCACAGAAAGGAGTAGTCAGGCTTGTTACATGTGTTCTTGCTCCCGCAGCAAACACTCTTACCAACTGAGCCCATTTTTCTCTAAGTTTGAGCTCATCCTGGGAATTAAATTGTCAACAAAGATTCAAGAGAAATAGCAATGTTCTAGTAATAGGTTTCAATTGGTATGGGGATTTGGAAGAGAATAATAGGTATCAATGGAAGTTTTATTTTTCAAAATCAGCACTGGAAGTCTAAGACCTGTTTATGATCATTTACATTCAATTTGCTTTCTTGCTGCCTTTTATCAGATTTGACTAAAATAAGTTGTTTTAAAGGCGACTTATTGTGAGTGTCATAAAATAAAACATTACAATAACTTGTAGAAAGGGGATAGCACTTTTTTGCCAGCCTTTTATCATCTCTTGGTGTCTTCAAGCTAGTGATTTTACAACAGTTTTCTTTCTAAGGAGAATATTACCTTTCAGTTTAGAAATAAATAGTAAGCCCCGGAAGTTTTAGTTCTATGAAGATAAATAGGCACGATGCCTGCCATGAAAGCCAGAGTAGTTGCTGCTTCAAAAAAATAAATAAATAAATAAAAACAACAGTTCTCTGAGCCATTGCCATAAAATGAGCCTAGAAGAATTTCAAAGGACAGTTGATTTATAGAACTTTGTGGGATGGTTTAAATTCCACAGCCTCTAAACATACTTTTGCATTGAAACCTGCCTATAATTCTCCCTCCCTTCTCTGTATTCCCATGCCTTATTCCAATCCTTGTCTTAAACTCACAAAATACCTCCACTGCAAACCCAAAGGCCATGCTCCTACCACAGCCCCTTAGTGACTTCCAAGAAAAGTACAGGATGCCAGGACACCCGTGGTAGAAGCATTGTGAACAGGTTTCAAACCAGAAAACTGGAATCCTATTGAATAAATGTTACCTTCAATTTCCTAGGTAACTTTGCATAAGTCCCAAACAAGCGTACGTTAACGTTCACACCTTTAAACTTCCAACTAATAATCTCTTTCTAAGGTGCGTGGTGGGTTATACTTATTTGTATTTATTTCTTTTGCATTCACCCTGTGTCTTTATTTTCTCCCCTTAATCCCTGTTCCTATGAGCTTTCCCCCTGTGCCTTAGCTATATATTGTTTCTGAAAATCAATAAATCCTTTTCACATAATAGTGCCCGCCTACTCCACCTCACAGGGGTGCTGTGATGTGTAATTAATTAATGTGTGTAAAGAGCTGAGGGAGCAGGTGATGCAAGGCACCCTATAAATGAGAAGAATCATTATTAATAAGTGTTATTACCCAAATGCCTCTAGATGTCAGCAAAACATCTTTTAAAAAATATAATTGGGCAGCCCATCTGGAAAATCCTCAGACTGTGCGCGGCCTATCACCACGGATGGATGCTGAGAAAAATACTGTCAGCAGTGAGGCTGCACGCAGTAGCCTGTCCCTGCAGAATTTTTAGTTTCAAATTGCGAACTTTGAATAAAAGTGAGCATTAGAACAGAGCTGCACTGGATTCTTCCAGACATGAATGTGCAGTCTTGTGGGACATTTTTTTTTTGACAATTCATAAGGAAGGTCAGTCTTTTATCTCAAAAGGGCATTTCATTTCCTCACTTATAAAGCAGTGGGTGTTGGTTGTGAATGGGTGGGATGAGGATACACACACGCACACACAATCACACAATCTCTCCAGGTTGGAAACTGTGAATTGACAACACTAAGATCTGGGTGAGTGTACATGTGCTGAATCCCACTAGCTTCCTTCTTTGATGACAATGTGAAAATAAAAATTCTGACAATTTCCTCGCACATTGTTTGATGACATTCCAGACTTATTTTCCAAAGCAAACACTTGAGTTTGTAAGTGATAAGTTTTGATGCTTGTCTCAAGACCAGATGTTTCCTCTTTCTGTTTTCTGCTTATCCAACATTTGCTCTGGAGAGAAATATGAGATATAGAGACAGAAGAGGAACGATGAGCCAGGGAAACATGGCGAGAGATGACCCAGATCCTGGATGCTGCCCAGTAGTTAAGTCTAAAGGAAGTAACTCAAAGAAAGAACACCTCATTAAAATTATCTTAATTAAGTTGAATACACCTTGGTTTTATGGATGAATACTTAAAAAAACAAAACAAAACAGCTTTCCACTTACTTCTCAGGGAGATAAAAGTTTGATTGCAAAATTTCCCATAATGAATAAAAATACTGTTTCCTCACACCATGTTTAAAGCAAGCATAAAAAGTTGCATGATGAGTTTTTCATTCTTTAGTCTCCAACAGAGTTTGTTTCATGAAGAGGTTGGAATTTTCCCCTATGTCAAGACAAAACTAAATCAAGCTTTTCAAGTACTCAACGCACAGTCTTCGGACCCTAAGCCACTGTGTGTGACTTTGTAAAGATGTTCCAGGAACTGATGCTTTAATAGGAAGCTGTGATGTCCATCTCTGTTTCAACAAACAGTCATTAAGTGATTTCCTTTGAAAAAGGAGGAGCTTAAATAATTGCAAATAAGGCAGAAATTGCATGCAGGCTGACAGATGCTACAATGAGGTACATGATTTTGCCACAGAGGTTTGCAATCCAACAGAGAAGGAAAGATCATGGCAACTTTAACTATCACATGCTTTAAATTCATTTTCCCTTTTAGCAGAATATAATTTTTGTAAACAGTAGGCATAAAAGCACTGATATTTGCATATTAAAGAAGACAATATATAGATATGTCTTCATATGTCTCTATATGAATTGGATCAATGCAATATGATGTGCCTTATTGATGTTTTAACTGTTTTAAAATATGAATTCCTTTAATCTTCCTAGTGTTCCCATGCAATGGACACTGTTACCATTCTGACTTTACAGATGAAGAAATGGGGTCAAAGGATGTAGGGCAAGTCTGTTACTCAGGATCATAGACTCAGAAAACAGCATGATGAGAGAAGTGAACTGAACAGAGATAGTGGATTTAAATTAGGGAGCATTGTCCAGTGCCTCCATAACCCTTCTAGCATCAGGTGCTGGCTGTCTGAAAGGGCTGCTCAGACTCCCATGGGGGCGTCTTTCAGTTAGTTCTTAGATGTCTTCCTTTCTGCCTCCCAACAGAACTACTATGGAAAACAATAATGATATTGTTAGTTTGTCTGTTTGTTGGGAATAAACATTCCTTCACCCAGGAGCTTCAGAGACTCAGGACAGGCAAGCATCCAGATAACCTCTCTTGCCTTGTCCCATTAGAAACAAAATAGAGAAAGGGATTGACACATAGTACTTTTAGTGTAAAATGCAGGAGTCAAAAAGAAAATATTCTTTCTTTAGATGCTGGGGCCTGAGGAGATGGTTCAGTTGGTAAGACAGCCAAGCCTGGTGATTTGAGTGCAAGATCCAGAGGAAGTCCAACCCACACAGTGAAAGGAGAAAATGGAGTCCCACAATGTGTTCTCTGACCTCCAAATATGTACTCATGCCTAGGAGGGCCAGAAGAGGGCATCAGATTTCCTGGAATAGGAGTTACAGATGGTTAAGCTAGCCAATGTGAGTGCTAGACCCAAACCTGGGTCCTCTGTGAGAGCAGATGCCCCTAACCATTGAGCCACCTCCCTTGTTCCCAATGTCATCAGATTTCCCAACATTTATTGTACACAGATCACATTCTTTCTAAACAGTAAATGAAAGTGCATATACTTGGTACGTGAGACAGAGTAAATACGTCATTTATTGAAACGCCATACACCTTATTAAATGTTATTTTAGGGTTACTTCAGGGGAATGCTGTTATGTGATGCTATAAGACTGTATTTCGAAATGCATCTCATCTTCTACAACCATAAATCTTTGTAGTAAGTTATAAATTAGTCACAGTTATAAGATTGTCCAGATCACATTTTTCACAGTTTAACCTACCATTGGATATAATTACACAGTAACGAAGAAACCAAGAATGCGAAGTAAAAGAATCTTGGAGACATCTCTGTTGCTGGCATTGCATGGTATGACGTCATTGTTTTCAGTCTCTGCCCACAGGGTGAGTTCATACTATTTACTGCAGGTCATCACGTTTATTCTAGTGAAAAACAGCTAATACTTTCAGCATTCTCTATAACTTTACTTCACATGTCTGTGGTTATGGAGGGAGGGAGACATTTTTAAATACTTTTTTTGATCTACTGTCCTTGTTCAAATCCTGCTCATTCTCCTATTCCCAGTTTCACCTCCACACGGAGGCCATCTCTGAGGATATCAGCCATCTTGATCTAGTCAGGAGCTGGTGTGCCTTTATTCACCTGATTCTTCACATTGCTCTGCAGGTCAGTGACAGATCTCCTTCAGGGATTCTCTTAGCTGTGGTTTTAAAGTCAAGGATCTGGCTGCTGGAACACCGGACATAACTAAATTCTGTTTTTATTCTTTATTTTTCTGTTAGGGTCTGTCACTCAGTATCTGAGGTGGTTTAAACCTCTACTGCACTGCCTTCCTTGACAACCCTTGACTCATCTTGTTTTGTTTTGTTTTTTGAACTTCAAACAAACTACAAAAGCCATCACAGAACAGCAGCAGCACAGAGGCTCTTTCCAGTGTCTCTGGTGTCTCCCCCTCTCTGCTCTGTGACAGGAAACAAAAGAGCAGCTGAGAAGTCTGCAGTGAGGCAGGACTGGAGGACAGAGGCTCTCTCTCCCCATGGCCAGGGATGCTTGGGGTCTCTTCTCAACTGGCAATACCTGAAGCATTGCTAGAATTTCTACTTTCTCAACTCTTTACATCCCTTCCTATCGGAAGTCTTCCCGTTCCCGATTTTATGCCAAGGATTCCACTCTGTGGCTGCATCAACTAAAAGAGTAATGGAGAGTTTAGAGAGTTACTAATGATGCAACGTTTCCTGGGAGAATTTTAAAATAGCCCAGGGGTCTGACTTACCAACCTTCCTCCTCTCAGTCATTAGGACCCTCCACCCCGCCCCCGTACAACTTTCCTCAATTTGATTAAAAAATCACGTGACTATCGAAAACAACGTAATAAAAAGAAAGTCCAAAGATATCCTTAAAGGAGAGGGTGGTAGCTAGCTGTGGGAAAGCGTGAACGAAGCGAAAGAATGCGGTCGAACATCTGCAAAAGGGCAAGGCAGGACCTGTTGAGTGACCTCTCTCCCAGTTACTGCATCTCCCTCCTTTCCTCTCTCCCTCCCTCCGGTTAAAAATGGAGACACTCCACGGCACTTAATACCATCTCTGTAGATCTTTCTCCAGTAGGTGTAAGTATTGAGAGCAACAGCACCTCTTGTCACCAGCTGGGGATAGGGAGTGGCTGCCTCCGGGAATCTGAGGCTAAAAAATCCACCACTGAGAAAAGGCAATAACAGAAGTGTGTCGCTGTCTAACCTGCCTTATAAATGAAACAATCAAACAAGACAACAAAGGAAACTCCAGTAAGCTCCAGAGGCGAGAGCAGTTGCTATAATATATCTTGGCTTCGGTGACTATTTTTAGTTTCTTCCCACCGCCTCCCTGCCCCCTTTGAAACAACAATAACAACACACCAACACAAAGCCCTCTAATTTAGATTAACTAGAGAAAACGTTAAATAATTAAAGAAGCAGAGGCAGAGAGACAGAAGGTGGCACACACTTGAGCGGAATAAAATAAACTGATCCCTTGCTACCTGCAGACATATATTCATAATCAACCAACATGGGAGGTTATTTTAGGATAGAAAGAATTATTCCACATGAACCAAGTATTATTGCAGATTTCACCAAAGATAATCTCCATGCCCTTTCTTCCTGCTCACTTATCTGAACCCAAACATATGATATCTACTTAGAAAAAGGACGTTCATGAGTGAAAAGATACAGTTCCTTCCCCTAACTCTTCCACAGGGAACCTGGACCTTCATCCAATGTTTGTCTGTGGGGATCTGCATCTGTCGCAGTCAGCTGCTGGGTAGAGCCTCTCAGAGAGCTACTATGTTAGGCTCCTGTGTGCAAGCACAACCTAGCATCATTAATAGTGTGAGGAATTGGTGCCTGCCCATGGGATTGGTCTCAAGATGGGCTACTAACTGGTTGGCTATTCCTTCAGTTTCTGCTCCATCTTTGTCCCTGAAGGTTTTTTTAGACAGGATCAACTTTGGGTCAAATGTTCCTGTGGAGTTGCCATGTCCTTGAGGGCCTTCAATCGTTCCCCCAACTGCTTCACTCACAAATCCGTACCATTCCACATTCATCTTGTAGAAAAATGCTGGACCCAATCTTGCTAATCTCATTCACACCTAAGAATAATTCACCCAAAATGCACTAAAGGAGCAAAGAATGATGGGTAGACTTTTATGCATTCTCATGACTGTCATGTAGAGTGTTGCCACATCCATTCAAACCTTGAACACTTTAAGGTATTAGATCCTCATTCATATAGCCATGCCAATATGTACCCTAATAGTTATTAAGACTCTTCTGAGAACTATTACCATTGTACTTGATCATAACCAGTAGGTCTAGAAGTGGTGTGTGTGTAATATATGTGTATGTTTGTGTGTATATGAGTGTGTGCTATGTGTATGTGTGTCTGCATGTGTATATGTGTGTATGAATGTGCATGCATATTTGCATGTGAATGTATACCTGTGTGTATATGTGTACAAGTATGCATGCAAGCATGCATACATGTACATATGCTTCTGTGTGTGTGTGTGTGTGTGTGTGTGTGTGTGTGTGTGTGCATGATACCCAGACACAAATTCTGGTTACTACTAAGTACAGAATCATGCTGTGATGCTATGCTTAGTGTTGTAAGTAATGAGGACACAGAGGCAAGCACAAAAGCAGCTAGAACGTGAAGAGAAGAGACTTACATTTACAGGACTAAGTGCCAAGTTTAAACATCACTTCACTGAAAATTCTAGTCTTGATAGCGTGCTTATCAGTTCCTATAATGCTCCTCTGTCAAACTTGGGGCATTTATGGTGTAGTGGGATTCTATTCTATGGTGCAGTGGGATAGTGTATTAGAGAGAATAAGAGACTTTGTGTGTTATGCCTCAAGCAGGACATCTACATCACCGTGAGGAGGCCTGGGTAAAACCACAGAGGAGAGGGTGAAAGGCCTGTGAGATATGGAGGAGTGAACTCACTACAATCATGAACATAGAGAAGCCTTTGTGGAGCCTGAAAAGTGGGGTGGACAGCAAGGACCATGAAAGTTGGAAGGTAGGAGAGTGCAGAGTTGAGAAGAAGGTGTCTGTGGAAGTGACAGGACAATAAGAGAGGGTTGAGGAGGATGAGGTAGTCACAGTGCATTATATGCACACATACACACATACAATCTCAGTTCAGATAGACACTTCATAGGAGATAGGAGACTATGTGGAAGATAATCTAGCATCTAAGATGTGATCAAAGAGAGATGTGGGAAGCTGTGAGCAGTAACCACAGCAATGTGTGCTTTGGGGAATCCCAAGACAGCAGAAATGGAGAGAGAGAGGCTCTGTGTTCAGGGGACCAGCCATGCCCTTCCAGTTATCTGCTCCACAATCTTCTGGCATCTCAGGTAGATTCTGCTTTGGAAACAGAGCTGGAAAAGCAACTCTCCATATCTAAAACCCTTCTCCAGAATGCCTTGTTGATGAAATCTTGAATGGCAAAAGCCCAGTTAACTTATAAAGAGAGTCTCCTGCTTTGTTCTCCAAGTTCCACAGACATCTGAACTGTGCACACATCAGGATCTCATCCAGCTTACAGACTCATCCTGCCCATCTTTCTCTGCTAGAAGCCTGCTGTCTTGAGATGTCTAATTGTCATAATCTAGTTCTAGAACAACTGCTCCTGATATATTGACTTTTGCTCAGGAAAGTTCTGGGTCATGTGACCACCAGCTTCAGATCTGGCTGAAGAACTCATCTTTCTTTCCCTGTTAACAAGGCCAGAGCATTTTATGACTATACGACCTTCACACCAAATAAAAACACTTTTTAGATGTGTTAGGACAGAGCCTAATCTGACCTACATTTGGGAACAAGCTGCGCTAGCAGTGGACACCCAACCCTCCAGAGCCCTTCGTCTCCATTGTATCTATCCACAGCTAACTTTTCATTCTGGGATCTCACAGGGCTGAGCCTCGTGCTCCAGGGTGCCCTTCATGTTTTGAAAGAAGTCCTTTGAAATGATGTTAGTGCTGGTTAATGATCTGTAAATGTGTCGGAATGATGCCACCTAGTGCCATGGACGCCATCCCCCCCTTGTGAAGTCACACTGGCTGCACCACAGCAAGCCAGAATATAATTAGTGTTAATTTGGTTCTTCACTGAATGACAACTGCACAACATTTCAAGGTCTCTCCTCTGCTCATCTGGGAGATCTGAGGAGGAAGATGGATTAGGGTGGTAAGACAGACACATAAAGGGAACCCACTTTTGGGTCCATTTTCTTAAAGAAGATCAATAAATGTTAACAGAGTTAGTGCCAGATATTTATTTTTTTCTAGTATTTTGAATTTTACAATTTCATAGAAACCAGGAAAGAATCTCAGAACAGATACATTCTTCGCAAGACCCGTGTTAACCAAGGAGTCACCTTGAACTTTTCAACTAACCCACAGCTTTTGCTTCTGATCAAAGAGAAGAGTAGATGAGGTTGGCCCGGTGCTGTGTTCACCATATTTTCCCAGTGATTTATGAGAAAGCCAAGCTAAATTCTGCAGTACACATTCTTTAATACACTTAGGGCTATATGTAAATGAGCACACATACATAACCCCAGTGAATGGACCTTGCTAGCTAGTTAGGTTTCACAGGAGAGCCTGTCTAAACAATAAGGTAGAGAGCAAGAGAGGAAGACACACAACACTCACTTTGGCTTCTTACACACATGTCTGTGTATACTAGACATATACAAGCTGTGTGTCCATATGTGGCTTTCCCCTTATCCTGACTCCTCTGATTCCTCCTGGATCTACCTTCCATCTTCACCAAGAATATTCTTATTTCATGGTAATTATCTCAGTTTAGGAAAACATTATTGGTTTCCCCTTCTGAACCTGCTCAGTCCTCCAAGGCATTTCCATCTGATATTTATTACATGAAATCACAATAAAATAAGTATAAAATAAGTATACTTGTCCTTTACCCCAAAAGATGAAGAGGTTTTGAAAATTTTGAAGTGTCCTGGTTATCACATTTTTAGTTGTATACTAGCAAAATATCACTCAAACAATATTTATGAAGGTCAAATGTTTTTCCTCATTCTTTCTTGGATTTTTCTCTCTTGACACATAGAGCCTGTATTGTTATCATATTTTCACCAGGTCCAAGTGCATTCTCTTAGGGCTCCAGCCTTAAGTCCTGAGATTCCCAGGAAAGAATATGTGTAGGGCCAAGCATTAGAAAATCCATGGCAGTCATCATTTTAGTTGTATATGGTTTTAGGCTTTCTGTGTGAGTGCCCTTGAAACTTGTTAAATGAATATAATTTTTGATAATTTTTATATAGTCCAGTGTCAATATGAGCTAGCTGGATTAAGAGGAAAATGGCAACAAACATGTATTAAAGAGTCACTCATCCAAGAATCCTTTCAAGCTAGATATTCTACTCTTGTCATCCAAGTGGACTCATGAGACACATAAATTCTACATTTTAAAAACATTCTTTAATAAGTTTAAATTCTACTTTTAAAAACAGTAGCTGTTACTGGAGCATGAATATTTCTACAAAACCTATCTGGGGTCTTTTTGGAAAGCCCCCCCCCCCACAGAAGGAGGAGTTCACAGACTAGTACCCGTCACACATTACCCCCATCTATTTTAGAACCAAGAGCTCAGTCAAAATTTTCACTACTATAATATTGAGGAGTTCTGATGGACTGTGCTATGAAAGCACCTGGAAGTCAGGAAACAATAGCAAGCACCACCAAGAGTCATGCTGGGTACAAGGGGTGGCCCTTGACAGTCACTCTGGATCACCTACGGAATGGGAGGAATGTGAAAGGCAAAGCCCGTATTCAGATGTCTGGACTTGCAGTTTTACACTGTAATCAATTATCTTGAAAGAAGGAAGGGATAAAAGGTCACTCTCTAGTAGGTATAACCTATACGAGGTGTGAACTATACAAGTGGAAATCTAACTCCACAGTTTCTGGCTTTTGGTTTCCTCTTAGATGGTCTTTTTCTATGCTACTACCATCACTATTATATTGTACAGATCTTGTCTTTAAGATCACTTTAGTTATCACACCACTTGGTCGTTTTGCAATATGAGATCTATGGAGATGATATGATGCATATGAGGTCTGGAACTGTAGACTAACACATGTGCACACAACGCTGCAGCCTTCTGTTCCTGCATTGCTGCTAGTTCTTAATGGTGTAATAGTTAAATGTCTCAAGAAGATACCCTGAGTGCTTAACAGCACAGAGAGGGTGCTAATCAGAGGTCCCAAAAGGCTCCTTGTCAGATGATTGAGACACTCATCACTATGAAAGTCAACAAGAGATATTACTGGAGATTAGGCATATTCTATTGATAACTAGCAAGAAATACACACTTCAGAGAAAAGCATTGTAAGGGATGCTCTTGTTCTTCAGTTTTGTGCAGTACTGATTGGGTACAAGTTATAAACCATGTTCTGGATCCTGAATTATCAAAAGTAAATAGATCATGGGACCTCTGCTTGAGGAGGTAATATTGACTGCTTATTGGCAAATACCATGGCATGGCTATGAAACAGAATTTTGGAGGTATGGAGTCTGCTGTAATGTCCACAGCTTTCCTTGATTCATTTATAGTTATTTATCAAATACAAACCTAGAAGCTTATGGTGATATCTTAGGCACCACAAAAACTCTTCTTGGAAATCTCTCAACTTCTAGAAACTATGTTCAGGAATTAGGGAACATAGACGTGATAGGTAGGGACTCATTTATGCTCCAGCCTTGGAATTTTCTAGAGCTTCTCCATCATAATAGATAGGTTCAGAGGATGAGCCTCTACATTTCTTCTAAATGTTAATAGCTATTTTTCCTAAACTCAGAGAGCATTACTTGCATGATCATTCATATATCTTTCAGGAAAAAAAATCTATCCTTTTGATATTTAATTTGGGCTAGAAAGAAAATTCACACATCACAGACTCTTATTGGTGTTTTTTTATGTTTGGTTTTGTTTTTGAGACAGAATCTCACACAGCCAAGACAGGCTGAGTTGAAAGTACCCTATATCAGAGGCTGACCCCAAGCCTCAGTTCATCCTTCATCTTTTCTTTTCTTCCCAAAGTATTGGGATGACACACATGCTCAACTCACAAGTCACTTTTTTTTTCAGTGAATTAATTTAATTAATTAAGTAATTTCATGCAGTGAATTACACCTGAGTATTCCCAAAACTAGAGGTTGTAACTCAGTAGGAAAGGGCTTGATTATTGTGTGTGAGGTTGTGGGTTCAATTCCCAACACTGCAAAGCAAAACATATTACAAGGAGTATGTTGTGATTTGCTTGGTCCATAGAGAGTGGCACTGTTAGGAGTTGTGCCCTTGTGGAGGAAGTGTGTCACTGGGGTGGTGGGCTTTGAGGTCTCATATATATGTTCAGGTCTGGCCAGAGTCAGTCTTCTTCCCACTGCCTTCGGATCACGATATAGAAGTCTTCACTTCTTCTCCAGCACTGTGTCTACCTGCATGCTGACCTGCCTCTTGCCATGATGATAGTGGATTGAACCCCTGAAACTGTAAGCCAGCTCTGATTAAGTGTTGTCTCATATAAGAGTTGCCTTGGTCATGGTGTCTCTTCACAGCCATGGAAACCCTACCTAAGACAGACATGTATCTGTGAAAGTGGTGTAAATAGTGGATTATAAGCAGTACATCTTTTGTTTTGTTTTTGTTTTTTGGTTTTTCGAGACAGGGTTTCTCTGTGTAGCCTTGGCTGTCCTGGAACTCACTCTGTAGACCAGGCTGGCTTCGAACTCAGAAATCCGCCTGCCTCTGCCTCCCGAGTGCTGGGATTAAAGGCGTGCGCCACCACCGCCCGAGCAGTACATCTTTTAAAGCCCTTTCCAACAATTTCCATGAGCAGTCGAGCCTCAGAAATACCAAAGTAATGATGAGATTCCAGGTTAGAGGAAGGGAAATGGGATTGGGGCACACACCCACCCACTCACCCTTCCCTAGCTTTGTGAACTTGAACTTGCTGTGAATTTCTCAAGTTTCTTATTTCCATATATGTAAATCATAATAATTAATAATAGGCAGTAATGTCAATGTCATAATATTGAAGTGATAATCAGGTATGAGTGAAGTACCTCTTTCAATGCCTTACCTGCTAAGCTATTTTCAAGTAATGGAATCTCACCACCTCTGCATTGAAAGTAAGTTAAAATGTGTACTGAATAGCTAATAACATTTTAAGAGAACAGATTGTCAGTATGTGCTCTCTGACAATTTCAAGAAATAAATTTCCTTAGTAGCCCATATTAGCTATCATAGCTTCATGTGCTTCGTGAAGGAGTGAATGAATATGAAATTTATTTCAATATTAAGCCTTGCAAGGTAGAGACAGAGCAAAGCTAGATTATCACATGAGTGGTTAGGTTCTATCAGACTGTAGTAATCTCTTGGAAGTTATTGCCCCCATCAAATAACAACAACAACAAAACAAACAAACAACAAACAAATGGTGTGCCTTTCTGAGATGTTGCTATTTTACTACATACACCATAGGAGGTTAAAAGGGCAGAAGGGTTCTTAGCATTACCAGCGATAGGCTGTCACTGGCCAGGCCTTTCAGGCTGGCTAGCTGATCATTTAGGGCACAGGAACAATAATGTTTCAAAAATTGCTTTGATTCACTAATAGAACCACCCAGTTTCTCCGAGCACCTGGCTTATTCCCAGGATGATGCTTAAGAAGCCAGTCACCCTGAATCACTTTATCATCCTCATCTAACCGAGGGGCTGCTGCTTCCTACAGCCCTTGACAGAGCAGGATACTGAGACACTGAGAAAGCCCATGATAGTTTTAAATGCCTTGTAAGATATAAACAGCTGTGCCATTGAGCTTTACAGAGACTCTGCCCAGTGTAATTTCTAAGTCTGTAGAGTGATTTACATTCAAGCATTTATGCATAGGTCATCATAGTGCATATTTAGTACATAAGCACTGGCCCAGAAATATTAAGCAGAGGCTCTGTTTCCTAGTAATGAAGAATTATTATTATCCTTTACAGTCTGGCTTCCCAGTCTCTAGTAAGCATTGGTATGTACTAGATGAGTGATCTTCAACAATGATATCCCCTTTGTCTCAGTTTCTTCAGATATAAAAGTCAATGTCAGGAAGGTGCTACGTTCCCAGCAATGCTGAATTAACATAAAACATCTGATATGGAGTGCTCAGAGATCACCTGTTACCATGTTCATCCAAGGGTCTTTTCCACTCTGCACTTTTTTTATAGAACCTGAAAATAAATTGGATGAAAAGTTCACAAACTTAATAAACTAAATCTGAAACTGCATCTTCTGTGTACAGTGTCGACAGTTCTTGTTTTATTGTCACAGTTGTCAGAATAGTTTCAACCAGGTGCTCAAGGCCTATTATCATACTTACAACCATAAGCTTTAGAAGGAAGCTCCCTCTCCCAGGAAGTACCTCTAGGGTGCTATCACACTCATAAAGAAGGACCGTCAACTGCCTTGTGACAAATCAAAACCACTTTCATAAAACAGAGGAATAGAAAACAGGAGAAATGGAAGTTCATCAAACTACTTGGAATCTTCATCGGTTGCTGGAAATGGTGAGTCAAGTGAACTCTTGTATTGCATCCTGATATCATTGATTTCTGTGAACATCCTGGGATTTTCCCTGTAAGTTCATCATTAGTCATTCCCTATGTCAATAAAATCTATACCCCACTATCTCATAGGCAATAGATAGCACCTTTCACAATTTTAAATTTTATCTCTGGCTTATTACATCCAATGGGTGTAATAGAACTTGACTTTTTCCAGAAAGAGGGAAATATTAGTTGCAATTTTGCTTGGGACATGTAAAGGGAATATCCCATTTGTTATTACAAATTGTTAAGTTATTATGCTTGAAAAAAAATCTAGAAAAATGTATTAAGTAGAGAATGAGCTCTAAGTATTCATTCTGAAGGAAGCTAATAACTGAAATATCCTTGTCTCCACAAATCACACATCTCCATACTTCAATTTATGTTAACAGGCAGTAGGCCTATACATTAATTAAACAAAATTTAAATCAACCTTGTCCCTGAGCTATCCAATGTCTATACACTTTTCCAAGCTACCGTGCCTAACCATTTTTAAATACCCTTTTCACATTTCAAAACAGTTTGTGAGGTTGCTATAAGAATTAAATAAAATAATAAGCAGTTTCTTGCCATGACAGGTCTTCACCTAGAAAACTAGTCCATTACCCGTAGTGATTTTAAGCACATAATGGAGGATTTCCAAATACTTATTTCTATTGAAAATAATCTCCTCCATCCAAAAACTTAATTGAGCCTGTATCCCTCTAGGTTTTACCACTGACATGGTGCAGAATAAGCAGATGCCTTTGCCCGCATTAGTTGGCAGCAAACTTAGAACAGATCTCAGGATATTTGGAAACAGACACAGTGTTGGGAATGAATTGGGAGAGTGATATGTGTAGTGATGTTTGAGAGGAAGGTTGGAGCAGAGTAAGGAGATAGAATTGATGGCTGTAGGGACTGCTGAAATGCTAAAGTTAATAAATTCAGCCCCTTCTCCTTCAACAACAATTAAAAGGCTTTTATAGGGAGTCCCGTGGATGCCCTAACCAGAGCTGTGCCACTCCCTAGCCACTGAGTTGGCCGTGTTGCCAGGCAGTTTCTCAGTACAATAAATAAGGATGCCTCTGAAAATAACAGGACCTCCTGACCTATGAAAAAGACTTAATTATTTTCATTAATACTAATTATTAAAGGGGGGGCAATGACTCATATTTGCTGGGACTAATGCCTTCTCTTTAATCCTGTGTGCACAAGAATTGTACATGAGGTTCTATGATTGGTCCAGCATTGGCCAGTTACTGTGATGAGATTGGGGAAAAGAGACAATGACTAGTGACTGATAACTTCACCAGAGCCGCACTGTCAGGAAAGACTATAAGATGGAGCTTCTACTCAAGGCTTAAACCTATGTATGAGTTCTCAGGTTCAGCTGTGGGTACTGTAATGTCTCTATGAGTCAGGCTACTGTGGGGGCAGCCACTTTCCTCACCCCACTCTTTGGGCTGCAACGGTCAAGACAAAAAGTCCTTGTCTTAGTTGGTGTTTGTATTCTAGCACA